>CM022303.1:135852661-136452661 GCA_011799875.1 Thinopyrum elongatum
TCGTGAAGAGGATATCCCAAAGACCGCCTTCGTTACTCGATATGGCTCATACGAGTACACTGTCATGTCATTCGGCTTAACCAATGCTCCCGCCACATTCTCCCGCCTGATGAATTATATATTCATGAAATACCTTGACAAGTTCGTCGTGGTTTACCTGGATGATATCCTAGTATACTCCAAGAACAAAGAGGAACATGCTGAACATCTTCGACTTGTTCTGGAAAAACTTCGAGAGCATCAACTATATGCTAAGTTTTCCAAGTGTGAATTCTGGCTTCCCGAAGTAACATACCTTGGGCATGTCATCTCCAAGGATGGTATTGCCGTCAACCCCGAGCGAGTTCAGGCTATTCTTGATTGGGCTCCTCCAAAGAACGTCAAGCAAGTTCGAAGTTTTCTCGGACTCGCCAGCTATTGCCGTCGATTTGTCGAGAACTTCTCCAAGATCGCCAAGCCCCTGACTAACCTGCTTCATAAAGGCGTCAAGTTCGATTGGACGAAAAAGTGTCAGGAAAGTTTCCAGCCGCTCAAAGACAAGCTGACTTCTGCCCCAGTGCTTGCCCCTCCTGATTCCCAGAGGGATTTTGTCATCTATTGTGATGCATCCCGTCAAGGATTAGGCGGTGTCCTAATGCAAGACCGCAGAGTAATTGCTTATGCTTCGCGTCAATTGCGTCCGCACGAAGAGAATTACCCAGTACATGACCTCGAGCTTGCTGCCGTCATCCATGCACTAAAACAGTGGCGACATTACCTTCTCGGTAATCGTTGCGAGATCTACACCGATCATCAAAGTCTGAAGTATCTGTTCACTCAGCCAGACCTGAACCTCCGTCAACAGAGATGGATGGAGACCATAGCGGATTTTAACTTGGGTATTTCTTATACCCCCGGCAAGGCTAATGTAATGGCCGATGCCTTGAGCCGCAAGTCTTATTGCAGTCACCTCCAGTTTCATGAAGTTCAACCTTCGCTCATTGAAGAATTCAGAAAGCTGAATCTCCACATTGTTCCTCCTGGAGCACTCGCTCCCCCTCCTGAAGGTTCCTACAAAATGAACCTCCACGTTGTTTCCCAGGGTTCTCTTAATACCCTGGTTGCTAAACCAGATTTCGTGGACAGCATCAAGACGCTGCAGGGTTATGACTCTCAAGCCCACAAGATTAAGCGCTATCTCGCTGAAGGAAGGCCTTCGTTCTTCACTATTGATGATACTGGCACATTGTTCTTTAAAAGTCGTCTAGTGGTCCCCTCTAAAGGTAACCTGGGTATGACTCAGGAGGTCATGCAAGAAGCTCACGACACTCCGTTGTCTATTCATCCCGGCAGTACCAAGATGTACCAAGACATCCGTCAAAGATTCTGGTGGTCAAACATGAAGCAAGACATTGCTCGCTATGTTGCTGAATGTGATGTTTGCCGTCGCGTCAAAGCAGAACATCAAAGGCCCGCCGGAACTCTGCAACCAATTGCTGTTCCTGAATGGAAATGGGACCATGTTGAAATGGACTTTATCACTGGATTTCCCAAATCACAGAAAGGTAATGATGCTATTCTTGTCGTCATTGACAGACTTTCCAAAGTTGCACATTTTCTAGCCGTCAAAGAGACGATCACTGCTAGTCAGCTCGCAACTCTCTACATGTCCAGAATTGTTTCACTTCACGGTATTCCACTGGTTATCAGTTCAGACCGTGGCAGCTTATTCACTTCAAGATTCTGGGCAAGTTTCCAAGAAGCTATGGGAACTCATCTGTCCTTCAGCACCGCTTTTCACCCTCAGTCTCAAGGACAAGTTGAACGAGTCAACCAAGTTCTCGAAGACATGCTTCGAGCTTGTGTCATATCCTTCGGAAGGAAATGGGAAGAATCTCTCCCATATGCCGAATTCTCTTACAATAACAGCTATCAAGCCAGTCTGAAGATGGCCCCCTTCGAAGTATTGTACGGACGAAAGTGCCGAACCCCTCTGAATTGGTCAAAAACTGGGGAACGTCCACTCTTCGGTCCGGATATTATCCAACTTGCCGAAGATCAAGTTCGCGTTGTCCGCGAGCATTTGAAGACTGCTCAGTCACGTCAAAAGAGTCAGTATGACCGCAAACACAAAGATATGGTCTATCAACCTGGCGAAAAGGCTTATCTTCGAGTCACACCGATGAAAGGTACACACCGATTCGGGATCAAGGGCAAGCTAGCTCCTCGCTATATTGGTCCTTTCACTGTTCTTGAAAGGCGTGGTAGAGTGGCATATCAGTTGGAACTTCCACCGAACCTTTCTCAGGTTCACGATGTGTTCCACGTATCACAACTCCGCCGCTGCTTCAAAGACCCTATCCGCGGAGTAGATCACGAATTGCTTGAACTGCAACAAGACCTCTCTTATAAAGAGCATCCGGTCCGCATTCTCGATCAAGCCGAGCGTCGCACACGCCAGAAGGTTATCAAGTTCCTCAAGGTTCAGTGGTCAAACCATTCTGACGATGAAGACACTTGGGAACGCGAGGATCGTCTTCGTGATGAATACCCCGCTTTGTTTCTTTCTACCTCCTAAATCTCGGGACGAGATTTCTTGTAGTGGAGGAGATTTGTAACACCCCCTGTATTAAGCTACAGAGATCACCCTTTTGATGAGGCCATGTCATCATGATTAATAGTGCACAATCATCATTAGCATCATATTGCATTTCAACTCCTAAGTCAAATTCAAATTTAAATGAAAGTGGGATATAAAAGTTGTCCAACATAGAAACTAAAATGTCAGATAAATAACAAATATTCCAGAGGCTATTCTAAAATTGAAACCAACATCATTGGAATTGGATAAGTGACTCGAACAACCTCAAACAGTGGATAAAGATAATATTTAATAACCATTTATTAAATCTGAAATAAATATGGAATTATGTTTTGTCCAAACTAATTTTAGGTGTTAAGGAATAATGCACTGGTATTTATGAAATAGGTCACACTTTTTACAAAAACCATTTGGGGCCTAAACATTTAACAGTAGAGAAAAGAGAATAAAGAAAAGGAAAAAGAAACAGAAAAGGAAAAAAAGAGCAACACCCCCCCCCCCGCTTCGCCTCCGCGCGACCGCCGCCCGCTGCCGCTCCAGCCACCGCGCTGCCGCCCGCGGCCGCTCCAGCCACCGCGCCGCCGCCCCGCCTCCGGCCCCGCCGTGGCCTCGCCGGCGCCCGCGCCCGCCGACCGCCCGTGCGTCCCCTTTGGGCACCGGACATGTCCGGTCCCGAAAGGGGCACGCCCCGGACGTGTCCGCCCCTGGGCCACTGCCCAGTGGGGCCCGAACCCCTGTGACGCTGACGAATGGGGCCCACGGCCCAGAAACAGTTTTAAGAAAATAGAAATAAAAATAAATAATTAAAATAATTAAAATAATTAATTAATTAATTAATTAGTTAATTAATCCTGATTAGGTTAATCTAATTAACTAATTAGTGTTAATTAAACAGTAATTAGTAATTAACTTAATTAACTGCTGACGTCAGCATGATGTCATGCTGACGTCATCAATCACTGTTTCGGATAATGTTGAATTAAATAATTAATTAAAATTTCAGAAATTAATAAAAACTTTAGAAAATCATATCTTTTAAACCGTAACTCCGATGAAAATATTTTATACATGAAACTTGCTCAGAACGACGATACGAACCCGAATACATCCTCCGTATTCTCGTCAGATGCCCGCAGCTATAAGAACGTTGAACAATTAGACCGATTTCGATAAATGAATAGTGTCCAACCCTAATTAAATAAATCCGGATAAATTCCTAAATTAACTAAATCGCTTAGTTAGGCTGTATATCACCCTGGCCCTGCGTTTAGACATGTCATGCATCCCTGTTGCATTATTGCCGTGTGTTTACTGTTTCTTCCCCCTCTTCTCTTCGGTAGACTACGAGACCGACGCAGCTGCTGGTGCCTCGACCGACTACGTTGTTGACGACCCCTACTTGCCAGAGCAACCAGGCAAGCCCCCCCCTTGATCACCAGATATCGCCTATTCTCCTCTATACTGCTTGCATTAGAGTAGTGTAGCATGTTACTGCTTTCCGTTAATCCTAGTCTGATGCATAGCCTGACACTGTTGCTACATCTGTTGATACCTTACCTGCAATCCTAAATACTTAGTATAGGATGCTAGTTTATCATCATTGGCCCTGCATTCTTGTCAGTCTGCCTTGCTATACTATCGGGCCGTGATCACTCGGGAGGTGATCACGGGTGTATACTATACATATTTACATACTATACAGATGGTGACTAAAGTCGGGTCGGCTCGAAGAGTACCCGCGAGTGATTCACGGATTGGGGGCTGAAAGGACCTTTGTCCCAACGGCCCTTTGTGTGGATCTTTGTGGCGGAGCGACAGGGCAGGTTGAGACCACCTAGGAGACAGGTGGGCCAGGCCCTGGTCGGCGTTCGCGTTTACTTCATAATAACACGTTTAACGAGATTGGATATTTGATGTGAGTCTGGCCACTGGCCTATACGCACTAACCAACTACGCGGGAGTAGTTATGGGTATCCCGGCGTCGTGGTATCAGCTGAAGCCTTCTTGACGTCAGCGACTGAGCGGCGCGCGCCGTGTTGGACCGCGATAACGTAACCGCCGTGATCGTGTGGGTTGCTAGGTCTGCTCGCGGCCGCGTACGCAACGTGCAGGAGCGCACTGGGCGATGGGCCCAGACCCCAGAGTGCATAGGATTAGTCCGGCGTGCTGACCTCTCTGTTGAGCCTAGGTGGGGCTGCGACGTGTGGATCTTCCGAGGCCGGGCATGACCCAGGAAAGTGTGTCCGGCCAAAGGGGATCGAGCGTGTTGGGGAATATGTGGTGCACCCCGGCAGGGAAGTTTATCTATTCGAATAGCCGTGTCCCTCGGTAAAAGGACGACCCGGAGTTGTATTCCGACCTCATGACAACTAGAAATGGATACTTAATAAAACACACCCTTACAAGTGACAGATATAACCCGGTGGTCGCTCTCTCGCATGGTGGCGACGAGAGGATCGACGGGTAGGATTATGCTATACGTTGTTGTTTGGTTAACTTCCAACTAATCTCTTCTATTGCTTCAAGATGGAGGCAGCCAGAAGCGTAGTCTTCGACAGGACTAGCTATCCCCCTCTTATTCTGGCATTCTGCAGTTCAGTCCACCGATATTGCCTCTTTACACATATACCATGCATATGTAGTATAGATCCTTGCTTGCGAGTACTTTGGATGAGTACTCACGGTTGCTTTCCCCCTCCTTTCCCCCTTTCCCTTCTTGCTGGTTGTCGCAACCAGATGCTGGAGCCCAGGAGCCAGACGCCACCTTCGATGACTACTACCACCAGGGCGGAGCCTACTACTACGTCCAGGACACCGACGACCAGGAGTAGTTAGGAGGATCCCAGGCAGGAGGCCCTGCGCCTGTTCGATCTGTTGTATCCCTGTTTGTGCTAGCCATCTTATGGCACCTTGTTTAACTTATGTCTGTACTCAGATAGTGTTGCTTCCGCTGACTCGTCTATGATCGAGCATTTGTATTCGAGCCCTCGTGGCCCCTGGCTTGTATTATGATGCTTGTATGACTTATTTATGTTTTAGAGTTGTGTTGTGATATCTTCCCGTGAGTCCCTGATCTTGATCGTACACGTTTGCGTGCATGATTAGTGTACGATTGAGCCGGGGGCGCCACACCCCACTTATCCCGACTGCCCCGCTGGAGTATTAGAAGACCCGATCAACGGGATCGAAGACCAGGACCCGGCACCGCACCTCACTTCCCCCTTAGTTGCTCGACACTACTGGGTTACTATCGAGTGCCGAGGGTGATACCTCGTCAGCACTTCTGATGATAACCTTGTAGGTTAGTTATTCGGTCGTGGTCAGCGAGGGTGATTCCTCCTACACCACCCCCGATAACGACGAAGTCGTGCAACACCTCAAGTGTGGGCCTCGAGGGTGATTCCTCCTACGTCCACCTTGATATTACATCAGGTGGGAGTCCAACGAGGGTGATGCCTCGGATTCCCCCTTGATATGGTAGCCACACGGATGCCTCACATAACTGATGATACTGCTACTTGGTAAGGCGGGTCGACCCTGAGGGGTACCCGCGAATGATGGATAGTTACCCGTGAGTTATTTTACGAGGCGCGGCCGGGCATTCTTAGCCCTTGCAGCAAGTCCTCGAGACGGGGCGACGGGGTCACATCGATCGTGAGTCTCTGCTCGTTACCGCAAGCCCCTAGACCTCTAACGATTTGGATATTTGATCCGAGCCGGCCTATGGTCGGATAGCACTAACCATCACGTGGGAAGAGTTATGGGCACTCTGCATCATAGCATCAGCCGAAAGCTCTGTCAGACGTCCAGTTCAGCATCGCGGCACGGCTGGGCCAGTGCCATCCTGAGGGGTGGTACCTGGATCCGCGTGTGCGCAACGACCCAGAGGGCGAGGGGCGATGGCCCAAGACCCCCTTGCGCTTAGGAGGTAGACCGGCGGGGACCTCTCTGCTGAGCTGTAGGTAGGGTTGCGGTGTATCGTTTGGCCGAGGCCGGGCATGACCCAGGAAAGTGTGTCCGGCCGGAGTTAAGCGAGCGTGGTGGGTAAGTTGGTGCACCCCTGCAGGGAAGAACACATCTATCGATAGCCGGTCCTACGGTAAAGGACACTCGGAGTTGTATCCCGATCGGTACAGCTAGAACTTGAGATGATAACTGGATATGATGGCTCCGGGATCGCTTTCTCGCAGGGAGTCGAGAAAGGATGTCTGGGCGAGACTATTACTTGATACTACTACTACTATACATTATGATAATCTGCACTCTTCTAATGCTGCAAGACCGAGGAAGATGCTGAAGATGCTAGTCTTCGATAGGACTAGGCCTTCTCTCTATTCTGGCATTTCTGCAGCCCAGTCCATGTATACAGCCTCCCTTGATAATGTTGCATATATAGTGTAGATCCTTGCTTGCTGAGTACTTCGGAGTACTCACGGTTGCTTTGCTTTTTTTTTCTCCCCATATCAGTTTGTCGTAACCAGAGGACGGTGCACCTGAGACAGTTGTTCTCGCTGTCGTCTACTACTACTACCCCGAGAATGGCTACTACTTCGAGATGGCCGACGACCAGGAGTAGGTTCGGAGGGTCCTAGGCAGGAGGCCTGCGCCTTTCGATCGTAGCTTTTGTTTTGCCCCACCTTCTTAAGGCTTCTCTGTCTTTATTTTTATATCTGTACTCAAATATCTGATGCTTCCGCTGACGCTTGTTTGCCATCGAGCTATGTATTCGAGCCCTCGAGGCCCCTGGCTCGTAATATAAAGCTTGTATGATTTTATTTATTGTTTTAGAGTTGTGTTGTGATATCTTCAAGTGAGTCCTTAGGTTTGATCGTGTGCATTTGCGTGTATGGTTAGTGCACGATTAAGCCGGGGGCGTCACAGCGCGCGAGCTGCACGCCGCGTTCCCCTCCCCTCCTCGCACGAGCCTGGCTCTGGAGAAACCGCCGATCTGGGCGTAGCTCGCGGGCCTGGTTGTGAGTGTTTTAAAGTTCGTGGCGTGCAGGCCGAACAGTGTATGCAAGCCAACCAAACAGGCCAAATCAATCCCGCGCGGGCCTGGTTGGCCCAAATGCGGGCAACCAAACGCGCCCAAGGTAAATGCATATATTTGTGTTGTATCAAGCTCATGCTATTTTTGAAATCACTACGACTCTTCACTGGATTGGACCCAGGAACTAAGTCACCCATATTGACGCACACTAAAACTAGACGTGACGCTTCCCGGTGGTGGTTGCAAAACATAATTGCGAACGGGGAATTAGTGGTGGATGAGCTTGTAGCGATCTTTACGGGCACAGGCTGCATGTTGGTGTGCCTAGACAAGTAAAACGTATAGTCCATTGCATCCTTGATATCTATGAGGGCTTGTTTTTTTTAACAGAACTCCAACTTTATTCATTTGTAATAAGTAGTACATCATTTGTGAGGAACATTACAATTTCGTTTAAAGGCTCCTCAAACCAATCTGAAGTCAAAGAAAATCTAGCTAATCTAGCAAGCTCATGAGCTACTTTATTTGCTTCCCTATTACAGTGCTCAAATCTAACAGTAACAAAATCACAGGCATAATGAAAATAGTCTTCGAAGATTGCAGCCGCCGCACCCGCTGACTGCCCTCCATCATTCATAGAGTCAATCACCTCCATATTATCCGAATTTACGATAATGCGATTGCATCCCGCCCTTTGCGCCAATGTTAGACCAAATTTGAGAGCTCTAGCCTCCGCCATCTATGAGGTCTTGTTTGTTGAGGCCATTACCATATTTGATTCTCATAGTATCATCGTAGAATGCTTTTGTTCCAAGATGGGATGATAACCACAAGGATCCAATGGTCGGTTCTGCATGAGGGACCAAAGGGCGTTACTACGTGTGTAACAAATAAATTTTGACTAGGTTGTAAAAGTGACGTGTATTTATAGGCCATGATGATGCATGATTTATCTTTCTGAGCTCCCCATGCCCCGCAAAGTACTCGAATACACATTTTTTGGGGGAAAACCTTGTTTTTGTTACTCTAGCTTCTGCCCACTTTATTAACGCCACTTTAGATTTTGACATTTTACTTCTTTCACTCTTGGCAACTGTGCATTGCCAAAAGCTAAGAGTGTCAAAAGTGAAATAAAATAATTTTTCTTTTGCCACAAAATAGCATTTGTGATACATTGTCAAAAGCCAAGTGTGATAAAAATGAGTTGTCAAATTCTAGAGTGGCATAAACAAAGTGGACAAAACTAGAGTGGCAAAAAACAGAGTTTTCCCTTCTTTTGAGCTAGTACCAGGTGCAAAGGCATGGATCAATGAAATCAATGTCTGCCCTAATGCGCTTGGCCTCTTTGGCTTGGAAAAGAGTCCATAGTATGATCATGGACATGTCTAGTTTTCATATGTTAAACAAATGCCACAAGTTCGAGTACTTGAATCCATCTTCTCTAGAATCACGATAAAAACTCAAAACCAATAGGCACGAGGACCGAAAAGTTGTCTCGGTATCCCTTCGGGTCATTATATTTGAATCATGCACCCTTTATGCAGAGATAGTCCTCCCTATCAAGGGCTGAAGGTCCTCCATGTCGAGCATTGGCTCACCTCTAATGTACTTTGCAGGATACCATAATTGTAAAAGCATGGTAAGCATGATCGGCGCGCCTTCGGCTCACTCCAGTGTTTGAAGTTGTCGCTAGGTGGTCTACAGACCTGGATGTACTTTTTTACTTCTGGTGCTCTTTGTACTACCTTGACAGTTGATGAATAGATCAAAAGTTTTCTAAAAAAATGACCATAGCTAAAATCCTCTCTGTAGACGGGGCGGTTGTTGAAGAAATCAAGGGCATGCTCAAATCTTTTGATGACCACATGATCAAATGGGTGAGGGCTGAGCAGATTAGCAAATGGAGTTGCGTATATTATGGCGAAGGAGGGTGTTAGCAATGAACTTTGTAATGTTTGGTTCATATTCCACCGGGTTGTATTCAGCATGTCGTTGCATCGACAATTCGTGATGCCTTTTGAAAAATAGAACGGTTTTACCCTAAAAATGGGAAGCAAGAGAGGAGCGCGCCAATGGGTAGGGGTGAATGACAGGTGATTTGGTAAACGTGTACGAAGGTACGAGGACCAAGTAACCACTTCATCTCGAAAAAGATAAATAAATATTTTTTTGATTGAATTCAGAATAATGGTATCCTTCAATAACTTTTATATGCAAATACTCCCTCCGTTCCTTTATATATTGTGTATTTGGTTTTTGATAAAATTCCACAATGTAAGGTGCATTTCTTCTAATTCCTCAAAATTCCGCTTTTATTAGCCCTCTAGAAAAAAGGATAGCATCTCTCCTCGATTGCATGTTTCTCTCCTTGTAAAAAATGAAAGTATCTCTCTCCCGATTGCGTGTATCTCTTACTTTTCTAGCCTAAATGATTTACTTGCCACTAATCAATGATTTAGCAAAGGTTAATTTTGTCCTAACTCGTATATAATTATGTGCCTTGATCACCGTGCCGAATATTATACACCTTACATAAAGGAATGGAGGGAGTAGTTGGAAGCAACAGAGAAAAAGTAAGTTGTCGTTTTGGCAACTCCATGTTTGCACGAAGGCACGAAGCTTCCGCAACCTAAAAAAGTAATACCTCTGTCCTGGTTTATTGGTCCTCTTTGTATTTTGTGCCAAATTTTGACTATAGATTTAAGTAAAAAATATCAATTCATGCTGCCAAAAATGATATCACTAGATTTGTATTTGAACAAACTTTTCAATGATATTATTTTTGTGACATTCATTAACATTTTGTTAGTTAAATACAAGGTCAAAATTTGGCACAAAATATGAAGGGACCAATAAATCCGGATGGAGGTAGTACGTACCAGTTCACTTGAAAAGCGTTTTTGAAGCTGTTGTCATGCCATCAGTAGGTTTCAGTTTGTGGCTCCTGAATTTGATCCTTGCGACGATGGTTAACAAACATGTGGAGATGGTTTTAAGATTGGCTCGTTCAAATTCTGTCTCCCAGGAGAAGATCGCAGTAAAAAGAGGTAATAGCACCCCAGATCCTATAACTTGCACAAAATGTGATGACACTATTGCATGATGCTGCTAACGTGACACTACAATCAGAGACCCTTCGACAAAACTGTGTGCGATGCATAAATCACAAACGGTGATGTAAAAAAACCGTCAAAAAAGATGCAAAATGTTTGCGATGGGGATACATCAAACACGGTTCAGATTGTAGTTGCGTGTGCGATGAGAGACATATGGTTCAGTTCAACGAACTATTTGCGATGAGGAGAAGAACAGAAACGGGCAGGCAGATGAAGGTGTGTGCGATATACGGCATACGGTTCACTCGGATTAACTGTTTGTGATTAGGCAACACAACAGAAATGGTCAGACAGATCAAGGTGTCTGCGATTGACGGCATACACTTCAGACGGATGAACCGTTTGCGATTAGGCAACACAACAGAAACGGTCAACCAGATCAAGATGTCTGCGATTGACGGCATACACTTCACACAGATGAACTGTTTGCGATTAGCCACAACAAACAGAAACAGTTAGACAGATCAATGTGTGTGCGCTAGACGGGCACACATTCTAATTAAAAGAAGTGTGCGCGATGGTAATAACGAGCACGCACGGTTGATGGAACAAGACATGAGCTGACATCGCCTATTGCGGTGCACCCTATGGTGCAAACGCCACATACGCGGCCGAGAACGCGTGCCCACGTTACGCCATCCGGGAAAAGTGCCGCACTTAGAAATTAGAACCGTTAATAAATTTTGAGCCTGCGTCCCATCACATTCCAAATTACTACCACGCTATATTTAATTGCAAACCTGTTCACACCGATCAAAACCTAAACGGTTTCCCACTTAGGAGCGTATTAGTACTCGGTTATAAATACTACCTACTCCAAGATGACTGCACATTCCTCCTCAACTCCTCATCCACAAAAACAAACAAGTCTTCATCGTCGTTCCCTTGCGTCTGCCATGGCCCGCATGAGTTCTGGGTCAAGAGAATACTACCAGGGAGAGGCGAGCATGGAAGCGGAAGCACGAGAGATGTCCCGCCTTGCTGCGAAAGCAGCCGACATGTCCCGTCGCGCCGCCGTAGCAGCACAGAGGTCCCGCCGCGCCGCTGAAGCAGCACAGAGGTCCCGTCGCACCGTTGATGCAGCAGATTGGTCCGGCCGCGCCACGGAAGCAGCAGAGATGTCTCGCCATGCCGCGAATGCAGCAGGGATGTCCTCCCGCGCCGCGGCGGCCTGGAAAAATGTCTCGCGGGTAGGCGAGGACTCTCATAGGCGCATGCACGCTATGCTCGATGACCTGATGGGTCGGATCTCCGATTGGATGAAGCTGGAAGATGAGATGAATGCCTTGTTTGAAAATGCTACCAGCATCATCCGAGGACTAGGGGAGGACAAGGCGAAGCTCCACACCGAGCGCGATCTGCTGAGGGCGAAGATCGCGGAAGGGCAAAGGAGCACGAGGAGACCACTGCCTTGTTGAAGAGGACGGGCGTCATCCTCAAGAAACTTATGGACGAGAATGCCATACTCCGCATCGAGCGCGAAAGGATGGTGGAGGAATCCGTGGATGCTGCCAAGCTGCGTGTTGAAGACATGAAAGAGATCATCGTCGCTCGCCACGAGAACTAGTCTCCGCGTCCTGCAGCGCATCGAGATAGTAGAGATCAGCGAGCCAGATCGTTGTCTGTGTCTTCCTTCTTCTTTTTTCCCTTGTGTATTTCGGGCGTTGCCGCATGTGGCTTTTTTATTTATCTTCCTAAATATGTAAGACAATTATTATCCACTGTCATCGTCCTTATATTCATCAGTCTTGCTATAAGTCACAGTAGATGTTATGTAGGTCCGTCGGATCTTACATCAAGATCCGTACAAAATTTTCTTTTCAGATTTTCTTTTTCTCTCTTAAATCTCAGTCGAGTGAGACATAGCCACGCCATTAAACAGGGGCTCAGGCGCCATTAATGGAGACATTGGGAGAGAGGTGGGCGGCGGATGGAGGTCAAACGGCTCTCCTCCCGGTAAGCACGTGCAGGGGTCTGATCGCACGCCTGCCGTACTCAAATAGCTACCCCGCATGGCACCTCCTAGCCAATAAGAAAAGGGGACGCGTGGCGGCACGTAAAAGGTAAGTAGAACGCCCACGGTTTCAATAATACTTGTGTTTCCGATTGTAACATGACAGCACTTGTTCCAAAATGACTTTGTTGATTGTTAATGTGTGCGCCTTCGCAAATCGGACAAAAAATTTACCACAGCATGTTGGTGCCATGTCATGACACCATGCCAAGTTTCATGATTTTCAGGCGAGTTTTGGATTTACGGAAATTTTAAAACCAAGTTTCTCGATGTTTCCGGCCGAGCCAAGGCGCCCAGATATTTGAATTCCATTCCCATTTCTTGCATGGGACCTAGAAATTCGCTCAAGTACACATAAATGATTTTTCAACTAACTTTGGCGCACTAGATCATGTGCTTGTAGTTCAAATTTGAATTATGTGCATAAATGCCTAGAAACTCAATTAATGTATAAAAAAGGCCAAACAAACCCGGAATAATTCCAAAATTTAGCACGAAACTCCTATTGGTCTAAGCTGCCTGTGTAAAAAAATCAAGGCGGGAGAATGCAGTGTATGTCATTTCGCACACGGAGGTGACACGTTCCCTCTCGGAACCACGAGCTTTCTTGAGAGAAGCTCCGGTTTGCAAGAGGCTTATACCAAAACTTTTCCCAATTCGGCCAATTTTTTTACCACAGCATGTTGGTGCCATGTCATGACACCATGCCAAGTTTCATGATTTTCATGCGTGTTTTGGATTTACAGGAATTAAAAAAACCAAGTTTCTCAATATTTCCGGCCGAGCCACGACGCCCAGATGTTTGAATTGCATTCCCATTTCTTGCATGGGACCTAGAAATTCACCCAAGGACACACATGTGATTTTTCAACCAACTTTGGTGCACTGGAGCATGTGCTTGTAGTTCAAATTTGAATTATGCACATTAAATGCAAATTTGAATTATGCACATTAAATGCCCAGAAACTCAATGTATAAAAAAGGCCAACAAACCCGGAATAATTCCAAATTTTAACACGGCACTCATATAGTTCTATGTTGCCTCTGTAAAAAATCAAGGGGGGAGGCAGCGTATATCGTTTCGCACACAAAGGTGAACGTTCCCTCTCGGAACGACGAGTCTTCTTGAGAGAAGCTCCGGTTTGCAAGAAGCTTATACCAAAACTTGTCCCAATTCGGCCAAATTTTTTACCACAGCATGTTGGTGCCACGAAATGACATCATGCCAAGTTTCATGATATTCAGGCGAGTTTTGAATTTACAGGAATTTAAAAAACCAAGTTTCTCAATGTTACCGGCCAAGCCACGACGCCCAGATGTTTGAATTTCATTCCCATTTCTTACATGGGACCTAGAAATTCACCCACGGACACACATGTGATTTTTTAACCAACCTTGGTGCACTGGAGCATGTGCTTGTAGTTCAAATTTGAATTATTCACATTAAATGCCCAGAAACTCAATTAATGCATAAAAAGGCCAAACGAACCCGGAATAATTTCAAATTTTAACACGACAATCATATAGTTCTATGTTTGCTCTGTAAAAAAATCAAGAGGGGGGGGGGCAGCGTATGTCGTTTCGCACACAAAGGTGACACGTTCCCTCTCAAAACCACATGCCTTCTTGAGAGAAGCTCCAATTTGCAAGAAGCTTATACCAAATCTTGTCCCAATTCGGCCAATTTTTTTACCAAAGCATGTTGGTGCCTTGAAATGACACCGTGCCAAGTTTCATGATTTTCAGGCGAGTTTGGGATTTACAGGAATTAAAAAACCAAGTTTCTCAATGTTTCCGGCCGAGCCACGACGCCCAGATGTTTGTATTTCATTCCCATTCTTGCATGGGACCTATAAATTCAACCAAAGACACACATGTGATTTTTCAACAAACTTTGGTGCACTGGAGCATGTGCTTGTAGTTCAAATTTGAATTATGCACATTAAATGCCTAGAAACTCAATTAATGCTTTTAAAATTCCAAACGAACTCGGAATAATTCCAAATTTGATCAAGACACTCATATAGGTGCACGTTCACTGTAGATAAATGTTCTAGCAATTCAAACACCAACCTTTCCCTCCGTAACACCATTTTGTCTTTCAAAACAGAAGGAAAAAATCAGGTATACCACAAACAGTTTTGTCGTGGACTTAACACGGTAGATGCCCTAACAAAAGGACTTAGGTGTGGAGCCATGGCAACTAGGTTAGCTTGAAGGGGTTAAACGGGACAAAGGACATAGAGAGTTTACCCAGGTTCGGCCCCTCTCAATGAGGTAAAAGCCTACTCCTGCTTTAGGTTGTATTGCTTGTGTTTCGATTACCAGGGAGCGAATACGCTTGACCTAGTTCTCGATTGATTGTTACTTGAGTTAACCCACCGCCGGGTCACCCCTTTATATACAGGTTAATGCCCGGCGGCTTACAGAGTCCCGGCCGGCTCACACAAACGTGACCGGCTCGGTTTCTAACTAAGATTGCCTTACAAGACAAGTTTAAACATATGGCGGCTCACACCCGTGGGCCTCAAGTCGTCTCTGGGTCTTGGGCCTTCAATTGGCTTGCTCTATGAACCGTCATCTTCATATCTTCTTGGACCTTATCGGGCCTCTTCATCTTTAAGCCGCCAGTGGCATGACCCGGCCCCTCTTGGGCGGGTCATACCCAGTAGTTACATCCCCAACATTAGGCCCCAGGTTGATTTGAACTGGTTCACATCAATCTTCACCACTTGATTTAGCATAATCTTCCTTTATCAATTCCTTTCCAATTCACTGTAACCCGCCATGGCGTCACATCTCAGAATCGTGTTAACCCGCCATGACATCATTGCGCCTTAACTTTGCACAAAGCCCAGGACATCTCAACAGATCTTCATCCTAATGGACCTCCCGAAAATCGAGGCATCCACATAGCCACATAACCATTTTTCGGCCTCCTCGATTCCCGCGCATGCCATCTATCCACTTCCTTATAAATAGGGACAGGGGTCTTTCTTTTACTTTTTACCCTTACCCCCTCGTCTCCGTCTTCCTCCTTGCGACGCCTCTGAAAACCCAAGCTCCGCCGCCACCGTCTTCCTCCAGCGTCACCAACTCCGGCCGCCGCATCGACCTGAACGAACCAGAGAGACGCGGCGTACTTCCGCTGTTCATCAGCATCAACAGGTACCCATTTTGCTTCACATCAGATCTGCACTAGGGTTTGCTCAGTTCATCGGAGTTCTTCACCGTTCTTCATTTCCTCTTTAGATCGCGTAGTTGGATCTGAACACAATACTGAAGATATGCGGTAATAGTTTTAGCATCCGTGTCCAATCGCAGAAAGCCCCTTTTCTATACAAGATCCTATCTGAGCAGATGAGTTCTTCTGCTGCCGCCACCTTAGGTTTAGAATTTATTTTCTTTTTCTAAACTGCTGTAGATCCAAAATAATAGAACTGATTTGTGAAACCTGTTTGTTCAGCACTTAGCAAAATTTCACTCATAGACCTAGAGATACTTGTGAACTGCAGCCGTGCGGGCGGCTTATGAGATAGGCCGTAATCCGCTGGACACCATTAGCCCCTCTTTAAGCCGTCAATATATGTTCAGAACCTATATGACCTGGCATCATCTTCCGGTTTAACCATACCAATGTTTATAGCACATACCCTCTGCATACAAATTGGCCTTGCATAACGCACTTATTTTTTGATCGCTGGACGGCTTAAGAGCATAACCTTAATCAGGCAATATTTTCTTTTCTAGGCTTTCATCAACAAAATAACCAAAAATGTTACTTCATGCAACTGGGTCGCCTCCCGGGTCACCGAGCAAATGCTGAATGAGCACATTCAAGTGGGCATCTTAGCCGCAAAGAACGTGATCCACTGGAGAGTCCCAGGCACAGAAACCACCCCTGATCCAAAAAAGGGTGAAGTCGTAGTTTTCACTGATCACATGCTCCGGGGGTTCACTCCACCCGGCTCAAAATTCTTTCATGTTGTGTTGCATTTCTTCCAACTCCATCCTCAAGATATCGGGCCCAACTCTGTTTCAAAACATCTGCAATTTCCAAGTCTTTTGCAAAGTGTACCTGCAACAAGAGCCCACTATCGAATTGTTCAGGGAATTCTATTACCTGAACCGCCAGACCGAGTTCACGGACGGGCCCAGCTTAGAGCTAGGGGGCATTTCAATTCAGAGGTGAAAAGAAGCCATGTTTCCTGCTGCCGCACCTCCCAGCCATCCTAAGGACTAGAACCAGACTTGGTTCTATTGCAAAGACACCTCTCCAGAAGGCGAAAATCCTCTGCCAGGCTACCGTGAAAGCCGATTAGTAACATACATCCTCTCCCAGAACGGATCAGTACAGAAGAATGGGCCAAATACATGCCCATATTTTCAAAGATCAGAGCCTTGATGGCCAATGGTCTGACTGGAGTCGATCTGGTTCGTTGCTGGGTCGCATGGAGGATCTTGCCTTTAAGCCGCCGATCCGGCTTAATGTGTGAGTATACGGGCGATGTCAAAGATCCGCTGCGTTACTCTTCAATCCGTCTAGAAGATAAACAGATCAACAATATGACCAAGACTCTGCTCAACGAGAGCTTAGAGACTTGTAGCAAAGTGGGGCTAAACCCCTTCTGCACCCTCAACAAGCCGCCAGCTGTAAGTATTTTCAAACAACTTTCACTAAATCATTATTTATCAATCTGCCTTCTCATTATTATTTAAACTTATGCAGGCTGATTCCCCCTTCTGGAGGAAGAAGCTTCAGGATAAACCGGCCAAGAAGACCAGGACAAAGAATAAGGCTCCCAAAAGGCCCGCCAAGAAGAAAACGAACACCTCCGAGCTATTTGCTTTGAATGATGATGAGTCGGAGGTAAAACTTGACTCCCTTGGCTCTTTCTTTATACACCTCATTGACCCTGAAAATTCTCAGGATGACACGGAAGGAAGTCAGGTGAATGTTGAAGAGGTAACTATCATTTCCTGCGACTCAGAGCCTTTATCAAGACAGCGAACTCGGAAAGTGAGCCGGAAAGTAAGATTTTCTCATCCTTTAGCTTACTTGGATCCCAACTTTATTTTGAAGAAACAGCAGCATGAAGCTCGCCGCACAACCCGGAACAGTGGAGGTGGAGAACTTTTCTCCGGTTTACCCAATACACCGGCTCCTCAAAAATGCCGGAAAGAGGTGCCTCAGAACCCAATCTCTTTTTACCCAAAAGCTGGTCTTATTCGCCAACCACTTAATTTGTCCGACTCAAATTATCAGGGAACTCCTCACTCTTCCTCCGGTGACTCAACTGGAACTCAGATTCCTCTTTTCAAAACCGTACCCGGGTGAGAACATTAAGCTTATTTGCTTTAACACTTACTCAATTGATATACTAACCCCATCATGTGTTTTATTTTCAGTGCTATAGTCAAGCCCAGCAAGAAGCTGAAAGTGAATAAACCGGCTGAAGATCCCAAAGCTGCTGACCCGGAGAAGCAGACAATATCTGAATCTTTGCATCAAACCTCTGAAGCAGCCATTGATGATCCGCCGCCAGAAGAGCACCATGTCACTATGGACTCCATGGATGTTAACCCGGCTCATGCTAAGCCGCCCAGTCCCGCTCAGCCGGCTCAAGAAGCTGAAGACGTAGTAGTTACTAGGACGGTTTATACAGCACTAGGCAACCCCACCGTCTTATCTAAACACAACGCCAAAGAAGAATCCTCAGCTGCTGACAAGGGCAAGTGGAAACTGGATTTGGAGAGTTATGCCCAGTTCAATGCTCACGAGATTCATGCGGGTTATCTAAACCGCCTTCACACCAGCCGTGATTTTGAAGCCGGCCTGGTTAACCTCATGAAGGAGCGCTTTGAGGTAAGCACTAACAAAACCTTCTCATATAAGTATATATCTGTCAGCCGCCAAGTCTACTGAATATGAAAGAATTGAATATGCTGCAGACTTAGATAACCTCTTTGATCTTGTAACTATGCCATAGCACTATGTAACTGCTGAATCAAAATAAGTAGTCCCCAAGGGCCGGCTTAAACTGGAAGGTTAAGCCGGGACTTCAAATTGTAGTGCTAAAATCTGTATACGTAGCCCCCAAGGGTCGGCTTAAGCTTCCTAGCTATGCCGGGACTTACCACCATATTTATGAACAAATCCAAATATGTAGCCCCCATGAGCCGGCTGTAGTTGAAGAAACTTAGTCAGGTCATTAAAAATTTGTCTTCAAAAAGAGCAATGTACATTAGCCCCCAAATGCCAAGTAAAATACTTGTATTATGCTTGGGACTTTAAATAAGATGATTATCATAACCACATATTGCTGCTTAATCTCCTTATTTTGCAGGCTGAATTAAATATGAAAGAATCCCAAGTAGTGGATCTACGACAGAACATCCAAACACAGCAATCTGAAACTTCCAAGGCCAAATCAGAACTGAAAACCGCTTTGGAAGACATTGAGAAGTTGAAAAGGGATTTCAGTGCTGAGAGAACCGGCTGGGAACTGAGAAGGCAGCTCTATTAAAAAGAGCTGAAGACGCCGAGGCTGCGCTTAAGCCGGCGACTGAAGAGTTATCCAGCTTAAAGCATCAAATTAATAGTATGACATCTGCCATCTTTGGTAAGTAATCTTGTACTTTAATCTTTCACCGCCAATGTAAAACAACCACCGGCCGTCTTATCAATATCTTTGCTGATGCAGGCCCCAGAAATTCCAACCTGGGTCAAGATATGCGCGTGAAGCTGAAAGCTGCATACACCCTTGTGGAGCAGTTATACACCGGCACTCAATGGGCTATAGCCGCCATCTCCCATACTAAACATCCTCCTTCACTTATTAGAGAAACACTGGACAAACTGTCAGTCGTACCCCAAAGGGTGGAGGAAATAAAGCGGTCAGCTGCCAGAGCTGGTGCCATCAACGCCCTGAGCCGGGCCAAGGCGTGGCAGGCTGAGCTAGACCCGGAGGAGTTGGCCACTGGCTGTCCAAGCTTAAAAGAAGATGGGTCCCCCTTTAATGCAGATGACTTTACCAAATGTGTAAGGGAAATGCGTCCTTTGGCAAGCAAACTGGCTGAGGAGACCGATCTATCCAAGTATCAGGCGGCTTATACCGTTGAAAACACAAAAGTAAAGGCGCAGGTTTACGAAGTTATGGACCTTATTCCACCAACACATAAGCACACTTTTGCTCCTAATATTGATCCATCCACCCTCATAGATGATGAAGCTGTGTTCAAAGCTGTAACTGGCATCAATTGGACATCACCTGATTTCCAGCCAGTGGAGGAAGAAGAAGAACCGGCGCTGGATAACCCGAAAGTTTCAACTCATCAAGACCAGGGCCACTGAACCACGAGGCTGCTCTCCGACTGCCACATAACTTGTGCACAGAAAAAATACTTATTCTTTTGGGCCGCACGGCGCCTTGTAATAGGCTAGCTGAAAACAATGATCTGCCATGCCATCGTGCATGTTTATCTGCATAACACTTTAAACCGCCAATCTGATGTTGGAAGATCTGCTGTTTATGCTCACAGTATTACCAATCATGTAGGTCATACTATCATATTCCCTACATACAAGCAGATAACATGTGCCCTGGCGGTTTACGCCCGGGCGTGTCATTATGTCCCATACAAAATTTTCTGATGACTGTATAGTCCATAACCAGGACGGGTTTATCAAACTAGCATATTCGTATAACAATTAAAAACATACCTGTGAAATTATTTCATACCGCTGGCTTACATCACCGAATCCAATGAGGGTGATAGCCCAAAGACTTATAACGCTTCACTTCCAATTGCGCAGTGCAAGTATACTGGCGACTTAACGTCCAAAGCCAGAACGGGTTATCAAAAACCCCAGATATGCTCAAATATGAGCCATAAGGATTAAGGCTACATGGCCTGAATCATTTTAAACCATATGTCAAGATGGTACAAGAATATGAACCCAAACATTGTTCAAAGAAAATAACAAATCAGAAAAAAACAAGGCTTTCATAGGCTGCCAAGCCTCAATATCAAGTGTTGTTCATGGGCCGCACAGCCACTGAGTTAATCCTTCATTCAAACCTGTAAGCCGGGCCTCACATGACCAACCGCCATTTTAACTTTGACAAGTTCAGGGTCTTTCTAAGATTGACTATCAAGAGTATGACGGGTCATTCCAGGATTACCTGGGTGGAGTGGCAGACATAACAGGCAGGATAAACTGTAATTTGGTGTTTTACACCTGGCGTACAAGCCGATCAAAAGGGTAAATAAAGCTATGTTCATTGAACAGGAAGCCCCCAAGTGATATATAATGAGCCCTCAAGGCAGGATACCTATGAACTGTGCACTGCAGCAAGTTCTCTTTGGTAACCTTTACTTGGGCAATAAGCCCCCAAGTGATTTGCAACAAGGCGTATAAGCCGGATCAATAGGGTAGTCATAGCGATGCTCAATGAGCAGGAAGCCCCCAAGTAATTTTTAACAAGGCGTGCAAGCCAGATCAAGAGGGTAGTAACAACTATACTCAATGAGCAGGAAGCCCCCAAGTGATCTTATGAACTGACAATAAAGACTCAGATACTCAGAAATGAAACGACAGAGGCCCTGAATTATCAGGGATGCTGGCTTTATTATAATTGATCATAATATATACATGGATGAAAATATGTACAACACAAGAACTAGTGGCTCAAGTGTAATAAGGCCGAAGATGAGCAATGTTCCAAGGCCGGCTGGTCTCCTCCTCTGATGTACGTGAGTCCTTGTGGTCTCGAATATCAATGAGGTAGTATGACCCGTTGTTCAGGTTTTTACTGACCACAAAAGGCCCTTCCCAAGGTGGGGATAATTCGTGCATATCTGTTTGATCCAGAATAAGCCTGAGCACCAAGTCACCTTCTTGAAAGGTCCGGGTTTTAACCCGACGGCTATGATAATGACGCAGATCTTGCTGGTAAATCACCGAACGAGCCACCGCCAGGTCACGCTCCTTATCCAGGAGGTTGAGATCATCCTGACGTGCTTTTTCATTATCAGCTTCAACATAAGCCGCCACACGGGGCGAATCGTGACGGATGTCACTGGGAAGAACCGCCTCTGCTCCGTACACCATGAAGAAAGGCGTATAACCCGTGGATCTGTTGGGTGTAGTATTGATACTCTAAAGTACTGTGGGTAATTCCTCAACCCAACAACCTGGCGTCCTCTGCAAAGGGACCATAAGCCGGGGCTTTATGCCTCTCAAGATTTCTTGATTGGCCCTTTCGGCTTGACCATTGGACTGGGGGTGAGCCACTGATGATACGTCAAGACGAATATGTTCTCGTTGACAGAATTCTTTCATAGCACCTTTGGACAGATTAGTACCATTATCAGTTATGATGCTATGAGGGTAGCCAAAATGGAAAATCACCTTTTTAAGGAATTGAACCGCCGTTGCCGCATCACACTTGCTGACCGGCTCTGCCTCAACCCATTTTGTGAATTTGTCAACCGCCACCAACAGGTGGGTCTTTTTGTCCTTGGATCTCTTAAAAGGCCCAACCATATCCAGCCCCCAGACCGCAAATGGCCAAGTGATTGGAATCATCCTCAATTCTTGAGCCGGCACATGAGCTCGTCTGGAAAATTTCTGACAACCGTCACACTTGCTAACCAGGTCCTCTGTATCAGCATGAGCCGTCAGCCAATAAAACCCATGACGAAAAGCCTTAGCTACAAGAGACTTAGAACCGGCATGATGGCCACAGTCTCCTTCATGAATCTCCCTTAGAATTTCACGGCCCTCTTCAGGAGAGATACATCGCTTAAACACCCCTGTGACACTGCATCGGTGTAACTCGCCATTGACAATGGTCATTGACTTAGACCACCGGGTTATTTGCCTGGCCAAAGTTTCATCCTCAGGTAATTCACCCCGGGTCATATAAGCCAAATACAGAACTGTCCAATCAGGAATAGCATGAAGAGCCGCCACCAGCTGTGCCTCCGGGTCAGGGATAGCAAGATCCTCTTCCGTAGGCAGTTTAACTAAAGGATTGTTCAGAATATCAAGAAAAACATTAGGTGGTACCGGCTTACGTTGAGACCCCAGCCGGCTCAAAGCATCAGCTGCCTCATTTTTCCTGCGATCAACATGTTCCACTTGATAACCTTTGAAATGCCCAGCAATAGCATCAACCGCCCGGTGGTAAGTCGCCATGAGCGGGTCTTTAGAATCCCAAGTTCCTGAAACTTGCTGAGCCACCAGATCCGAGTCACCAAAACACCTGACCCGGCTTAGATTCATCTCTTTGGCCATCCGAAGACCATGGAGCAAGGCCTCATATTCAGCTACATTGTTAGTACAAGGGAACATCAACCTTAAGACATAGCAAAACTTATCACCTCGTGGGGAAGTCAAAATAACTCCAGCCCCCGAGCCTTCCAACTGCCTAGATCCATCAAAATGAATCGTCCAATATGTGTTATCAGGCTTCTCCTCAGGCATCTGCAGCTCTGTCCAGTCATTGATGAAATCCACAAGTGCTTGAGACTTGATAGCTGTCCGAGGCATATATTTCAAACCATGGGGTCCAAGCTCAATGGCCCACTTGGCCACCCGGCCTATGGCTTCTCTGTTTTGAATAATATCCCCTAGGGGAGCAGAACTGACCACAGTGATGGGATGACCAAGGAAATACTACTTCAACTTACGACTAGCCATGAACACTCCATAAACCAGCTTCTGCCAATGTGGGTACCTCTGCTTAGATTCAATTAGTACCTCACTGACATAGTAAACCGGCCTCTGAACCGGATATTCCTTGCCTGACTCCTTCCTTTCCACAACAACTGTCACACTGACGGCTCTGCTATTAGCAGCCACATATAAAAGCAAGGGCTCCTTGTCAATAGGAGCTGCAAGAACCGGCGGCTCAGCCAACTGTTTTTAAGCGCCTCGAACGCCTGATTAGCAGCATCACTCCAAACAAAGCGATCTGTTTTCTTCATCATCTGGTAGAGGGGAATAGCCTTTTCTCCCAGACGGCTTATAAACCGGCTTAAAGCCACGATACAACCCGCCAATAGCTGGATGTCGTTAATACATGCCGGCTTAGCCAAAGAAGTGACAGCCTTGATTTTCTCCGGGTTAGCTTCAATACCTCTCTCAGAGACTAAAAAACCCAAGAGCTTGCCTGCGGGCACGCCAAAAACACCCTTGGCCGGGTTAAGCATCATCTTGTAGACCTAGAGGTTGTCAAAGGTCTCCTTCAAATCATCTAACAAGGTCTCCTTCTTCCTGGACTTCACAACAATATCATCCACATAAGCATGAACATTGCATCCAATCTGGCTGTGGAGGCAATTCTGAACACAATGCTGATAAGTCGCCTGGTCACTCTTAAGCCCAAAAGGCATAGACACGTAGCAGAAGGCTCCAAAAGGAGTGATAAAAGATGTCTTCTCCTGGTCCTTAACTGCCATCTTGATCTGATGATAACCAGAATAAGCATCTAAAAAACTCAAACGCTCACAACCCGTCATAGCATCAATGATCTGATCAATACGAGGGAGAGCAAAAGGATCAGCCGGACAGGCCTTGTTAAGGTCCATGTAATCCACACTCATACGCCAAGTGCCATTTTTCTTAAGCACCAGCACCGGGTTAGCCAACCATTCAGGATGAAAAACTTCAACAATAAAACCAGCAGCCAAGAGCCGGGCCACCTCTTCACCAATGGCCTTGCGCCTCTCTTCATTAAAATGACGAAGAAATTGCTTGACCGGTTTAAACTTCTGATCAATATTGAGAGTGTGCTCAGCGAGTTCCATCGGTACACCTGGCATGTCTGAAGGCTTCCATGCAAAGATGTCTTGGTTCTCACAGATGAACTCGATGAGCGCACTTTCCTATTTTGGATCCAGGTTGGCACTGATAATGAACTGTTGGGATGAATCGCCAGGGACAAAATCGACCTGCTTGGTGTCATCTACCGACTTAAACTTCAACAAGGGGTCATGCTCTGTGGTCGGCTTCTTCAAAGGGGTCATATCCGCCGG
The DNA here is from genome assembly GCA_011799875.1 of Thinopyrum elongatum. Lineage (NCBI taxonomy): Eukaryota > Viridiplantae > Streptophyta > Magnoliopsida > Poales > Poaceae > Thinopyrum > Thinopyrum elongatum. The sequence goes on from CM022303.1 coordinate 135,877,408, forward strand.
GTCAACATTATCTTTGTAGAACTTCAACTCTTCTGTTGCACAAACAGACTCAGCGTAGGCAGCATCGCCCTCTTCACACTCCAAAGCTATCTTCCTGTCACCATGCACCGTAATGGTACCCTTACGACCCGGCACTTTAAGCTGCAGATAAACATAACAAGGCCGTGCCATAAACTTGGCATAAGCCGGTTGTCCAAACAGGGCGTGATAAGGGCTCTTGATCTTGACCACCTCAAAAGTCAATATTTCAGCTCTATAATCATGCTCATCGTCAAAAGCCACTTCCAAAGCTATCTTACCCACCGGATACGCCGACTTACCAAGCACCACCCCATGAAAAATAGTAGAAGACGGCTTAAGATCTTTGTCAGTTAAATTCATACGGCGAAAAGTATCATAGTACAGGATATTGATACTGCTGCCTCCATCCATAAGCACTTTTGTAAACTTGTATCCTCCAATCTGAGGAGCAACCACCAAAGCCAATTGACCCAGATTATCAACCCGGGGTGGGTGATCCTCACGGCTCCATATGATAGGCTATTCAGACCATCGCAAGTATCGAGGGACCGCCGGCTCAACGTGTTCACTGCCCGCTTATGAATCTTCTGATCTCGTTTGCACAAACTCGTGGTGGACACATGGTATTGACTACTATTCAGCTGCTTTGGATTACTCTGATAACCGGACTGCTGCTGTTGATTACCTTGATTAAGTTGCTGATTGAAACCGCCTTGATTGCCTTGGCCCTGAAATCCAGAGTTTGAACTGCCACCTCCAACGCCGGGCCCATGAGAGCCGGATCCTGACCCGCCCTGCGGGCCATGATTGTCCTGATAAAAACCGGAATTTCTGTATTCCCTCATGATGAAGCAATCTTTCCATAGATGAGTGGACGGCTTATCTTGAGAACCGTGCTTTGGGCAAGGCTGATTCATTATCGCCTCAAGGTTGAACTTGGGCCCGCCAAACCGGGGCGTTGACGATTTCCCCTTACGATGCTGATTATTATTCTGTGTGTTGGTATTGGCCACAAAGTCCGAACCACCGTCGGCTTGCTTGCGCTTACCATTATTACCCTGACCCGCCGTATTGTGCTGCTGCCCCTTTGTATTGCCATTCTTCTTCCCCTTGCCAGCCTTCTCCTCATCAGACTCAGGGTCCTTAGTGCTATCAGAGTTGGCGTATTTGACGAGAGCCGCCATGAGCTCTCCCATATCATTGCAGTGGTGCTTAAGCCGCCCCAGCTTCTGCTTGAGGGGAAGGAACCGGCAATTCTTCTCCAAAATCAAGACAGCTGAGCTGGCGTTGATACTGTCCGAGGAGTGGATAATAGCCGAGATCCGGCGTACCCAATGGGCAGTTGACTCACCTTCACCCTGTATGCAAGTGTCTAAATCAAGAATCGACAGAGGCTGCTTGCATGTGTCCTTGAAATTCTGAATAAAACGCGTCTTCAACTCAGCCCAGGATCGGATGGAGTTAGGGGGCAGTCCTTTTAGCCAGGTGCGAGCCGGCCCATCCAACATCATGGTGAAATACTTAGCGCACACAGTGTCATTGACATCCAACATCTCCATGGCTAGCTCATAACTCTCAATCCAAGCCGCCGGGGGTTGATCCGCTGTGTAATTGGGCACCTTACGGGGACCCTTAAAATCCTTGGGCAGGCGCTCATTACGCAAAGCCGGCACCAAAATCGGCACACCCACGGTCCTAGAAGTCATCCCAGCTTCTACAGACACCGACGGGTTATGCTGAGGCCGCTAATGAGCCGCCAGCTGAGCCGCCAGCTCCGCCTCTCGACGTGCCCTGGCCTGATCCACCAAAGCTTGAGCCTCATTATCAGCACGTGGCGGGTCATGTCCACGGGGTTGGTTACGGTGCCGTTCACTGCTCGAAATCGCCGGCGACTCAATACGCCGGTTGTAACTCTGACTGTGGCGTGGAGTCGAATGAATCCGATCGCGGCTGTATGAATAAGCTGCCTGCTGAGCCACCGCCGTCTGAAGAAGCTCCACAGCCTTCCGGGCTTCAACCGCCGCGGGAGACTCACCTTGCACTGGAAGAGCCGCCAGCCGTGATGCCGCAGCAAGCATATTATCCAGAGGATTAGAAAAATGACCCGGCGGTGTAGGCACTTGCTGAGGCGGGGTTAAATTCAAGCAGGGCAGATCCGCAACATGTGGTTGAGCCGTCGCCTCGGCCGCGGGCGCTTCAACAGCCCGGGTCACCTCGGGCGGGTTACTTGGTCCTGCCCCAGGGGTATTAAAAAGATTCCTCGCATCGTACTCCAAAGGTAAACGACTTTGATGCCTCCTTCGTAGAACGGCGTTGGATGCATTCTGGTCCAAGGTTAACCGGAAATTTTCTGCTTGAATCCGTTGCGACTCAATGTCCAGGGCGGCTCGTTCTGTCACCATCCTAGCATTCCCAGCGATAAGCTCAATTTTGGCTTGAGCTATCTCGTCTCGCAGTTTTGCCACATCCACCTTATGCTGGGCTTGAGTCGCCGGAGTCACCTCTGCCTCTAACAAAGTTGCCAAGGCGTCTAAGAGCTTGGACAAAACTTGAGCCGGCGGGCGCACAGAACCACTCGCGCCGGCCGTCGCCTCAGCCGTTGAACCGGAAGTCATAGCCGCCGCAGTTGATGAATTCAGCACCGGTTGTGGGCCGGCCATGAAGATCGCGACTCTGTTCGGCGGCTCATAGGGGTCCGGAATACTGTCGCCATCGGAATAGCCCCCAAGCCCGCCGTCTTGCAGTTGATACATTGAATTGGTCTCACCGGTTGAGGACTCATCATCAGAGTAGATGATCGTCTCTCCGCCAGATGCAGATCCTTCCTCAAGATCCGCTCCATGAACAAACCCAACAGAAGTGTGCTTCACAACGGCTTGAATCTTGGCAGGTCGCGCGCATCGAGCCGTCTCGATGATGTTGGTGCAGGTGTCCGGCTCAGGCTCCGACTCGCCGATCTTGCCGATGAAGACATGGATTCCGCCGAAGGGGACCCGGTACCCATATTCGATTGAATCGGCCTCGGGACCCCAGCCTGCGTCGTCGATGTAGATCTTGCCGCGACGACTCTTGGTCATCTGGCCCACGGCATATCCCTTGATCCCTAAGAAGCTGCCCTTCAAGAACTCGAAACCACCGTGCTCTGGCCCCACGGTGGGCGCCAACTGTCATGGACTTAACACGGCAGATGCCCTAACAAAAGGATTTAGGTGTGGAGCCATCGCAACTAGGTTAGCTTGAAGGGGTTAAACGGGACAAAGGACACAGAGAGTTTACCCAGGTTCAGCCCCTCTCAATGAGGTAAAAGCCTACTCCTGCTTTAGGTTGTATTGCTTGTGTTTCGATTACCAGGGAGCGAATACGTTTGACCTAGTTCTCGATTGATTGTTACTTGAGTTAACCCGCCGCCGGGTCACCCCTTTATATACAGGTTAATGCCCGGCGGCTTACAGAGTCTCGGCCGGCTCACACAAACGTGACCGACTCAGTTTCTAACTAATTGTGTGAGCCGGCTCAGTTTCTAACTAAGCTTGCCTTACAAGACAAGTTTAAACATATGGCGGCTCACACCCGTGGGCCTCAAGTCGTCTTTGGGTCTTGGGCCTTCAATTGGCTTGCTCTATGAACCGCCATCTTCATATCTTCTTGGACCTTATCGGGCCTCTTCATCTTTAAGCCGCCAGTGGCATGACCCGGCCCCTCTTGGGCGGGTCATACCCAGTAGTTACATCCCCAACAAGTTTACTAGCAAGAATCATGTGGGATGCGATATAAAATATCTTGGCGCGCGTCTAGTCTGGCTTACGCAGGAAACTTCGTTGTCTACAGTCCACCGCCCGCGCTTGAACCACACTTCACTGGTACAGCGAGGTGCTATACAAACGGTTTTTAACCCCTTTCCGCGACGGCGTTTCGAACCATCGCCAAGTGAGTGTGTGCGATAGGGGGGTCCTTCCCACACGACCCAGAAACCATCGGGGATAGGCCCTCCGGTCACACACGCTCGACAAAATGAGGTCGTGTGCGACGGGCGAGCGATCAAATACAGTTATACATGCCCAATCGGTTCCAGTCGTAAGTACATCCAAACAGTTAGTCCCAAACAAACGTTTCCGTTTGTTATGTACATTCCACACAGTCAATCCAAGGAATACGTTTCCGTTCTTATGTACATCCCACACAGTCAATCCAAGGAAAATGTTTCCGTTCGTATGTACATCCCACATAGTCAATCCAGGGAAAATGTTTTCGTTCGTATATACATCCCACATAGTTTTATGTATAGCCTCGTGTGTGATAGGTGTAACTATCACACACGCTCTGCCTCGGTTAACCGTTCGCTTTTATTCAACTACATCACACATGATTTGATGAAGAAAACTGTATGGCATTGGGCTATCCATCACAAGCGCTTTTACTGCTAGAACTGTTTGCAAAGTTCCATGACCCATTTAGCAGGTTTATTAGTTTACAATTAATAATGGGTCAATTCCATTTCTCCCCCTAACTTGAGCCACCACCTGGGATTTGCCCCTAGTTTTCAGGTATGCTCAAAAATACCCCTCTTCCGTCTGTGGCCCTTATAGCAATCCCCCTCCGGGCTGTTTCCGTCGGATCAATGGTCTTTGACCGGTAATTGGGCGTCTGTTGGACATTTTGGCCCCTGGTTCTTACATGTGGGCCCGCATCAAAACGTTATCCACTTGCTCACTCTGTTTCTTCTACCTTGTGACCACGCACGGACTGGAGCAAGGTGATTCACTGGCGGCGCACGAACAACATCGTTCTGGAGCTCAGGCAGTGAGGCCGCGCGGATGTGCACCTCACGCATGTCATCCGCAAGTTCTTCTGTCGCCGTGGAGGTAAGTTATTCTTCTCTGATTTGTGTGCGCCCGCGGATTTATCGTTAGGGTTTTAGCTAAAATTGGGGATTTTCTCTCTCGTAGGTCGATGGGGTCGGCATAGTGCAGTTCTCGTCCGAGTTCTACATGCCGGATTCAAGTTATTGCGGCCTTGAGAAGGTTTCCAAGCATCGGTGCCCGGGGCACGGGCTCGTTCCCGCTCGCCGTGTCGCTTGGGGAGGAGCAAGAACGGGGAGACATTTTCTTGGATGCCCACTTGATGTAATTTGGTAGATTGTATCTGCTTTGCAACAAATTGGTGCCAAGATCGCATTTTGATGATATTTTTTATGTTGCAGCTTCCTGATGAATGTGAATGGGCTGTTTGGGTTGACCCTCCTCCTCCAGATCTTGTTGGGCGTGCGTTTGAGACACTACATGATGGACTAGAAGCAAGTTGGCTCAAAGCTCATCGTTTAGAGAAGAGGGTGACACATCTAAGAGAGAAAAAGAAGAAGTTAAAGTTACAGTTGCAGAAGATGCATGATCAGATGGAAACATGTGCATTTCTGATGATAATTGTTGGCATATGCATTCTATCCTATTTGTTTGGTTCAAAGAATGCATATTAGTCAGTGAGAATAAGCTAGTTTGGCACTGAGTAGAAATTAGCTTGATGCTGTGAACTTTTTCATGATGTGAGTTGTTCTTGGTTGTGTAACTTTGATGCTATGCATCTTTTGGAAAGACAAAGTAATTGAAAAGCATTAGTTGGATCTTGTGATCTCTCTCTGTCTTATTGTTTTTGTCTGTACCTCTCCAATCCATATTACTCGTCGATCAAATGGTCCCAACGAAACATGGTCGACATCCATTTGAGCGACAAGTAATACGTGCCAGAGGAAGTGATCGACAACATCAATGATCAATGATAATGCATCATTATGGTCACTCAAGATACCAACAATGTATAATAGGATCAACATCAATGATGAATAACAACAAGTTATGACCAGGATCAATTCCAAATAATACCAACAAAATGCCAAGATCAACAACAAGGTATGACCATCAGCAACATCACTTAAGATACTTGTACATAGGTTCAACAGTAACATCAGAAAACATGATCCATTACATAGTTCACACAGCAACATCAACTAAATAGTTCAAACAAACAAAGGGAAAGATGGTTCAAAGCTTCTACTACATAGTTCAAACATGACTCAAATGACATGATCACACAGTGTTCACAGCAAGTTTCCCCTCTTGCGCCTAGTGTTACATGCAGGATTAGAAGAGAGCCTGGACTTGCTCCTAGTGCTCCTAGCATCAGCTGCCACCTTCTTAGGAGAGGCAGACCTACTAAGCTGGTTGCTTCCAGTTACAGAACCACCAGTCGTGAGCGTATCGCCTTTCGACTTCTTGTTTGGTGAAAGAGGGTTGTCACCTCTATCTGCTGGCCTTTTGTAATTTTTCCTTGGGCTGAAATGTAACAACACAAGCTTTATTAGTTAATAATGAAGTAATTTGATAGATAAATCAATTAGTTGTAGTTATAATAGCAGGTCACCTCACAGTAGTTCTTGCAGCACTTGCTACAGTTGGTGCATCACTTACAGGAACTGGTGCATCATCTTCAAGATCTGCTTGTGCTTCTGCTTCTTCTGCTGCATCATCCTCATTTGTTGTTGCAGGTTCATCTGTATCAGCTAGTACAACATTGTGTTCAGGTGCATTGTCAGCACCCCAGTGCTCATCCTCTTCTCCAAAAGCTGGGTCAATTGACTCTTTGCACTTATTGCCATGGTGACCAAGTCTGCCACATCTAGGGCATTTCTTTCTCCTGCCCCCAAGTCCTTTTCCTTCTGACTTTTCCCTCATCTGGTCTTTCTAGGTCTACCAGGGGGCCTGTTTTGAACTGGAGCACTCAGTTTGAACCTAGGATCAACTACATCCCACTGTTGCTTCCCCTGCATTGCAGGCAAGTTCTCAGCATATGTTGCATTGAACATTTATACTGAGTAATATGGGTGCACATACTGGTCAATCTCACTGGCTGGACCTCTCATTGATGTAATGAAGTATAGTGCATGCATGCAAGGTTGGCCTGTAATTTGCCACTTTCTGTAGCTAAAAGTCCTAGCTTTCAAGTCTACAGGATATCTCCACTCCCTCTTTTCTCTGTCAACTGCAGTGACCTCTGCCTCATGTGTACTTCTTTTCACTACAGTCATGTCCAACCCCTTTGATTTTGCAAGCAACATTTTCATAACTTTTGGAATTATTACATGACCAACATATGTTGCTGCAGCAATGCTTTGCCTAATGTCAAATTTCTCCATTATGTATTGTCTTATTCTGTCAAGCAGATCAACAATGTGTAGCCCTTTCCACTTTCTAATCTTTGAATTAAAAGACTGTGCAAGATTATTGTTAACATAATCTAGCTTGCAAGTTTCATTGAAAAGAGCCCTTGCCCATAACTTAGTGTGGTGCTCCTCTATGTACTCTTGCACACCTGGCTTGCTGTACAACTAAGTGAGATGGTACTTGTGCCTTTTCAAGCTGTAGGTCAAAGAACAGGGCCACAAGTTTTCATCAAAGAATTTTTCTCTAAACTTTTTACTAAAATTAGCTGCAGGATGCCTCATGCATTCCCTGTGCTCTACACCTGGGAACACAGTTTCTACAACTGACTCAAGTCCCTTGCAGGCATCAGTGTGAATAACCAATCCCTCTAGATGGCCTATTAGGTCTTTCAAGTTCTGGAAAAACCAAGTCCAACTCTCAATGTTCTCTGTCTCTAGCACTCCATATGCAACTGGAAAGATCCAGTTACATGCATCTACAGCACAAGCACTAACAAGATGTCCTCTAAACCATCCATTTAATGTTGTTGCATCTACTGCTAGATATGGCCTACAGCCAGCCAGAAAACCTTGCCAAGAGGCCTTAAATGATACAAAAACTCTCCTAAAGCACTCTTTGTACCTTTTTTTGTCCATTGAGTTTAAACTCTACAGTGTGTCTATCAATATTAACCACACTACCAGGAGATGCCTTTTTCTACTTCAGCTTTGAAAGTATACAAGAGTTGGAATGAATCAGTCCATTTACCATAGATGTTATCCAGAGCCATTTGCTTACCATAAAATACTCTCATGTAAGGGAGCTGCACCCCATACTTTTTTTTCAAGTCTATCTACAGAGTTGGCACTGAAATATTAGAGTTCTCCCTCACCCAGTTCTTCACAGCATCTGCCACCCACCTACTCTTTGCAGACCTGAGCCTTTGCCTCCTGGTAACACTTGGGCATATGTGAGCTGTCTTGTTCACTTTGACCTGCAGCAAATAAGAGTCAACAACAGTCCAGACAATTATGAATGCATAGTTATTACTAAGGGAAGTTAATATTTACACTAACTATATTAGTCCTACAGTGTATTACCTGAAAAAGTGTGCTATTTCTCATTCTGGAGGCATGCATCCTCCACTTACACCTTTTGTAAGCACAGTGAACAGTTAGTCTACTTGGCTCACTCTTGTCAATTATAAATTCACTCTGGGTCTTGATTGAAAAGGTGGCAAGTGCATTCCTACAATATATGACATCTGAAAATATAGTTCCTTCTGCTAAAGAAGGATCATCTCTGTTATACTGCACATCAGGCCTACCCTCATCCTCTGTCTCAGAATATCCCATGTCCATGTCCTCCTCTCTTTCATCAGAGTCTGTCTCCTCAAATTGTGGGGGTGGAATGTAATCTTCACCATCATCCTCATTGGGTGGTTTCCTAACAACAAACTCTGGGTGCATTCTTTCATCCTCATTGTCTGTGGGCACTTCATCAGGAAATTCCTCTTCTATGATTGGATCTGTTATTGCTTTGCTATACTCAGCACATGGTTGACTAGGCAAGTTGGCACTTGGGGTTCCTGGTTGCTGTACTGTGCTGTGAGTTCCATTTCCTCTTCTAGCCTGACTACTATCAGGCTCTGAAGTTGCAGCTGCTGATTTCCTTCCTCTAGATTCACACCTTTGAGTCTACTAGTTTGATTGCTTCTAGGCTGTGAAGGATTAGGTGCAGATCTTGCTACTCTGCTCTCTGTTTCCCCTCTTTTCCTTTGTATGACATTAATTTCCAGTTGCACTGAATTGCTCTCAGCATTTGTGGCAAACATAACCCCTAACTCATCATCATTTTGAACTGGCACCCATACAGTATTCTGCATGTCCCAATATCTAAATTCTACAGCATAAAAAAACCATGAATATTTATCACTTATAGCACCTCTAAATTGGACAAATGTTGATGTTTTTTCCACCACAAAAGGAAATGTGAAGCATGTACCGGCTCCTTTTGTGCCACCATTGCCTATGATAGTGGTCTCCATTCTACAGTTGAGACCAAAAGCTCTCTCTAGTTTCATCCTACGATAATTGCAATATAAATGACATTACAAGCATGTAGTAACCACTAAGAGCGCATTCAATCGGGGTAAATCTATGTACAGTAACAGAATACAGATCCAGGTCAAGATTCAAAGAAACTTACCCTGCTGGAATTTGCATTCATGTCGTCTGCGTCGTCTGCCTGGATGCTTCTTTGGCACCACCGCAATCACCGGCAGCCGCCATCTCTTGTCGACACCGCCTCCTCTAGCGCCGTAGCAGAGAGAAATAGACGGTGGATAATCACCTCCACTCCCACCGCATCCCGACGCCCGCAATCCTACAGATCCACCGCAGCTACTGGACCGCCGGTGAGATATTTAGGGCGACCTAGGTTTAGGGTTTCGGTCGCCAAGAGGGGAACAAGAGAAGAGGTGGGTTGCAAGGTAGAAGAAACAGAGTGAGCAAGTGGATAACGTTTTGATGCGGGCCCACATGTAAGAACCAGGGGCCAAAATGTCCAACAGACGCCCAGTTACCGGTCAAAGACCATTGACCCGACAGAAACGGCCCGGTGTGGGATTTCTGTGAGGGCCACAGACGAAAGAGGGGTATTTTTTAGCATACATGAAAACTAGGGGCAAATCCCAGGTGGTGGCTCAAGTTAGGGGGAGAAGTGTAATTGTCCCATTAATAATCCTAGTATTACGCAAATTCACATTTCATATCGAACAACTGTTTGCCAATTTCAAATCAGGCACATAAATATATTTTAACATCACAGTACGATAGCTACATGAAAACAACACAGTACAACATATAGCAAGTTCACCTTCATAAGAACAATATATTCATTTCCCTAATCGAGATCATCCAGGCTCATCTTATCCACCTCTGCTTTCAGTTCAGTAAGAACCTGTTTTGCAATGGCCAACTGGGAAAGTGCCTCCTCCTTTGGCAACACCATCTTAGCAAAGTCTAATTTAAAAAATCTGAGCTCATTCTCCATCTTCCTCTTTTTATCCCGCATCTTCAAATATTCTTCAGCGTTGACAACACTTTCTCTAAGCCTACCTCTGTTCTCTTCCTCATACATGCTCCAGAGCTTTGCTAGGCACACCTTCAAAGATTGTGGCCACTCTTGATCAACCCACTCCAGGTAAGAACACTTTCGTTTATCCTATAATATTTAAAACTAGATCAGTAACAATTGTAGCGGAAATGGGTTTCTAGCAACATAGAAAATCACCAAATACATATTTTGAAAAACTGAAGAAACAGGTTAATTATGACATATCTTCTCAAAAAGATCAATGTGTAAATGAATTAATTGCTACTAAGACAACAACCAAATTCTGAAACATCAGAAGCTATAATTAACTACAACAACGCTACAAGTTCTTAGTCATGTACTATAAATAACAAATTGAACATTTTATGAGGAAGCTAAATATAACTGAAATAGCATAGCGACAGTGTTTGGATGACAGCAAATTGATACTAACAGGTGTGTACATGCACAAATTTAGTAACATAGAACTAATAGCACTAAGGCCGTCCACTATGTATGCCAAAACCGGTGTAAAGACAACCGTTGCTACATTTGGCACCGGTGCCCTGCATTGGCGAGCCGATGCAGCGGAAAAAAATTAGGGACCCGGACTCCGGAGCACCTAGTTGCTCCGATGCCCAGTTCCTTCGTGCCATAAAGATTTAGTATTTTACTGCTTGGCTACTCGGATGTGTGGACCAAAGTTGGCTGCACAAATGTTGGGGAACGTAGTATTTCAAAAAAATTCCTACGATCACGCAAGATCTATCTAGGAGAAGCATAGCAACGAGCGGGGAGAGTGTGTCCACGTACCCTCGTAGACCGAAAGCGGAAGCGTTTAGTAACGCGGTTGATGTAGTCGAATGTCTTCGCGATCCAACCAATCCAAGTACCGAATGTACGGCACCTCCGTGATATGCACACTCTCAGCTCGGTGACGTCCCTCGAACTCTAGATCCAGCTGATGCCGAGGGAGAGTTTCGTCAGCACGATGGCGTGGTGACGGTGATGATGAAGTTACCGACGCAGGGCTTCGCCTAAGCACTACGACAATATGACCGAGGTGGAAATCTGTGGAGGGGGGCACCGCACACGGCTAAGACAATTGTCAACTTGTGTGTCCTTGGGTGCCCCCCTGCCCCCGTATATAAAGGAGCAAGGGGGAGGCCGGCCGGCCCTCCTAGGGCGCGCCCCACCAGGGGAGTCCTACTAGGACTACTAGTCCTAGTATTATTCCACCAAGAGGGAGAGAGGGGGAAGGAAGGAGAGGGAGAGGGAGAAGGAGAAGGAAAGGGGGGCGCCGCCCCCCTTCCCTTGTCCAATTCGGACCCAATGGGGAGGGGGCGCGCGGCCTGCCCTGGCCGCCCCTCTCTCTGTCCACTAAGGCCCATGAGGCCCATTACTTCCCCCGGGGGTTCCGGTCCCCTCCGGCACTCCGATTTTATCCGAAACTTTACCGGAACATTTCCAATGTCCGAATATAGTCATCCAATATATCAATATTTATGTCTCGACCATTTCAAGACTCCTCGTCATGTCCGTGATCTCATCCGGGACTCCGAACTACCTTCGGTACATCAAAACACATAAACTCATAATACCGATCGTCATCGAACGTTAAGCGTGCGGACCCTACGGGTTCGAGAACTATGTAGACATGACCGAGACTCATCTCCGGTCAATAACCAATAGCGGAACCTGGATGCTCATATTGGCTGCCACATATTCTACGAAGATCTTTATCGGTCAAACCGCATAACAACATACGTTGTTCCCTTTGTCATCGGTATGTTACTTGCCCGAGATTCGATCGTCGGTATCATCATACCTAGTTCAATCTCGTTACCGGCAAGTCTCTTTACTCGTTCCGTAATGCATCATCTCGTAACTAACTCATTAGTCACATTGCTTGCAAGGCTTCATATGATGTGCATTACCGAGAGGGCCCAGAGATACCTCTCCGACAATCGGAGTGACAAATCCTAATCTCGATCTATGCCAACTCAACAAACACCATCGGAGACACCTGTAGAGCATCTTTATAATCACCCAGTTACGTTGTGACGTTTGATAGCACACTAAGTGTTCCTCCGATATTCGGGAGTTGCATAGTCTCATAGTCATAGGAACATGTATAAGTCATGAAGAAAGCAATAGCAGCAAACTAAACTATCATAGTGCTAAGCTAATGGATGGGTCATGTCAATCACATCATTCTCTAATGATGTGATCCCGTTCATCAAATGACAACTCATGTCTATGGCTAGGAAACTTAACCATCTTTGATTAACAAGCTAGTCAAGTAGAGGCATACTAGTGACACTCTGTTTGTCTATGTATTCACACATGTATTAAGTTTCCGGTTAATACAATTCTAGCATGAATAATAAACATTTATCATGATATAAGGAAATATAAATAACAACTTTATTATTGCCTCTAGGGCATATTTCCTTCAACAAACTGCTGATGTAGTGCCAAATAATTTTCTAACGGGAAATTTTGTTTTTGCCACTCTAGATTTTGCCAATTTTCCTTATGCCATTCTAGATTTTGACATTTCACTTTTTCCACTCTTTGCTTTTGACAATTATCACAATTGCCATTCCGTGGCAAAAGCAAAATAATTTTATTTCATTTTTGCCACTGTTAGCTTTTGAAATGTATCACAATCGCCACTCTGAAAATTTTGCTTCTGCCACGGAAATGGCAATTGTGATAATTGTCAAAAACTAAGAGTGACAAAAGTGAAATGTCAAAATCCAGAGTGGCATAAGGAAAATTGGCAAAATCTAGAGTGGCAAAAACAAAATTTTCCCATTTTCTAATGGCACCGCTGATGAGATGGCAACATTTTTAGATACTAAGTACAAACTATGACACTGTCTTAACATCCAGAATAACATAGCACAGTGACAGTGTCTGAATCACATCTAACAAATGATTTGTAACAACGAAAGTGGGGCTAACCTTCTCTGCACATGCCAGAAACTTCCTCCCACTATCCACAGATTCAAACACAACTAGCTTCACGTATGGAGATTGATGGTGACAACGAGCAGGCAAATCTTCAGCCACCCCGTTCCATTCGTTGCAACTGATGGTCCTAGGGAGCTACAAGACGAAGAAATGACTCAAATCGACCGCCGGGTTAAAATCCTTGACTTGATCGCGGATGGAATTGAAGCGTCTCTTGATGTGTTTGGTTCTCTTGTGAAATCTGGATTCCTTCGCCAAGGCAATTGCTCCAGTATTGTCACAAAAGATTTTCATTGGACCCGATGCACTAGGTATGACACCTAGATCGGATATGAACTCCTTCATCTAGACTCCTTCATTCGCTGCTTCTGAAGCAGCTATGTACTCCGCTTCACACATAGATCCCGCCATGATGCTTTGCTTAGAACTACACCAACTGACAGCTCCACCGTTCAATATAAAGATGTATCCGGTTTGTGACTTAGAGTCATCCGGATCAGTGTCAAAGCTTGCATCAACGTAACCATTTACGATGAGCTCTTTGTCACCTCCATAAACGAGAAACATATCCTTAGTCCTTTTAAGGTATTTCATGTTGTTCTTGACCGCTGTCTAGTGATCCACTCCTGGATTACTTTGGTACCTCCCTGCTAAACTAATAGCAAGGCACACATTAGGTCTGGTACACAGCATTGCATACATGATAGAACCTATGGCTGAAGCATAGGGAATGACTTTCATTTTCTCTCTATCTTCTGCAGTGGTCGGGCATTGAGTCTTACTCAACTTCACACCTTGCAACACAGGCAAGAACCCTTTCTTTGACTGATCCATTTTGAACTTCTTCAAAACTTTATCAAGGTATGTGCTTTGTGAAAGTCCTATTAAGCGTCTTGATCTATCTCTATAGATCTTGATGCCCAATATATAAGCAGCTTCACCGAGGTCTTTCATTGAAAAACTCTTGTTCAAGTATCCTTTTATGCTATCCAAAAATTCTATATCATTTCCAATCAACAATATGTCATCCACATATAATATTAGAAATGCTATAGAGCTCCCACTCACTTTCTTGTAAATACAGGCTTCTCCAAAAGTCTGTATAAAACAATATGCTTTGATCACACTATCAAAACGTTTATTCCAACTCCGAGATGCTTGCACCAGTCCATAAATGGATCGCTGGAGCTTGCACACTTTGTTAGGATCCTTTGGATCGATAAAACCTTCGGGTTGCATTATATACAACTCTTCTTCCAGAAATCCATTCAGGAATGCAAATTTTACATCCATTTGCCAAATTTCATAATCATAAAACGCGGCAATTGCTAACATGATTCGGACAGACTTAAGCATCGCTATGGGTGAGAAGGTCTCATCGTAGTCAACTCCTTGAACTTGTCGAAAACCTTTCGCAACAAGTCGAGCTTTGTAGACAGTAACATTACCGTCAGCGTCGGTCTTCTTCTTGAAGATCCATTTATTCTCTATGGCTTGCCGATCATCGGGCAAGTCAACCAAAGTCCACACTTTGTTCTCATACATGGATCCCATCTTAGATTTCATGGCCTCAAACCATTTCGCGGAATCTGGGCTCATCATCGCTTCCTCATAGTTCGTAGGTTCGTCATGGTCAAGTAACATGACCTCCAGAACAGGATTACCGTACCACTCTGGTGCGGATCTTACTCTGGTTGACCTACGAGGTTCTGTAGTAACTTGATCTGAAGTTTCATGATCATCATCATTAGCTTCCTCACTAATTGGTCTAGGAATCACTGGAACTGATTTCTGTGATAAACTACTTTCCAATTCGGGAGAAGGTACAATTACCTCATCAAGTTCTACTTTCCTCCCACTCACTTCTTTCGAGAGAAACTCCTTCTCTAGAAAGGATCCATTCTTAGCAATGAATATTTTGCCTTCGGATCTGTGATAGAAGGTGTACCCAACAGTTTCTTTTGGGTATCCTATGAAGGCGCACTTCTCCGATTTGGGTTCGAGCTTATCGGGTTGAAGCTTTTTCACGTAAGCATCGCAGCCCCAAACTTTAAGAAACGACAACTTAGGTTTCTTGCCAAACCACAGTTCATAAGGTGTCGTCTCAACGGATTTAGATGGTGCCCTATTTAACGTGAATGCAGCCGTCTCTAAAGCATAACCCCAAAATGATAGCGGTAAATCAGTAAGAGACATCATAGATCGCACCATATCTAATAAAGTGCGATTACGACGTTCGGACACACCATTACGTTGTGGTGTTCCGGGTGGCGTGAGTTGCGAAACTATTCCGCATTGTTTCAAATGAAGACCAAACTCGTAACTCAAATATTCTCCTCCATGATCAGATCGCAGAAACTTTATTTTCTTGTTACGATGATTTTCCACTTCACTCTGAAATTCTTTGAACTTTTCAAATGTTTCAGACTTATGTTTCATCAAGTAGATATACCCATATCTGCTCAAATCATCTATGAAGGTCAGAAAATAACGATACCTGCCGCGAGCCTCAATATTCATCGGTCCGCATACATCAGTATGTATTATTTCCAATAAATCTGTTGCTCGCTCCATTGTTCCGGAGAACGGAGTTTTAGTCATCTTACCCATGAGGCATGGTTCGCAAGTACCAAGTGATTCCAAAAGTCCATCAGTATGGAGTTTCTTCATGCGCTTTACACCGATATGACCCAAACGGCAGTGCCACAAATAAGTTGCACTATCATTATCAACTCTGCATCTTTTGGTTTCAATATTATGAATATGTGTATCACTACTATCGAGATTCAACAAAAATAGACCACTCTTCAAGGGTGCATGACCATAAAAGATATTACTCATATAAATAGAACAACCATTATTCTCAGATTTAAATGAATAACCGTCTCGCATCAAACAAGATCCAGATATAATGTTCATGCTTAACGCTGGCACCAAATAACAATTATTCAGGTCTAAAACTAATCCCGAAGGTAGATGTAGAGGTAGCGTGCCGACGGCGATCACATCGACTTTGGAACCATTTCCCACACGCATCATCACCTCGTCCTTAGCCAATCTTCGCTTAATCCGTAGTCCCTGTTTCGAGTTGCAAATATTAGCAACAGAACCAGTATCAAATACCCAGGCACTACTGCGAGTATTAGTAAGGTACACATCAATAACATGTATATCACATATACCTTTGTTCACTTTGCCATCCTTCTTATCCGCTAAATACTTGGGCAATTCCGCTTCCAGTGACCAGTCCCTTTGCAGTAGAAGCACTCAGTCTCAGACTTAGGTCCAGACTTGGGCTTCTTCACTTGAGCAGCAACTTGCTTGCCGTTCTTCTTGAAGTTCCCCTTCTTCCCTTTACCCTTTTTCTTGAAACTGGTGGTCTTGTTGACCATCAACACTTGATGCTCCTTCTTGATTTCTACCTCCGCAGCCTTTAGCATTGCGAAGAGCTCGGGAATTGTCTTATCCATCCCTTGCATATTATAGTTCATCACGAAGCTCTTGTAGCTTGGTGGCAGTGATTGAAGAACTCTGTCAATGACACTATCAACTGGAAGATTAACTCCCAGCTGAGTCAAGTGATTATGATACCCAGACATTTTGAGTATATGTTCACTGACAAAACTATTCTCCTCCATTTTGCAGCTGTAGAACTTATTGGAGACTTCATATCTCTCAATCCGGGCATTTGCTTGAAATATTAACTTCAACTCCTGGAACATCTCATATGCTCCATGACGTTCAAAACGTCGTTGAAGTCCCGGTTCTAAGCCGTAAAGCATGTCACACTGAACTATCGAGTAGTCATCAACTTTGCTCTGCCAGGCATTCACAATGTCCGGCGTTGCTCCTGCAGCGGTGCTTCCAGGACGTAATTCTTCTGTGCAGCAATGAGGATAATCCTCAAGTTACGGACCCAGTCCGTGTAGTTGCTACCATCATCTTTCAACTTAGCTTTCTCTAGGAACGCATTAAAATTCAAAGGAACAGTAGCATGGGCCATTGATCTACAACAACATAGACATGCAAAATACTATCAGGTACTAAGTTCATGATAAATTAAAGTTCAATTAATCATATTACTTAAGAACTCCCACTTAGATAGACATCCCTCTAATCATCTAAGTGATCACGTGATCCAAATCAACTAAACCATGTCCGATCATCACGTGAGATGGAGTAGTTTTCAATGGTGAACATCACTATGTTGATCATATCTACTATATGATTCACGCTCGACCTTTCGGTCTCAGTGTTCCGAGGCCATATCTGCATATGCTAGGCTCGTCAAGTTTAACCCGAGTATTCTGCGTGTGCAAAACTGGCTTGCACCTGTTGTATGTGAATGTAGAGCTTATCACACCCGATCATCACGTGGTGTCTCGGCACGACGAACTGTAGCAACGGTGCATACTCAGGGAGAACACTTGTACCTTGAAATTTAGTGAGAGATCATCTTATAATGCTACCGCCGTACTAAGCAAAATAAGATGCATAAAAGGATTAACATCATAGGCAATTCAATATGTGACATGATATGGCCATCATCATCTTGTGCTCTTGATCTCCATCATCAAAGCACCGTCATGATCTCCATCGTCACCGGCGCCCCAGCTTGATCTCCATCGTAGCATCGTTGTCGTCTCACCAACTTATTGTTTTTACGACTATCGCTACCGCTTAGTGATAAAGTAAAACAATTACATGGCGATTGCATTGCATACAATAAAGCGACAACCATATGGCTCCTGCCGGTTGCCGATAACTTTTTTACAAAACATGATCATCTCATACAACAAATTATATCACATCATGTCTTGACCATATCACATCACAGCAAGCCCTGCAAATACAAGTTAGACGTCCTCTACTTTGTTGTTGCAAGTTTTATGTGGCTGCTACGGGCTTCTAGCAAGAACCGTTCTTACCTACGCATCAAAACCACAACGTGGTGTAGTGATTGCTTTTTGATCTTCTAAAAGAACCCTCTTCATTGAAACCGATTCAACTAAAGTGAGAGAGACAGACACCCGCCACTCACCTTTAAGCAACGACTGCTCGCAGCGGTGAAACCAGTCTCGCGTAAGCGTACGCGTAATGTCGGTCCGGGTCGCTTCATCTCACAATAGCGGTGAAACTAGTAATGGCAAGCAATATGTATACACCCACGCCCACAACTCCTTTGTGTTCTACTCATGCAAATAACATCTACGCATAGACCTCGCTCGGATGCCACTGTTGGGGAACGTAGTATTTCAAAAAAATTCCTACGATCACGCAAGATCTATCTAGGAGAAGCATAGCAATGAGCGGGGAGAATGTGTCCACGTACCCTCGTAGACCGAAAGTGGAAGCGTTTAGTAACGCGGTTGATGTAGTCGAACGTCTTCGCGATCCAACCGATCCAAGTACCGAACGTACGGCACCTTCGTGATCTGCACACGTTCAGCTCGGTGACGTCCCTCGAACTCTAGATCCAACTGAGGCCAAGGGAGAGTTTCGTCAGCATGTCGGCGTGGTGACGGTGATGATGAAGTTACCGACGCAGGGCTTCGCCTAAGCACTACGACAATATGACCGAGGTGGAAATCTGTGGAGGGGGGCACCGCACACGGCAAAGACAACTGTCAACTTGTGTGTCCATTGGTGCCCCCCCTGCCCCCGTATATAAAGGAGCAAGGGGGAGGCCAGCCGGCCCTCCTAGGGCGCGCCCCACCAGGGGAGTCCTACTAGGACTACTAGTCCTAGTAGGATTCCACCAAGAGGGAGAGAGGGGGAAGGAAGGAGAGGGAGAGGGAGAAGGAAAGGGGGGCGCCGCCCCCCCCCCCCTTCCCTAGTCCAATTCGGACCCAAGGGGAGGGGGGGCGCGGCCTACCCTCGCCGCCCCTCTCTCTCTTCCGGTAACCCCTCCGGCACTCCGGTTTTATCGAAACTTCACCGGAACATTTACGATTTCCGAATATAGTCATCCAATATATCAATATTTATGTCTCGACCATTTCGAGACTCCTCGTCATGTCCTTGATCTCATCCGGGACTCCGAACAACCTTCGGTACATCAAAACACATAAACTCATAATACCGATCGTCATCGAACGTTAAGCGTGCGGACCCCATGGGTTCGAGAACTATGTAGACATGACCGAGACTCATCTCCGGTCAATAACCAATAGCGGAACCTGGATGCTCATATTGGCTCCCACATATTCTACGAAGATCTTTATCGGTCAAACCTCATAACAACGTACGTTGTTCCCTTTGTCATCGGTATGTTACTTGCCTGAGATTCGATCGTCGGTATCATCATACCTAGTTCAATCTCGTTACCGGCAAGTCTCTTTACTCGTTCCGTAATGCATCATCCCGTAACTAACTCATTAGTCACATTGCTTGCAAGGCTTCATATGATGTGCATTACCGAGAGGGCCCAGAGATACCTCTCCGACAATTGGAGTGACAAATCCTAATCTCGATCTATGCCAACTCAACAAACACCATCGAAGACACCTGTAGAGCATCTTTATAATCACCCAGTTACGTTGTGACGTTTGATAGCACACTAAGTGTTCCTCCGATATTCGGGAGTTGCATAGTCTCATAGTCATAGGAACATGTATAAGTCATGAAGAAAGCAATAGCAGCAAACTAAACGATCATAGTGCTAAGCTAACGGATGGGTCATGTCAATCACATCATTCTCTAATGATGTGATCCCGTTCATCAAATGACAACTCATGTCTATGGCTAGGAAACTTAACCATCTTTGATTAACGAGCTAGTCAAGTAGAGGCATACTAGTGACACTCTGTTTGTCTATGTATTCACACATGTATTAAGTTTCTGGTTAATACAATTCTAGCATGAATAATAAACATTTACCATGATATAAGGAAATATAAATAACAACTTTATTATTGCCTCTAGGGCATATTTCCTTCAACAAACTGCTGAAGCGGTGCCAAATAATTTTCTAACGGGAAATTTTGTTTTTGCCACTCTAGATTTTGCCAATTTTCCTCATGCCATTCTAGATTTTGACATTTCACTTTTGCCACTCTTTGCTTTTGACAATTATCACAATTGCCATTCCGTGGCAAAAGCAAAATAATTTTATATCATTTTTGCCACTGTTAGCTTTTGAAATGTATCACAATTGCCACTCTGAAAATTTTGCTTTTGCCACGAAAATGGCAATTGTGATAATTGTCAAAAACTAAGAGTGGCAAATGTGAAATGTCAAAATCCAGAGTGGCATAAGGAAAATTGGCAAAATCTAGAGTGGCAAAAACAAAATTTTCCCATTTTCTAATGGCACTGCTGATGAGATGGCAACATTTTTAGATACTAAGTACAAACTATGACACTGTCTTAACATCCAGAATAACATAGCACAGTGACAGTGTTT
Source organism: Thinopyrum elongatum (assembly GCA_011799875.1). Lineage (NCBI taxonomy): Eukaryota > Viridiplantae > Streptophyta > Magnoliopsida > Poales > Poaceae > Thinopyrum > Thinopyrum elongatum. Next base: position 135,898,102 of record CM022303.1, read on the forward strand.
GAATCACATCTAACAAATGATTTGTAACAACGAAAGTGGGGCTAACCTTCTCTGCACATGCCAGAAACTTCCTCCCACTATCCACAGATTCAAACACAACTAGCTTCACGTATGGAGATTGATGGTGACAACGAGCAGGCAAATCTTCAGCCACCCCGTTCCATTCATTGCAACTGATGGTCCTAGGGAGCTACAAGAGGAAGAAATGACTCAAATCGACCGCCGGGTTAAAATCCTTCATTCCAAGTCATAACCCGAGAGAGAGAAGAGAGGCATACCCGGGTGGTGAAGGAGTTGTCGTCGGAAGAGGAACCGCTGGAGAGGTCATTGAAGAAGACCATGGCGACCCCGGCGGTAGGATGCGAGACGGCGAGAGCGAGGAAGCAAGCGAGGAAGCGGCTATAGCTTCGGAAGGAAGGAAGGAGGAAACAGGGGAAATGTGACTTGTGGTTGGGGAGAAAAGGGGGTGGGGAAGGGGGCGGGGGTAGATATTTCGACGGTAGGCCAAAATTTTTGAAATGTGGAGGGAAACTTTGCGCGCGGTGCCACTGGACACCATTCACTTTGAACGATTGTGTGCATCGCAAATGATTCTTCTGCTTTACGTGCATGGGATGAGTTTGATAATTCAAATTTTGGTGGAAATTTCCCTGGGTACTGTCCTCATCCACGTCATTGCATAATTTAACATCGCTTGCTAATTTGGGCACACAAAAGAGTGTACAACACACAGATCACACTTACTGAATCGAGCAATTTTAGTAATTAAACAGAGCCAGATGGCCTAAACATTGCTCTAACAAAAGACCAGCATTAAAAACAAAGCCTAAGTACGCATAATTTTAACAAAGTCGTCGCCGCACCGGCCTATGCATCGCCGGTGTGAGATGAGACATCGATGACTTGTCCTGGCGACATGCCGCCGTTGTTTAACTCCGTGTCCCCCCTGCTGAAGTCGACCACGTTCTCGTCCTCGTCCTCGTCCTTGGCGGCGCCCTCAAGGTTGTAGTACTCATAGTAGTGGCTGCGCCAGAGCTCGTGTTGGTACTCCATCGCCGATTCCTCGACGGACAGACTCTTCTCTACCTCGACCTCGGCCACGCGCAACTCCTCCTCCTGGTGCTCCTCGATCTCTGCCGCCTCCTGCATCTCCAGCTCCCGCTCGGCAATCTCATGAGGAAGCAGGTGCTCCATGGCCACCGCCGCCTTTTCGGACGTGGGTTGCATGCTGGATTCCGAGGTGGCCTAGAATATCTTGGCGTGTGCGTCCTCGATCTTGGCGTGGATGGCCTCGACCTGGGCCAGGGCGACATCGGCGGCACGGACGGCAGCTCAAGTGCTCTCGGCATTTGCAGCCACCATCGCAGCAGCTGCTACAGCCGTCTTGGCTACTGCAGCTACCCTGTCGGCTGCCGCAGACGCCCTCTCGGCGGATGCGGCCGCGCTCAATGCGGATGCAGCGGCACTCTCAGCGTAGGTGGCCGCGCTCTTGGCGCAGGCGGCCGCGCTCGGGGAGGACGCAGCCACCGTACGGGCCCTCACAAAGTGTTTCCACGGCGTCATCTTTGCAAGAAAGGGTTGCGGGAATGGGGATCAGGATTCGTGGATTCGGGGGTTGCCGGCACTGGAGCAGACGAGCCGGCGAATCTTAAGGAGGAAGACTTAAATAGACCCACGAATTTTCATTGCAAACAGTTCCTACAAAAAACTGTGTGTGATGTTGTTGATATTTTTTATTAGCTGTGAAAGACGAATTTAGAGTAAAGTGGCAACGGATGGTGTTTTAAATGTACGAGAAAATTTGTAGTACTAATACAACTGTCATGTCAAAATTTGGAAAATTTCAGGGGTCATTTGACCTTTTAAGACATTTAAGTGATTTTCTATCCATTTAATGACCATAATTCAAATTTGAACTACATGTACATGCAACAGCTAACCATAATGGTTTGAAAAGTCATATTTGTGTACTTGTGTGCGAGTTACTTCCATGTGCAGTAAATTGGAAGGAATTTTAAAACATATTGGTCTCACGGCTATGACACAAAGCATGGAGTGCCATGCTATTTAATTTCCAAAAAATTAAAAAAAGATCAGAAACACATGAAACCTTGCTTGATGTAATGTCATGCCACCAAGATGATGTGGTAAAAAAATTGGCATGTTTGACAAAAGTTTGGACACACACCCCTCACAAACCGGAGCAACTCGCTAGAAGGCTCATGGTTCCAAGAGGGAACAATGCATGTTTGATGACGAACGGGCGATAGCTTCCTCTTATGGCCTTCAAAAATTTCCTACATTTAACGTGTACTAATACAACTGTCATTTGAAAATTTGGAAAATTCTAGGGGTCATTTGACCTTTTAAAGACATGTAAGTGATTTTCTAGCCATTTAATGACCATAATTCAAATTTGAACTACATCTACATGCAACGGCTAACCATAATGGTTTGAAAAATCATATTTGTGTACTTGTGTGCGAGTTAATTCCATGTGCAGTAAATTAGAAGGAATTTTCAAACATATTGGGGTCACGGCCTGGACACATGAATGGAGTGCCATGGCATTTAAATTCGCAAAATTAAAAAAATATTAGAAACACATCAAACCTTGCTTGATGTAATGTTATGCCACCAAGATGATGTGGTAAAAAATTTGGCATGTTTGACGAAAGTTTGGACACACACCCCTCACAAACCAGAGCAACTCACTAGAAGGCTCGTGGTTCCGAGAGGGAACAATGCATGTTTGATGACGAACGGGAGATAGCTTCCTCTTATGGCCTTCAAATTTTTTCTACATTTAACGTGCACTAATACAACTGTCATGTGAAAATTTGGAAAATTCTAGGGGTCATTTGACCTTTTAGAGACATTTAAATGATTTTTTAGCCATTTAATGACCGTAATTCAAATTTGAACTACATCTACATGCAACAGCTAACCATAACGGTTTGAAAAATCATATTTGTGTACTTGTGTGCGAGTTAATTCCATGTGCAGTAAATTAGAAGGAATTTTCAAACATATTGGTGTCACGGCCTGGACACATGTATGGAGTGCCATGGCATTTAAATTCCAAAAATTAAAAAATGATCAGAAAAACATGAAACCTTGCTTGACGTAATGTCATGCCACCAAGATGATGTGGTAAAAAAATTGGCCTGTTTGACGAAAGTTTGGACACACACCCCTCACAAACCGGAGCAACTCACTAGAAGGCTCATGGTTCCGAGAGGGAACATTGCATGTTTGATGACGAACAGGAGATAGCTTCCTCTTATGGCCTTAAAAATATTTCTACATTTAACATGCACTAATACAACTGTCGTGTGAAAATTTGGAAAATTCTAGGGGTCTTTTGACCTTTTAAAGACATTTCAGTGATTTTCTAGCCATTTAATGACCATAATTCAAATTTGAACTACATCTACATGCAATGGCTAACCATAATGGTTTGAAAAATCATATTTTTGTGTACTTGTGTGCGAGTTAATTCCATGTGCAGTAAATTGGAAGGAATTTTCAAACATATTGGTGTCACGGCCTAGACACATGCATGGAGTGCCATGCCATTTAAATTCCAAATAATAAAAAAATGAACAGAAACACATGAAACCTTGCTTGACATAATGTCATGCCACCAAGATGATGTGGTAAAAAAATTGGCCTGTTTAACGAAAGTTTGGACACACACCCCTCACAAACCAGAGCAACTCACTAGAAGGCTCGTGGTTTCGAGAGGGAACAATGCATGTTTGATGACGAATCGACGATAGCTTCCTCTTATGGGCTTAAAAAAAATTCAACAGTTAACATGCACTAATACAACTGTCATGTAAAAATTTGGAAATTTTCAGGGGTCATTTGACGTTTTAAAGACATTTAAGTGATTTTCTAGTCATTTAATGACCGTAATCCAAATTTGAACTACATCTACATGCAGCGGCTAACCATAACAGTTTGAAAAAAAATTGTGTACTTGTGTGCGAGTTAATTCCATGTGCAGTAAATTGAAACGAATTTTCAAACATATTGGTGTCACGGCTTGGACCCATGCATGGAGTGCCATGGCATTTAAATTCCAAAAAATTAAAAAATGTTCAGACGATGTAAATATATGGTGTTCAAAAAAGAAAATGTAAAGATCTGGCAAGACAACCGGGCCCCACATGATTGGCACTCTATTTCGTGCCTCAAGGTTTGGAAGGTGAGTGGCGCCGGTTATTAATCAGACACGGTTCTGTATTGGAAACCGTCAGCTATTAAGTTCACACAATTCTTTTGCTGCGGGAATCGTGTGTAATTCAAACTACAGTACTTGTAAATTCCGGCGACCGGCGTGTGTACTGTTCCCGTCGATCTAGATTCCGGCCGCCAATAAATACTACCTTGCTCATGTCGTCCCGCCTGCATTGTCATCTACATCCTCCCCTCGCTCGCCCTCTCTCTCTCTCTCTCAAATCTCTGCCATGGCGCCGTCGATCTGCCAATGCACCGACAAGGAGGCGCCGCCCCCCGAGGATGCTCAGTCGAAGAGCAGCGACGAGGAGGACCCCTACGCGCCGCCGGACGAGATTGCGCCGGACCCCCCAACTTTGGAGTGGTTTTGGGGCCAGTATAATCTTTGTCTGTGGAAGTCGCTACCGCTGGCTGAGAAAGCCAGGCAAGTGGTGTTCAAGAAGGAGATGGCGGAGGAGGAAGCCAGGTACCGGGCGGCCTGTGAAGCCCATGATGCTGCCTGGAAAAAGGAGGCGGTGGAGCTTTGGGGGCGGGCGCGTCGTCGTGCGGAGGAGGTGTATGAAGATGGGTACTTCGCGAGGAAGGTCAAAGGCACTAGGCGCCTCATCGCTGCGTGGAGGTAGGCCGATAAGCTCCAGCGTGCCATCGACGAGGAGCTCCGGTGGGTGCCCAACGATATGGCAAGATCGTTCGTGCTTGTCCGCCAGCAAGAGGCAGATCGGTACGTCAAGCGCTGCGAGGCGGAGGAGGCGGAGTACTGCCTCCGTGCTGGGAAGACGCCGTGCACCAGGGAGCTGCTGGCGAGGGGCTACCGGAATACTGCCCCTAGGAGGGATTATTAGTTTTAGTATTGTTCGTTTTCAATTTTATGCATTGTACCTAGTAGTTAGGTATCATCTCGTATATGTGATGATATTATATATATTTTGTGATGAACTAATGAACAATTAATATATATTATGAATTTCATTTTCTATCTGTTTTCGTATACTAATTTGTATCTAGCTGTTATCATCCACATATACAGAATGGAAAGCATATACACACACATTGAAATAGAACATATAAGAACGGAAAACAGAGTACACACATTGAAACAGAGCAGTATTATGATTGTTGTGAATACATAGTGATCCACGTCGAAACGACTCAACAAAATAAAACGCGTCCATGAGACCATGACCAGCAGCCCTTGCCTATGGTAGCTTTTGGCCCTGAACTCGTGCAGGCGTTTGTCCAAGCGGTCGACAGGCTCGTGGTACATCTGGAGCGCGATCTCGAGCTCCAAATTGGCTATTTCATCAGAGATCACCAGCTGGAGGATGCGACGGCCATGTTCCTTTACTGCGCCCAGGTGGACATCTGGGCCAAGGAGGCGGTCGAGCCTAGCGACTAGCGCGTTGGCATCGAGCGGGCCGCGGACAAGGCGAACGGCGCGACCCATGCGAACGGCGCGGCAGGCATCCGGTGCAAGTACGACGCGGCCGGCCTCTAGTGCAAGTAGGGTGCAGACGGCCTCTGCCCACTCCTGGCGAGGAATGGGGGTACTTACGGGACGTGTACCCAGCTGCGACGCCCTGTCGACAGCAGGCAAGCACCGATGGATCCGCTCTAGCTGTGCGACACGCCGCGCCTCTCGCTCTGCGGCGCTCCAATGGTCTCGCTGTGTGGCGAGCCGCAGCCTATCGGCGCGGATGCGTCTAGCTTGCTCTGCGGCGCGCCATCGATCATGTTGTGCGGCGAGCTGTAGCCTCTCGGTGCTGACATGCCTATCTTGATCCGCGGCGCTGAAGCGCCATGCGCCAAGGGTCTGCTCAACCCTGGCGATGACGCGCATCACGATGTCGTCCATCGCGTTGCCGGGGAGTGCCTCGGCCTCGATGGGCCATGGTGCCTTCTCGTTTTCCTCGTCGAGGAGGTTGATGGCAGAGGCGGCGCTTTGGTGGGTTGGCATGCTTGGAGAAGGTGGATGTGCTACAGGCTGCGCTTGTTGCCTCCGTGCGTCGCGCGCCGCCTAGGTTTATGTGCAATATCGCTGGGTGGCGGCGGGAAACCGGTGAGGAAATGGCAGGAAACGGTGGCGTGTTCATAAAACGCCATCAATTAATGGAAACTTAGCATAGAAGGAACATCGAGCTAGCACGACGCATGCGGGCACATTGCTCGCCCAAGGCTATGATCCATATACTTGTGTGCCCAACAGAGCACACTATTCATAGTAAAGAATACTGTTCCATTTATCCTAGTAGAGCAATGGCGGCAAGCGTCACAAGAAGTAGATGATGATCAGATGATCATTTATCCTAGTTAATTATGCATGTAATAGTTTACTTTGGTGTGTGGAAATGTCATGTGTGTACTAGCCACCTATGTAATTGGATGTTTGCCGCGTATCACACACATCTTGTTTATGTGAAACATTTCTGTTCTCTTGGCTCAACACAAATAGTTTATCGGAATGAAGTGTATGCCCTCCGTTGCACACACCTTGATCTGGCTGAACCGTTTCTGTTGCGTTGCCTAATCAAAAATAGTTCATCCGAGTGAACCGTAAGCCGTATATCGCACACACCTTGATCTGGCTGACCATTTCTTTTGTGTTGCCTAATCACAAACAGTTCATCCGAGTGAACTGTATGCCGTATATCGCACACACCTTCATCTGGCTGCCCGTTTCTGTTGTTCCGCCTCATCACAAACAGTTTATCTGTGTGAACTGTATGCCGTATATCGCACACGTCTTCATCTGGCTGCACGTTTTTGTTGGTCTGCCTCATCACAAACAGTTCATTGAACTGAACCGTATGCCCTGCAATGCACACGCAACTAAAATCTGAACCGTGTTTGATGTATCCGCCATCGCAGACGTTTTGCATTTTTTTGACAGTTTTTTACATCACCGTTTGCGACTAATGCATCGCACACAGTTTCGTCGAATGGTCTCTGATTGTAGTGTCGCGTTAGCAGCATCCTGCAGTAGTGCTTGCGCGCCAGTTTCTCGCGGCACCGAGCGAAATTTTTCCGCCACCGCAGAAATATCTATCTCCCCGACCCCCCCCCCCCCCCCCCCACCAAAAGCCACATTTCCACTGTTCCTCCTTGCTTTCCAAGTTCAAACCTTCACTGCTACTTACTGGCAGCGCCGCCTCCTCGCCGGCGACCCTTCTTCTTGCAGTGTCGCCTCCTCGCCGGCGACCCTTCTTCTTGCTGCGCGGCCTCGTCGATATGGTCAGGTAATCCACACCCCACCCACACCATCCTCCTCCTTCCCCGTCCCACATGCCCCGAACGATGATGCGACACCTAATTCTTGGCCTATAAATTCAGAAATATTCCCAAACGACCAGAAGCGTCCACCAAAATACTTTTCCACCGCCGCAACTTTCTGTACCCGTGAGATCCCATCTTGGGGCCTTTTCCGGCACCCTGCCAGAAGGGGATTCGATCCCGGAGGGCTTCTACATCAACTCTATTGCCCTTCCGATGAAGCATGCGTAGTTTACCACAGACCTACGGGTCCATAGCTAGTAGCTAGATGGCTTCTTCTCTCTCTTTGATCTTCAATACAATGTTCTCCTTGATGTCCTTGGAGATCTTTGTGATGTAATATTCTTTTGCGGTGTGTTTGTCGAGATCCGATGAATTGTGGATTTATGATCAGATTATCTATGAATATTATTTGAATCTTCTCTGAATTCTTATATGCATGATTTGATATCTTTTTATTTCTCTTCAAATTATCGGTTTGGTTTGGCCAACTAGATTGGTTCTTCTTGCAATGGGAGAGGTGCTTAGTTTTGGGTTCAATCTTGCGGTGTCCTCACCCAGTGACAAAGTAGGGGTAGCGAGGCACGTATTGTATTGTTGCCATCAAGGGTAAAAAGATGGGGTTTTCATCATATTGCTTGAGTTTATCCCTCTACATCATGTCATCTTACTTAAGGCATTACTCCGTTCTTTTGAACTTAATACTCTAGATGCATGCTGGATAGCGGTCGATGTGTGGAGTAATAGTAGTAGATGCAGGCAGGAGTCGGTCTACTTGACACGGACGTGATGCCTATATTCATAATCATTGCCTTGGATATCGTCATAACTTTGTGCTTTTCTATCAATTGCTGTAACATCCCAAATATATTTCTTTTGGATTTTCAAAATCTTTTCCTTAACATAAAATACTTTGAATTATTTTTGGCATTATTCTCTTTCTCGTTCTTCTGTTCTGAAAATTATTTTTAATTTTTAACTGGGTTTCAAAAAATTTGAATGGTTCTGTTTTGGGTGACTTATTTATTGGGTAATTATTTTTGAGAGATCAAAAATAATTTTCTTTTAGAAAAGTTTTGGATAATTAAAATTATTTCAAGAATATGGCCTTTTTCATTTCCTTCTAGCACTTCCAAAACCCTTCCAACAATTTTTCTGTCGCTCCTAAATAATTCCACAAGTCATGCTCACATCCTAGGAAAGTATCCAACTCTCTCCCACCCCAAAAAAATATTTTTCATATTATAAATAAATTCCAAAATTGGAATTTGTTATATTCATGGTTTCTTTGAGTTACAAAGGTACTACATTTTCTACCACTCTTCTGCCTCCACCAAAATTATCCCAGCAACTAGACAGTACCCACAACCCATTTCACCAAAAACTTTGGTTACCACAGTTCAAAATTTTCAAAATTCATTCAATTCAAATTTGGACCAGAAACAAACTCCTTGATACAAACTCAATTTTAATTACTCCAAAAATTCTGAAACTTTGCAAACCTCTCTTAATTGCATCAACACTTCACCACAAAAATTCCCAAAAATTTCTAAAATCCCTAGCACCATCTGTCAGTGCATCATACACATGAGGTTGCACTGTTCATACTTGACTGAAATTCAGTTAACTGAATTCTTCAGAGAGCAGTGGCAAACGGTGTCGTGCACCCCTCCCCTTCCTTCTCCACCACAGCGTCGTCGTTGCCCATCAATGCCCCGACTCCCTGGCCCACTCCCCAGCCTCTCCACGCCGGTGAGCTGTCGGCAGGCCAGTGCAACGGCCACCGTGCTCATCCACGGCGGGCCAAGCAGAGCCGCCTCGGCCACCGACCTCCACCACTGTGCCGCACCTCCGCGACCTACCTCTCCTCTCACGCGTCGGTTCTCTCCGCTTCTCCGCACGCTAACCACGCCAACCGCGCCGCCCAGGGCCCGCTGGCAGCCGCTAGAGCCAGCCATCGCGGCCGCACCCGTACGAGCACCCCGCCGCGGATAAGGCAGAGGAGCTCGAGCTTGTCCTCGCTAAGCTTCTAGAGTACTCCGTCAACCCTCCTGGATCATTCACAGAACCTCGCCACCGCCCCTAACCTACCTTGTCGGCGGAATTAACTCCGGCGTCATCCGCCCGTACTGGACCTCCTCGGATCGCCTATAAAAGGCCCTCCCGAGCTCCGTTCACTTCACACACCACACCCACACCATCCCAATCGCCCTCCCATGCTCTTTCCCGACCTCGGGGAGGCTTTCTTCCTCGACTCCGACCACCGCTCTGCCGTCACTGTCCCCGACCAGCTCGACATCGTCACTCCACCACCACCTCCAAAATCTTGCCAGTAGCCTCATATCTCACCCACTCACTGATCCCGCACTTCAATTCCACCTCCCGAGCTATCTCTGGCGAGATCCACCACCCTCCGAAACGCCGTCCGCCGCCGTCGACCTCGCCGTCGCTCCGGTGCTCGCCGGCGACCAACTCCACCACCCACCGACGCGGGATCCCACCCCGAGCACATCCCGATCATCGCCGCCCCTTGAAACACTGGCGATCGCCGCCGGTGACCACCGCACCCCCTCTGTACACACGCGCGAGGCGCGTTCGAATTTCAAACCTGACGGGTGGGGCCCGCCCGTCAGTGTTTTATCCTTTTCTGTTATTTTCGAAAGCGTCTTCTGCCTTAGTATGTTTTCTAAGCTGGAAAACGTATTCCGTGCCGAGGCATTTGCTGTTTTATAGCAGGGACCCAAAAAATATCTGTTCTTATTACAGAAAGGTCCCTGGGCTTTAAACTCTTATAACTTTTTAACCACAAGTCCAAATGACTTGATTCTTTTTTTGAAATTCTTATTTTTCTCTCTAGTTTTTTTAGTATTTATTTAAAAAGATTTTAAGACAAGTTTTTGTACTGTGATGAAATTTTTATCTGATTTTGAATTTGAATTTTTTAGGAAAAGAAGTAGGAAACTTTGCTGGAAATTTGGAGGGGTTTTCTCCTGACTACTTTGGGCAAGGCAAGCATATTTGAACGTTGGATATGGTGATTGCATATTGCATGGCGTGGTTACATCATTTGGGTTTGCACCGTATGAGTAGAAACATTCATGCATGCATGGTCACATCAACTATTCACTTGCTTGCATTTCACTCAAGTGTCTGACGTGCAGAAAGATTGTGAGAAACCAGGAGTGTACTCCTGCCTTGGAATTGCTGGTGGGCACGGGCTTTGTTTTGACACGATAGTGTCCCGTATACATATGCCGGTGATAATAAGTAACACCTCCTGAGTCGGCCTAGATCGAGTCTTGTTCCGTTACACCTAGCTGGATACCGTGCTGCCACGGGTCCTTCCACAAGGAAGGTACGGCTTAGTAAGTTGTTAACCCCTGTCCGGGTACACACCACATAGAGGGCCACGATGAGGGTTTCCATGGCCATGGACTAAATCCTGTCATCAGGTCAGGGGGCATGGGTGTTACCGATTGTAGCCGAGAGGGGGTCCCCCCTTGTAATCCGCGTGTATGAATAGTGATCCCATGCTACTCGAGATTGTTGTCTCCCCGACTTAGAGTTTTTCTGGAACGATGCTTTGGGTGATTCCTGGCATCCGGACGGTTAATCTGGTGTGTGCTGGTCAGGCATGTTTTCAACCCAAAGACCGTAATGGGAATTAGTCAGTGTCATGGTACTGACTAAAGAAACCCCATACACGTGGGTAAAGAGTACACCCTCTGCAGAGTTTAAACCTATTCGAATAGCCGTGTCCATGATCAAGGGCATTAGCTGGGTGGGTCAAGTGTCGGTCCCGGTGTCGGTCTCCGGAGGAAATAATTAAAATATGCCTGAAATATTTTGCAGGATAATTATTGACACCCTGATGCTACCATGAATATTTTGCTATGCATATTAATATTATTGTGGTTATGCATATTATTGTGGACTAACCCGTTTCTCTTATTTTATTTTCCTGAGTGTCTCGGGGGCTGGCTAGACTACCCCGGGCATTCGGTTTTATTTTCAAGACCTCTTCGTGGCGTCCCTCAAGTTCACAGGCGGTCTATCACGCCACTACTCTTGTGGATACCCGATTGGCATTTCTTTTCAAGACCGACCATGGCGTCACTTTGACACCCGACTGGCATTTCTTTTCAAGACCTCTCGTGGCGTCGCTTGGATTCTCAGGCGGTCCTGTCTCGCCCGATTCTCCTTTTAGACACCCGTTTGGCATTTCTTTTCAAGACCTTTCGTGGCGTCGCTTGAGTTTTCGGGCGGTCCTGTCTCGCCCGATTCTCTTTTAGACACCCGGTTGGCATTTTCTATTATTTTCTGAATGTCACCTGGGCTGGCTAGACTACCCGTGACATTCATTAGCTTCTATTTTTATTAAGCTTGATCATGACTGACATGTTGTATTTACTTTCGTATCATTTTGTTATATTCATGCCATGTCTAAAATTTTAGTTAGCATGAACATTTAGTAGGATCCAACATGAGCATATGCATTCGTTATATCTTTTGTTCATTATGTTTGCGAGTACATTCCAACGTACTCACAGGCTTGTCCCTGGCTATTGTCTTGGCCAGATCATGTTTCAGAGAGGAGCACCACGAAGGCCCCGCAACCTAGGAATTGGAGATAGCAGCCACCCGAGATAGGAGTTATCCAGGTCAGCTGTTCCTGTGGGAATGGAGTCCCATCAGCGTTGGAGATCCACGAGTCGCTTCCGTCATCTAGCAGTAGAGATCCATGTTATATTCATTGGACCTTTGTGGTCTTGTACTCAATTTCTTGTAATTGCCTAGAATTCTGTATCAAGAAGGTGTCCACCAGCAACAGTAATCCTGGGGCTGGTGATGACATGAGGGTCATTTGCTGGGATTTTATGTCCCGGTAAATCCGGCCCCGACAATAGCTCGACAGTAATTTGTTCACCCACCATGTTATTTTCTTTCAAGAGAGAAGCCTCTAGTGAAACCTATGCCCCCCGGGTCTATTTTCTATCATATATTTTCAGATCTATAAACCAAAAAACCCAAAAATACCTTGCTGCAATTTATTTGTTTTTACTTTGTTTTATGTTTTAGTAATCTTTTATATCTATCTCTATCAGATCTCATCCTTGCAAGTGACCGTGAAGGGATTGACAACCCCTTTATCGCGTTGGGTGCAAGTGTTTGATTGTTTGTGCAGGTGCATAGATTGGAGACTTGCTTGTACCTCCAACTGGATTGATACCTTGGTTCTCAAACTGAGAGAAATACTTATCTCTACTTTGCTGCATCACCCTTTCCTCTTCAAGGGAAAAACCAACGCATGCTCAAGAAGTAGCACCTACTATGTGTTATGATCCGTAAACCCCAGGGTGACAATAATTAGGATACTTTCCGGTGATGGCCGTAGTTTGAGGAGTTCATGCATTCACTATGTGTTAATGCTTTGTTCCAGTTCTCTGTTAAAAGGAGGCCTTAATATCCCTTAGTTTCCTTATGGACCCTGCTGCCACGGGAGGATAGGACATGTCATGCAAGTTCTTTTCCATAAGCACGTATGACTATTTACGGAATACATGCCTACATTATATTTATGAACTGGAGCTAGTTCTGTGTCGCCCTAGGTTATGACTGTTATATGATGAATATTATCCAACGTAATCACCGATCCAATGCCTACGAGCTTTTCACATATTGTTCTTGCTAAGTTACTATTGCTATTGCTACTGTTACAACTGCTACAAAACTGTTACTGCTGTTACTGTTACTATTGTTACCGTTACCACTACTATCAAACTATCATATTACTGTGCTACTGATCACTTTGCTGCAGATATTTAATCTCCAGGTGTGGTTGAATTGACAACTCAACTGCTAATACTTACAAATATTCTTTGGCTTCCCTTGTGTCGAATCTATAAATTTGGGTTGAATACTCTACCCTCGAAACTGTTGCGATCCCCTATACTTGTGGGTTATCAAGGCCTTTTTCTGGCGCCGTTGCCGGGGAGCATAGCTATATTTGTTGAGTCACTTGGGATTATTATCTATTTATCATTATAAAGAATCTGAAAGATACCAGAACCAAGATCGTCCCCTCTAAGACGAGGGGAGGTAAGGAATTGCCATCTAGCTCCGCACTTGATTCACCTTCTGTTTTGAGTAAACTTGCAACACCACCACATGCTATTAATCCTGGTATGTCGCAAGTTATTGATGATGCTACTTCTGCTATGAATGATGCTTATGATGATGCTAGTACCTTGCTTGATAAGACTGTGCCACTAGGTGAATTTCTTGATGAACAACTTGCTAGAGTTAAAGATATTGAGAATGCTGAAACTGATGAAATAGTTGAAGCTGATGAAATAGCTGAAACTGATGAAGTCTTTGAAACTAAAAATTATGAAACACCTATTAGACCTAGCTCTCCTAGATTTGAAATGCCTAAGATACCTGAGGGTTATGTTATGGATGAAGAGGTAGCTAGAGACTTTCTTGCTTGTAAGGATAGAGATGATCTAAAGAAACTACTAGTCAAGTTGAAAGGAAAATCTTTGAATGCTAGAATGAAATGTGATCCTAAGTTTGCTACTTCACCTATCTTTGTTACTGATAAGGTTTATGAATTCTCTGTCAACCCAGAGTTAATTACATTGGTTGAATCTGATCCTTTCCATGGCTATGAAACTTAAACTGCAGTGGCACATCTTACTAAATTAAATGATATAGCCACCCTATTTGCTCATTATGAGAAAATTCGCTATTACTATATCCTCAAGTTATTTCCATTCTCATTAAAGGGTGATGCTAAGATATGGTACATTACTCTTGCTCCTGGTTGTGTGTGTAGTCCCCAGGATATGATTTATTACTTCTCTGAAAAATATTTTCCTGCTCATAAGAAACAAGCTGCCTTACAGGAAATATTTAACTTTGTGTAAATTGAAGAATAGAGTCTCCCACAAGCTTGGGGGAGGCTTCTCTGATTACTTAATGCTTTGCTTGATCATCCTCTTAAGAAAAATGAAATACTTGATATATTCTATAATGTACTAACCGATGCTTCTAGGGACTTCCTAGATAGTTGTGCTGGTTGTGTTTTCAGGGAACGAACTATTGAACAAGCTGAGGAATTATTGAATAATATATTGAAGAATTATTATGATTGGACACTTCCCGAACCACCGCCTAAACCCACTCCAAAGAAGAGGGGTATCTTATTTCTCAGTCCTAAAGATATGCAAGAGGCAAAGAAATGTATGAAGGAAAAAGGTATTAAAGCTGAGGATGTTAAGAATTTACCACCTATTGAAGAAATACATGGTCTTGACACATCACCACAGGTGGTAGAGGTAAATTCTCTTTTAAAGTTTGATGAAGGTGATATCCCTCACAATAAACATCCTAGTCAATGCTTGTATGAATTTGACTATTACATTATGAAACAAGATCACTTCAATGCCTATGTTATGAAACAACTAAAACAAAATTCTGATATGATTGCTCGCTTGAGTGACTTATTATTTAGAATCACTAATGATGTTAGAGGTGTAGGAAAACATGCCTCTATGGTCCAAACCTAGTTAGAACAAGTTGCTAAATCTCGAAAAGAATTGCTTAGTGAGATGAATAATAATATGAATGGTTATGTTGTTAGAGTAGCAACTAGAGGAGGTAAAATAACTCAGGAACCACTTTATCCTGAGGGACACCCTAAAAGAATTGAATTAGACTCTCAGAGAATTAATGTTGATGCACCTAGTCCATCTAAAAAGAAAAAGAATAGGACTTTGCATACTTCTAGTGAACCGGAGGTAGAAAAACCTTCTGAAGATAACAATGATGTCTCTATTCCTGATGCTGAAACTCAATCTGGTAATGAACACTCATCTAGTGATAATGAAAATGATAATGATGATGTTCATGAAGATACTCAACCAGACAATGATAAAGAACCAGATAATGATGTTGAGATAGAACCTGCTGTTGAACTTGATAACCCACAACCTAAAAATAAACGTTATGATAAGAGAGACTTTGTTGCTAGAAAACATGGTAAAGAAAGAGAGCCATGGGTTCAGAAACCCATGCCTTTTCCGCCTAAAACATCTTAGAAAAAAGATGATGAAGAGTTTCAATGCTTTGCTGAAATGCCTAGGCCAGTCTTTTTGCGTACTCATTTGATTGATATTTTAAAGATGGCCCCTTATGCTAAATATATGAAAGAGATTGTCACTAATAAAAGAAAAATACCTGAAGCTAAAATCTCCACCATGCTTGCTAATTATTCTTTTAAGGATGGATTACCTAAAAACTTGGAGATCCAGGAATGCCAACTACCATGCTCCATTAAAAGAAACTATGTCAAAACTGCTTTATGTGATTTAGGAACTGGTGTTAGTGTTATGCCTTTCTCTTTATATAAAAGACTTGATTTGAATAAACTCACACCTACTGAAATATCATTGCAAATGGCTGACAAATCAACTGCCATACCTATTGGTATTTGTGAGGATGTGCCCGTTGTTGTTGCAAATGTTACTATCTTAATAAACTTTGTTCTACTTGAGATGCCCGAGGACGACAACATGTCGATTATCCTCGGTAGACCTTTTTTGAATACCGCAAGGGCTGTTATTTATTGCAACAAAAGCAAAATCACTTTTCATATCAATGGTAATGAGTATACGATGCATTTTCCGAAGAAACAATTTCAAGTGAATGGTATTAATGTTATTGAAAAATCTCTGACAATTACTATTGGAAGTTTTCAACTCCCTCTACCTACTGCCAAAAAGAAATATGAAATACTTATTGTTGGGGATATGCATATCCCCGTTGAGGTAACTTAGTGTTTTACGAAAGTTCTTCGAGCTCATGCTAATCGGAAGTGATTCTTAATAAGACTTGATCAACCTTATTAATGGATTGCTTTCGAGAGGCATGTGGTTGATGAAATTAGTAAGCACAACCTTCTGTCCCTGCTTTTTGTTTTTTGTTATTCTTAGTTAAATAAAATAAAATGCCATGTTTATCTTGTTTTCTGAATTTTCCGTGCAATAAATAAGTGGCCAAAAATAAAAGTACTCAGAATGACCTGAAATTTTTACATGATTTTTTTTTAATATTTATGATTTTTTTATACAAATAACATCACAGGGGGTGCCCCTGGTGCCCACAAGGCACCAGGGCGTGCCAGCTACCCCAGGCGCGCCCTGGTGGGTAGTGGGCCCCATGTGCCCCCTCACTTATCCCTTTAGCTCACTTCATCACCTAGCTCCAGAAAAAATCACTCTTGCTCTCTCTCTCATGTTCTTGCTCCCAAACCCGCGGATTTCGATCTCTTTGCTCGAAGCTCCGTTTCCGAAACTATTTCGGGGGATTGCTACTTGGTATGTGACTCCTCCATTACTCCAATTAGTTTTTTTTCTAGTGGTTTATATTTTGAGTAATTAGCTACTCCTGGTGCTGCTGTAAATGAGCTTGCATGTTGAATTCTTTGAGTTCCAAGTAGTTTGAATGCTTGATATAGCCTCTAGACATCCATATGAGTACTTGCTATCAATCTTGTGAAGTTTTGTTGACAAAATTTTGTGTCCCAAAAATTTTCAGAAATTGTTCACAAATAAAAATGCATCTCTTTAGGAGTTCTTCGAGGAGGAGGTCCTGGGAGCATCGTCGAGCGAGAGCTCGATACGACAGTCCTATGTTGAGCCTAGTGAAAGCTCGATGTAGGATGCTGATACCAAATCATGCTTATGGCCATGTGATGAGTTCATGATAGGAGCAGGGATAAAGGAAGAATTTGAGCAATATGTTCACAACACCGAGCTCGCTCCCTACATCGCAGATAAATGCATTCAGCATCTCAACCTCACACAGACGTTCACAAAGAAATTTAAATATCATTCGCGTGATTCTAGAGTTTCATTTAGCCTTTATGATAGAGCCTTTACTATGCCTCTAGAACAATTCTGTGTTGCCTGCAAAATTCCATATTGGGGTTCACTTGATGAACCGCCAAAATTTGATTATGAGTCATTTTTAACCAGTCTTTGTTATGGTGAGAATAAAGGAGTGACACAAGCTAGAATAAAAAGTTTACATTTTCCATCAATTCATTACTTTGCACTCTTTAATGGCAAATGCATCATGGGCAAACAAGATAGCAGCACACTATGTGCTCCTGACTTGAGCCTCATATACACTGCTCTGACGGGAATAAAATGTTATAATCTTGGAGCGATTGTTGCACGGAGGTTGCAACGCAATGCTCATAGCGGTCACTTCTATGGCGGGATTTGTGCCACCCGTGTAGCTAGGGAGCTGGGTGTGTCGCCTTGGCCAAATGATCCTATATTACCTGCTCAATATCTAGACTTTGAGGCCATGAAGCGTCATAAGTTCATTAAGGCTACAACAACTAACTATAATTACAACTTGATGTTTAATAAGAAACCCATCGTACCTGTTATTTTGCCTACACCTGCTCTCTTTGATTATCACAGTAAAGGAAGATATTACATTCTTGAGAGCGAGGCCCGCGAGTACAACGCGGCAGTAGAGGCTGCCCGACGGGCTGAGGAGGCCGCACCTAGAGCCCCCGTGAGTTATCACTCTGACTATTATCCAGGCCGCGGGTGGTGACTACCAAGCTAGGCCAAAAGCCTAAGCTTGGGGGAGTACGTATTTCCACCGACATTACATTCATGTTCACACATTTCATTTCAGTTGTCAGTGTCCACACTTTTTCATTGTATTATCCATTTTAGATTTATTTTCTCACTTTCTTCTTGTGTGTTTGAAAAACTTTGAGAAAACCCAAAAATATTTCTTGCTTCTTTTCGGTTTTTCTTTCTAGGTTAAATTAGTTGTAATATTAAAAGAAAACCCAAAAAGATATCCCTTTTTCTTCTTTTGCTTGTTGGGAGCTTTCCCGTGTAAATAGTTTTTCTCGCTTTTGTTTTTCTTTCTTTTGCTTCCTTTCAAGAAAAAATAAAAACTCCAAAAATATTTCAGTATGTTTCTCTGAAATTCTTTTCTTTTTATTGAGTCGTACCAAGGGGAAGACCACAATGAAAATGTTGAGTGGCTCTCATATGCATTATTGGTGATCTAACAAAGAGCCTATATTATTTTGTCTTCTCCTCTGAATAAAATCTTGCAGATTCCAGCTTAGTCCACGTCACTCTTGCACTATTATTATTTTCGTATCATTCGGTCGTGCAAGTGAAAGGCAATAATGACGATATTTGGTGAAGTGATTGTGGCAGAGAAAAGCGGGTATGAACTCAACTTGTTTTTGTTTTTGTAAATATGTTTAACTCAATATCCATGATTCAGCATATTATGATTAAACATGTTTGCAATGACAATTATAGATTATAGTTGCTCATGCCATACTTAAGTAGCTAGGAGTGGATAATGATTTATCTTGGGTGTCAACATGCATTAAAATGATTGTGATGTAGTATGATGATATGGTATCCTCCTCTGAATGTTTCAAGTGGCTTGACTTGGCACATGTTCACGCATGTAGTTGAATCAAAACCAACATAGCCTCTACGATATTTATGTTCATGGTGTTTATATCCTACTCATGCTAGTACTCAATGTAGATTATTCATAATGCATGTTCATGACCATTTTCGCTCTCTAGCTGGCCGCTTCTCAATCTATTTGCTAGCCTTCGCCTGTACTAAGCAGGAATACTGCTTGTCCATCAAAATCCTTAAACCAAAGTTATTCTAGATGAGTCCACTATATCTACCTATATGCGGTATTACCCTGCCGTTCTAAGTAAATTTGCATGTGCCACCTCTAAATATTCAAATGAACATCTGTTTTGTGTGCCCGGACCACTCATGGAGCGACAGGGGGTGGTCATTATCTTCCATGCTAAGCGGGTTATTCTCATGATGAGTGTTTATTCACTCGTCCTTGCACGAAAGGGGCTGGTAATAGGGATTCCCAGTCCCGAAATCAAAAATTGCAAATAATTGAACAAAACTCCCCCGGACTATTGTCGGTATGGAGGGCACCCGAGGATTTGGCTAGCCATGGCTTGTGTTTGATGGTGGAGGGGAGTAAACTTTACTTTTATCGCTTGGGAACCGCCGCTAATGTGTTTAGCATGGAAGATATTGAAAACTCTTGGTCGTAACGTTGACAGGAAGGGTATAACTCCCAAAATTATATTTATCTCTGATTTAAGCTTCGAGCTCTGGCACCACTGCAAATCCCTCCTTCCCTTTGTGAAGGGCCTATCTTTTTACTTTCATGTTATTTTACTTTTATGTTGAGTCATCACCTTCTCAAACAAGCGCCAGTCCTGAGAGCACTATTGTCATCCTCATGCATTGTGTATAGTTAATTTGAATGCATCATGACTGGATCTCTTCTACCATGAATTACAATGGTTAGTCGCTGCTTGAACTTTGGAGGTGCTCTGCATTTATGTTTTGCGGTCTCAGAAAGGGCTAGCGAGATACCACTACTGTCATATTATGTCATGATTGTTTTGACAAAATGTTGGCATTTGAGATATCTTATTATTGCTCGCTAGTTGATTATGCCATTGATATGAGTTAATATAATTTCTAAGAGTTATTGTTTGCATGGTTAGTCATGATCTTTGCTGAAAACCTGGGTGCTAATTAAGCATATATAGGGAAACAAGAACAAAAGAGTTCGTAAAAGTTTTTCTTTATCACTTTCAGTTTGTCAATTGAATTGCTTGAGGACAAGCAATGGGTTAAGCTTGGGGGAGTTGATACGTCTCCATCGTATCTACTTTTCCTAACGCTTTTGCTCTTGTTTTGGACTCTAATTTGCATGAAACTAACCTGGACTAACGCTGTTTACAGCAGAACTACCATGGTGTTATTTTTTGTGCAGAAATAAAAGTTCTTGGAATCGTACAAAACTTTTTGGAGAATTATTTTGGAATAAATAAAAATACTAGAACCAATACCCACTGGAGGGGGGGCCCTGCTGCCCACAAGGCACCAGGGCGCGCCACCCCCCTCTAGCGCGCCCTGGTGGGTAGTGGGGCCCATGAGGCTCCGCTGACCCTAACTCCGATGCTATAAAATCCTATTTTTTCAGAAAAAATAGGAGAGGAAGTTTCATCACGTTTTACGATACGGAGCCACCGCCACCTCCTGTTCTTCATCGGGAGGCCAGATCTGGAGCCCGTTCGGGGCTCTGGAGAGGGGGATTTTTGGTCTTCGTCATCACCAACCATCCTCCATCACCAATTTCATGTTGCTCATCGCCGGGAGTGAGTAATTCCTTCGTAGGCTCGCTGGTCGGTGAGGAGTTGGATGAGATTCATCATGTAATCGAGTTAGTTTTGTTAGGGCTTGCTCCTAGTATCCACTATGTTATGAGATTGATGTTGCTATGACTTTGCTATGCTTAATGCTTGTCACTAGGGCCCGAGTGCCATGATTTCAGATCTGAACCGTTTATGTTTTCACCATTATATCTATGTTCGTGATCCGATCCTGCAAGTTATATGCACCTACTATGTGTTATGATCCGTAAACCCCAAGGTGACAATAATTGGGATACTTTCCGGTGATGGCCGTAGTTTGAGGAGTTCATGTATTCACTATGTGTTAATGCTTTGTTTCGGTTCTCTATTAAAAGGAGGCCTTAATATCCCTTAGTTTCCTTATTGACCCCACTGCCACAGGAGGGTAGGACAAAAGGTGGCATGCAAGTTCTTTTCCATAAGCACGTATGACTATTTACGGAATACATGCCTACATTATATTTATGAACTGGAGTTGGTTCTGTGTCGCCCTAGGTTATGACTGTTATATGATGAATATTATCCAACGTAATCACCGATCCAATGCCTACGAGCTTTTCACATATTGTTCTTGCTAAGTTACTATTGCTATTGCTACTGTTACAATTGCTACAAAACTGTTACTGTTACTACTGTTACCGTTACCACTACTATCAAACTATCATACTACTGTGCTACTGATCACTTTGTTGCAGATATTTAATCTCCAGGTGTGGTTGAATTGACAACTCAACTACTAATACTTACAAATATTCTTTGGCTCCCCTTGTGTCGAATCTATAAATTTGGGTTGAATACTCTACCCTCGAAAACTGTTGCGATCCCCTATACTTGTGGGTTATCAGCATATCAAATTTCTACACTAAGTAACATATCATGACATGGTGGTCAACATTTGTCCTTGTCAGGCGGGTCACGAATGGCATCCCGGTGTAGTCATCACGTGGAGGAAGTATGTACCAGAGGTTGCCCGATTCGTCCCCGCTCAACCTGATTCGTTGGGCATAGAGGGCTTCATCAAGTGGATCCTCATCATCTTCGTTCTCCGAGTTGAGGTAGATAACAACCAGCCTTGGAGTTTGTCTTTTGAAGGAGAAGTTGGTCAGTTCACCCCCAGTGAGATGCATGTGGGCGATGAAACGATTCCATTCATCTCTTCCAATCTGGGCTATCTTTCGTCCCTTGTAGACCTCCATAGTGTAGGGCCCCCCTGGAGCGTCGAAGATCACTGTGTCTTCGGTAATGAGCTCATTGAACTCCAATCTCACATTGCAAGGGACGATCTGTGTAAGAAAAACCAAAAAACAAACACATTGCATTACTGGAAATAGCAAGAAAAAGAAAAGAACAAACTGTTAGAAGGCTCATGTAATGCGTTACCGCTACAGGAACAAAGCACGGCTGGAAATAGATGCCAAACAGCGTGCCATTTGCAAGGTAGGTTGTGCACCTTGACTTGCACACTAGACATGGTGGTCGCTGCGCCATTCTACACAAAATATAATTGAAACTAAGTATATAATCACTTTATGCGCTAGTAAATCAATTTCTACTAAACATAATTGGAGTTCATTTTATACAGAACGTATTGAAAACTAAGTATATAATTCTACACTAGTAATTGTATACACAAATAGACAAAATCCACAGAGGGAGACACAAATAAACAAATTTTGCACAAGTAATTTTAGGAGTTCATTTTATTTATTCCTAATAGTCTAGACACTCAAAATATTTCTAATCAAAATGCATTATAAATATCGGATTCTACACAATAGCAATCGGATTATCACTAAAATTTCTACACAAAGCAATCCATGCAACTAACTTTGGATTCTACTTTGGATTCTACATGACACAAAGCAATCCATGATATATACTAAAAGTTCTACACAAATTAAAGCAATCCCCTAAATCAACTACAAGAATCCCAATGGATCCCGTGTGGCGTGTTCGCGAACGGAGGACCTGGGAGTGGAGAGGAAGGAGATGCGATGGGAGGAGTAGTGGATCGAACCTGCTTGGTGCCAGCGAGGGGCGGCGACGGGGCGGCGGTGGTGGCGGCGGCTTTGGTCCAGGGGGAGTTTGAAGGAAATATGCCCTAGAGGCAATAATAAAGTTGTTATTTATATTTCCTTATATCATGATAAATGTTTATTATTCATGCTAGAATTGTATTAACCGGAAACTTAATACATGTGTGAATACATAGACAAACAGAGTGTCACTAGTATGCCTCTACTTGACTAGCTCGTTAATCAAAGATGGTTAAGTTTCCTAGCCATAGACATGAGTTGTCATTTGATGAATGGGATCACATCATTAGAGAATGATGTGATTGACATGACCCATCCGTTAGCTAGCACTATGATCGTTTAGTTTGCTGCTATTGCTTTCTTCATGACTTATACATGTTCCTATGACTATGAGACTATGCAACTCCCGAATATCGGAGGAACACTTAGTGTGCTATCAAACGTCACAACGTAACTTGGTGATTATAAAGATGCTCTACAGGTGTCTCCGATGGTGTTTGTTGAGTTGGCATAGATCGAGATTAGGATTTGTCACTCCGATTGTCGGAGAGGTATCTCTGGGCCCTCTCGGTAATGCACATCATATGAAGCCTTGCAAGCAATGTGACTAATGAGTTAGTTACAGGATGATGCATTACGGAACGAGTAAAGAGACTTGCCGGTAACGAGATTGAACTAGGTATGATGATACCGACGATCGAATCTCGGGCAAGTAACATACCGATGACAAAGGGAACAACGTACGTTGTTATGCAGTTTGACCGATAAAGATCTTCGTAGAATATGTGGGAGCCAATATGAGCATCCAGGTTCCGCTATTGGTTATTGACCGGAGATGAGTCTCGGTCATGTCTACATAGTTCTCGAACCCGTAGGGTCCGCACGCTTAACGTTCGATGACGATCGGTATTATGAGTTTATGTGTTTTGATGTACCGAAGGTAGTTCAGAGTCCCGGATGAGATCAAGGACATGACGAGGAGTCTCGAAATGGTCGAGACATAAAGATTGATATATTGGATGACTATATTCGGACATCGGAAATGTTCTGGTGAAGTTTCGGATAAAACCGGAGTGCCGGAGGGGTTACCGGAACCCCCCGGGGGAACTAATGGGCCTCATGGGCCTTAGTGGAGAGAGAGGGGCGGCCAGGGCAGGCCGCGCGCCCCCTCCCCTTGGGTTCGAATTGGACTAGGGAAGGGGGGCGGCGCCCCCCTTTCCTTCTCCCTCTCCCTCTCCTTCCTTCCCTCTCTCTCCCTCTTGGTGGAATCCTATTAGGACTAGTAGTCCTAGTAGGACTCCCCTGGTGGGGCGCACCCTAGGAGGGCCGGCCGGCCTCCCCCTTGCTCCTTTATATACGGGGGCAGGGGGGCACCCAAGGACACACAAGTTGACAGTTGTCTTAGCCGTGTGCGGTGCCCCCCTCCACAGATTTTCCACCTCGGTCATATTGTCGTAGTGCTTAGGCGAAGCCCTGCGTCGGTAACTTCATCATCACTGTCACCACGCCGTCGTGCTGACGAAACTCTCCCTCGGCCTCAGCTGGATCTAGAGTTCGAGGGACGTCACCGAGCTGAACGTGTGCAGATCGCGGAGGTACCGTACGTTCGGTACTTGGATCGGTTGGATCGCAAAGACGTTCGACTACATCAACCGCGTTACTAAATGCTTCCGCTTTTGGTCTACGAGGGTACGTGGACACACTCTCCCCGCTCATTGCTATGCTTCTCCTAGATAGATCTTGCGTGATCGTAGGATTTTTTTTGAAATACTACGTTCCCCAACAGTGGTATCCGAGCCAGGTCTATGCGTAGATGTTATTTGCATGAGTAGAACACAAAGGAGTTGTGGGCGTGGGTGTATACATATTGCTTGCCGTTACTAGTTGTTACTTGGTTCGGCGGTATTGTGAGATGAAGCGGCTCGGACCGACATTACGCGTACGCTTACGCGAGACTGGTTTCACCGCTGCGAGCACTCGTTGCTTAAAGGTGACTGGCGGGTGTTTGTCTCTCTCACTTTAGTTGAATCGGTTTCAATGAAGAGGGTTCTTTTAGAAGATCAAAAAGCAATCACTACACCACGTTGTGGTTTTGATGCGTAGGTAAGAACGGTTCTTGCTAGAAGCCCGTAGCAGCCACGTAAAACTTGCAACAACAAAGTAGAGGACGTCTAACTTGTATTTGCAGGGCTTGTTGTGATGTGATATGGTCAAGACATGATGTGATATAATTTGTTGTATGAGATGATCATGTTTTGTAACAAAGTTATCGGCAACCGGCAGGAGCCATATGGTTGTTGCTTTATTGTATGCAATGCAATCGCCATGTAATTGTTTTACTTTATCACTAAGCGGTAGTGATAGTCGTAAAAACAATAAGTTGGCGAGACGACAATGATGCTACGATGGAGATCAAGCTGGGGCGCCGGTGACGATGGATATCATGACGGTGCTTTGATGATGGAGATCAAGAGCACAAGATGATGATGGCCATATCATGTCACATATTGAATTGCCTGTGATGTTAATCCTTTTATGCATCTTATTTTGCTTAGTACGGCGGTAGCATTATAAGATGATCTCTCACTAAATTTCAAGGTACAAGTGTTCTCCCTGAGTATGCACCATTGCTACAGTTCGTCGTGCCGAGACACCACGTGATGATCGGGTGTGATAAGCTCTACGTTCACATACAACGGGTGCAAGCCAGTTTTGCACACGCAGAATACTCGGGTTAAACTTGACGAGCCTAGCATATGCAGATATGGCCTCGAAACACTGAGACCGAAAGGTCGAGCGTGAATCATATAGTAGATATGATCAACATAGTGATGTTCACCATTGAAAACTACTCCATCTCACCTGATGATCGGACATGGTTTAGTTGATTTGGATCACGTGATCACTTAGATGGTTAGAGGGATGTCTATCTAAGTGGGAGTTCTTAAGTAATATGATTAATTGAACTTTAATTTATCATGAACTTAGTACCTGATAGTATTTTGCATGTCTATGTTGTTGTAGATCAATGGCCCGTGCTACTGTTCCCTTGAATTTTAATGCGTTCCTAGAGAAAGCTAAGTTGAAAGATGATGGTAGCAACTACACGGACTGGGTCCGTAACTTGAGGATTATCCTCATTGCTGCACAGAAGAACTATGTCCTGGAAGCACCGCTAGGTGCAAGACCCGCTGCAGGAGCAACGCCGGACATTGTGAACGCTTGGCAGAGCAAAGCTGATGACTACTCGATAGTTCAGTGTGCCATGCTTTACGGCTTAGAACCGGGACTTCAACGACGTTTTGAACGTCATGGAGCATATGAGATGTTCCAGGAGTTGAAGTTAATATTTCAAGCAAATGCCCGGATTGAGAGATATGAAGTCTCCAATAAGTTCTACAGCTGCAAAATGGAGGAGAATAGTTTTGTTAGTGAACATATACTCAAAATGTCTGGGTATCATAATCACTTGACTCAGCTGGGAGTTAATCTTCCAGTTGATAGTGTCATTGACAGAGTTCTTCAATCACTGCCACCAAGCTACAAGAGCTTCGTGATGAACTATAATATGCAAGGGATGGATAAGACAATTCCCGAGCTCTTCGCAATGCTAAAGGCTGCGGAGGTAGAAATCAAGAAGGAGCATCAAGTGTTGATGGTCAACAAGACCACCAGTTTCAAGAAAAAGGGTAAAGGGAAGAAGGGGAACTTCAAGAAGAACGGCAAGCAAGTTGCTGCTCAAGTGAAGAAGCCCAAGTCTGGACCTAAGCCTGAGACTGAGTGCTTCTACTGCAAAGGGACTGGTCACTGGAAGCGGAATTGCCCAAGTATTTGGCGGATAGGAAGGATGGCAAAGTGAACAAAGGTATATGTGATATACATGTTATTGATGTGTACCTTACTAATACTCGCAGTAGTGCCTGGGTATTTGATACTGGTTCTGTTGCTAATATTTGCAACTCGAAACAGGGACTACGGATTAAGCGAAGATTGGCTAAGGACGAGGTGACGATGCGTGTGGGAAATGGTTCCAAAGTCGATGTGATCGCCGTCGGCACGCTACCTCTACATCTACCTTTGGGATTAGTTTTAGACCTGAATAATTGTTATTTGGTGCCAGTGTTAAGCATGAACATTATATCTGGATCTTGTTTGATGTGAGACGGTTATTCATTTAAATCTGAGAATAATGGTTGTTCTATTTATATGAGTAATATCTTTTATGGTCATGCACCCTTGAAGAGTGGTCTATTTTTGTTGAATCTCGATAGTAGTGATACACATATTCATAATATTGAAACCAAAAGATGCAGAGTTGATAATGATAGTGCAACTTATTTGTGGCACTGCCGTTTGGGTCATATTGGTGTAAAGCGCATGAAGAAACTCCATACTGATGGACTTTTGGAATCACTTGATTATGGATCACTTGGTACTTGCGAACCATGCCTCATGGGCAAGATGACTAAAACTCCGTTCTCTGGAACAATGGTGCGAGCAACAGATTTATTGGAAATAATACATACTGATGTATGCGGACCGATGAATATTGAGGCTCGCGGCGGGTATCGTTATTTTCTGACCTTCACAGATGATTTGAGCAGATATGGGTATATCTACTTGATGAAACATAAGTCTGAAACATTTGAAAAGTTCAAAGAATTTCAGAGTGAAGTGGAAAATCATCGTAACAAGAAAATAAAGTTTCTGCGATCTGATCGTGGAGGAGAATATTTGAGTTACAAGTTTGGTCTTCATTTGAAACAATGCGGAATAGTTTCGCAACTCACGCCACCCGGAACACCACAACGTAATGGTGTGTCCGAATGTCGTAACCGCACTTTATTAGATATGGTGCGATCTATGATGTCTCTTACTGATTTACCGCTATCGTTTTGGGGTTATGCTTTAGAGACGGCTGCATTCACGTTAAATAGGGCACCATCTAAATCCGTTGAGACGACACCTTATGAACTGTGGTTTGGCAAGAAACCTAAGTTGTTGTTTCTTAAAGTTTGGGGCTGCGATGCTTATGTGAAAAAGCTTCAACCCGATAAGCTCAAACCCAAATCGGAGAAGTGCGCCTTCATAGGATACCCAAAAGAAACTGTTGGGTACACCTTCTATCACAGATCCGAAGACAAAATATTCGTTGCTAAGAATGGATCCTTTCTAGAGAAGGAGTTTCTCTCAAAAGAAGCGAGTGGGAGGAAAGTAGAACTTGATGAGGTAATTGTACCTTCTCCCGAATTGGAAAGTAGTTTATCACATAAATCAGTTCCAGTGATTCCTACACCAATTAGTGAGGAAGCTAATGATGATGATCATGAAACTTCAGATCAAGTTACTACAGAACCTCGTAGGTCAACGAGAGTAAGATCCGCACCAGAGTGGTACGGTAATCCTGTTCTTGAGGTCATGTTACTTGACCATGACGAACCTACAAACTATGAGGAAGCGATGATGAGCCCAGATTCCGTGAAATGGTTTGAGGCCATGAAATCTGAGATGGGATCCATGTATGAGAACAAAGTGTGGACTTTGGTTGACTTGCCCGATGATCGGCAAGCCATAGAGAATAAATGGATCTTCAAGAAGAAGACTGACGCTGACGGTAATGTTACTGTCTACAAAGCTCGACTTGTTGCAAAAGGTTTTCGACAAGTTCAAGGAGTTGACTACGATGAGACCTTCTCACCCGTAGAAATGCTTAAGTCTGTCCGAATCATGTTAGCAATTGCCGCATTTTATGATTATGAAATTTGGCAAATGGATGTAAAAACTGCATTCCTGAATGGATTTCTGGAAGAAGAGTTGTATATGATGCAACCCGAAGGTTTTATCGATCTAAAGGATGCTAACAAAGTGTGCAAGCTCCAGCGATCCATTTATGGACTGGTGCAAGCATCTCGGAGTTGGAATAAACGTTTTGATAGTGTGATCAAAGCATATGGTTTTATACAGACTTTTGGAGAAGCCTGTTTTTACAAGAAAGTGAGTGGGAGCTCTATAGCATTTCTAATATTATATGTGGATGACATATTGTTGATTGGAAATGATATAGAATTTTTGGATAGCATAAAAGGATACTTGAACAAGAGTTTTTCAATGAAAGACCTCGGTGAAGCTGCTTATATATTGGGCATCAAGATCTATAGAGATAGATCAAGACGCTTAATAGGACTTTCACAAAGCACATACCTTGATAAAGTTTTGAAGAAGTTCAAAATGGATCAGTCAAAGAAAGGGTTCTTGCATGTGTTGCAAGGTGTGAAGTTGAGTAAGACTCAATGCCCGACCACTGCAGAAGATAGAGAGAAAATGAAAGTCATTCCCTATGCTTCAGCCATAGGTTCTATCATGTATGCAATGCTGTGTACCAGACCTGATGTGTGCCTTGCTATTAGTTTAGCAGGGAGGTACCAAAGTAATCCAGGAGTGGATCACTGGACAGCGGTCAAGAACATCCTGAAATACCTGAAAAGGACTAAGGATATGTTTCTCGTTTATGGAGGTGACAAAGAGCTCATCGTAAATGGTTACGTTGATACAAGCTTTGACACTGATCCGGATGACTCTAAGTCACAAACCGGACACGTATTTATATTGAACGGTGGAGCTGTCAGTTGGTGTAGTTCTAAGCAAAGCATCGTGGCGGGATCTACGTGTGAAGCGGAGTACATAGCTGCTTTGGAAGCAGCGAATGAAGGAGTCTGGATGAAGGAGTTCATATCCGATCTAGGTGTCATACCTAGTGCAACGGGTCCAATGAAAATCTTTTGTGACAATACTGGAGCAATTGCCTTGGCGAAGGAATCCAGATTTCACAAGAGAACCAAACACATCAAGAGACGCTTCAATTCCATCCGCGATCAAGTCAAGGAGGGAGACATAGAGATTTGCAAGATACATACGGATCTGAATGTTGCAGACCCGTTGACTAAGCCTCTCTCACGAGAAAAACATGATCAGCACCAATACTCCATGGTGTTAGAATCATTACTGTGTAATCTAGATTATTGACTCTAGTGCAAGTGGGAGACTGAAGGAAATATGCCCTAGAGGCAATAATAAATTTGTTATTTATATTTCCTTATATCATGATAAATGTTTATTATTCATGCTAGAATTGTATTAACCGGAAACTTAATACATGTGTGAATACATAGACAGACAGAGTGTCACTAGTATGCCTCTACTTGACTAGCTCGTTAATCAAAGATGGTTAAGTTTCCTAGCCATAGACATGAGTTGTCATTTAATGAACGGGGTCACATCATTAGAGAATGATGTGATTGGCATGACCCATCCGTTAGCTAGCACTATGATCGTTTAGTTTGCTGCTATTGCTTTCTTCATGACTTATACATGTTCCTATGACTATGAGACTATGCAACTCCCGAATATCGGAGGAACACTTAGTGTGCTATCAAACGTCACAACGTAACTGGGTGATTATAAAGATGCTCTACAGGTGTCTCCGATGGTGTTTGTTGAGTTGGCATAGATCGAGATTAGGATTTGTCACTCCGATTGTCGGAGAGGTATCTCTGGGCCCTCTCGGTAATGCACATCATATGAAGCCTTGCAAGCAATGTGACTAATGAGTTAGTTACGGGATGATGCATTACGGAACGAGTAAAGAGACTTGCCGGTAACGAGATTGAACTAGGTATGATGATACCGATGATTGAATCTCGGGCAAGTAACATACCGATGACAAAGGGAACAACGTATGTTGTTATGCGGTTTGACCGATAAAGATCTTCGTAGAATATGTGGGAGCCAATATGAGCATCCAGGTTCCGCTATTGGTTATTGACCGGAGATGAGTCTCGGTCATGTCTACATAGTTCTCGAACCCGTAGGGTCCGCACGCTTAACGTTCGATGACGATCGGTATTATGAGTTTATGTGTTTTGATGTACCGAAGGTAGTTCGGAGTCCCGGATGAGATCACGGACATGACGAGGAGTCTCGAAATGGTCGAGACATAAAGATTGATATATTGGATGACTATATTCGGACATCGGAAATGTTCCGGTGAAGTTTCGGATAAAACCGGAATGCCGGAGGGGTTACCGGAACCCCCCGAGGGAACTAATGGGCCTCATGGGCCTTAGTGGAGAGAGAGAGGGGCGGCCAGGGTAGGCCGCGCACCCCCTCCCCCTTGGGTCCGAATTGGACTATGGAAGGGGGGGCGGTGCCCCCCTTTCCTTCTCCCTCTCCCTCTCCTTCCTTCCCCCTATCTCCCTCTTGGTGGAATCCTACTAGGACTAGTAGTCCTAGGAGGACTCCCCTGGTGGGGCGCGCCCTAGGAGGGCCGGCCGGCCTCCCCCTTGCTCCTTTATATACGGGGGCAGGGGGGCACCCAAGGACACACAAGTTGACAGTTGTCTTAGCCGTGTGCGGTGCCCCCCTCCACAGATTTCCACCTCGGTCATATTGTCGGAGTGCTTAGGCAAAGCCCTGCGTCAATAACTTCATCATCACCGTCACCACGCCGTCGTGCTGACGAAACTCTCCCTCGGCCTCAGCTGGATCTAGAGTTCGAGGGACGTCACCGAGCTGAACGTGTGCAGATCGCGGAGGTGCCGTACGTTCGGTACTTGGATCGGTTGGATCGCGAAGACGTTCGACTACATCAACCGCGTTACTAAACGCTTCCGCTTTCGGTCTATGAGGGTACGTGGACACACTCTCCCCGCTCGTTGCTATGCTTCTCCTAGATAGATCTTGCGTGATCGTAGGAATTTTTTTGAAATACTACGTTCCCCAACAGAGTTGTGTATACGACGAGGGTGGGGTGTGAAATGAGAGAGACTGGTGACTTAGGTCTTTTACTAAGTTGACTCAGGCAGGCTATTGCTGGCGTGGGACAAAAGGGCAACACCATAGCTAGTAACAACCGAAATAAAAAAAGACTAAGATTAATGAAAGACTTGAAAAAATGAAGGACTCAAAATTTGAACTGGTAGTAAAGAAATAAAAGTCCTAAATGATAAAAACACTAAAAATAATGATAAGTACATATTTTGTGACTATTATAATCATTAAATACTTAAAACACTTGATAAAGTTGAAAACAGTTTCTCGCGTGCATAGAAAACAAACGCCAGCACTAACAAATTAACTATGGCGTACATACAGAACCAACACCACCACTACATTCCAAACGGTGAGTACATATGGGCCAACAGATTTGTGGCGCGTCTAGGAAAAGCTATGCCAGCACTAAACATGTAAAGCTGACGTGCTAATTTTGCCCACGCCAGCACTATTTGAAAAAAAATAGTGCTAGCGTTGATGGAAAATGGCGTGCCACCAAAGAAAGTTGTGGCTAGCCGTTTTTCCACTAGTGATTGCTGCAAATGAAACAGAACCACAAAGTTTGCTGATTGAAGGTGCAGAGCACGATTTGCTTATTGAAGATGGACAGACAGTTATTGAAGATATAGTGGTTTCTGATTCAGATTTCAGTGACAATGATTATGACATAGATGAGGGGGTGATGATCTTTATGATGACAACATTGCCTTTGATGTTGATGAACAAGCTGAGCAAGATGACGAAGATGTGGAGCCTGACTACTTGCTTGACGATGAAGATCTTAACCTATCCATTGAGGAAGCAGAGCAACTGAAGTACAAGTTTACAACCTTCAATGCAAAGGTGGACATGGTTTCCCCTGTCTTCAAAGATGGGATGGTATTTGTTGATGTGAATGAGCTAAGACTAGCTCTTACTGCATATTCTTTTAAGAACAGAGTGCAGATCGGGAAGATAAAGAATGATAAGACAAGACTAGAGGCAGTTTGTAAAAGAGGTTGCCCATGGTGGCTAAAAGCTGGCAATGACAATAGGACAGGGGGATTTGCCATCAAGACTTACTATGCAGAGCATAGGTGTCAGAAGAAATGGAAGTTAAGGTCATTGACAGCTAAATTCCTGTGCAAGTATTTCATAGATAAGTTCAGGGATGACCAAAAGATGTCACTTGGTACATTTCCAAGAAATATCACCAAGGAATTTAATGTCACCCCTACCAGATGGAAGCTAGCCACGGCTAGAACTGCAGTTCTGAAAGAGATATGTGGTGACGACGAAGAGCAGTTAAGTAGGCTATGGGATTATGGGCATGAATTAAGGAGTAAGAACCCTGGGTCTACATTTCTACTGTCAATTGAGCTGGTGAAAGACACTGAATTTCCAATGGGCAAGAAATGTCTGAGGACACTGTATTGGTGTTATGTTGCATGTAAAAGAGGGTGTTTAAAGGGCTGCAAGACTATTATTTTTGTTGATGGTTGTCACATGAAAACAAGATTTAAAGGAGTGTTGCCAAGTGCTGTGGGAATTGATCCCACTGACTGCATTTTCCCCATTGCAATGGGTTGGGTAGAAGTAGAATGCACAAGTTATTGGGAATGGTTTCTGACAACTTTGAGAGATGGTCTAAACATCACTAACACTACTCCTTTCACAATTATGAGTGACAAGCAGAAATGATTGATAAATGCCATGCAGAAAGTATGGCCAGATGCTGAGCATATGTTTTGTATGAGGCATATTTATCAGAATTTCAATGAGAAGCACAAAGGAGAGTTGTTGAAGCAAGACATGTGGGGCCATTGCAAGAGCACTAAGCAGGGTGAAGTGGAGCCAGAACTGTGAGAAAATGGATGGACACAACTCAGCTGCATTCCATTGGACTGAAAGACTTGACCCAAAGACTTGGTGTAAAGCATTTTTCAGTGAATTTTCCAAATGTGACATTCTGCTGAACAATAATTCTGAAGTGTTTAATAGGTAATCTACTTCAATAATTCTGAAATATACAGTTTTGTTTATGCTGAATTTTTTCATTCTTTGTGTGTATCATAGTAATCTGAGTTTTTGCATTCTTTGTGCAGCTACATCCTTGATGGTAGAGAGATGGCAGTGTTGTCAATGCTTGAATATATATTTTACAAGATCACGCAAAGGCTTGTGAGTAAATAGAGAGAGGCAATAGAAAAGTGGGTAGGGCAGAGAATATGCCCAAAGATCAAGAATAAGTTAGACAAGAACACTGAGTTTGCTGCAAATTGCCATGTATCAGAAGTTGGCCAACAAATCTTCAGAGTTCTGTCTGGTAATTCTAGCTACACAGTTGACTTGAGTTTGCACACCTATGATTGTAGGAGATGGTAGCTATCTAGTGTCCCTTGTGGCCATTGCATAGCATGTTGTAGGGAAGAGAGAATTGATCCAGAGTTAATGGTTCATGATTGCTACATTGTGGAGAATTACCTAAAAGCATATGGTTACACATTGGTCCCTCTTAGAGACCCTAAACACTGGGAGGTGCAGAATGGGTACAAGGTATTTCCACCAGTGTTCACTAAACAGTTGGGAAGGCCAAAGAAAAACAGGAAAAAGACACCTGAGGAGAAGAACAAACATGGTGTTAGATATCTGAACAAAAAAGGTGTTACAATGCACTGGTCAATCTGTGGCAGAGCTGACCACAACAGAAAAGGCGCACTACAGATTGTAGGAAGCATTAATTGAAGAAGGAGTAGAGCTGGTGGATGAAAATTATGATGACCCGACTTTTCTTCGGGTATGTTTCACTGTATGAGCATGATCTTTAACTGAAGAATATTGCACAAATTGTTTCTTTATCTATACGAGCTTTAACTTCTTTCTTTGCAGAACATCTTCCCTAACAGGCCAGGTCCTAGGTTGGATCCTACTGAGTCACCCACCAGTATGGTGTTCAACATGGCCAACAGAGAGAGAGAGCAAGAAGAGCTCATCAAAGGGTTCATGGCCCATTGCCAGAGCAGTCTTCATTTGTTGCTACTGCTGGTGCTGCAATACCTCAGACAAGGGTCACTACAAAGATGAACATTCATAGGCAGACAAGGGTAACCACAATAGGTGACAGGGGAGAAGGATCTCAAGCTGCTGGTAGAGGAAGAGGAAGGAAAAGGAGAAGGAAATCCAGATGCAAGGAGAGGGAGAGGAGTAAATGCTGATGCAGTGGCAGGAAGAGGGAGAGGAGGAAGTGCTGATGTAGGAAGAGGGAGAGGAGCACATGCTGATGCAGTGGTGTCGGATTCAGGGCTCCGCAGACCCAAGAAAGGTTCGAACTCTGGGGCGTGTGCGAAGGACTCAACCTATCCAACCAACCAGCTCGTCGCCCTACGGCCTAGCTCGATGCACACGAACAAGGAAGAAGATGAACACGGCAGTTTACCCAGGTTCGGGCCACCTTGCGGTGTAAGACCCTACTCCTGCTTTGTGGTGGATTGGCCTCACGAGGGGCTGAGGATGAACTGGTACAAGGGATGAACAACCTCACGGGGTTTATGGGTGAGGGAATGAGTCGACCAGGGT
Source organism: Thinopyrum elongatum (assembly GCA_011799875.1). Lineage (NCBI taxonomy): Eukaryota > Viridiplantae > Streptophyta > Magnoliopsida > Poales > Poaceae > Thinopyrum > Thinopyrum elongatum. The sequence continues at coordinate 135,933,340 of CM022303.1, forward strand.
GGCAATGAGCCGATCCCTTCTACGGTGGTGGCTAGCTTATACTTATAGTGGCCTCGGTCCTCTTCCCCAAAACTTAGGCGGGAAGGGATTCCACAATGGCCAATTTGAAAGGGGACAAGTAGTACATCTTATCCTGACGAAAGGTGGTCTTCGCCTGCAAAGCTTCTAGTCGTGACGCTGCGGTGGGCTCGGCGATGACATCCGTCCTGCCGCGTCGGTGGCCTTGGTCTCATTGCACCGGAATGGAAACCTTTGCCAGATTCCTTGGGAACCCACGCATGTCCTTGCTACCAAATCCACGCGCTGCATCTGGATCCCGGATCCATCATCCTCCTCTCCGCTTTCGCATTCCTGTGCGAGGCCTTCGTGGGCATTGCCCCATCCGTGGCCTTGCTCCACCACTTCTTCTCACTCCAATTGGTCGACGGCGAGCATCGCTCGGGGTGCGTGTCGCTTCAGGCGGTGGCGGCAACCGCAGGCTTTGGCATCGACTCCACGCTTTGCCTGGACGCGAGGGGATTCCAGAAGTAGTGGGTGTACGTAGATGCCACCGTGCGCAGCCCCCTGCTCCTGATCCCCTCCGCCCCCGCGAAGCTGAGCTCTGGATAGGGGCACGCGAAGCTGGTCGACCCGCAGCTCACCCGAGTCATGGCTAGGCTGGCCAATTTGAAGAAGGCGGGGGTGACGATGGCGATGGTGGTGAGGGAGTTCACCCGGCGATGTATCGCCCCGCTTCAGCGCCATTCCCGCCCGATGTGGGCCTTTACCGGTCCCGCGGACGACATGAGGCTCCAGCGGCCTTCTCTTCCTTCCAGCACCCTGCGCGTAGTGCTCCGCCTCCTGACCGGCGAAGAACCCGCCGAGCTCCCTCCGGACGGACTCCCTCTTTACGATCACCCGCAGGGGGGAGCCTTCGCCAAGAAGATGCCGTGCTTCGACGAGTGGGGGGCTGCTCCCCGAGGGCCATGAGGGGCCTCGCAACAACCCCATCTTGGTGACTCCCACACACAGAGGCCCCGAGGTGCGCGCTCCCGAGGTGGTTGTGGGGGAGCGGGCACCGCCTAGCGCTCCTGAGGTGGCGGCTGAGGAGCGGGAGCCACCATGTGCTCCTGAGGTGGCCGCCCCTGGCCCCACGGGCGGCGAGGGAGGAGCACCGCCAGCGGATGCAGCCGTTGTCTGCGCCGTGAAGGGCTACGTGCCGGCCCCCAGCGAGTCCCCTCTGGATCTTGGGGCATCCCGCAAGAGGAAGGGGCTCGGGAGCCGCTGCGACCCTATCCCAAGGACCCTCAAAAGGTGGAGGTGGATAGCCGTGGACGAGTAAGTACCTTGCCCTCCTCGACTCTTGCATATTGCATCTCCTTCTGACTTTTGCCTCTCAGGATCCCTTCCGTTGCGGGGAGAGCGCGTCCCGAGCGCGACCTCCGGAGGCCACCGGTCCCGTCGTGACCATAGGCCTCATGGGCCGGACGGCTGCGCGCGAGGTGGCGTTCATACACGAGCCAAGGCCGCCCCTGGGGGGCCGCATGCCTGCACTCCCGGCGTCCTTCTTTCGGAGCGACTTTTGGGGCACGGAGGCTGTGCCGAGGGCTCCCCCACTGATCGTCGCCGATTGCCGGGCAGCCTATGGGATGGCGCCATCTTCAAGCAGCGGGGCGAGCCCGCGTCGGGCCCCATCTCGGGCCGCAGGAGCGAGCGAAGGGGTCCCAGCCCCCGGGCCCCTGCCTGAGGAGGGCGAGGCCTCGCACGCCTCTCAGGCTGGCTGGGGCGCAGAGGAAAGCCTAGGCCGGGCGTTGGAGCTCGCACGCGGGCGCAGTGCCATTCGGCACGACCTTCTTCAGGAGGTGTCGAGCGCGCTGGAGCGCCTCGGAGCGGAGCTTGGTGACGTTGACGCCCACCTCGAGGCAGAGCACCTACGCCTGGCGCGCGGATGGCGCCATCTGCAAGTCGCCATCAACTTCGGTCGCCTGCAGCGCGAGCAGGCCCGAGCGGAGGCGGAGGGGCCCCTGGCCGTGGCGAGGGAGGCTTGCGATCGCGCCTTGGAGGAGGCCCGAGCCGCAGACCGCCGGCGCGAAGCGGCCGAGGCGCGCGAGAAGGAGCTCCAGGCTTCCAACACCATCCTTGAGCAGCAAGTCCGGGCGCGCATGGCCGCGCTCGCCGCTCCCACGGCCGGGCTGCCCATGAGCGAGGCGAGGCCCCGCACGCCCGACGACACGCTGACGCTGGAGGCGGTGGAGCTAAGCCTGGAGCACGAGTGGCTGGAAGTGATGGAGCGCCAAGTAGCCGCTGCCGAGGATGCCCTCGCTTCTCGGGAGGCGAGGATCCAGCGAGAGGTCGACGAGAAGGTGGCGAGGATCCGTGAGGCCCTTGCCGAGGAATACCGCCGGAAGCTGGAGCTCCAGGAGGCTCGCTTCTGCATGTGGCGCGATGAGCTGCAGGGCAAGGCCGACACCCTCAAGGAGAAGCTAGCTGCGGCGGAGTAGCGCGAGAAGGCCGCTGAGGCAGCTCGGACTACCCCTGAGGCCGAGCTGTCTTTCCTCCATCAGCAGGTTGAAGGTGTTTCATCCCTTGTAGAGAAAGCCTTGGACGAGACAGGCCACCGCCGAGTGCTGCAGCGTGAGCGCTCCCTGATGTTCGAGGCCCTTGGGCTTAGGGCCAACTAGGCCCTAAGCAACATCTGAGACGAGAATGTCTCCCGCTCGCTTGAAGCCGACGACGCCGGCTACCTCAGCTTCTTCACCCATGTCGTGCCTCGCCTCGAAGGCAGGGCCGCGAGGGCGCGCCAACTCGTCGTGGAGAAGAGACGCGACCTTCTTGGGCGCACGTTCTTGCATGTCTTCAGCCACCTTCTTCGCTCCGATCCTGACTTTGACTTCGACGCCGCGATAGCCCCTGTGCCTGGGGCAATCCAAGACGTCCTGGCGAACTAGGTGGAAGATCACGTGGATGACCTGATCGCGGAACTCGCCCCTCCTGATGACGTGGTCTCACCCGCGGCCGAAGAGGGCGGAACTGATGATGATGACGATGGCAGCGAAGACGATGATAGCGCATCTCGCTAGGCTTGCATTTCCCTGTTTTCCTGTCAGAACTTCGAATGTGACCCCGCGGGGATGCGAAAGTATTTTTGGAAGAACTTTTTCTGTGATGTATTGAGTGGTATTTGCACTTCCTGTTGTCGTCCCTCTTTTACTTTTCGCGCACTCGCGACCCCTGAGTAGGGGTGGCCGTCATTGTCGTGCCTGGTCGCGGTGCCCGATTCCAGGTCCGGAAGGGTGGCGCCTGTCGAGGGTCCTGGGCGATGCGCGCCTGCCAGTTCGCTTGAGAGCACCGCGCGAGGATCCAGAGAGGTGTGCGCGCGGGCAAGGCCACAGCTGCTGTGGCCTGGGCCCTCAGGGCGTCTTTAGCGCCGCCAGGCGGCCTAAGCGTGCGCACCATGCCCAGCCCCCACTCGCGGGGTATGATGGAGTGAACCACAGGCGCCCGCCATCGTTCACAAAACGGAAACCAAGCAAAGGAAAAACAACTAGGAGAAGAAAAAAATAGGAACCCCCCTCCCTTCTTCAACAAAACGCAAGAGCTGCAAGTTCATTCCAAGAAATAGCAGATTCGGCTACAAGAGAAGGCAAAAAACAGCCGCGTCCGGCACCTATGCTAGTCTTCTAGTCTTCCCGCCAGCGCGGAGCATGGGGCCTCCACTGGGCGTGGGCATAGTCATTGGGGGACCGTGTCGTCTGCCAGCGCGGAGCATGGGGCTTCCACTGGGACGTGGGTGGGAGCCCCCGTGAGGCTCAGGGGCAGCGCTCAGGAGACTCCGGGGCGTGTACAACCCCTCTCATTATTACGTGAGAGTGTCACGAGCGGAGACTTGAGGGGCGCTTCTTGCCCCCTGAGCGGGGACCCCGCTCCGCGCATACCCCGACCACCGTTGGGGCGTCCGGAAACCAGGACAGGACCAAGGGGCAAGGGGCTACACGGGCGGTGGTAAGGTGGTTGCGGGCCCTCGGCCGGGGAGGGCTCGCCGGTGCCTTCCCCAGAGAAGGACCCACTTCCGGATGGCACGCGCCACCGCGGTGGTGGCGCCATGCGCCTCGTGACGCTGGGGCAGCCCTGGCACCGGGCTCCCTCGCCGCATGCAGGGTGCGTCCTCGCGCGACCTCCTAGCGTGCCCTGCCTGCCCGGGGCGGGGCCAGCGCCCAGAGGTGCACCGTCGTGGCACGATTTACCTATGATCCAAGGTTAGCGCGACATGTTCCAAAGATATTGGTTGTAACCGGTGGCCGTTGCTGTCGAAGGCGCCGGCGGGGCATTGGGTTGGCTCGTAAGGGACTCCGGTCCTGCGTGGCCTCGGCGGTCCCGACGTCCAGGTCGACGAGGGGAACGTGCGCGGGCCTCCCCTTTGTTCGTACAATGAGCCCAACGATGGCGGCACAGAGGCACTAGGGGCCATAATTCCGAAGCTAGCCTCTGGTCCCTCCGCTCTGCTGCCCACCATCTCCGGTGCCTGGTCGTGCCGACCAAGGGGTGGTCCTTCGTTGTGGCTCCTGGAGGGGCCGCCTACCCCGGTCATATTCCGGGGGAGCGCATCTTGAGTCGGGGGGGCGGCGTCGCGTGTGAGATCACCACCGCGAGACCCTCCAGACTCCCTTTGGAAGGGCGAGCAAACGCAGCGGGAGCAGGCGTGAACCCCTTGCGGCGTCCGCGACGTAGGCATGATACGAAAGGGCTTTGCACCCTCGCAGGCGGCATCAAGCAGCTCAGCGACCCGGCTAAGCAAGGCGTCATGGCTGCCCTCCGCTAGCCGGCATCTCAACAACTCTCGCACCACGAGGAGCGCAGCCCGCATGTTCACCAGCCCCCGGCAAGCATGCGAGGACGACGCCGCGGCGTGGTCCACGCGGCGGCGCAATTACGGCGCCGCGCGGGAGAGGGCGGTGGCGGGCCCCGCCACCAACGGCCGGTGACGCCAGCGGGATCGTTAGCCACGGGGAGCATGGGGTGATGATGAGCTTCGCGGCCGAGGGGCGCCACCCGGGTGGTGCTAGTGGCCCAACACTCAGCGCAAGCTCGGGGAGCCTCCGCCATGGGTGCGATGGAGCGAGGGCAGAGCATGGTTGACGAAGGGGCAAGGATCTCGACACGCCCCTACCTGGCGCGCCAAATGTCGGATTCAGGGCTCCGCAGACCCAAGAAAGGTTCGAACTCTAGGGCGTGTGCGAGGGACTCAACCTATCCAGCCAACCAGCTCGTCGCCCTACGGCCTAGCTCGATGCACACGAACAAGGAAGAAGATGAACACGGCAGTTTACCCAGGTTCGGGCCACCTTGCCGTGTAAGACCCTACTCCTACTTTGTGGTGGATTAGCCTCACGAGGGGCTGAGGATGAACTGGTACAAGGGATGAACAACCTCGCGAGGTCTATGGGTGAGGGAATGAGTCGACCAAGGTGGCAATGAGCCGATCCCTTCTACGGTGGTGGCTAGCTTATACTTATAGTGGCCTCTGTCCTCTTCCCCCAAACTTAGGCGGGAAGGGATTCCACAATGACCAATTTGAAAGGGGACAATTAGTACATCTTATCCTGACGAAAGGTGGTCTTCTCCTGCAAAGCTTCTAGTCGTGACGCTACGGTGGGCTCGGCGATGACATCCGTCCTGCCGCGCCGGTGGCCTTGGTCTCGTTGCACCGGAATGGAAACCTTTGCCAGATTCCTTGGGAACCCACGCCTGTCCTTGCCTCCTTAGCACCAAAGAGGAAACTGCCTTCTCTGCGCCCGCAGGCGCCTGCCTGCCTTGGTCATCATGGCTTGCGTCATGGTAGCCTCATGAGGTTGGGTACCTGTATAGAAATCTCCGCTCCTGGGGAGGCCGCTCCCTTGGGAGGTCTTGGTGTCGTCCGCCTCACGAGGCTTGGCCCCTCGCGAGGGTCTCGTTTGGGCGGTCTTGTAGATGGGCCGTACCAGGCCGTCGATGGAGCCACGCCGTGGGCCGCAGGCAGGCAAGTCTGGGTACCCTGGTTCCCAGAATGCCGACAAGTGGCAGGAAGAGGAGGCAAAAATGTGCATGCTTGGAGAGGAAGAGGAGCAAGAAATCCAGCTGCAGGTAGAGGCGAGGAAGAATTCCAGATGCAGGGAGAGGCACAGGAGGAGGAAATCCGGATGCAGGGACATGAAGAGGAGGAATTCCAGGTGAGAGGGCATGGTGGCTGCTGTTTGGAGATGACATGGGTAGCCAAATTCCTTATCTGAATGCTCCCCCTGATGGTTGATTTGATGGCAGTTGTGAGTGCCAATTTTTTTGTTAAGGCCTAAACTGATGTAAATCATTGACTGGCATTTTTTTGATGCAAACAGTAGCATATGTTACCTATTTTCTTGATGGCAAACAGTGGCATTAAATGCCCTTTTTTGTAACTAAATATTATGATGGATGTTAACTCGGTGTTTTAACTGAAATTGCATGCTTTACTGAATTTAGATGTTTACTGAATTGTCTTGTTAACACATGCCTAAACTGAGTGCATATGTTCAATGTTTAATGGAGTTTTCCATTTTTTTTCAATTTTTAAAATGCATTTCCATGTTTACAAAAAATATGATGGTAACTAGCCTGCTTAGCATCTGAAAATGCAAAAATTCAAAAAAAATTAAACAAAAAATGTGTGGCCTGGACCTGTTGTTGGGAAGGTAGTGTGCAGTGCCAATGAGATAGTACTAGTGATTTGTTATAGTGGGAGGCACTAAACTAGTTAATGTCTAAATGGCATGTACTACAGTGTGCACTGGGCCGGCCGTTTCGGTTTCCACCTCATCTTAAGAGCACCCACGTGCACCCACTCGGCCACTCCCCTCTCCAATCCCGTCCCACTGCACTCACGTCGCCTCGTACTCCACGCTCCCCACTTCCCTCTCCCAACAACAGTAGAGACCCTCGTCGAGTTCACCGCCACCCACGCCATGGACAACAGCCTCGGCTGGCAGATGGCGATTGAGGATCTTGCCGGTGACGACCACACCTCCCGCGCCGAGATGAAGGAGATCGCGTGCTGGTTCCCTAGCCTGCAGATGATGCAGCACCATGCGTGTGGTCTGGTCCAGGTAATGATCGACGACGAGAAGCCACACACCATCCCCAACGACCCCGGTGTCCCGGGCGCCACCCCGGCTGCGATCCTACAGTTTGCATTACGGGAGACGCGCTCGGACGATCTGATGCAAAGAGCCCGCTGGTAGATGTACAGGTCCGCCGCCATGCAACCGCCGCAGCCGGATCCGACACGTGTTTCATCGAGGATGGAGCGCGTCACCGGCGTGGTCATGGCCCTCCCTACACCCGTCAACACGGTGTACTGGGACCGCTTCCAGTCAGACCTCCTCCTGCCTGACGATGTCTCTAACGCTCTATCGTTCGACTCGGAGTACAAGCAGCTTGACTCCGACGACGACCCTGGCTACAAGCCCGATGGTGAGTCATCTGGCGAGGAGGTAGAGGTGGTTGTCCTCTCCGACGATGAGTCGGACGACGTGCGGATGGTGGTGCCCGTGGTTGCCGCCAGGGAGGGTGACAAGAACCTTCCAATTGAGGTGGAGGCGCTATCAGAGGTGCCTAACATCGTGAAGAATGAGGTTCAGGAGGAGGAGCTGGTGCCACAAGAAGAAGAACATGCCCAGAAGAAGCGGAAGAAAGCCGTGAAGACGGTGGCGGTAGGGGAGGTGCGCCGCTCGGAGCGTCTCAAACTTCTGAAGAAGCAAAGATGCACTGAAGCTTGCAAGACTGAAGAAGTTGCAGTGAGATGGCATCATTAGTTAGGTATGCTGATTAGTTATAAAATTCATCATATAAGTTATAACTATTTTGGTTAGGCGTGCTGTTATATGCACGTAAGTTATCTGTAAGTCCAAGTTGGGGTATGGTTTGGCCATCTGAACTTGTTAAGTCCAAGTTAACTCTGAAATGGGTATGTGACATCTATGCTATGCTATGAAATGCTAGGGTTTGTTGCTTTGTTGTTGTTCTGCTTTGATTTGTTGCTCTCTGTACCATGCCTTGCTGTTGTGTTGCTATGATTTGGTGATGTGTTGACACGTTGTTTGCATTTGGTGTTTTGCTGCAACTACCAATGTCTCCTACTTTCCCAAAATAGCATGCAACAAATAGGATAGATGGTTCCCAAATATAGCATGCATGATTGGCATGCAGAATAGGTACATAAGGTACAATAATTTGTAGTACTTTCTAAGATATGCTACTATGTTAGATGACCATTTCTAAAATTCAGACAAATTCAGCTGTCAGTCAACATTATTAACAAATTCAGACAAATTGAACTATCTTTGTAAAATTCAGACAACTTCAGACAAATTCCAAAAATTCAGACACTTTTATCAGTCAACACTATTAAAATTCAGACAAGTTCAATTTTCTTTCTGACAAATGCTTAGTTAAGGGGATAAATTCAGTTAACTTTCAACAGTGAGAAATATTCAAATACATAGTCAAAAATATAGTTCACTGGATAAAAAATCATTTAAATCACTTGAACTATAACACTTTGAGGCAAATTTTAACACTATCAAATGAATCACTTCAAGTCTGGTTTATCAAGTTACTAGAGTTCACACATACTGCATTACACAAATTACTCAAGTTCACACATACTGCATTACAGAAATTACTTCTGCCAGTTCACATAAATCACACAAATATCTCTGCCAGTTCATCAAATTAGAGCTACTACAAATTATGGGACGATTACAACAACAATGCACATCATTACTCAAATTCATCCGGCATCTCCTTTAGCTGCATTATCTTGCCCTTGGTTTCCTCCTTATGCTTGGATATATCATCTATCATGTACTCCAACTTCTTTTTATCTTGCTTTAGCCGATCAATCTGCAACATCAAACCGGCCCTCTCTTCCAGTAATTTGTCCCTCTCTTCCATTAATTTGTCCCTCTCTTGCTGCATCAGGTTCTTCTCTTTCTCTGCCTTGGCCCTCACAACCTGATGAATATTTGTGACAGATTTGTCATAAATTTTCTTCTTCTCAAGTTCTTGCTTCAGTTCTGTCAGAGCAAGCTATGTGTTGCCTAGTTAGACCAATGCCTGCTCTTTGTCAGCCACCATTTTTTTTAGCAAAATCAACCTTAAAAAACCTCAACTCTTTTTCCATCTTTTCATTCTCTCCCAGGATCTTAAAATTTTCTTCAGCATTAACTACATTTTGCCTTAGCCTCAGTTTGTTCTCATCATCATACATGCCCCCAAATCCTAGCTAGGCTCATCTTCAAAGGGGCAGGGCACTCAGGGTCAACCCAATCGACAAAGTGGCATTTAGGTGCTTCCTATCAATTGACAAAAAAAAACAATTTACAGTTAAGCCTAAACAGAAAACAATATAGAATTAAGATATAATTGTGCAAAAATTAAGTTAACTGCACAAATGGTGGTCACTTTCAACAGTACATTCAGTTAGAGCATCTCCACTCGTTCGGCCCCCCAGCGCACCCGGCGATTGTGGTTTGGCCCTTCGGCCGGCGCTTTTTTGGCCCTGGGGCGATGCAGTTCCCAGCCACGCCCAGGTTTCGGCCCCAAGACGCGTATAAATTCAAACTTGACATTTCCCGCTACCCAAAAAAACGCCACAAGTTCGGCGATCAACGGCTGCCACAAAGTTCGGCGATCACCATGCCACAGTTCGGCGATCAATCATACTCGAAAGTTCGGCGTTCAAAAGGAAGGACGCGTAGGCAATGCATCAAACGGCGGCGTGCTCCTCCGGCGTCGAGCTGGCGGGAGTCGGCGTGCTCGGGCTGGTCGGCGTCGGCGGCTTCTGTGTTGGGCGTCGTGGAGGCATCATCACTCGGGCTTGGTGGCGGCGTTGGGGTCGGCGTGGGAGTTGGCGCGGTCGTCGACGGCATCTGGTTCAAGATGAGGCCGCGCTCCGCCAGGTACCACGCCTTGACCTACTCGTCCATCGTCGACATGTCCGCCCCCATCAGGAATGCCAGGTCGGTGTTCCTTTTCTTCGCGGCGACGTTGGTCCGGAGTAGGTCGAGCTTGACAGCGCTGTTCGTCATCAATGCTGACCATCGCGCCTCGGACTTCTCTTCCCTCTGGGCGGCGTGGTTCTTGGCGTCAGTGATGCACTACTCGATGGACGCGTGCAGCCGCTCGGTAGCCGGTGCGGCGTCCTTCGCCGTCTTGGCTCGTTTGTTGCCGTCAGGGCGCCCATCCGCCGCCCCCGGCGTGGGCGCGTCCGGCTTGTACGTCTCCTTGGCCTTGGCGAGGGTGCGCTGGACATCCGCCCACTTCTCGCACTTCTCGATTCGGGTGAACACGTGGAGGTACTTGAACTCTTGGTCGGTGCTGCTGTCCTGGCGGTACATGGCGAACATCCGAACCATCTGCGCCGAAGAACAAGTGTCGGCGATGTACACGGCGAAAAGAAGCGAGAGCCGGCGTCTGTGCATACCTGACCCTCGACGTTGGTGCCGCTTTTCGGGCGAGCCGCGATCTCCTCGACGATCCCATGCCATTTGTTGTAGGGCGTTTGGATGATCGCCCAATGGTTCGACATGGCCTTCGAGCCGCGCTGCATGTGGATGGTGGCGAAGTAGGGTCGACCAGCTTGCGTTCATCGAACTCCGACTTGATGCGCTCCCAGTACATATCGGCGTTCTGGTTCGTGCCAGTGATCGGGTCGAGGCAGACGGTCTTCCATGCTTCGGCGAGGCACTCGTCTTCTTTGGACGTCCACTTGACGCGCGGCTCGCCCGTCCTGGCCCCCCGCTTCTTCTTTTTCCCTTTCCTCGCCGGCGCAGGTGCCGGCTCCTCCTCCTCCTCCTCGCCGTAGTCAAGCTCGTTGTCCATGTCGCCGGCGAGGTCCGTTGTATCGTCTTGCGCCTGGAACCCGAGGGAGGCGGCGGCGACCGAGCCGCTCGTGATGATCTAGTCCATGTCGGCTTCCCTCGCGTCGGGGTTGCCGAAATGCGACGACGAGGCTTGCGAGAAGTGCAGGGCGCCACGACGCAGAGGCGGCGTACGCCGACGGCGAGTAGGTGTATGGGGGGTACTGGACGCCGACGAACGTGGGCAAGGGCGTGCGCTGGTCGGGGTTCAGACCGGAGGGTGAGCGCGCTGGCCATGCGAAAAGGTGATGTTGGGGTTGAATCCGCCGCGCGCGTCGCCGTCGGCGTAGCCAGGCGAGGGCGCGCACCCCCAGGGCTGTGACGACGACGAGAAGCTGGCCGGCGACCCGACGCTCTGCTGGCTCCAAGCAGCTTGCGGGCCGTGGCCGCCGGGTGGATTCATCATCCCCACGCGAGACGCATCTGCCCGCTGCACCACCGCCACCGCGTCTCGGGCCCTCTTGGCGTTGAGCCTGTTCCGCCGGTCGGTGGTGACAGCCTCCCGGCGCTGAACCTCCGCCTTCCAGTCGGCGTTCGACATGCCCGGTGGTTTTGCCGGTGCCTCCCTCGGCTTCCTCTGCTTCGGCTGGGTGACATCGGCAACGGCAGCGGCGCGAGGGGTCGAATACTTCTTCGGCGGCATGGCGGGATGGCGGCCGGATGGCGGGGAGAGGGAGAAGAATGGCGGGAGAAGAGGGGCAGAATGGAGGGAAATGGAGGGGAAAAGCGGGGGATCGACGGGAAAAGGGATGTCTCTCGCCGATAGAGCGGACCCACGCGCCTGTTGTCTTCGGCCGGCGCCCCCAGGCGGCCCCCGGGGGCTTGGGTTCGGCTCAGGTTCGCTGGCTGTTATTTCGGCCCAAACCGGCGATAAACAAGGTCCTGGGGGCGCGACTAGGCCGATTTTTCGGCGCCGGCGCTAAAAAAAGAGCCCTGGGGGGCATGTTGGGGGGGGGGGGGGGGGCGAGTGGAGATGCTCTTAAGTTCAGAAATGCAGTTAACTGCACAAATGAAGTTAACAGTTAACTGCAAAATGCACGAATGCAGTTAACATAATAACTCCAAAAGTTCAGTTATCTATTCACAGTACACTAATTCAGTTAACTTTTCAAAGTGAACAAATTCAGTTAAATGTTAACACCAAACAAATTCAGAGAACTGCTAAAATTAGTGCTAGCCACTAACCTTACGATCAGAGAAATGCAGTGGCAAAATCATCCACACTTGAAACAAACTACACATAGCAATATACAACAATGAAAAAAATGAGATAGCTAGCTACTAACCTTCTGTGCACAAGCCAAGAACCTCCTCCCACTATCCACTGAATGAAAGACCACAAGCTTCTCACAGACAGCTTTGTGCTCATATCTAGAAGCAAATTCAGTAGCAAGTCCCCTCCACTTTGAGCAGAAAATGGTGGCAGGTGCCTAGAACAAGAACAAATCACCAACTTCAGTACATTTCCCCATACTCCTGAACCCTAACCCTAGCTGCGTCACAATGGGGGCGCCGACGGCTAACCTGGCTGGTGACGTAGTCGCCGTCCGACGAGGAGCTTGAGAGATCGTCCCAGGAGACCATGGGGACTGGGGCAGAAAGCTTGATGGCGTCTAAGAGCTTTGATGGCGGCGGCGAGCTGGGAGCTGGAGATGGGGAACATGAGATGGGCAGGAGCTGTCCAACAGGAGCCTCGAACGGATCTCAACACGAGCCTCGAACGGATTTAATTCAGGTGGTGGCTGTAGTGTACTGTACTGCGGGTTTATTGCATAGAACGACATGGGGTATTGGGAAAAAGTGCAGGCGCTTACCGGTCCGACCCAGGGTACCATTTGTCGCGTTGTGATTGGCTATGGACCAAAACATCACATCTGGTGCAAGTTGAGGGAGGATTGAGTTGCGTTTTGCAAGTTTTGGACCAAATCATCACATTTTGTGTAAGTTCTAAGATCTGGAGTGCTATTACCTCCACTAAAAAGAGACGATCGCAGTAAATCTGTCGTGTGAATCTGAACTTTGGTAAAGGGTGTGCTCATCTGACGCTCAAAAAAGAGGAGGAAAAGTGACAGCATTCCGTTTGGCAGTGCAGTCTCAACTTCTTTTCTGCAATTTCTGCAAAGGCCAGAGCAGAACAAATGCATTTTTACAGCACTCGGTACGGTGCGCATCAGCATCTGCGTACGTCGGCACTGGTTCCTTCCCTCGCACACTTTCAACCGAATTCGATTCGCAACTCGTACCGCTCTGGACTGAGCACTCCTCCAGATCTCAACGGTCGCCGCGCCGCCTTCTCCGGCAAGGAGCAGCGGCTCGACCGGAAAAACAAAGCCGAAAATCATCCCGACGGTTCCCCAAAGTCCACGCCGCCGTGCCCAAAATCAGCGGCCGGCCGTGCCCAAAAAGCAAATCATCCTTCCCCAGCACGCTCCTCCCTCCGCCTCGGTTTCCCGCCCTCTCCCACGCGCTCCACTGACACCCGCGGACCACCCGTCGGCCCCACACTACACGCCACCCATCACCCCTGAGGAACCTCCCCGACGTGTGGGCCCAGAATGGGCGCCGGCCCACACGTCGGTGCCGCGCGTCGCCTTAGTCGGCCCGGGACGGGTCTCCCTCCATCGAGCAGCGCCAAAACCCGCGCGGGAAACGGCTCTCAGCCCGCGCGCCAAACCCAAATATTTTCGCAGAATTTTTTGCTGGCATATAGTTATTGGCGGCCTGGGCGCGCCAGGAAGGCATTTAAACCGGCCCGCGCGAGCCCCCAAACCCTACGACGGCACAACACCAACCACCCCCTCGTAATCCCCTCACCCATTCCCCACGGCGGCGGCGGCGCGCGCGCACCACCTGCTCGACGGAAGGCCTCCGAGGCGGCCGAGATGTACGTCGTGAAGCGGGACGGGCGGACGGAGACGGTGCACTTCGACAAGATCACGGCGCGGCTCAAGAAGCTCAGCTACGGGCTCAGCCAGGAGCACTGCGACCCGGTGCTGGTCGCGCAGAAGGTCTGCGCGGGCGTCTACAAGGGCGTCACCACCAGCCAGCTCGACGAGCTCGCCGCCGAGACCGCCGCCGCGCTCACCGCCTCCCACCCCGACTATGCCTCCGTACGTTCCGTTCCCCTCCCCCCTTTCGATCTCCTCCCTCCCCTTCCTGACTGACGTTTGTTTATCGCTCTTCTGTAGCTCGCGGCGAGGATTGCTGTGTCCAACCTGCACAAGAACACCAAGAAGTCCTTCTCCGAGACGTAAGTCATGACCCCTGTTTCTGCCTTGATTTCGTTTGGTTGGATTTTGTGGATTTGGGTGTTGACAAATTGTGGGCTGTGGATGCAGGATCAAGGACATGTACCTGCACTACAATGAGAGATCTGGGCTGCTGTCTCCGCTGATTGCCGAGGATATCTACGAAGTCATCATGAAGGTGAGGCCCATTTCTGACAGGAAATCTCCCAAGATAACTGTTTTCATGGATAAATAGATGGGGGGCGGTCGAATTTAGTAATTATTTTGCTCTGAATTCACTGTTCCACTACAATTATTTAATCTCCATAGGAATAGGATGATGTGATGTATTCTAGTATGCCACGCTCTGCTCCGTTTGTTCCACGATGCGCGTTGTTTTAACATGTGCTATGCTGCTCCTGATATTGTGACATTTGGTTCCAGAATGCCGCTCGCTTGGACAGCGAGATAATTTACGACAGGGACTTTGATTATGACTACTTCGGTTTCAAGACTCTGGAGAGGTCTTACCTCCTGAAGCTTGGTGGAGTTGTTGTGGAAAGGCCACAACACATGCTAATGAGAGTTTCAGTAGGGATACACAAGGATGACATTGACTCTGCCATCAGAACTTACCATCTCATGTCCCAGCGCTGGTTTACTCATGCTTCACCAACCCTTTTCAATGCTGGCACTCCGAGGCCTCAGGTAACGTGTGATCTGCCAACATAAATCCTCAACGTGGGCCATGAATTTGTTTATTTACAGTTTCGTTTTTCATGATGCAGTTGAGCAGCTGTTTCCTTATCTGCATGAAAGATGATAGCATTGAGGGAATCTATGATACTCTGAAGGAGTGTGCCGTCATAAGCAAATCTGCTGGAGGAATTGGTGTCTCAGTTCACAACATTCGTGCTACTGGGAGTTATATTCGAGGAACAAATGGGACATCCAATGGGATTGTTCCTATGTTACGTGTCTTCAATGATACTGCTCGTTATGTAGATCAAGGTGGAGGCAAGAGAAAGGGTGCGTTTTACTGCACTGTTTACAGTTTGTTATGACTGATTCTAATTCCATAGTCTTCTGAAAATTCATTCGTTCATTCAAACATCAGGTGCCTTTGCTGTATACCTGGAGCCCTGGCATGCTGATATTTTTGAGTTCCTTGATCTGAGAAAGAACCATGGCAAGGTAAAATGTTAACCTGACACTATCTAATTACCGTTTTTGTTTTGAAACTGAAGTCCATAACCATTCAAATCTTCTGTACTATCTATAACATTCGAATTTACCCGTTACCTTTAAAGAGTATTCCATCGTACAGATGCCTTTGCAAGTCTTAAGTGTGCTGCAATTTATGCCCATGCAAGAAAATAGTGCATATCAACATAATATCAATGTAGTACATTTGTGCATAATATGGAGGCTTTTAAATAATTATCTGCTTACTGTAACCCAAACCTATGTGCTTTGTTTGTGATCTGTGTTTCTGTCATATGCTATCTCTGGAAGGCGTTCTGATGAATACCAATTTAACAGGAGGAGAACCGTGCAAGGGATCTTTTCTTTGCTCTCTGGGTTCCTGATCTATTCATGCAAAGAGTACAAAATAATGAGGATTGGTCCCTGTTTTGTCCCAATGAAGCTCCGGGGTTGGCTGATTGCTGGGGCGAGAAGTTTGAGGAGTTGTACAAGAAATATGAAAAAGCAGTAAGTTCAAAGCTTTATCCATATATATTGAGTTAAAAAGGAACACTCTTCACTAATCCACTTTCTGGTTTTAGGGCAAGGCAAAAAAGGTTATTCCAGCACAGACCCTCTGGTTTGACATTTTGAAGGCACAGATAGAAACTGGCACACCTTATATGCTCTATAAGGTACAATTCAATGTCAACATTAGATTGTATTCCAAGTTTTGATGCTGTCAATGATCTGGTTCCAATGATTCATTAATGCTCTTAATTTATCTGCAGGATTCATGCAATAGGAAAAGTAACCAGCAGAATCTGGGCACAATCAAATCTTCAAACTTGTGCACTGAGATAATTGAGTTCACAAGTCCCGAGGAAACTGCTGTCTGCAACCTAGCATCTATTGCTTTACCACGTTTTGTAAGGGAAAAGGTATACATTCTCAGTGCCCTGGATTCTATCATTGTCATGGAGGTTGTATTCTTATGCCTTACAATAAACTTCTGTTGCAGGGTGTCCCAATAGAGTCCCATCCATCTAAGCTTGCTGGTAGCAATGGATCAAAAAATAGATACTTTGACTTTGACAAGCTAGGCGAGGTTTGCTCAGATCCCACTGTAGATCCTCATTTCTGGCCTGTCAAATAATGTCCTAACATACTGTTTTTGCCAGGTTACTTCAACTGTTACTTTCAATCTAAACAAAATAATCGATATGAATTATTATCCGGTTGAAACCTCAAGGAGGTCTAATATGCGACACAGGCCAATTGGCATAGGAGTTCAGGGCTTGGCAGACACATTCATGTTACTTGGCATGGCATTTGATTCACCTGAGGTACCTTTCCCAGTTAAACTCTGGCATCTGTTCCTTTCTGGCTTAGCCAATATGTAACAAATGCATTATCCTTTTCAGGCTCAGCAGTTGAATAGGGATATTTTTGAAACTATTTACTACCATGCTCTGAAAGCTTCCGCTGAACTGGCGGCTAAAGAAGGCCCTTATGAAACATATGAAGGGAGCCCTGTCAGCAAGGTTTTCCTCTCCCTCTACAAATCTCTCTTTTTAGTTAGTGAAAAGGGTCCAATTTTCAAAACAGAAAACAGTCTAATGTTCCCTTTCCTTGTAGTTTTCTGTCCAATTTTCCCCCTAAATTTGCATCCACTCACCTTAGTGACTGAATCACTGGTTCGAAAGTAACAAGTTATCTTCTTCCTAATTTTTTTTCTCTACCAACTACCTTGCAGGGAATTATCCAACCTGACATGTGGAATGTAGTGCCATCGACCAGATGGAACTGGCCAACTTTAAGGGAAACTATTTCTAAAGTTGGAGTAAGAAACTCTCTTCTGGTGGCTCCAATGCCCACTGCTTCCACTAGTCAGATTCTTGGCAACAATGAGTGCTTTGAACCCTACACATCTAACATATACAGTCGGCGGGTTCTAAGGTTTGTAAATACAGTCTTACTGCTCACATTCTGAACTCCATGTGCATATCATTGATTTTCTTGTCATTTTTTCCAGTGGGGAGTTTGTTGTGGTTAACAAGCATCTTCTCCATGACTTGACTGAGATGGGTATCTGGACACCTGCTTTGAAAAATAAGATAATTTATGAAGATGGTTCTATTCAGAAGATGGAAGAAATCCCCGATGATCTTAAAGCAATTTACAAGTACGTGGTTCACCCTCCTCATTTCATTCTACTGGATGCAGTCGATTATATGTATCTGAATGTTTACTCAATTACTGTATCAGGACTGTTTGGGAGATTAAGCAGAAAACTCTGGTTGACATGGCTGTTGATCGTGGATGCTACATTGACCAGAGCCAGAGCCTTAATGTCCACATGGATCAACCAAACTTTGCAAAGCTAACTTCGTTGCATTTCCATGCTTGGTCCAAGGTAACTCATCATGGGGATTCTGAAGCTTTTTTCTTTAACCCTCAACATTTCGTATCAGATCTTCAAACTGACAAGCAATGATGTGCTTAATCTTTGGTTGGTGCCAGGGCCTGAAAACTGGGATGTACTATTTGAGAACAAGGGCAGCTGCTGATGCAATCAAGTTTACTGTGGATACTGGCTTTCTGAAGGTCAATGGGGTATGTGTTCTGGCCGTCGGCTCTACATCTATTTAGCTCTCTTTCCAACCCAGCTGCTCAAAAAATCTCCACTCATCATGAATATGCATGTTTTTTGCAGGATGCTAATGGTACTAATGGCACCAATGGCAAACTAGCAGAGGAAGACGATGAAGCCAAAATGGCGCAAGTTGTCTGCTCCTTGAACAACCGGGAAGAATGCATGGCATGCGGAAGCTAGATGCATCTGTCGCATCTGTTTTTCTCTTAACCAAGGCAGGCATTACACAACCAAACGATCTGATCATTGGCGTTGAATAATGTGCGAAGTGAGTCGTTTATGTAGGTGTGGTTTTTAAGATCTGATGAGTTCCTTTGCTGGGCAGCCCTTGATGGCTGAGTTGCCAACTTTGGCTTGTGTTGTATTTGTACTATCTGAAAACATGGGTTGCTGCAGCTGTATATATGTGTAGTACTATTGTCCGTGTTATTGATTTGTTCCGTTGTTGCTGTTATACTTATGCATCAATGTGCAAGTGTTTTAGATGGTTTTGATTTTTCCTGTCAATTTGTTTTAAACTAGATCTACTGCTGCTTGTTAATAAATGAGTAATAGCTTTGTTCACCAGTACGTATGTGTTTGATTTGTAAATGAATTCCTCTATTACTCTATATTACTATGTTTTCCCTTTACTTATCCTATATGAATTGAAGAGATCCTTATTAAGTCGTATGTGGAGAGTGGATTTTCTGTTCTCAGGAGCAGATGGCACCTTATTTCAGAAAATTTAATAATTGAGCTGGAAAGTTTGAAAATTCTGAAAAACATTCTGATGTGTAGATGTTAGAGGGAGTCATGTGCCACTGAAATTTTGTGAAAAATCTATTGCACTATGATCTGGGTGCAGAAAATAAAAGTATAGAACTAAAATATCATTGACCTCACATGCAAGAAGTGTTTCTGCTTGTTATTTTTCCACAGTACACAAACGAGTTGTGCATTTGTGATTCGAGTCATCTGTAGGTCTATTTAACCTTAACTTGACTATGCCTTTTTGAAGCCCTCTTTTGTTCACCCGCAAAAGAAAGAGCCATTTTTCTTTTCTTTTCCCGCAGAGCAAACAATCCGGCATTTTCAGAATCCTTTGTTACATGTTGTGGTTCATATTAGTATGTGCTTTTTTTCCTTCTTCCTTTTGCTATGTTTTCAGAACGATAATATTTTCTCCCACTTACAAGAGCAATGTACTTTGGTGATAAACTTGACACCATACTTTAGTCTCGATCTGCGATGAATAGATGTTTGCTATTTCTATCTTGTCTTACATTCACTAGTCATCACAAATATTATTTTGGAATTTGGACCAGTTAATTCATGATTAGCTAGATTTTTTTGGTTAAAAATTCAATCTCCGTCCTTTTAATGCTCAACGTCATAGTTGAGCATGTTGTGTCTTTTTTATACCGAGCAATGTCAGTGCCTCCTAAGGCCCTCCACTATGAAGACCAAAACAGGTGCTAAATTCACTTTTGAAGCATTTGGCAATTCACTTTTGAAGCATTTGGCACCAATGGCCTCCATTGCCAGCGGATGCCCAGAAACAATTTCAGGGCATCGGAGCAAGGTTGCTCCGATGCCAAATTTACTTGTTCAACGTGTTTTTGTCGCAATTTTATGAAAATATGGCATCAATACGCACGTACAAGCGTGTATACGGAAGTGACAAAGATGTTGATTTTCTTTGAAAAATATCGTAACCAGCTGGTGGAGAGCATAATTTATGCCTGCCTGTAAGTTGATCTAATCAACTTGATTAGCTAGCTATGCATGGAATGAACCATGCATGGCTCACGCGCGCTATGAAGAATGAAGAATATTATGTGTGTATCCATGTGGTATATACGTACATATAGCTAATTAATGGCGGTTGCTAGGAATCAACCGGATGATAGAAATCATCCGCCTAGTCAGCCGTTCGATCCACATCAAGGAAGCGTGTCTTCCTTCCTCTCCTCGCCTCGCATCCACTGCTCCCCAAGCATACGCAGCAACACGACGTCCTGCCACTGCAAGACGATGAACGACGCCTTGCCACACAGACACCCTGCCGGACAACCTCTGCAGCACGACGCCCTACCGTTCACCGGCGCCGACGAACTTGTAGCAGTGGCGATGTTGCGCCACCCGACGAGCGCAACGCCGATGAGGTGTGACGCCTGCCACTGTCCGTTTCATCCATCGCTATGCAGCAGGATCGATTACTGCAAACAAGCCAGAGGGTGAGCGCTGTCCACCACCCCCGTCGCCGGTGTTCGTCCATGGATGCTGCTTTCCAGCCTCGCCGCCGTTGCATTGAAGCATGTGTCGCCGTCGAGATCTTCGAGTTGCAGCACAACGCTCGTTGCACTGTAGCGCTCGCCGTCGACGCCATCCTGCGGTGGCAGCGCTGCTGCGTTGCAGCATCTGCAGTCGCCGGCGAGATCTTCAGGTTGCAGCGCCGCGGTCACCACCGCGTGCGATGCTGCATTGTAGCTTCGGCGGCGGCCGTATCCGGCGTGAAGCAGCACGCGTGTTGCGTTGAAGCTCCGCCGGCGGCGATGCAGCATCGGCAACCTTCCAGCACGACGGTGGCAGCCCGACGATGGCGACCTTGCAGCACAGCGGATGATGCAAAAAGGAGCTGCGGCGGTGAAGGTGGCCTTGCAGCACGTCGACGAGACGAGGGCTGCTGCAAACGTGGGCTGCTATCAAAGACGGCGACGACCTTGTAGCACGACGGCGGCGACGGCGACGGCGCGCCGACCATGCAGCACAACAGCCTCAACGGCGCGTCGCCTTGCAGCAGCTCGTGTGGCAGCCATCTTCCGGTGCCGTTGGGAAGCCACGTCGGAGCAGCACCTGCTGGTGGGTTGGGCGGGTCGTGGCGTGGTGACAGGCTGACAGCCATGGATGGCTGTGTGGGAGCGTTTGTACGAGGAAAGGGGATGGAGAAAGACGAATGGATAGGCGAGGACCAGTGAGAGGATAAGGTTCACGCGCTCGTGTTCAGGAAGCTTCCCCACCTCTGCGCTGCCTTCACATGATCCACTTGATTGAAAAAGATCCAACGGCTGGTTACGCGGCTTACGAAAACATTGAATCAGTCGGTTTATTTTAAACATTTTCCCTAATTAATTGGCCAAGTTGTACAGGAAGCAAATGACCACATACTCGTGCACGCCCGATCGATCAGGTCGTGGTGCACCGCGTGCTTAGTCGCGTACATGCGCCTCACAACAACTCAATGACCAGCCGGATAAGTACCAAAGAACAGATAACTATGATCCTCAAAAGTAAGTACTTATCTGTCCCAAGAAAATCGGCAACAACCAGCTAGCCTGCGCTGCTTATGCCTATAAATACTACCAGAACATATTGATAAAGGGGGGCATCCAGGTTGAGACGGGCCCACGGCGGCCGCGTCGAGGAGATGGATGGAGGGAGCCTGCGGAAGAGGCCCTAGTACTTGTGCACACGCACATACGCAAGGCAACCGACGGACATGGGCCGTGGAACCGGCCACGGACGACGCGTCGACGCCGGCATACCGCCCGGGCCGAGGAGGAGGCTGCGGCATGGCATACGCGCCGAGCCGCCGACGGACAGACGTCCAGCAGAAAAGAAGCCTCGATGACATCTCCATGGTGTTGATGAGACTCGGTGGCAGTTTTGCATCAAGGCCGAATTGATGCATGAACCATGCATGCACGTTGATTGATGTATCTATTCTTCTTTTATCTTCTTGATCATGCAGATTGGAAACACAAAGTTTGTCAGCCGGACGTAAAGCATGCGTCCAGGGAGGCGAGGGCGCGCCCGTGGCAGCGCGCACTGCGCGTGCGCCCAGGACGGCCAAGAAACCACAGGCTGGACCGAGGAGAAGCGTGCGCCCTTTGTGGCGGGCGACGGCGCACTCACACACGCGCCCATGTAGAGGAAGCAGCGTGCCGGCGGCCGGAGTCAACGGTGGTCGTGTCCACAAGGCCAGGAAGTTGCGCCGCCGGCGGTGCCGCACACATGGCCGCTTCATGTGGACGTGTCCAAGCTAGCTCCACAGAAATTATCATCGGGAGACATCTCATGCATACTCATGGGCATGCACGGAGTTCTTCTTCTTACTTCATGGTTTATCCATATATACATATATCTTGTTCTCTCCGTCCCTGATCTTTCAGGTGCCACGGAGGAAAGCAGCGAGAGGAAACCTCAAGGCATCGGGATATTGCACCCGGGAGGGGAGGACGCGCCGGCATGGGCGGCGTCGAGAGGCGCCCAGCAGAGACACACACGGAGGGATTGAAGAAGGGAAGCGGCAGCGCTTGCACGCGCCGACGAAGGCCGCGGGCATCGCGCCGAGAAAGACCATTAGCCCGGTGCACTCGTAGCTGGAACGGATGCGGACGACGCGCCGGCGTCTGCGCGGCGCCATCGCCGTACTGCAACGACCATGGATATCTGCCGCCAAGGCCGGCGAAGCCTTCTTTCATATAGGCTGCCACACGCTACATCACCACAATCATTCATCTTTGCCAAAGGCATGCCTGCATAATTAATCTTCTCACTATTTCTCTCCTTTCATCTCTCATTTCAGCGAGGAGCGGGCACCCCAAAGGAGACGCGCCCAAGGCGGCAGCGTCGACGAGATGGACGGAGGAGGCCGAGGAGAGGGCGCGCCCACGGCGGCGGCGCACTTGCCCGGTAACATGCACGCGGTCTGGCGCTGTCCAGCGGCGGCGCATTTGCCCGGTAACATGCACGCGGTCTGGCGCTGTCCGGCGGCGGCAGCGCGTGCGCCGGGGAGGACGCACGGAAGCGATCAGAATGAACCGGCGGCTAAGGTGGCGTGCACTAGTGCAGAGCCTGCGCGGGACGCCTGGTGGTGACGAGCGTGCTATCGATGGCACAACGTGGAGCTTCGTCCAGGTCAACATAATTTTTATGGGTGTGACTAGGTCTAAGTCGACTGAGACTTAACTAAGTCTAAGTCAAATGATTTAGTAGTATGTAAGAAGAAAAAGAAAAAACTGAATTTTTTTTTGCACGAATCTCCATGCAAAATCGAAGGAAGATACTATCAATTGAGACATAACGAAGTCTAAGTCGACTGAGACTTAGCAAAACTGAATTTTTATACATTCATCTATCTCTCGTGTACCCAGGCCAGGATATTACATGAGTGTCCGGGAGCAGCACCTCCGGGACACGGAGGAGGGAGACGCGCCCATGCGGCTACGTTGAGAGATCGCATCCACGGTGATAACTCATGCAAGAGAAGCCGGCAACGCAGAGGGCACCAGCCGAGAAGGAGACGCGCCCACGGCGGCAATGCCGTGGAGGACGACGATGACCGGCCGGAGCTCGCCAATGACACAGCCCACCACCGGCAACATCCACACACCGTCACGTCCGTAAGGCATCGCCCAGCCCATGCACGGCTATGCCGTAGTTGCTTCACCCAAACGACGTCCCCGACTTCAGCTTGCAGCTGAACACTCCGCCGCGCCGGACGCCGCCGAAGATGGAGATCTGAAGGCCATCGCGAGATCGCGTCCAGGGGGGATGAAGGCAGCGTCGAGGCGGCACGGAGGGGAGATGCAAGGACGAAGACAGAAGAGGCCCTTACACCTGGTGCACTTGCACCCCAGGCAGCCGTGGACGACGCGCCGGTGGCTGCACCTCCATGGACTTCCACGACAACGGCGGCGAAGCTGCCGGTGATTAGCTCGGCGCCAACTTCACCTCGGCGAAGACATCGGAGGGGCTGCCGGCGTGCGGTCCGGCGCCATCTACACCACCAAGGTAACGCCGGGGCTGCCGTCGTGCAGCCCGGCGCCATCTCCTCTTCCTCGAACCCCTGCACGTACTACGACGACGCCGGAGGGCCGGCTGGCGGTGCCTTCTTCATCTGCGCCAACACACTACATCGACGCCCATCTAGGAGCGGCGACGCAAAGAGCGCCCCAGACGGAGCGTCCACGTATGTGCCCAAGGTGGCCATGGATGGCGCCGGCGACCAGGGTGTACGTCCAGCCGATGAAGCAGCAAAGGCATCCATCATCAGGTGGAAGGGTGAAGCCATGTACACGCGAGGAGGGGGAGGTCAACGTCCAAGGCTTCATCACCATCTACCTCAACTAAGGGAAGAGTGAAGTCACAGCGTCCATCTTCTTCGGTGGCACGCCTGCATAATTCATCTTCCATCCATCTTTCTCTCTACTAGATGACCCGGTTGCGTCTATGGCGCAAGAAGCCAATTAGAGGTGATGTTAGTAGTGAATAAATAGAAGATGTAGATAGAAAGATGATGCAATGTGGATTATATTACAAATAGTAAAATGACTTAAATTGGTGTACATATTAGATCGGTTTACAGAAATACACATATATGCAGCCTCACAACTTATTTAGGCATCTTCTTAGTCTAATCATGGTTTTAGAGGGGGTGAATGTCCGAAAAGGCAGTGTCATTGTGAGATAATGCTTGCATGCTAGACTTCCACAGATACTTGAAGGCCTATAAAAGGTGTTGGTTTCGCTGTCAAACCATCTGGAGCAGCCCATATTATTATCTCTGGAATATCTTTGCTTTAATTGGTCCATAGGGCACACTTGTAGAACCAAATACCAGGGAAATCACCGACATGATAGTTGTTGTTCTCTAGCATGCAATAAGGACTCAGGATGTCTTCCGTTATAGATTGGCTGTAGAACTCAGTTGGTAGCCCTGTAATCCTTATCTCACCTCTTGAGAGAGGATAGAAGATACTGCATCAATAGACACGATGAGAGGACAGCAAGCAACCTGCGGTAGACAGAATAAATGGCTTAAGAGGGGGAAACAGAAATGAAAAGAGTGTATAATAATCATACTACACAGAGGATAGGTTAACTATGCCTGCAATCACCATGAATAGAATTAGCAACAACTATTTATCCGTTACTTGAATGGAACGCAAGTGAATGCATCTCCAATAAGAGAAGAATAGGTAGTACGCACAAGTTTGCACTTTACACAGGTAAGTAATTGGATCAGGTCATCAGGTTTGCCAATGAGGTTAGACGAAAAGTTTGGTATCAAAAATAACTTAATACAATTGCAGAGGAAAGGTTTTGTAAGAAAGGTACTCTGTAAGAAATTTCTTCTGGTCAACACAGATGCAAAGCAAAGGTGTGAAAACATCTGTTTATCTTGGGTTTTATGCCTATTATTGAACATCTTGGTTTTTAGGCCTATTATCAAATAACCTGTGAGTGTCACAAAAACAGGGAAGTAGGTAAAATCTGGGAGTTATTAAACTAAGTTGACCATACACAGTTTATTTCCGGTGAAAAATACATCCTCTGGTTTTTAGGAAGATCCAACTTACAAACAACACCAAGCATACGTTCATAGGCACGGAATGCAGAACACAACATATGGTTTAATTTACATCCATAGGAAAACAAAATACACCTATCACAGATCCTTGCACCTACAACAGAGAAACAGTTTCAAGTAAAGAAAAGCGGGAACGATTATTAAGGAGGTATTTCTGTCGAGGATGTCAGTTGCAGTCTCCCGAAGCAAATGAACAATCTGGGAGGTATTTCTGAGGATGTCAGTTGCAGTTGCCATAAACAGTTTCAAGTAAGGATTTCCATCAGTTGCAGCCATAAATCAACAATATATACTCTCCGTTAAGAACATACAGAGTTGTGCACATTAGAACAAATGAACATGATAATCTCAAAAGGCAGTGCAGGTCTGAACCAAATAATTACCCGCCAAAACGGGAAATGGAGATCAAGAGCTCGACAAACGTAGAAAATTGTAAGAAACAAAATAGCACGTAGCCAAGAACTTCCTTTTCGAAAAAAAATGATGCACTGTTGTTCTTTTTGCTTTCTACACACGTATTTAATGTCCTTGTGCATATACATTTGTAGAATTGCAAAGTTAGCTGTGCTAGAATTACTCAGAAAATGGGTTAAGGTTTCTGCTTGATCTTCCCGGAGACTTTCAGCAGACACAAACATTTTTTTTGTGAACTTAGAGTGAGGCAAACTGATGGAAAGTGCAAGTATTACTGGGAATTTCCTAACATACGTATGATGGTTACTTTGGCCAAACAGGAGGTGAAAGGAAAGGATGGCCATCTTCTTTTGCATGCCATAATACATTTTGGTTGTTTTTCAGTAAAATAATTCATGAATTATTATCACAAGTTGCCCAGTATAAGAAGCAACAGGAAGCTAGCTCAAAAGAAATCCTTACTGCTGGCGCCAGTGACATAGGAGTTGCCCATAGCTCTAGCACTTTGTATCTTCAGGAATCCTCTGAAACCAAAATCAATCACCATGGCATAAATCAAACAATATATACTGCACATCAGAAACAAATGAACATGATAAGCTCTAAAGGCAGTGCAGACCTCAACCAAATAATTACAGCCAAAACGGGAAAATTAAGATCAAGAGCTCCACAGACGTAAAAAATTGTAAGAAAGAAAATAACACGTCGCCAAGAACTTGCTTCAGAAAATCACAACCCATGAGTAAGTAAGCCTTCCAAAAGAACATGATAATCTTCGAAGGCAGTGAAGACCTCAACCAAATAATTGTTGGTGAACAAAGAGGACTGAAAAAGAAGATCAAGACAGAGCTCCACAAATGAAGCGGGCTGAAAAGAAGGAGTGCCTCATTCTTGATCAGTTAAACAAACCACCAAGGATATTGCACTGGAAAACCCCAAACTGTCCACCACTGATAAAACATTGCTAGTTTCAAGCTAATCCCAGGAACACCTAGAAAGTACGATTTTTTTTACGTGCCTTGTAGATCGGCCTGATTAATCTTCTTGTAGGGCTCATGTTTCACCAATATATGGGTGGTCGCATAGCTCAGGGAATCATGGTTTGTGTTGCATCCATTCAACAGTCTTTCTTAGACTTTAAACTAACCAATTGCTCTATCTCTACAGTAGAAGGTTCATCGGCAACTTCGGCTACTAAAACACAACGCTACTTACACATACTACACCGAGAAAACAGTGAAGACTGTGGCAGTAGAAAGCAAAGAATTATGTTTGGATAACATGGTATGAATTTCCAAGAGCAACCGACTATTTATATCAGTGCCTAAGACAAGCCTTCATAAATAAGAATAATAGTCAATCTAGAATAAAGAGTTCAGGTAAACTATTAGCAAGAAGAAAAAAATATTTATGAGACATGGTTGGTGCCAACATGCAGCAGCCAGCAGCAACATGTCACTTCCAGCTAGCAGACTTGCAGCATATATAGATTCAGGAGATTTCTTCATACAATAGCATGCTGTAGATGGTACTCAAAGATTCAGATTTCTTGGTCCGTGACTCGACAAAGAAATACTATAGAACAATGAGAACCTTGAGCTCAAGAAGACTACTGATTAGGATTAATAAGACAAGAAGATAACAGTACCAGAAAATGAAAATTCAGAGATACGAGATACATCAAAGGCAGTACTATAGTACTATGGGCCATTAACAATTGTAGAGCTAAGTCACTAACCTAATCTCTGTTTTCATGGCCTGATCAGACAAAAGGATCACAGGCAGATTTACAATTTTAGAACAAGAAATCTGAATCTTCAGTGATATGTTAATTTGTAGAAACTAAAGTAGCACATGCATTTTTCTCCTAAAAGTAACACATGCATGTCATTATTCTTATACCGACAGTAAGTGGAAGTTCTGTGTCAACCTGCAGAATTTTGTATAACTAAGAAAGCTGAGCTCAAAAAATGATAAGCACTTGTAATCTATGCAAGAAAACTGTAGCTTCATTGGCAGCATGAGTAACGACTGACACCATGCAGAAATCCCAACAAAAATATTACTTGAGCAAATGAATTACGTCATTAACTAATACTCTGTCTCTACACCAAAAGGCTCACAGGCAACCTTGGCAAGTAATAACACTACTTACATAAACTGCACTTGAAAAACAGTGAAAATTATTGGCAGCAGAAAGCAAACATTTCCAGACACGATGTGAATTTCCAAAGAGGACGAGCAACCGACTATTTATATTCCAGTCCCATACAATCAACTGGGTCAAAGAAGAAAAGAAAAAATATTCAATGAAGATTGTAGGCTGTTTGTTACAGAACAAATTTTGGGAGCATGATTTTGCCCTGTCCATAGCGTTCCACACCAATCGAGAATTCGCCCACCAGCCCCGGCGCATAACAGAATCATGACGTCCATTTGCATCCAGGTCTTAATTTGACCAGGAAAATTGGCTATTAAGTACTGTACTCATGTGGTGAATTTTATGGAATATTTAATCTATACTCTGCATCTACCAAAAGGAAATCTCCTTGAACAGTTGGAAAAGAAATCGAATCAAATGGAACGTAAGAACTTGATGGGGTAAAGAGATGGTGAGAGTGACGTTCGACATTGGCAAGATTGCAGAGGTGCAGCTACTGGGCTGCTCTCATCAGGGCACCCAAACACTATCCATGAAATATATAAAGCGTCGGAGAATGCGGATGCTAGACCAGCTTGTTGATATGAAGTACTGAGGATATATTGGAAGAACCACAAGCTTCATAATCTTATCCTTGTTAATCTATAAACACCGTCAGTTAAAAGCTTTGAGTGTATAAGATAAAACCAAAGTATAAAAGGATTATCCCTGGAAATGCGATACATGCTGCAAAACAGTGAAGATCGTGTGAAGAAATACATACCTTCCTGTGTTGCTTGCCCTCCTCACCGGCCTGCTCCTTACACTGTCGCCGGCATCCTCCCTCTCCCTTGCAGCTCACCACATCCTGACAGGAGCGCCGTCTGAAGCTCTGCGAGCACTGCTCCTTGCCTCGTAGCTGGAACTCTGGCCTCACCGCTCCTCTCCTCCCCCACTGACCTGAATAAGCAAACACAATGCATCCAAGGAGAAATTCAGAGATAGCAAAAAAAACAATAATCCTATGGATCCTGCAAAAGAAAGAAACACAAGAACCTAAGAGGGCATAAGCTCATACACGTTTCAGCAAACACACGACGAGAAAGGCAATGAAATGGCACCCCACCTTGCTAGGTAAGGACAAGCTGGCACCAAGAGCAAGAACCAACAAAGAACTGGATCTTTCCTGCACAAGAAAGGAAGAACAGATCATCCCATAGGCTTTTCATCAAACAGGTTACAGGAGACGAGCAAGGCAGTGAATAAACATCTCACCCTATTGATGCCGGAAAAGCCAAGAATCAGCAGAGCCGAACAACCAGCAACAACCTTGGTGATCCTGCAGAAGAAAGGGAAAGAACACTCGGGATAGAGGGAAAACCGGGTACCCCAGGACGAACAGAAACAGAGGCGTGCCGAGCCGTCTTCCTTGCTGGCCCCATCGCTTGAACCGCTGCCGGCCACGCTCGATGGCGTGGGCAGAAGCGAAGGCGAAGGTGGAGATGCGGGAGAGGCCGAGGCCAAGGTGGCAGAGGAGGCGCGACGCAAATGGCTCACAGTGGTCGCCGGCTTGTTCCGTCGGCCGGCGCATGCAGCCGCGAGGGGTGGGGGATGAAGGAAATATGGCGCAATAATAAAGTTATTATTTATTTCCTTATATCATGATAAATGTTTATTATTCATGCTAGAATTGTATTAACCGAAAACATGATACATGTGTGAATACAAACAGAGTGTCACTAGTAAGCCTCTACTAGACTAGCTCGTTAATAAAAAATGGTTATGTTTCCTAACCATAGACATGAGTTGTCATTTGATTAACAGGATCACATCATTAGGAGAATGATGTGATTGACTTGACCCATTCCGTTAGCTTAGCACTTGATCGTTTAGTATGTTGCTATTGCTTTCTTCATGACTTATACATGTTCCTATGACTATGAGATTATGCAACTCCCGTTTACCGGAGGAACACTTTGTGTGCTACCAAACGTCACAACGTAACTGGGTGATTATAAAGGTGCTCTATAGGTGTCTCCGAAGGTACTTGTTGAGTTGGCGTATTTCGAGATTAGGATTTGTCACTCCGATTGTCGGAGAAGTATCTCTGGGCCCACTCGGTAATGCACATCACTATAAGCCTTGCAAGCATTGTAACTAATGAGTTAGTTGCGGGATGATGTATTACGGAATGAGTAAAGAGACTTGCCGGTAACGAGATTGAACTAGGTATTGAGATACTGACGATCGAATCTCGGGCAAGTAACATACCGATGACAAAGGGAACAATGTATGTTGTTATGCGGTTTGACCGATAAAGATCTTCGTATAATATGTGGGAGCCAATATGAGCATCCAGGTTCCGCTATTGGTTATTGACCGGAGACGTGTCTCGGTCATGTCTACATAGTTCTCGAACCCGTAGGGTCCGCACGCTTAAAGTTCTGTGACGATTTGTATTATGAGTTTATGTGTTTTGATGTACCGAAGGTAGTTCGGAGTCCCGGATGAGATCGGGGACATGACGAGGAGTCTCGAAATGGTCGAGACGTAAAGATCGATATATTGGACGACTATATTCGGACATCGGAAAGGTTCCGAGTGGTTCGGGTATTTTTCGGAGTACCGGGGAGTTATGGGAATACGGGGAAGAAGTATATGGGCCTTATTGGGCTTTAGGAGAGAGAGAGAGAGGCAGGCCGCACGCCCCCCAAGGCTTAGTCCGAATTGGACTAGGGGGAGGGGCTGCGCCCCCTCCTTCCTTCTCTCTTCCCCTTCCTTCTCTCCTACTCCTACTACTTGGAAGGGGGGGGGGGGGGAATCCTACTCCCGGTGGGAGTAGGACTCCTCCAGGGCGCGCCATAGCTAGGCCGGCCCTCCCCCCTCCTCCACTCCTTTATATACGTGGCCAGGGGGCACCCTATAGAGACACAACAATTGATCATTGATCTCTTAGCCGTGTGCGGTGCCCCCCTCCACCATAATCCACCTCGCACATATCGTAGCGGTGCTTAGGCGAAGCCCTGCGTCGGGTAGCCATCATCATCACCGTCACACACGCCGTCGTGCTGACGAAACTCTCTGTGAAGCTTTGCGGATCGGAGCTCGCGGGACATCATCGAGTTGGACGTGTGCTGAACTCGGAGGGTGCCGTGCGTTCGGTACTTGGATCGTCGGACGTGAAGACGTACGACTACATCAACCGCGTGTTGCTAACGCTTCCGCTTTCGGTCTACGAGGGTACGTGGACACACTCTCCCTCTCGTTGCTATGCATCACCAGATCCGGTTGTGGCGTAGGAATTTTTTTGAAATTACTCGTTCCCCACAGTGGCATCCGAGCCTGGTTTTATGCGTAGATTGTTATTGCACGAGTAGAACACAAGTGTGTTGTGGGCGATACAGGTCATACTGCTTACCAGCATGTCACACTTTGGTTCGGCGATATTGTTGATGAAGGAAGGCCCGGACGACATTACGCGTACGCTTACGCGAGATTGTTTTACCGCCGTGCTTTGCACACAGGTGACTAGCGGGGTGTCAGTTTCTCCACTCTTTAGTTGAACCGAGTGTGGCTACGCCCGGTCCTTGTGAAGGTTAAAACAACACTAACTTGACGAACTATCGTTGTGGTTTTGATGCGTAGGTAAGAACGGTTCTTGCTCAGCCCAAGCAGCCAGTAAAAACTTGCAACAACAAAGTGAGGACGTCTAACTTATTTTTGCAGGGCATGTTGTGATGTGATATGGTCAAGACATGTGCTATATTTTATTGTATGAGATGATCATGTTTTGTAACTGAGTTATCGGCAATGGCAGGAGCCATAGGTTGTCGCTTTATTGTATGCAATGTAACTGCCCTGTAATGCTTTACAATCACTAAACGGTAGAGATAGTCGTAGAAGAATAGTTGGCGAGACGACAACGATGCTACGATGGAGATCAAGTGTGTCGCCAGCCCAGATGACGATGGTGATCATGACGGTGCTTCAGAGATGGAGATCACAAGCACAAGATGATGATGGCCATATCATATCACTTATATTGATTGCATGTGATGTTTATCCTTTATGCATCTTATTTTGCTTTGTTTGACGGTAGCATTATAAGATGATCTCTCACTAAATTTCAAGGTAAAAGTGTTCTCCCTGAGTATGCACCGTTGCCAAAGTTCGTCGTGCCGAGACACCACGTGATGATCGGGTGTGATAAGCTCAACGTTCATCTACAACGGGTGCAAGCCAGTTTTGCACACGCAGAATACTCGGGTTAAACTTGACGAGCCTAGCATATGCAGATATGGCCTCGGAACACTGAGACCGAAAGGTCGAGCGTGAATCATATAGTAGATATGATCAACATAGTGATGTTCACCATTGAAAACTACTCCATTTCACGTGATGATCGCTTATGGTTTAGTTGATTTGGATCACGTGATCACTTAGATGATTAGAGAGATGTCTATCTAAGTGGGAGTTCTTGAGTACTATGATTAATTGAACTTAAATTTATCATGAACTTAGTCCTGGTAGTATTTGCAAATTATGTTGTAGATCAATAGCTCGCGTATAGCTCCCCTGTTTTATTTTTGATATGTTCTTAGAGAAAACTAAGTTGAAAGATGATAGTAGCAATGATGCGGACTGGTTCCGTGATCTGAGGTTTATCCTCATTGCTGCACAGAAGAATTATGTCCTTGATGCACCGCTAGGTGACAGAACTATTGCAGGAGCAGATGCAGACGTTATGAACATTTGACAAGCTCGGTATGATGACTACTTGATAGTTTAGTGCACCATGCTTTACGGCTTAGAATCGGGACTTCAAAAATGTTTTGAACGACATGGAGCATATGAGATGTTCCAAGAGCTGAAATCGGTATTTCAGACTCATGCCCGTGTCGAGAGGTATGAGACCTCTGACAAGTACTTCGCCTACAAGATGGAGGAGAATAGCTCAACCAGTGAGCATGTGCTCAGAATGTCTGAGTACTACAGTTGCTTGAATCAAGTGGGAGTTAATCTTCCGGATAAGATAGTAATTGACAGAATTCTCTAGTCACTATCACCAAGTTACTGGAACTTCATGATGAACTATAATATGCAAGGGATGACAAAAATGGTTCCCGAGCTCTTCGTGATGCTGAAATCAACGAAGGTAGAAATCAAGAAAGAGCATCAAGTGTTGATGGTTAACAAGACCACTAGTTTCAAGAAAAAGGGCAAAGGGAAGAAGGGGAACTTCAAGAAGAATAGCAAGCAAGTTGCTACTCCCGGGAAGAAGCCCAAGTCTGGACCTAAGCCTGAAACTGAGTGCTTTTGCAAAGGGACTGCTCACTGGAAGCGGAACTGCCCCAAGTATTTGGCGGATAAGAAGGATGGCAAAGTGAACAAAGGTATATTTGATATACATGTTATTGATATGTATTTTACTAGTGTTCATAGTAGCCCCTGGGCATTTGATACCGGTTCAATTGCTATGATTAGTAACTCGAAACAGGTGTTGCAAAATGAATAGAGACTAGTTGAGGACGAGGTGACGATGTGTGTTGGAAGAGATTCCAAGGTTGATAAGATCATCATCGCACACTCCCTCTATTTTCGGGATTAGTGTTGAACCTAAATAAATGTTATTTGGTGTTTGCATTGAGCATGAATATGATTGGATCATGTTTATTGCTAAATAAATGTTATTTGGTGTTTGCATTGAGCATGAATATGATTGGATCATGTTTATTGCAAAAAAAATGTTATTTGGTATTTGCATTGAGTATGAATATGATTGGATCATGTTTATTGCAAAAATAAATGTTATTTGGTGTTTGCGTTGAGCATGAATATGACTGGATCATGTTTATTGCAATACGGTTATTCATTTAAGTCAGAGAATAATTGTTGTTCTGTTTACATGAATAAAAACCTTCTATGGTCATACACCCAATGTAAATGGTTTATTGAATCTCGATCGTAGTGATACACATATTCATAATATTGATGCCAAAAGATGCAAAGTTGATAATGATAATGCAACATATTTTGTGGCACTGCCGTTTAGGTCATATTGGTGTAAAGCGCATGAAGAAATTCCATTCGGATGGAATTTTGGAATCACTTGATTATGAATCATTTGATGCTTGCGAACCATGCCTCATGGGCAAGATGAGTAAGACTCCATTCTCCGGAACAATGGAGCGAGCTAAATGACTTATTGGAAATAATACATATCGATGTATGCGGTCCGATGAATATTGAGGCTCGCGGCGGGTATCGTTATTTTCTCACCTTCACAGATGATTTGAGCAGATATGGGTATATCTACTTAGTGAAACATAAGTCTGAAACATTTGAAAAGTTCAAAGAATTTCAGAGTGAAGTGGAAAATCATCGTAACAAGAAAATAAAGTTTCTACGATCTGATCGTGGAGGAGAATATTTGAGTTACGAGTTTGGTGTACATTTGAAACAAAGCGGAATAGTTTCGCAACTCACGCCACCCGGAACACCACAGCGTAATGGTGTGTCCGAACGTCGTAACCATACTTTATTAGATATGGTGAGATCTATGATGTCTCTTACCGATTTACCACTATCGTTTTGGGGTTATGCATTAGAGACAGCTGCATTCACATTTAATAGGGCACCATCTAAATCCGTTGAGACGACACCGTATGAACTGTGGTTTGGCAAGAAACCTAAGCTGTCGTTTCTTAAAGTTTGGGGTTGCGATGCTTATGTGAAAAAGCTTCAGCCTGATAAGCTCGAACCCAAATCGGAGAAGTGCGTCTTCATAGGATACCCAAAAGAAACTGTTGGGTACACCTTCTATCACAGATCCGAAGGCAAGATATTTGTTGCTAAAAATGGATCCTTTCTAGAGAAGGAGTCTCTCTCAAAAGAAGTGAGTGGAAGGAAAGTAGAACTTGATGAGGTAGTGGTACCTTCTCTTGAATTGGAAAGTAGTTCATCACAGAAATCAGTTCCAGTGATGCCTACACCAATTAGTGAGGAAGCTAATGATGATGATCATGAAGCTTCAGATCAAGTTACTACAGAACCTCGTAGGTCAACCAGAGTATGTTCCGCACCAGAGTGGTACGGTAATCCTGTTCTGGAAGTCATGTTACTAGACCATGACGAACCTACGAACTATGAGGAAGCGATGATGAGCCCAGATTCTGATAAATGGCTTGAGGCCATGAAATCTGAGATAGGATCCATGTATGAGAACAAAGTATGGACTTTGACTGACTTGCCCGATGATCGGCGAGCCATTGAGAAAAAATGGATCTTCAAGAGGAAGATAGACGCTGATAGTAGTGTTACTATCTACAAAGCTCGAATTGTCGCAAAAGTTTTTCGACAAGTTCAAGGTGTTGGCTACGATGAGATTTTCTCACTCGTATCGATGCTTAAAATCTGTCCGAATCATGTTAGCAATTGCCGCATTTTATGAAATCTGGCAAATGGATGTCAAAACTACATTCTTTAATGGAATTTTAAAAGAAGAAGTTGTATATGATGCAACCAGAAGGTTTTGTCAATCCTAAAGGTGTTAACAAAATGTGCAAGCTCCAGCGATCCATCTATGGACTGGTGCAAGCATCTCGGAGTTGGAATATACGCTTTGATGAAGTGATCAAAGCATATGGTTTTATACAGACTTACGGTGAAGCCTGTATTTACAAGAAAGTGAGTGGGAGCTCTGTAGCATTTCTGATATTATATGTGGATGACATATTGTTGATTGGAAATGATATAGAATTTCTGGATAGCATAAAAGGATACTTGAATAAAAAGACCTCGGTGAAGCTGCTTAAGTATTGAGCATCAAGATCTATAGGGATAGATCGAGACGCTTAATAGGACTTTCACAAAGCACATACCTTGACAAGATTTTGAAGGAGTTCAAAATGGATCAGTAAAAGAAGGAGTTCTTGCGTGTGTTACAAGGTGTAAAATTGAGTAAGACTCAAAACTCGACCACGGCAGAAGATAGAAAGAGAATGAAAGTCATTCCCTATGCCTCAGTCATAGGTTCTATAAAGTATGCCATGCTATGTACCAGACCAGTTGTGTGCCTTGCTATGAGTTTAGCAAGGAGGTACGATAGTGATCCAGGGATAGATCACCGGATAGCGGTCAAAGTTATCCTTAGTTACCTAAGAGGACTAAGGAAATATTTCTTGGTTATGGAGGTGATAAAAGAGTTCGTCGTAAAAGGTTATGTCGATGCAAGCTTTTACACCGATCCAGATGACTCAAAGTCTCAATCTGGATACATATTGAAAGTGGGAGCAATTAGCTAGAGTAGCTCCGTGCAGAGCATTGTAGACATAGAAATTTGCAAAATACATATGGATCTGAATGTGGCAGATCCGTTGACTAAACTTCTCTCACAAGCAAAACTTGAGCACACCTTAGTACTCTTTGGGTGTTAATCACATGGCGATGTGAACTAGATTATTGACTCTAGTAAACCCTTTGAGTATTGGTCACATAGCGATGTGAACTATGGGTGTTAATCACATAAAGATGTGAACTATTGGTGTTAAATGACATGGCGATGTGAACTAGATTATTGACTCTAGTGCAAGTGGGAGACTGAAGGAAATATGCCCTAGAGGCAATAATAAAGTTATTATTTATTTCCTTATATCATGATAAATGTTTATTATTCATGCTAGAATTGTATTAACCGGAAACATGATACATGTGTGAATACATAGACAAACAGAGTGTCACTAGTAAGCCTCTACTAGACTAGCTCGTTAATAAAAAATGGTTATGTTTCCTAACCATAGACATGAGTTGTCATTTGATTAACGGGATCACATCATTAGGAGAATGATGTGATTGACTTGACCCATTCCGTTAGCTTAGCACTTGATCGTTTAGTATGTTGCTATTGCTTTCTTCATGACTTATACATGTTCCTATGACTATGAGATTATGCAACTCCCGTTTACCGGAGGAACACTTTGTGTGCTACCAAACGTCACAACGTAACTGGGTGATTATAAAGGTGCTCTAAAGGTGTCTCCGAAGGTACTTGTTGAGTTGGCGTATTTCGAGA
This sequence comes from Thinopyrum elongatum, assembly GCA_011799875.1. Lineage (NCBI taxonomy): Eukaryota > Viridiplantae > Streptophyta > Magnoliopsida > Poales > Poaceae > Thinopyrum > Thinopyrum elongatum. The sequence goes on from CM022303.1 coordinate 135,970,299, forward strand.
TTAGGATTTGTCACTCCGATTGTCGGAGAAGTATCTCTGGGCCCACTCGGTAATGCACATCACTATAAGCCTTGCAAGTATTGTAACTAATGAGTTAGTTGCGGGATGATGTATTACGGAATGAGTAAAGAGACTTGCCGGTAACGAGATTGAACTAGGTATTGAGATACCGACGATCGAATCTCGGGCAAGTAACATACCGATGACAAAGGGAACAACGTATGTTGTTATGCGGTTTGACCGATAAAGATCTTCGTAGAATATGTGGGAGCCAATATGAGCATCCAGGTTCCGCTATTGGTTATTGACCGGAGACGTGTCTCGGTCATGTCTACATAGTTCTCGAACCCGGAGGGTCCGCACGCTTAAAGTTCTGTGACGATTTGTATTATGAGTTTATGTGTTTTGATGTACCGAAGGTAGTTCGGAGTCCCGGATGAGATCGGGGACATGACGAGGAGTCTCGAAATGGTCGAGATGTAAAGATCGATATATTGGACGACTATATTCGGACATCGGAAAGGTTCCGAGTGGTTCGGGTATTTTTCGGAGTACCGGGGAGTTACGGGAATACGGGGAAGAAGTATATGGGCCTTATTGGGCTTTAGGGGAGAGAGAGAGGCAGGCCGCGCGCCCCCCCAAGGCCTAGTCTGAATTGGACTAGGGGGAGGGGCTGCGCCCCCTCCTTCCTTCTCTCTTCCCCTTCCTTCTCTCCTACTCCTACTACTTGGAAGGGGGGGGGGGAATCCTACTCCCGGTGGGAGTAGGACTCCTCCAGGGCGCGCCATAGCTAGGCCGGCCCTCCCCCCTCCTCCACTCCTTTATATACGTGGCCAGGGGGCACCCTATAGAGACACAACAATTGATCATTGATCTCTTAGCCGTGTGCGGTGCCCCCCTCCACCATAATCCACCTCGATCATATCGTAGCGGTGCTTAGGCGAAGCCCTGCGTCGGTAGCATCATCATCACCGTCACCACGCCGTCGTGCTGACGAAACTCTCCTGTGAAGCTTTGCTGGATCGGAGCTCGCGGGACATCATCGAGTTGGACGTGTGCTGAACTCGGAGGTGCCGTGCGTTCGGTACTTGGATCGGTCGGATCGTGAAGACGTACGACTACATCAACCGCGTTGTGCTAACGCTTCCGCTTTCGGTCTACGAGGGTACGTGGACACACTCTCCCCTCTCGTTGCTATGCATCACCATGATCCGGTGTGTGCGTAGGAATTTTTTTGAAATTACTACGTTCCCCAACAGTGGCATCCGAGCCTGGTTTTATGCGTAGATGTTATATGCACGAGTAGAACACAAGTGTGTTGTGGGCGATACAGGTCATACTGCTTACCAGCATGTCACACTTTGGTTCGGCGATATTGTTGGATGAAGCGGCCCGGACCGACATTACGCGTACGCTTACGCGAGACTTGTTTTACCGCCGTGCTTTGCACACAGGTGACTAGCGGGTGTCAGTTTCTCCAACTTTAGTTGAACCGAGTGTGGCTACGCCCGGTCCTTGTGAAGGTTAAAACAACACTAACTTGACGAACTATCGTTGTGGTTTTGATGCGTAGGTAAGAACGGTTCTTGCTCAGCCCATAGCAGCCACGTAAAACTTGCAACAACAAAGTAGAGGACGTCTAACTTATTTTTGCAGGGCATGTTGTGATGTGATATGGTCAAGACATGATGCTATATTTTATTGTATGAGATGATCATGTTTTGTAACTGAGTTATCGGCAACTGGCAGGAGCCATATGGTTGTCGCTTTATTGTATGCAATGTAATCGCCCTGTAATTGCTTTACAATCACTAAACGGTAGCGATAGTCGTAGAAGCAATAGTTGGCGAGACGACAACGATGCTACGATGGAGATCAAGGTGTCGCGCCAGTGACGATGGTGATCATGACGGTGCTTCAGAGATGGAGATCACAAGCACAAGATGATGATGGCCATATCATATCACTTATATTGATTGCATGTGATGTTTATCCTTTATGCATCTTATTTTGCTTTGTTTGACGGTAGCATTATAAGATGATCTCTCACTAAATTTCAAGGTAAAAGTGTTCTCCCTGAGTATGCACCGTTGCCAAAGTTCGTCGTGCCGAGACACCACGTGATGATCGGGTGTGATAAGCTCAACGTTCATCTACAACGGGTGCAAGCCAGTTTTGCACACGCAGAATACTCGGGTTAAACTTGACGAGCCTAGCATATGCAGATATGGCCTCGGAACACTGAGACCGAAAGGTCGAGCGTGAATCATATAGTAGATATGATCACCTAGTGATGTTCACATTGAAAACTACTCCATTTCACGTGATGATGCTTATGGTTTAGTTGATTTGGATCACGTGATCACTTAGATATTAGAGAGATGTCGATCTAAGTGGGAGTTTTGCTTGAGTACTATGATTAATGGAACTTAAATTTATCATGAACTTAGTCCGGTATATTTGCAATTATGTTGTAGATCAATAGCTCGCGATAGCTCCCCTGTTTTTATTTTTGATATGGTTCTTTAGAGAAAACTAAGTTAAGATGATAGTAGCAATGATGCGGACGGTTCCGTGATCTAGGTTTATCCTCATTGCTGCCCAGAAGAATTATGTCCTTGATGCACCGCTAGGTGACAGAACTATGCAGGAGCAGATGAGACGTTATGAACTTTGACCAAGCTGTTATGATACTACTTGATAGTTTAGTGCACCATGCTTTACGGCTTAGAATGGGACTTCAAAAATTTTTGAACGACTGGGCAATAGAGATTTCCAAGAGCTGAAATCGGTATTTTCAACTCATGCCCGTGTCGAGAGGTATGAGACCTCTAGACGACGTTACTTCGCCTACAAGATGGAGGAAGAATAGCTCCAACCAGTGAGCATGTGTCAGAATGTCTGAGTACTACATTGCGTGAATCAAGTGGGAGTTAATCTTCCGATAAGATAGTAATTGACAGAATTCTCTAGTCACTATCCCCAAGTTACTGGAACTTCATGATGAACTATAATATGCAAGGTGACAAAAATGGTTCCCGAGCTCTTCGTGATGTCTCTGAATCAACGAAGGTAGAAATCAGAAAGAGCATCAAGTGTTGATGGTTAACAGACCACTATTTCAGAAAAGGGCAAAGGAAGAAGGGGAACTTCAAGAAGAATAGCAAGCAAGTTGCTACTCTCCCGGGAAGAAGCCCAAGTCTGGACCTAAGCCTGAACTGGTGCTTTTGCAAAGGACTGCTCACTGGAAGCGGAACTGCCCCAAGTATTTGCGGATAATAAGATGGCAAAGTGAACAAAGGTATATTTGATATACATGTTATTGATTTATTTACTAGTTTTTCATAGTAGCCCCTGGGCATTTGATACCGGTTCAATTGCTATGATTAGTAACTCGAAACAGGTGTTGCAAAATTGAATAGAGACTAGTTTGAGGACGAGGTGACGATGTGTGTTGAAGAGATTCCAAGGTGATAAGATCATCATCGCCCACTCCCTCTATTTTCGGGATTAGTGTTGAACCTAAATAAATGTTATTTGGTGTTTGCATTGAGCATGAATATGATTGGATCATGTTTTGCTAAATAAAGTTATTTGGTGTTTTGCATTGACATGAATATGATTGGATCATGTTTATTGCAAAAAAATGTTTTTGGTATTTGCATTGAGTATGAATATGATTGATCATGTTTATGCAAATAAATGTTATTTGGTGTTTGCGTTAGCATGAATATGACTGGATCATGTTTATTGCAATACGGTTTATTCTTTAAGTCAGAGAATAATTGTTGTTCTGTTTACATGAATAAAAACCTTCTATGGTCATACACCCATGTAAATGGTTATTGAATCTCGATCGTAGTGGATACACATTTCATAAATTTGATGCCAAAAGATGCAAAGTTGATAATGTAATGCAACATATTTTGTGGCAACTCTGCCGTTTAGGTCTTTGGTGTAAAGAGCCATGAAGAATTCCATTCGATGGAATTTTGAATCACTTGATTTAGAATCATTTGATGCTTGCGAACCATGCCTCATGGGCAAGATGAGTAAGACTCCATTCTCCGGAACAATGGAGCGAGCTAAATGACTTATTGGAATAATACATATCGATGTATGCGTCCGATGAATATTGAGGCTCGCGGCGGGTATCGTATTTTCTCAACCTTCACAATGATTTGAGCAGTATAGGGTAATCTACTTAGTGAAACTAAGTCTGAAACATTTGAAAATTTCAAGAATTTCAGAGTGAAGTGAAAATCATCGTAACAGAAAATAAAGTTTCTACTATCTTGATCGTGGGAGGAGATTTTGAGTTACGAGTTTGGTGTACATGTTTGAAACAAGCGGAAAGTTTTCGCAACTCACGCCACCCGAACACCACACGTAAGGGTGTGTCCGAACGTCGTAACCATACTTTATTAGAATAGGTGAGATCTATGATGTCTCTTACCAGTTTACCACTATCGTTTTGGGGTTATGCATTAGAGACAGCTGCATTCACATTTAATAGGGCACCATCTAATCCGTTGAGACGACACCGTATGAACTGTGGTTTGGCAAGAAACCTAAGCTGTCGTTTCTTAAAGTTTGGGGTTGCGATGCTTATGTGAAAAAACTTCAGCCTGATAAGCTCGAACCCAAATCGGAGAAGTGCTCTTCATAGGATACCCAAAGAAACTTTGGGTACACCTTCTATCACAGATCCGAAGGCAAGATATTTGTTGCTAAAATGGATCCTTTCTGAGAAGGAGTCTCTCTCAAAAGAGTGGTGGAAGGAAAGTGAACTTGATGAGGTAGTGGTACTTCTCTTGAATTGGAAAGTAGTTCATCACAGAAATCAGTTCCAGTGATGCCTACACCAATTAGTGGGAAGCTAATGATGATCATGAAGCTTCAGATCAAGTTACTACAATACCTCGTAGGTCCCCCAGAGTATGTTCCGCACCAGAGTGGTACGGTAATCCGGTTCTGGAGTCATGTTACTAGAACCATGAAACCTACGAACCTGGGAAGCGATGATGACCCAGATTCTGATAAATGGCTTGAGGCCATGAATCTGAGATAGGATCCAGTATGAGAACAAAGTATGGACTTTGACTGACTGCCGATGATCGCGAGCCATTGAGGAAAAAATGGATCTTCAAGAGGAAGATAGAGACCTGATAGTAGTGTGTACTATCTACAAAGCTCGAATTGTCGCAAAAGTTTTTCGACAAGTTCAAGGTGTTGCTACGATAATTTTCTCACTCGTATCGATGCTTAAAATCTGTCGAATCATGTTAGCAATTGCCGCATTTTAATGAAATCTGGCAAATGGATGCAAAACTACATCCTTTAATGGAATTTTAAAGAAGATTGTATATGATGCAACCAGAAGGTTTTGTCACAATCCTAAAGTGTGTTAACAAATGTGCAAGCTCCCGGATCCATCTATGGACTGTTGCAAGCATCTGAGTTGGAATATACGCTTTGATGAAGTGATGAAAGCATATGGTTTTATATACAGCCTAGCGGTGAAGCCTGTATTTACAAGAAAGTGAGTGGGCTCTTTAGCATTTTCTGATTTATATGTGGATGACATTTGTTGATTGGAAATGATAGATGAATTTCTGGATAGCATAAAGGATACTTAATAAAAAACCTCGGTGAAGCTGCTTAGTATTGAGCATCAAGATCTATAGGGATAGATCGAGACGCTTAATAGGACTTTCACAAAGCCATACCTTGACCAGATTTTGAAGGAGTTCAAAATGGATCAGTAAAAGAAGGAGTTCTTGCGTGTGTTACAAGGTGTAAATTGAGTAAGACTCAAAACTCGACCACGGCAGAAGATAGAAAGAATGAAAGTCATTCCCTATGCCTCAGTCATAGGTTCTATAAAGTATGCCATGCTATGTCCCAGACCAGTTGTGTCCTTGCTATGAGTTTAGCAAGGAGGTACGATAGTGATCCAGGGATAGATCACCGGATAGCGGTCAAAGTTATCCTTAGTTACCTAAGAGGACTAAGGAAATATTTCTTGGTTATGGAGGTGATAAAGAGTTCGTCGTAAAGGTTATGTCGATGCAAGCTTTTACACCGATCCAGATGACTCAAAGTCTCAATCTGGATACATATTGAAATGGGAGCAATTAGCTAGAGTAGCTCCGTGCAGAGCATTGAAAATAGAAATTGTCAAAATCCATATGGATCTGAATGGTGCAGATCCGTTGACTAAACTCTCTCACAGCAAAACTTGAGCACACCTTAGTACTCTTTGGGGTGTTAATCACATGGCGATGTGAACTAGATTATTGACTCTAGAAACCCTTGATTATTGGTCACTAGCAATGTGAAACTATGGGTGTTAATCACATAAAGATGTGAACTATTGGTGTTAAATGACATGGCGATGTGAACTAGATTATTGACTCTAGTGCAAGTGGGAGACTGAGAAATATGCCCTAGAGGCAATAATAAAGTTATTATTTATTTCCTTATATCATGAAAATGTTTTTATTCATGCTAAGAATTGTATTAACCAAACATGATACTGTGAATACATAGACAAACAGAGTGTCACTAGTAAGCCTCTACTAGACTAGCTCGTTAATAAAAAATGGTTATGTTTCCTAACCATAGACATGAAGTGTGTCATTTGATTAACGGATCACATCATTAGGAAATGATGGTATTGACTTACCCATTCCGTTAGCTTAGCCACTTGACGTTTAGTATGTTGCTATTGCTTTCTTCATGACTTATACATGTTCTATGAACTATGAGATTATCAACTCCCTTTTACCGGAGGAACACTTGTGTGCTACCAAACGTCCACAACGTAACTGGGTGATTATAAAGGTTCTCAAAGGTGTCTCCGAAGGTACTTGTTGGTTGGCGTATTTCGAGATTAGGATTTGTCACTCCGATTGTTCGGAGAAGTATCTCTGGGCCCATCGGTAATGCCACATCACTATAAGCCTTGCAAGTATTGTAACTAATGAGTTAGTTGCGGGATGATGTATTACGGAATGAGTAAAGAGACTTGCCGGTAACGAGATTGAACTAGGTATTGAGATACCGACGATCGAATCTCGGGCAAGTAACATCCCGATGACAAAGGAACAACGTAGTTGTTTATGCGGTTTGACCGCTCCAAGTCTTCGTAGAATATGTGGGAGCCAATATGAGCATCCAGGTTCCGCTATTGGTTATTGACCGGAGACGTGTCTCGGTCATGTCTACATAGTTCTCGAACCCGGAGGGTCCGCACGCTTAAAGTTCTGTGACGATTTGTATTATGAGTTTATGTGTTTTGATGTACCGAAGGTAGTTCGGAGTCCCGGATGAGATCGGGGACATGACGAGGAGTCTCGAAATGGTCGAGATGTAAAGATCGATATATTGGACGACTATATTCGGACATCGGAAAGGTTCCGAGTGGTTCGGGTATTTTTCGGAGTACCGGGGAGTTACGGGAATACGGGGAAGAAGTATATGGGCCTTATTGGGCTTTAGGGGAGAGAGAGAGGCAGGCCGCGCGCCCCCCCAAGGCCTAGTCTGAATTGGACTAGGGGGAGGGGCTGCGCCCCCTCCTTCCTTCTCTCTTCCCCTTCCTTCTCTCCTACTCCTACTACTTGGAAGGGGGGGGGGGAATCCTACTCCCGGTGGGAGTAGGACTCCTCCAGGGCGCGCCATAGCTAGGCCGGCCCTCCCCCCTCCTCCACTCCTTTATATACGTGGCCAGGGGGCACCCTATAGAGACACAACAATTGATCATTGATCTCTTAGCCGTGTGCGGTGCCCCCCTCCACCATAATCCACCTCGATCATATCGTAGCGGTGCTTAGGCGAAGCCCTGCGTCGGTAGCATCATCATCACCGTCACCACGCCGTCGTGCTGACGAAACTCTCCTGTGAAGCTTTGCTGGATCGGAGCTCGCGGGACATCATCGAGTTGGACGTGTGCTGAACTCGGAGGTGCCGTGCGTTCGGTACTTGGATCGGTCGGATCGTGAAGACGTACGACTACATCAACCGCGTTGTGCTAACGCTTCCGCTTTCGGTCTACGAGGGTACGTGGACACACTCTCCCCTCTCGTTGCTATGCATCACCATGATCCGGTGTGTGCGTAGGAATTTTTTTGAAATTACTACGTTCCCCAACAGGGGAGATGAGCAAGCGGCGCCGCCGCTGCTGCTTGCGGAAGCAGACTGAGACGGAGGCGCAGGCGAAAGGAACGAAGGCAGCGAAGAGCAGATGAAGAACGCAGGCGCGAGGTGAAAATATCCGTGGTGAAGTGAGACGAAGCAGAGCAGAGGAGGAAAGGAGAGGAGCAGAGAAGAAAAGGAGAGCACGCCGTCTCCCAGCAACAGTAAAGATGCTCGCGTTGGCTAATGACTGCCCGCGCCCACGCCGCGTCGCCCAATAACTGCCCGCGCCCACGCCCCCCTGCCCACGCCGCGTCGCCTCAGCTGACCGAGTCGCGGCTGGGCAGCACGCACGCGCGGGAGACGGGCACGCCCCGACGCAGCGCGACGCGGCCCAAACGCACCTCTGCGGCTGCACGCCCTGGCCCACACATGGAATGTCCCACAGGTCATACACAGGAGCAAGGAGCGGGGTGGTGGAAAATAACCAACGGCTACCAGCCAACCGGAGGAAGAGCTATGAACAGTACAGCGCATCGGACGGCTCCAGATCACAGCGCTCGCGACGAGCCGGGTTACCCAGACACGTTTACTAGTTAGATCTCTCTTATTTCAGGGAATCGAGCGAGTGGGCGATGCGAATCGCAACGGAGGAAAGATCAGAGCCGTGCAACCGGTTGCGGGCTCTGCGTCACACTACATCACCAAATACAAAGATCACACAACGGCGTTGCCGGCGAGTGATCCGGCCTTGCCGCGAACCTCGTAGAAGAAGACGGAGGAGAAGTTACTCATGTACAACCTGTCATGCATCGTCTTCACATCTTCATCAACCTCGCCGGTGCTGTCAGCACCGATCTCCAGCTCGACGAGGAAGGCTACTACATCAACATGACTTCGCCCTCTTCATCAACTTCTCTCCCAGCGAGGACGTGGACTACCTTGACACGCCGCCCGACTACATCGACATGGCGTCGCCAACTTCATCAACTCTTCATCTGGCGAGGAGTTCGTCGGTGCCACTGGATGCCTGCATTGACATGATGCCGCTATCTTCATCGACTTATCGTCCGGCGAGGATCCCTACTGCGCCATGCCGCCATTCTTCGACACCAACCGTCTACACCGAGCGGAGGTTATCCCCGTAACCCCGATGCCCCGAGGTCTACACGGCGACACACAAGTCTACTCCGACTTCTACACCAACATCCTTCCCCAACATCGTCCAAGCTCCAACGAGGCGAAGCCACTTCACCGACATGTCTTTCTTCCGATGAAGCTACCCATATCTTGCCGGGCACCGATGAGGCGAAGGCAGGACACCCAGTCCGACACAGACGAGACGGACACCACCAGGCCGGGTACCGACGAGGCGAAGGCCGCCCATCTGTCTGAGCTGACGAGGCCAGACATCTTCATCATCGGACATCAACAAGCCGGAGGGATATGGCTAAGCATTGCCGGAGTGACGGACGTACCGCTCCACCCTTCTATTCCACCACATCATCATCAACGTCTACACCAAGCACTTGAAGAAGACGAGACTTGAAGACGACGACCATTGCAGCAGCTTAATCGGAGGTGGTCCGCGACTTTGACTCGCAAACGTAATTAATCGGGAGCCTTCCGAGGCCCCGTGAACCAGAACTTCACAATCACCCAAGTCATATCGGCCGCGCTAGCAGGCCATGGAGCGCTTATGTAAAGGGATCATGTAATTTGTTTCTCCAATGAGAGATTAATAAAGTACAAGTTTCCTCATGTTTTATTTGTGTACTTATGTACACTGGCACGCCCGCAATGTTTATTTCCCCTGGCGCGTAGAGAGATAATAACACGACAACCATTGTTGTTTTTATTATTTTTCATGTCAAACATTACTCACACAATAAAAAAGCACTTGTGTGGGAGAGGGAGAGACTGGTGTAGTTGGGTTGATTGATTTGTTTATACATGTGGGCCTCTGTGCACAAGGGTGCCAAATTCTCTCACGTTGTGAGAGCGGTGCCATTTTTTTTATTTGGCATCGATGCATATGTGGCATACTTTTCAGCAGTATGGCATCATACACGTAGTGGAAGGTCACACCCTCTTTACCGAAAAAGGGTTTCCCCCCGCTTTTTATTCTAAAGCACCAACCAACAGTACACACCACGACGCTGGGGCGAGCAGCACAACAAGCCCAAAGACAGAAAAGAAGAAGAAACAAATGCCAACAACGGCGGCTCGACTAAGCGCGGAAGGCCCGCCACCGCTGCGCCCTCCGGAAACACCCCACCACAGCCCGAGGCTCCGAGTGCCGCGTACCAAGCAGCACCTCCAAGAAGGTATGCGACGCCGACGACGCTGCTGCCCGGACGAGTCCTAGAGTTTCCCCCGGTACGCGGAGGAAAGTGGGGGATGGCTACCACCGACACCCTTCAAGAAGGAATTGTGGCACCCGCCGGTGTCACCGCATCAGAGCCGAACGAACCGGCAAGGATTTCTCCCGCACACCAAACACCACCGCCTATCCGGAGCCTACCATCCAAACCACCGCCCATCCGGAGCCTACCATCCAAACCACCGCCCAATGCGCCATGGCGGTTGCGCCGCCACCCACGCCGTCTCACTACGAGCACCAACACTAGGCCGAGAGGACCGGAGAGAAGCGCCACGCGACGAGAGCAGCAGCACCAAGGCCGAGCGGGAGGGAACCACCTTTCACCGCCATCGTGCGAGAAGCCCGCGCCTTCGGCACCGTCGCGGTAGCCGACCGGACACGGCAGCGGGGCATACCAGGCCACCCCTGGCGCGGCCAGGCCCAAAACGGGCCCGCTAAGCCCCGCCGGCCGTGCTGCAGCAGGCTGGCGTCGGCACCGCCAGCACCCCGTCGCGCAACGCCACTCCCCCGCCTCCCGGGAATCACGCCGCCTCGCCGCCGGTCCACCCAGGTCCAGATGGGCCCCGTAGGGCCTAGATCTGGGCCGAGCGCCGCCGCCAGGACGTGCCGCAGTGCCACCCCGCCGCCAACGACGGCGCCGCCGCCCAGCCGCCCGCCCGCTCTGTGACGAGGAACCCCGTCGCCTAGGAGCACCCCCCGGTGCAGCTCCGCCCCGCGCCGGAGAGCCACCGGGAGGGAAGGTCAGGAGGGCCGCCGCCACCAGTGACCCCGGGGCCAGGCCGGCCGCGGGCGCCAGCGGCGGCGGCGAGGAGGAAGGGGAGAGGGGGGCTGGAGGGGGGAGAGATCGGCGCGTGGCCGGCCGCCCGCGGGGGCGGCGCGGTTGCGAGAGGGGAAGGGGTCGGGTGCCTTTTTTCGTATGGTCACACCCTCTTTCCTCCTCTCCGGAAGCTATGTTAGCCAGATCATCCCCAACTCTAACCAGCACATGAATCGTTTGCATCATTATTGCCGCCTCTATAGTTGCCGTTACCACCCCACAGTACACTGCCCCCTCATTTGTCATTGCCATTGCACCGCCGGGGCTGTGTTCAGGGCAGGGCAGCGCCCTCCCCCCCCCCCCCCTCCCGCGGAGCGTTTTTTTTTCCTGTAGCTGCATAGATTAAAGAAAACGCATACTTTTACCCCTCCAAGAGTTGATATTTTGCACACACACAACAATCATCCCAAGCAAGCTCCACCACTGTGCCATTGGATCCGCCTCGCAATGTAGCGTGCACTAGCTTCTCCATGTCAGACGTTCCCTCGGTTTCGATCTATCGGCTGATTCTCTACTAGCAACGTCGCATCACCTTCAAAGGTATCCTTCTGTTCCAAATTTCTAAGAAAAGAGTTACAATCTACTTTAAAGAAAGAAATATAAGCAAATTGGAGATGACCTTAAATTTTTTTCCCTCGCAGGTTAGTTTGTTGGAGAAAGAGATTCTGTCAGACAACATCGTTGATTATCTTTTTCTTTTGACGCAAGACAAGTTCCATTTCCATACAAGTGCTAAATGCGAACTACTACCAAGGACTGGCGCCTCTTCACCTCGACTAAAAATACGAGTTCAAGAATACTATCATTTCAAATCTTCAACACCAACAATGACATGACTGGCATAACAAAACAAAAACAAAATATTTTCTTCTCAAGCATCTCGCCACATTTCGCCCTCGGTCCGTCCGTCAGGCTAAATGAAGAAGATGGTCGATCGTGACCAAAACAAATCACCGAACAACACAAATAATTATACTAGTAAAGAAATTTGCGCGACCACCCGGTGCATAGATCATCAACTGTATAGCACTAGAATGATAGCTAATGGCAGGGGCACATGGTATCAGTGACCGCGTGGAGGGAGTGCATGATGATGAGGAAGTAGACGACCAGCGCGACGAAGCCGGCGATGAGAGCTGCCATGACCTGGTTGCAGTAGCCATGCACCTGCTCGCAGATCGGCAGCCACCCGGCGTGCTCGTTGCCGTTCCTCCCGACCTCCGCTATCGCGCCCGTGGCCGCCACGGCGCCGGTGAGCATCATCCCCATCACCACATCGGTCATGACGAGCAATCTCGAGGCGGCGCCCCCGGGCGGCACGAAGGCGACGAGCAGGCTGTAGACGCATGCCACGGCGTATGCCACCACGAAGAAACTGCATATATGCCATATTAAACAATGAAAATGCGCAACGACCTCCACATATAAGTTTTTTTTGAGAAACATTACTTACATAAATGACGGAATGTGGGAAAATTTGGCCTCGATTTCCAGGCCGAACAAGCTGGTGGTCTCACGGCTGGTCACCATGATTATCGCCGCGGCGGCCGCGGTGACGGCCGCGACGAGCCTGAGCACGACGGAGATGAGCCGGTGCAGCTTGGCCATGGCGGTGCGTTGATTCTACGCGGGTGTTGTGTATATGGTCGCTAGCTTGCCTAGCCAGTGTCAGTGCTGATCAAGGGGAGAACAAGATCCTTTACACTTGGGGGACGATGCCGATTAAATAGATACACGTAGTCCGGTTTCGTGGGGTAGTTTTGGTTGTTCAGCTACGTTGGAAGAGTGGGAATAACGATATGTGCACAGGTGGGCAGGTTTGTTGGTAAGCAACTTCAGCGTAACTTGAATATCTTGTGTCTCTATGATCAGTATTCAGTAGTCAGATCCTTTCCCAGTGCCAAGATTTCTTCTCATGAAACGAATTCAAGTGTAGTGACATTCCCTCAAAATAAATAAATAAATTCAAGTGTAGTGACAATTCCCCCAAAATATGAACCCACAAGACAACGACAGAAATGTCGCACAATTTTCTCACGCTGCCCGACTATCATAGTACCAAGATGTTGACATGCCAAGCAGAGGAAGGCTTACTTTTGGCCAACAAACGCAGTTAGGTGTCAGATTTGTATTCGGTTGTTACGTTTTTAGTTTTAAATTATTATTAATGGTGTCTGTTGTGTGAATCCCACGCTGAAGGTTGATTGGCAGACTTATGGCAACTCTAGCACGGTTCACCAAAACGAACATCACCAAATGCCCGTGGACATGTTCGGACGTGTCCGCGAACAGGATCAAGGGCAAAATTAACCGGAGTCATCAAATGTCCGGCCCTTTCCTAAAAAAATAAAATACACCAAATGACCGCCTCTGGTCACTTTAACAGATGGGTCACTTTGACAAATGTATCCAAATCAGTAGCAATTCAACCCTCCATTTAAATTCAAAAGCACTCCTCGAAAGATATTCAACAAGTTTTAAATTTCATCAATGCCAAAAGCAGCCTTCGTCTCAAGGTTCCTCTTCTCGAGCTTGAACCTCTTCATAGGTAATTGATGTTTTCCATGGGCATTGAGCTTCATCCAACAATGCATAATTGTAGCTTGCACTTCGTCCTAGGCAGAACACGCATGCGTGTCTGTGCTAGACAATGATGTGATCAACAAGTTGCAAATTGAGCAAATTTTGGACAGCAAAACTAAGCCTAAACCGAGCACGCTCAGCGATTTGCATTTTAGGTCGTCCGTTTTCGCGATCTGGGCGTTTCTGGCCGTCAGACCTCCTCTGTACAGACATCTGCCCCACACTATGTCAAATTTGGCCCAGATGTACACTGGGCCGTCGGCCAGCCCATTACAACGCTTCAAGGTCCACCGCTGGGCTTCGCTAAACGGGATCCATTGGATACGAGGCATACAGAGAGCCCTAATAGTGGCAGCGGCGGCGAGCCGCGACTCTTGGTGGTGTCCTCCTTGAAGCCCAACCTCTCCCTGGAACTCACCCTTCACATTCTCTCTTTCCTCTCGAAGGGGAATCCCAAGCGGCCGTGGTGGTTTGCAATTGAGCCGAGGATGAAGTCCATATCGAGGTTGCCGCGACGGAACCTTATCATCTTCTCCATCAACATCATCCTTACCACCACCGCCGTGTGTGAGCACAACACCAATGCCGGCATTGCTCGACATTGCCACTACTCAAGGTCAGGGACTACATATTTTGCTGCTTTGTTCTTGCGTGATTAGTCAGCCTGTTTTCTTGTGGCGGGAAGAATTGGATAGATGATGGAGAAAGCTTGCTTGTGAATTGTTTGGGCAGAGGAGGAGAAGACGAGCGTCGTCAAGACCAAGGAGAAGACTAGCGTTAAGGCCGAGGAACAGCCTCCCTAGCGGTGGCGGTGGTAGCCTGCTGCTGTGGCGTGCTGTCAGGACCAGCTGTTCTATATATGAAGATTGACACTCTGCGAACAAGTTCAGTTAATTCAAAGAACATAAAGATTGGCGGCAAGCCACCGATGCCGCCCATCTTTGATCTAACGCTTTGGATGCCGTCGTACCGCTCCGCGAATTAAGACGACCCGACAGGTATCCGATCTCCATCGTGTGGCCCTAAGCTACCCATGAGTCGCTGTTTACTTTCCGTCAAAAGGCTACAGTGCCTCTTCTTTCAGTGTTACCTTTCTCTCCATTTTCTTCTCGTTTTATAAGGCTATAAAGCCAAGCTTTTGAATCAAGGGAGATCCATCTGATGTATTAGGGTTTCCCCCTTAGCCGCCAGTGTTCCTGGTTGCCCTTAGTTCCTCCTGTATCAAGCTAAAACTCTGGGAATCATCCAATAAACCTTGCTAATTCGAGTGAAATTCAATCTAATTTCTGAATGTTGTTCTCCAGAACGACTTGGGTCTGACAAGTGGTAATCAGAGCTTGGTTTCATCTCCTCGGCAGGGCGAGATATGGTACCGAAGTGGAGTTGGAGGAGCCATAAAATCCTTCACTTCTTACCGGAGAAGCTTGGCGGCGGTGTGTCCTCCAACGGCGTTGGTGGCGGCGAATAGCTCGGTACAGGTTTGGCGTTGGGCAGCGGTTGTTGAAATATATCGTATCAGCAGTAAAATCCCACCCTTCCACCCAGATCCGGTGTACTCTCGGCGGCGTGGCGACGACGACAGGATCTACGGCCAAGGTCGGGTTGTAGCATGTGCTGTAGTAAAATTCCTACCTTTGCCCGACGATCTTCTGCAGTGAGGTTACTCGGTTCTCCACCAGTTCTAAAACCCTTTCTGCGTACCTACTTCTTCAAGATGAGTGGCCCGATAGATTCATCCTTGACAACAAACTTGGAACTTCAGTTCTTGTAGCTCGATGTCAAAACCCTGCAGAAAAACAAAGAGCATGACAAATTGCACTAAAAAAAACACTTCCGTGATGATACGTGTTTGTCACAGTAGGTCATGTTTTCTGTCATGCATGTACATCTATGACGATTTTATGACAGAATCAAGATAGTCATACCTGTACCGTCGTAGAAGTGTTCCATGACAATACTGAAATTATCATCATTGAAGTGTCCACTTCCATGACGATAAATGGCGCGTCATGGAAGTGATTTCGTCAAGGGTAACCGACACGTGACATCCACCGTAATGGGTCATCGTTAAGCTATCGGGTCTGGTTTTGGGTCTGATGACCCATTAACAGCCACGACCAATGGCAATTTTCCACGTGTCAAATTCTCACTGGCCGAAGTAACCACGTGTCAGCTCCGCGTTGGGACAGATGTTAACCGTCCAATGGATAGGAGTCGCCAATGAAACGTGGACACGTGGAACGGCCCAATAGAGGCCGATATATGTTAAAAAGCCGGCCCAGTAAAAGGCCCACAAGATTTGGTCAGATATTAATGGGCCAGCCCATTAATAACCTACCATTTTCTGGGCCAAATTATGGCCCATATCAGATACGTCCGTTAAAAGCCTGCCATATTATGGGCCAATTTATGGCCCATATCAGATCCGACCCGTTAATAGCCTGCAATAGTTTGGGACAAATTACGGCCCATATCTGATCCGGTCTGTTAACTGCCTGTCATATTTTGGGCCAAATTACGACCCATAATAGATACGGCCCATTAATAGCCACTGTGCCTTTGGCCCATTGAGGGCCCGATTTGCTCTTCGGCCTCTTAATGACCCATTTAACAGTTCGAGCCGATATTGAAGAAAATATGCCCTAGAGGCAATAATAAAGTTGTTATTTTATATTTCCTTATTCATGATAAAGGTTTATTATTCATGCTAGAATTGTATTGATCGGAAACTTAAATACATGTGTGAATACATAAACAAATACCGTGTCCCTAGTTAGCCTCTACTAGACTAGCTCGTTGATCAAAGATGGTTAAGGTTTCCTAACCATAGACATGTGTTGTCATTTGATAACGGGATCACATCATTAGGAGAATGATGTGATGGACAAGACCCATCCATTAGCTTAGCATATTGATCGTTCAGTTTATTGCTATTGCTTTCTTCATGTCAAATACATATTCCTTCGACTATGAGATTACGCAACTCCCGGATACCGAAGGAATACCTTGTGTGCTATCAAACGTCACAACGTAACTGGGTGATCATAAAGATGCTCTACAGGTATCTCCGTAGGTATTTGTTGAGTTGACATAGATCGAGATTAGGATTTGTCACTCCGAGTATCGGAGAGGTATCTCTGGGCCCTCTCGGTAATACACATCATAAGCTTGCAAGCAAATGACTAAGGAGTTAGTTACGAGGTGATGTATTACGGAACGAGTAAAGAGACTTGCCGGTAACGAGATTGAACTAGGTATGAAGATACCGATGATCGAATCTCGGGCAAGTAACATACCGACGGACAAAGGGAATTACGTATGTTGTCATAACGGTTCGACCGATAAAGATCTTCATAGAATATGTAGGAACCAATATGGGCATCCAGGTTCCGCTATTGGTGATTGACTGGAGAGGTATCTCGGTCATGTCTACATAGTTCTCGAACCCGTAGGGTCCGCACGCTTAACATTCGTTCACGATATAGTGTTATATGAGTTATATGATTTGGTGACCGAATGTTGTTCGGAGTCCCGGATGAGATCACAGACATGACGAGGAGTCTCGAAATGGCCGAGAGGTAAATATTGATATATAGGACGATGGTATTCGGACACCAGAATAGTTTCGGAGTGCACCGGGTAGTCATCAGGTCACCGGAAGGGGTTCCGGACACCCCCAGTAAGTGTATGGGCTTAATGGGCCAAAGGAGGGGACAGACCAGCCCACTAGGGGGCTGGTGCACCCCTCTACATGGTTGGCTGGCCCTCGGGGAAGGAAAGGGGAGGGGTGGCCCCTCCTGCCTTTCCCTCCTCATGAGAGAAAGGAAAAGGGGGGCGCCTCCTCCTCCTGCCTTCCTCCCGCACTCATATATGGAAGGGGGGGGGGGGGCTTGGGGAAAGTCCCCAAGTAGGATTCGGCCCTACTTGGGGCGCCCCTTGGCCTCTCCCCTCTCCCCCACCTATATATATGTGGGAGGGGGGCGCCACATAGAACCACGACAATTGTTTAGCCGTGTGCGGTGCCCCCCTCCACCGTTTACACCCTCGGTCATATTTTCGTAGTGCTTAGGCGAAGCCCTGCGGAGATAACCTCACCATCACCGTCACCACGCCGTCGTGCTGCCGGAACTCATCCACTACCTCGCCGTCTTGCTGGATCAAGAAGGCGGAGGACGTCACCGAGCTGAACGTGTGCTGAATGCGTGCTGAACGCGGAGGTGCCGAACGTTCGGTATTCGATCGGTTGGAGCGCGAAGAAGTTCAACTACATCAACCGCGTTACTAAACGCTTCCGCTTACGGTCTATGAGGGTACGCAGACACACTCTCCCCTCTCGTTGCTATGCATCTCCATGGATAGATCTTGTGTGTGCATAGAAATTTGTTGTTTTCCGTGCAATGTTTCCCAACAGTGGCATCCGAGCCAGGTCTATGCGTAGATGATATGTGAAAGGATCGATATGGTTGACTAGAGGGGGGGGGGGGTGAATAGGCAACTAACAATTTTTAGCTTTTCTTTACCAAATTAAACTTAACATCAAAATAGGTTGTCTAGATATGCAACTAGGTGAGCAACCTATATGATGCAACAACAACAAGCACACAAGCAAGCAAGGGATACAACACAATATAAGCTTGCACAAGTAAAGGTAAGAGATAACCAAGAGTGGAGCCGGTGGAGACGAGGATGTGTTACCGAAGTTCCTTCCCTTTGAGAGGAAGTACGTCTCCGTTGGAGCGGTGTGGAGGCACAATGCTCCCCAAGAAGCCACTAGGGCCACCGTATTCTCCTCACGCCCTCACACAATGCGAGATGCTGTGATTCCACTATTGGTGCCCTTGGAGGCAGTGACCGAACCTTTACAAACAAGGTTGGGGCTATCTCCACAACTTAATTGGAGGCTCCCAATGACACCACGAAGCTTCACCACAATGGAATATGGCTCCGTGGTGACCTCAACCGTCTAGGGTGCTCAAACACCCAAGAGTAACAAGATCTGCAAGGGATTAGTGGGGGGAATCAAATTTCTCTTGGTGGAAGTGTAGATCGGGGCCTTCTCAACCAATCTCTAGAAAATCAACAAGTTTGATTGGCTAGGGAGAGAGATTGGGCGAAAATGGAGCTTTGAGCAATAATGGAGTTTAGGGAGGGAAGAGATGGTCTTCTTGGGGAAGAAGACCCCCTTTATATAGTGGGGGAAAGATCCAACCGATACCCCCTCCACTCAGCCCGCGCGGTGCGGTACTACCGCTGGACGGTGCAGTACTACCGCTTGCGCGGTAGTGACCAGACGAGGCCCTGTTGCGCATGGCAACGAGCGGTAGAACCGCCGGAGCGGTACTACCGCGCGCCCCTGCGGCACTACCGCAAGGCAGGGCTCTACTGGCCTGGAAAAAGCACGGACTAAATAAATTACGTCCGTGACTACTTCCGCTGAGTTTAGGACTGTGCGAAAATCCTGCACGGTACTACCGCTCGCAGGGAGCGGTACTACCGCATAGGGGCGGAAGTAAAAAATTACTTCCGCGCCTACTTCCGCATGCGCCAGTGTCAGGGCTGGAGGCAGCGGTACTACTGCTCACCAGGAGCGGTACTACCGCTGGTCCCGGCGGTACTACCGCTCCCTTGAGCGGTACTACTGCAAGCCCCTGCGGTACTATTGCCCTCTTGAGCAGTACTACCACACGCCACAGATACTCTAGCACTTGGAAGCCTTCATTTCGCAGAGACAAGGATAAACGGACGGTGCTCCATTGAAGCGAAGGAAAGGTGGTGCAAAGCAACATATGTGTACGTGTTGATTCCTCCCTAACCTTTCCGAAGCGGACCCCCTCTTAATAGTACGGCTTTCCTACGACTCAAATCCACCGAAAAGAAACGTAGAGAACCGCCGTCTTCGATAGGCTCCGAGGGGCACCGAATCGTCTTGTGCCTAGACATGAGATATCTGAAATGCTCAATGCACACGATTAGTCCGCAAAGCAGTGTCATCAATCACCAAAACCACTTAGGGAGAAATATGCCCTTACAATCTCCCCCTTTTTGGTGGATTGATGACAATACGGGATTTGCATATAGAGATATAAAATGATCATAAGCAAACCCAAAATCTATAAAATATAGACAGGCTCCCCCTAGATGTGTGCATTCTATAGATATGCTTTGGACTGCACAATGCACACACTAGGATCAACACTCCCCCTATATTTTATAGACAAGGCAATCCTTGCAACAATATAAGTGACACTAAGCATGGAGGCAAGGTAAAGTAAGTGAGCATGAAGTAAAGGGCACAAGATAAAGTAAGCTCACAGGCTACTAAACATACTAGACAATAAAGGATAAGCTTGAGGGCATATGTCTCACACCATATGATAGAATAAGTCTCCTGGTCTCACACGCAAACAAACACAAACCAACAAACCAAAGCAATGAAGGTTCAACGAAACGAAAGCAAAGAGACACAAGACTCGCAAATCCTACACTCTCTCCCCCTTTGGCATCGAGACACCAAAAAGGAAGAGAGGACACCTACGACACAGGTGGTAGCTCCCACTGACGTGATCACCCATCAAGCTCCTCATCTGTCTCAGCAGCAGGAATGGACCCCTCATCTGACTCAGCCCACTGATAGCCTTGCTTCGTCATCCAGGCAGCCTCAGGAGTGATGTTCTTCTCGGACCCGCTCGAGACTTGCTCGCCAAGCTTCCTCAAGATCCTCTTGTCGTGCTGGCGACTCTCCTTCTGAGCAATGTGGGTCTGGTACTGCCCCTTTGCCTGCATGCAGAACAGAGACTTCACCTTGGCCTTGAGCTTCTTAGCCCAAGAGGGCTCAGTAGAGGGAGGTGCATACCCCTCAGAACTGTCCTCAGCCTCCTCCTCCTCAAACTCATCATCATCAACATCCATGCGTGCAGCCTCGGCCTCAGCCCGGGTAGTGGTGTTAGCCCACTTGTTCTTCTGGCGCAGCTTGATGGGCTCATGGCGAATCCAGTTGGGAGCAAGAAACTCTTCACCCGGAAAGAGCTTCTCCCAAGTCTTCGATATCAAGAGGTGCAGATAAGGTCCATAGATGGGCACCTTACGATAGAACAGAACAAACTGAAGCTCACACCACATGATATGAGAGACATCAAGTGGTCCAGGTTGGCGAAGACGGGCTTCCTCACAAATAAGCATCATGTCCACAAGATAGGAGTGCACCATGTCCTTGTCGCCTATGCGAGGAAAAAGAGAGTTGCGGAAGATCCGGTGCATGATGTCAAGGAACGGGTCCAGCACAAAAGACTTCTTGCCATTGGGTAGAGTCTTCTCAACAAGGTAGGGTTGAAGCTTGTTCTTGGACGCTGACTCTGGGTTTGCATGCAGGCGGACACCAACGGGCACCTCTAGCCCCTCATCACGAACATGCAACAGATCCATGAACTCCTTCCACTCAGCAGACATCCTCTTCCCATTTGTCATCCAAGTCATGGTCCGCTTCTCATCCGTGTGGAAGTGGACAGAAGCAAAGAACTGAGCAACAAGCTCCGGGTCAAAGTCAAGGTGGAACGTGAGGATCCGCTCAATATCAAACTGCTCCACCAAATCCAGAGGCTCACCAAAATATGCCCGGTTCTTCTTCAGATGTTCCATGTCAATCCACTAGACGGGTACGTAGATGTTTTGCATGGCCTTGATCACATCTAAGTAGATGAGATTTTGTTGCTTGGTCCAAAACAGGTCATTGCCCCTGCTAAGTTCCCTCGGCTTGACGTAGGGGTTGAGCTTTCTTTGAATCAGAAACTCTGCTTGAGGCATTTCATCCATGCCAACAGTTGGCTCCTTGGTCTTGGTAGCTGTGGTCTTGACGTTGCGTTGTGGGGCGTTGGACCCCTCGGGAGCTTCTTGGTTGCGAAGACGCTTGGAGCTCGTGTCACGGCTGGGATTCGAGCGCCTTGCATTGGAACCGGAGCCACCACCTATGACACACAACACAAACACACGAGAAGAGCGAGAAGGATTATTGCAAAGACCAAGGCCAAAACTGAACGAAACAAGTAGAAATGAGATTGGGTGTGACAAAACAAAGTAATTTTTAAGTCAACGGTAGTACTGGACCAGGGTGCGGAAGTAACTATTTGCTTCTGCTCTAGCCGCGGTAGTACTGCGCCGGGTTGTCACGGTAGTACCGCGCTTAGAGCGGAAGTAAATTTTTACTTCCGCGCGACGGGCGGTAGTACCGCTCCAGGGGAGCGGTAGTATCGTACGAGGCCCACAACGGGCGGTAGTACCGCTCTAGGCGGGCGGTAGTACCGCACAGGGCGGATCTGGCACAAAACGCATCTGAGAACATCCGTGAAGATGAATCGGTACTACCGTTGATCAAAACTATGTTGTTGTATCACACCAAATAGCATATCTACTGCACTAGCACTCTCCAATAATCTCCTCTTGCAAAGATTTAGCCAAAAATCACAAGAACTACACATGCATCTCCCAAAACCTAGAAGCACAACAACGGGGCAAAGAGAGAGGGACTAAGGGAGATACCGGGTTCCATGGCAAGAGGGCGAGGTGGGGAACGATCCCACCGGTTGAAATGCGAGGAGAGCGGCCGGAGACGGAGATCCGGCGAGGTCCTCCGGCGCCGTTCTTGGGCAGAAGAGAGAGAGAGACGAAGTGAGGGGAAGGGATGAATGGGTACGGGGGAGTTGGAACTCCCCCTGCCCGCACTTAACCCCCACGCGCTCGCGACAGTGCGGTAGTACAGCGGGTCATCGTGGTAGTACCGCCTGGGCGGAAGTACCGCACCCAGGGCGGTAGTACTACTCTATCAGCGGCAGTAAAAAATTACTGCCGCGATGGAAGCGGTAGTACCGTGCCATGGTCGCAGCTGTGCAAGCACAGATGCCACCCACCTCCAGCGGTAGTACCGTGGCGAGCCACGGTAGTACCGTATGCCCAAGAAAGTGCAAGTTTTGACAAAACAGGAAAACACGGCCTTGGCAATGCAAACTTCGAGCAACCGGACACGCAAAAGGGCACAAACGAAGCAACTTAAACACAAACACGGCCCAAAAGAAAGCAAAAAGACAATGAGGACCAAACACGAACCAAAACCTCTCAAGAAGAGAGGGCGGTGGCCGGAGCCACCTATGTTTGAGTCAATTGGTATGGCACCGCGAAGAATTATCCTTGGGCCCATGACCAAAACCCGTCTTTGAAGCACAAGTACCATCAACAATGGTGAATGTGAAAGAGTTGATCAATTTATGCGTAATGGGGGGAGGGAGAGTTCATTGAGAGAACAACACTCCCCCTATGTCCATGCCTACACCTAAACAAGACATCAAGATGAGTATGGTGGGGTGTGCAAAGGTTCAAGCCACATTGCTCAAATCAATGATATTTAGCTCATGCCTTAACTCGCGAAATCTTGCTTCATCCAAGGGCTTTGTGAAAATATCTGAAAGGTTATCATGAGTGTTGACATAGTTGAGCTCAATCTCCCCTCGCCTAATGTGATCCCGGATGAAGTGATACCGAATCTCAATATGCTTCGTCTTGAAGTGTTGCACCGGGTTGAGAGAAATCTTGATGGCACTTTCATTGTCACACCAAAGAGGCTCTTTGTCACAAATGACACCGTAATCCTTTAAAGTTTGCCTCATCCATAGAAGTTGAGCACAACAACTGCCGGCAGCCACATACTCGGCCTCGATGGAGGAGAGAGACACACAACTTTGCTTCTTAGACGACCAACTCACCAAAGAGCAACCAAGAAATTGGCACCCTCCGGAATTGACTTCCTATCCACTTTGTCTCCCGCCCAATCCGAGTCCGAAAAGCCCACGAGGTTGAAGTTTGCTCCTCTTGGGTACCATAAGCCAAAGTTTGGGGTATGAGCCAAATATCGAAAGATTCGCTTGACCGCCACATAGTGGCTTTCCTTAGGTGTGGCTTGAAACCGTGCACAAATTCTCACACTCAACATGATATCCGGTCTAGATGCACAAAGGTAAAGCAAGGAGCCAATCATAGAACGATATACCTTTTGATCCACTGCTTTACCATTGGGATCAATGTCAAGTTGGCATTTGACGGGCAATGGAGTAGAAGCCGGCTTGACATCACTTAGCTTGAATCTCTTGAGCATGTCTTGAGTGTATTTGGCTTGGTTGATGAAGGTTCCTTCTCTTCTTTGTTTGATTTTGAACCCGAGAAAGAACTTCAACTCTCCCATCATGGACATCTTGAACTTCGAGGTCATGAGAGCTGCAAACTCCTCATTGAAAGCTTTGTTAGGAGAACCAAAGATAATATCATCAACATATAGTTGGCATACAAACAACTCCCCTTTGACCTTCTTAGTAAAAAGAGTGGGGTCAATTTTCCCAATTTCAAACCAACGATCTTGCAACAACTCGGTAAGGTGCTCATACCACGCACGTGGGGCTTGTTTAAGGCCATAGAGTGCCTTATCGAGTTGGTACACATGATTGGGGAACTTGGGATCGTCAAACCCCGGAGGTTGTTTGACATACACCAACTCATTAATAGGACCATTAAGAAAAGCACTCTTCACATCCATTTGTTGCAACTTGAAGTTATGATGAGAAGCATAAGCAATCAACAAACGAATAGATTCAAGGCGGGCAACGGGAGCAAAGGTTTCACCGTAGTTGATACCCTCGACTTGGGAGTAGCCTTGTGCCACCAAACGAGCCTTGTTGCGAATAATAATCCCATGAGCATCTTGCTTGTTCTTGAATATCCACTTGGTTCCAATAACATTATGGTTCTCCTTTGGCCTTGGCACCAATCTCCACACCTTGTTGTGCTCGAAGTTGTTGAGTTCTTAATGCATGGCATTAAGCCAATCCGGATCCTCGAGCGCCTCATAGACCTTTTGGGGTTCAACACAAGAAACAAACGCGTGATGTTCACAATAGTTTGCTAATTGTCTATGAGTGCTTACCCCCTTTCTTAAGCTTCCAAGCACATTCTTCATGAGATGATCTTTGGTAGTGAGTTTGGACGCAACCTTGGCGTCACGATGCTCCAATTCCTCCTCAAGAGAGAGTTGATGAGCGGTAACTTGATCATTGTCGGTGTCAAAACCGGCAGACCTCGGGGTAGGGGGTCCCGAGCTGTGGATCTAGGATCGATGGTAACAGAGATGATGAACACGGTGTTTTACCCAGGTTCGGGCCCTCTCTATGGAGGTAAAACCCTACATCCTGCTCTTGTTTATATTGATGAAGTATCAAGGTACATAGTTGATCTACCTCGAGATCATATGTTGTGGTCTAAACCAAAGGGGTATGATGAGTAATGTCATAATCTATCTATCAACGAGCCTGGCCTCGGCTTATATAATGTACCGGAGGCCTAGGATAACAAGAGTCCTAGTCGGCTACGTTGGTGGAGAGGAGTCCTTGTCTTGATCACCAAGTCTTGTGGAATCTTCCTCGTATATGTCATCGGCTGTCCGAACTGGCCCATTAGTGAACCGCCACGGGGGTCCTCGGCCCAACCCACTGGTCGGGAGGCGACATGGTGAGTACCCCCTAGTCCAGGACACCGTCAGTAGCCCCCTGAACCGGTCTTCAAGTTGGGGACGCTCCTCGGTTCTTCCGATCTGTTCTTCGTCTTCGGTCGTCGGTCTTGAAAACTGGTTCAACAAATCTTCCCATCTCCGATCTTGAGGATCGCCGAGGTGTATCCGAAGAGTTCATACGTCGGGTATCCGAGGAGTCTTTTTAAGTTATCGGCCTTTATTAATGCCTTGTAAGTTTTTTACGCCACACCTGGGGTTTGAAGTGCTTCCCGTGCGACGGCGCCCTCTTGCGTCCGAGCTCTAATGCCGAACTAAATCCGAGGCGTCTTTTCACAGCCGAGCTCCAACACTATTCGGCATTCAAGGTATCCTCTTGCGTCTGAGCTCCAACGCCGAACCGAATCCGAGGTATCATAGATTACCTTGGCCTCTGAAAATTTGAATGAGTTCATCCGAACTTAAATGCCGGAGTAGTCTTCTATGGAACGAGCCATTCGAATCCAAACTTTATGCCGGACTGCTTCCGAGCTCCAAAGCCCTCTATGGAGCCAGCCACTGGCGCCCGAGCTTTATGCCGGACTGCTTCCGAGGTGGTGCACCACCCTGACTGCGGGCTGATTTTTTGTGAATATTTTCAATTGGTGCAATTTATTCTCCGCCGAGATATATAGCCAGTAGCCCTCAAGGTGCGTGTTGGTCTAAAACCCGAGATGCACCTGAAGGATGGCATAAAACCGGTGATCCCAGTAGCCCCTGAGACTCAGGTCGATTCACAAAATCGGCCTGAGGATCAACTCCTAGCTCTGTAGCATACTTAGGAATGGAAATGTGGCGTGCATATTCCTCGAGACTCAGGTTGGGTGCGGCCGACCATCCTGAGGATCATAATCTCCTCGGGAACTATTTCACACTTTGTAAACTATCTGCATTGAATCGTCGATGCAGTAGGCCCCGAGCCAATGGTCGGGTGGCAACACCAGATCAGGGGATCGATGTGCCCCTTTAACATTTGTAAATGAGAAGCGCGAAGCCCAGTAGCCCCCGAGCCTTAATGTGGGCACGGGTGGCCGAATTAAGGATTAATGTCCGGAGTATATCACAATTTATGTGTAATGATTCTATGTATCCAAGTACTTTACATCACTAATGCTCGGATCTGCATTGTACAAAACTTTGTTGACCGACCATCGGCTTCAACCTCTTTGGCCAGCAGCCGAAGAGTGTTCGTCCTACTTTATAAAGCCTTTATAAGGGCAAAGATTTACGACAAACAAGGCAATCCGGCCATACAGTTTTATAAACAAAGGTACGCAGAGAGATATGTTATAAAACATCTTCTGGGAAAAATAGTTCCGTTACAGGTTCCTTTTCCCAGGCTGTCATGTTGATCATGATCATGAGACCTCAACTCCGATCAATGTGGGAGGAAAATATTGATGATTTAGTTGGGAGAAAGTTCCCGAACTCTGTGGTCCATAATGAACCAAAATTTTCACTTCCGTTGTTGCTGACCAATTATATCCTTTAAGATCGCTAGCTTTCGGCTTTACCCAGTCTGAGGTACTAACTCGGATGACCCGGTAGTAACAATCACAGAGGTGCTCCCTTTACCGCCTAGCGGAACAATCGGGAACGTAGGGGTAAGCACAGGAGCCAGGCAACCCAGCTTGGCCAAAATCTTAAGTCAAATTGATGCATATTTATGGCTTTATAACGATGATTATGGAAGGCAGCCCTCGTATACTAAATACAAAGGCCGACAATATGATTATTTTGACTCCGTTGCGACCGTTTATCAGTTGAAAGTGGCCCATCATTGGCTTCCACCCCCTTGTAGATGCTACGCAGGGTGTTTCCGCAATAACAAAACAACCCTTAGCCGACGTCTCGGTGGCCGAAGGCGGTTGTGTTAGCGGAAACGAGGCAATCAGATATGCGGGCTTTATAACTTTCACTTAGTCATAGGAGCTTTAAACTGGGAAAGCTAGCTACGAGCCCCCGGTAGTGTTCGGCATCGACCGAAGTCTAGCCATTAACACTTCGGCCAATATTATGAAAGGCCCATCGTTTAACACGGGGTAATCGGCATCGATCTATAGTGTGACACCGTCATCGGATCGCTGACCAGTTTACGCCCATTGTGACAGTCAGTTTTCGGCTTTCTCCACTGAGGTGCTTAACCATTCGAGCTGGAAGCACAATCGCAGTGGTTCTCCCTTTGCACACCTAGCCGAACAAAGTGGAACATAGGAGGCAAGCACAGGAGCCGGGTAACCCAACTATTGACCGAAGACACAATTCGAAACCAATGCATATATAGAAGTATCCGAGAATGTTTTTGCCGAATCTCTAAAGGTGTCCGGCGTTGAACTGCGAGACTTATGCTGGAAACACACAAATAGGTTAAAAGTGCCATAAGCATGGGAAACCAAAAAACTTATGTAAAAGCTTGATGTTCGAACTAAATCAAGTCATTTGGTGCCAATCCGAAAATTGGTCTTAAAATTTTTGTGCTTCTGTCGCGCATTAATATGACACATCCGATCTCAAGACTTCAAGCGGGTCAGCCTTCGGCTTCAACCTCCTATCTCGAAGGTGGAGTGCTTCTCAGGCTAGTTTAGCGAACTAAACTCGAGCGGCTTTAGAGGGAAGCTAGGCTATCCGGCTATTGACCACACACTCGAGTCGAGAAAGGAGTAGTAAAAAAAGACTTTGCAACGACTGAGAAGAAAACACATTTATTATAAAATGGCTCATATAAATTTTAAGAGCCCCCAGTTAACATGGGTAAAGGGAGTTTGTTTTAACAAACAACGTATGTGAGCACGGTCGAACCGAACACAAATAAAAAATTTAAATTTTTTGAGCATGAAAGCAACTTAGCTGGTTAATGTGTTCGGCATTGATGACACGGGCCGAGCTTGCAGCTGGTAGAGGTCCCAGCCCCCAAGCCGATTTCGAGGTGCCCGAGCGAAGAGCTCGGCTTGATGAAGTGGCGACGCCGTACGGTCGATGCGGTGAGGCGAAGCCCCCAAGTCCAGCCGAGGTGAGAAAAACCCTCATGACCGAGGTGACGAAGAGCTCGGCAGAAAAAAAGAAGTGTTTAACAATCAACGTTTGAACGAACAACTTTTTTGTTTAACACAAATATAATGTTTGGTTGAACCGAACAAGAAATAAAATAAAATAAAAAATTATAAAGAAAAAAAACTGAGCATGGAGGCGACTTAGCTGGTTAATGTGTTCGGCATTGATGACACGGGCCGAGCTCGTGGCTGGACAAAGACGTAGTCCGCAGCCTAGCCAAGGTCACAGCCCCCAAGCCCGAGGTAACCGAGCGAGGAGTTCGGTTTGATGAGGTGGCGATGCCGCACAGTCGATGTGGTGAGGCGAAGCCCCCGGTACAGCTAACGTGACGAAGCTGGTTAGCTGGTGACGCCGAAGTCACCGGAGTAGGTTGATGAAGAGATGGCGAAGCCCCCGGTCTAGCCGAGGTGACGGGGCAGGTCGGTAGTATGACGTTTGCAGCCCCATGCCGGCCGAGGTGTCGAAGCAGGTCGGCGTGGTGGACATCGGCTTGGTCAGCTGGATTTGTATTTGGGATTTCTTCGGAATCGTCTTCCGGTACTATGGTACAAGGGGCGAGTCCGGCCAGGGTTGAGTCCTGATGTTCGGACGCCGAAGTCGCGTCCAGGATTGAAGCTGGATACGGGATAAGAGAGGCGAGTCCGGCCGGAATTGGATCCCGATCTTCGGACACAGAGGTCACATCCAGGCTTGAAGAAGCAATAGTGCGGCGATGCCGTCGCGGGCCGGATCTTGTGACGCGGTCGATGCCCGCTTGATGAAGTGACCATGCAGTGATACCGGTGTGCCCGCTCCGTATAATTTGTGGGGCGACAGTGTTGGTGATGATTTACCCTTCGCGATGCCGAACTATTGTTTGGCTTGCCGAGATAATGATCCGAAGAGGTTGAGTTCGGCTCGATGAAGCGACGACCCGTCTGGCGCAGGTCGGCAGGCGTGCAGCAACGTTGTCAGGCTAGTTTGACACCGGCGCAACGGTGAAAGTTACCTCCGAAAAGGAGCAAAATTTGTGAGCATGTGTTTGGAAACAAAACACAATACCCTAGAAAGAGATTCCTCCAAAAAGGTTGTCTAATATCCCGTTCATGAAGAAAGATGAACTCGGGTCGGATTCGTATTCGCGCAGAAAACAGATCAGAAAATCGATGCGCTCATCGGAGGTTTTCCAGAGTTTGAACGGTCGGATCGAGCTGAAATTTTGAGGGGTGGTAGATACAGGAATTTCGCAGCCGATAAACGGTTGGATCTTACAAAGGACGTTCGAGCTAGATGCTGGACTCTACGCCCTAAACTCGTCCAGATTCCCGTCCAGATTTGACAGGGGTCCGGTATATCGTAGATCGCCGGAGATTCCTCCATCGGAATACGACGAAATTTTACAGGGTTGTTATATACACAATTCCGCACTATTCCACCAAAGCAATCGTCAAAGCGACACTCAAGGAAGCGGCGATGGCGAATACAAATCCGCTGTATAGAAAAACAGCATGGTCGCCCGAGGATAATGTTGAAGTTGAGCCCCCGAGCTATATGGATGATTCCTCCATGATCTTGATAGAGATCGGAGTTGATGTTGATGAAGGCCCTCGTCCGACCGTGATGATCTGAGGCGGAGCGCAGTCCTCGGTCGAGCCAAGGTGACCAGTCGAGCCGGCGACGAACATGCCGACGTCGCAGTTGATCTTGCAGGCGAGCCATTGATCCATTTCCGATCACACAGTGGAACTCTCAATGAAAGCACCATTGTCGGTGTTAAAACCGGCAGACCTCGGGGTAGGGGGTCCCGAGCTGTGGATCTAGGATCGATGGTAACAGAGACGATGAACACGGTGTTTTACCCAGGTTCGGGCCCTCTCTATGGAGGTAAAACCCTACGTCCTGCTCTTGTTTATATTGATGAAATATCAAGGTACAGAGTTGATCTACCTCGAGATCATATGTTGTGGTCTAAACCAAAGGGGTATGATGATTAATGTCATAATCTATCTATCAATGAGCCTCGGCTTATATAATGTACCGGAGGCCTAGGATAACAAGAGTCCTAGTCGGCTATGTTGGTGGAGAGGAGTCCTTGTCTTGATCACCAAGTCTTGTGGAATCTTCCTCGTATATGTCATCGGCTATCCGAACTGGCCCATTAGTGAACCGCCACGGGGGTCCTCGGCCCAACCCACTGGTCGGGAGGCGACATGGTGAGTACCCCGTAGTCCAGGACACCGTCAATCATCTTGAGTGTCGTCTTGAGCTTGTTCTTGATCTTGAACTTGCTCAGTGGTAAGAACTTGACCTTGGGCATCACTTGGTGGTTCACCATCATCTTGAGGTTGATCTTGCCCTTGATCTTGTTCATTTGGTTGAGGGCCTCCACTTTGTTTTTTGGAAGCGTGTGGGTCTTGGGTTGGTGATGGTTCCACTTGAGTAGAACATTGTCCTTCTCCTTCGGTCACAAGAGGTTCCTCAATGGGTAGGATATAGCCAACACCCATTCTTCTTATGGCTTGTGGAGGAATTTCATCACCTACATCACAAGTACCACATTGCTCCACTTGGGAGCCATTATTCTCATCAAACTCCACGTTACATGTCTCCTCAATGAGTCCGGTGGACTTGTTGAGGACACGGTAAGCATGAGAGTTTGTAGCATAACCAACAAATATGCCCTCATGAGCTCTAGCCTAAAATTTAGACAAACGGACACCTTTCTTGAGAATGTAACACTTACACCCGAACACCCGGAAGTACTTGAGGTTGGGCTTGTTGCCGGTGAGTATCTCATATGGAGTCTTATTCAAGCCTTTGCGGAGATAGAGCCGATTGGATGCATGACAGGCGGTGTTGATGGCTTCGGCCCAAAAGTTGTATGGAGACTTGAACTCCACCATCATGGTTCTTGCCGCGTCCATCAAAGTCCGGTTCTTCCTCTCCACTACACCATTTTGTTGAGGGGTGTAAGGTGCGGAGTATTGATGCTTGATCCCCTCATCACTAAGAAACTCATCCAAAGTGTAGTTCTTGAACTCGGTGCCGTTGTCACTTCTTATCGTCAAGATCTTTGCATTGTGTTGACGTTGAGCTTCATTTGCAAAGTCGATGACGGTTTGTTGGGTCTCACTCTTCCTCTTGAAGAAATATACCCAAGTGTATCTTGAATAATCATCCACAATCACCAAGAAATACTTTCTATCCCCAAGACTATCAAAGGATGGAGGCCCAAAGAGATCCATGTGAAGGAGCTCCAAGGGCCTCTTCGAGTAGATGATAGTCGTGGGTGGGTGAGCCTTCTCATGTAGCTTTCCTTCGATACAAGCACTGCAAGCACGATCTTTGGCAAAACTAACATTTGTTAGTCCACGGACATGGTCCCCCTTGAGAAGACTTTGCAAAGATCTCATATTGATGTGGGCTAAACGGCGATGCCAAAGCCATCCCACGTCAACTTTAGCCATTAGGCATGTCGCGGTCTTAGTGGGTCGCTCCGAAAAGTTAATCACATAAAGACCGTTCTCGACATGCCCAACAAAGGCTACTTTAAGAGTCTTGCTCCACAAGAGGGCCACAGTATCAATATCAAAGAAAGTGGCAAAGCCCATGAGTGCAAGTTGACGAACGGAAAGTAAGTTGTATGCAAGGGACTCGACAAGCATGACTTTCTCGATCGTGAGATCATGAGAAATGACAACCTTGCCAAGACCCAATACCTTAGAAGATGAGGCATCACCCCACTCGACATTGGTGGGCATAGATGAGACCTTGTGCACGTCCACCACCAAGTCCTTGCTTTCGGTCATATGATTTGTGGCTCCACTATCGAGCAACCATGATCCCCCACCGGAAGCAAACATCTACAAGAGATCAATGCTTGGTTTTAGGTACCCATTTTTAATGGGTCCTTTGATGTTAGTAACAAGGGTCTTAGGAACCCAAATAGACCATTCAATGTACTCATAAGAAGAACCAACAAATTTGGCATAAACATGCCCATCACTAGCACGGCATAACACATAAGAAGGGTTAAAGTCACCGGCTTTGTTGGAAGGAGTGGCATTGCTCTTCTTGACACCACCACCCTTCACATTGTTCTTCTTCTCCTTAGAAGCACCCTCTCCCTCCTTCATAAAAGTTTTCTTGAGAGGAGGAGGTCGTTTGGCCTTGTCATTCTTCTTCTTATTCTTGGACTTGGGTGCAAACCCAATTCCCTCCTTGCCCACAACTTCCTTTTGATTGCTCAAAAGGTCGTTGAGGTTCTTATCACCTTGTATGCAAGACACAAGGCCTTTCTCAAGTTGCTCCTTCAATTTGGCATTCTCCTCCACAAGATGCACATGCTCACAACACGGGTTAGTAGCATTTGCATTATCAATTAAAACCATATGAGGAAATGTGGCTTTCTCCTTGGTTAGCTTCACTTGGAGTTGATCATGAGACTCTTTGAGGCTAGCATGAGCACCCTTGAAGGCCTTGTGAGCCTTGTCAAGTATATCAAACTCCTCCTTGAGTCTAGCATGGTCAACCCCAAGTTTGGCCTTCTCGGAATTGAGCACACGAGATACAACAAGAGCATGATCAAGATCTTTCTTTAATTTAGCATGATCATCGTTGTGTGACTCCTCAAGAGCCAAACGATGACCACGCTCTTCCTCAAGCGCATTAGAGAGATCCGATATCTCATCGGCATAGTCACGACTATGACCTTCCATCTTAGAGATGGTTTCTTCGTGAGCCTCGATCATGTCATTGGCTTCACCAAGTTGTTCCAAGAGAGCAACAAAGTGCTTCTTGGATTTACCCTTGAGCTTACTCATAAAAGACTCAAATTCATTTTCCTCCTCCTTCGTCCCCTCACTTTCATCAATGCAATCCATCAAGGAAGGATTAGTAGTGATGGTAGTTTTGATGTTGGGGGTTACCTTGTTGGTGGCTTTGGCCATGAGGCACTTGGCGGTGATGTTCTCGTTGGGTGAGTCGAATAGGGACACCTGTGGAGTTGTTGCAATGGCAACGGAGGCCATGGAAACTGTCTCACCATATTCATCATCATCATCATCCTCATTGTACTCTTCTTGTGCCACCAACCCCTTGGGAGGAGTCTTCTTGGTGAAGTTGTTCTTGTTGGGGAAGGACTTGGCCTTGTCTTTTCGGATAAGCTTGCCACCATTGTCTTCCCTCTTTTTGTACGGGCAATCCGCAACAAAGTGGCTCACATTGCCACAATTATAGCATGTCCTCACACATTGCTTGCCCTTGGCGCCACTTGAGTTGTTCTTGTTGAAGTTGGGCCTTGAGCTCTTCTTGCTCCAAAATTGCCGTGAAGCGAGAGCCATGTGCTCATGATAAGCATATTTGGTATCTTCGGGGCAACATTCCTCTTCTTCCTCTTCACCTTCTTATTCCACACTTGCCTTGGCCTTCAAAGCAAGGTTGGGCTTCTTTGATCATTGAGAACGCAACATCGCATTGTCAGCGGTCTTATCCAAGATCCTCATTGCAACAAACTCATCCAACACTTCACTTGATGACAAGGCATGAAAGTCCGGCCTTTGACGGATGGCGGAGGACATGGCCTTATGGTAAGGCATCATGGCCTTGAGAAACTTGCGCTTGATCCAATTGTCATCCGTATCCTTGCTCCCATGATCTCGGAGTGAGACCGCGAGAGTGGTTAATCTCCAGTAAAGCTCTCGAGGTTCTTCATCTTCAATCATTGCAAACTCATCGGCTTCATCTTGCACCACTTCAAAGTTTGAGCGTTGAATGCTTGCGCTTCCCTTGTAAATGGAAACAACATGTTTCCATGCTTCCTTGGCCACGGTGAATGGACGGAGGTGCGCAATATCTTCGGGAGGAATGGCTTCTTGAAGAATGAAGAGAGTGGACTCGCTGAAATGATGATCCGCGGCTTCTCTAGGAGTGAAGTTGCTTGGGTCATGTGGGTAGAAACCTTGCTCAATAATTCTCCAAAGATTAGTAGAACTATGATTTAAATGGCATTTAAAGCGATATACCCAAGAGGCAAAATCCTCATTTTTCACAAGCTTAGGAGGAGGACCAACATGATTCATATGCGTGGAGGGAACCAGTCCTCCATAAGTAAGTGGAGGTTCAACTTGGGAAAAGATGCCACTCCCACTTCTACCACTAGGCAAAGGAACTTGATCGCTAGTAGCTTCCCCCTTGTTGGAGTTAGCATCCGTCACCTTGTTAGTGGGATCAACCACTTCCAACGGTGCGGTGGATAATTTAAGACCATCAAGAAAATTCTTAAGCATGCCTTTGACCTCGGCCCTCATGGAGGTTTTCAATGTGTCCAAGGCCACATTGAACTCCTCACGAGAGACCGAGGATCCCCCATCGGCCGTAGACAAGGACGGACTCACACCGGGGTGCTCCTCCCCCTCGTCTATGGTGTCACCCATACTCTTTGGACGGTAAAGTCCTTAATAAAAAGACGAGGCTCTGATACCAATTGAAAGGATCGATATGGTTGACTAGAGGGGGGGGGGGGGTGAATAGGCAACTAACAATTTTTAGCTTTTCTTTACCAAATTAAAGTTAACATCAAAATAGGTTGTCTAGATATGCAACTAGGTGAGCAACCTATATGATGCAACAACAACAAGCACACAAGCAAGCAAGGGATATAACACAATATAAGCTTGCACAAGTAAAGGTAAGAGATAACCAAGAGTGGAGCCGGTGGAGACGAGGATGTGTTACCGAAGTTCCTTCCCTTTGAGAGGAAGTACGTCTCCGTTGGAGCGGTGTGGAGGCACAATGCTCCCCAAGAAGCCACTAGGGCCACTGTATTCTCCTCACGCCCTCACACAATGCGAGATGCCGTGATTCCATTATTGGTGCCCTTGGAGGTGGCGACCGAACCTTTACAAACAAGGCTGGGGCTATCTCCACAACTTAATTGGAGGCTCCCAACGACACCACGAAGCTTCACCACAATGGAATATGGCTCCGCGGTGACCTCAACCGTCTAGGGTGCTCAAACACCCAAGAGTAACAAGATCCGCAAGGGATTAGTGGGGGGAATCAAATTTCTCTTGGTGGAAGTGTAGATTGGGGCCTTCTCAACCAATCTCTAGAAAATCAACAAGTTTGATTGGCTAGGGAGAGAGATCGGGCGAAAATGGAGCTTTGAGCAATAACGGAGTTTAGGGAGGGAAGAGATGGCCTTCTTGGGGAAGAAGACCCCCTTTATATAGTGGGGGAAAGATTCAACCGTTACCCCCTCCACTCAGCCCACGCGGTGCGGTACTACCGCAAACAGCCGCGGTACTATCGCAGCGGTACTACCGCAAACAGCCGCGGTACTATCGCAAAGGGTTGCGGTACTACCGCTGGATGGTGCGGTACTACTGCTTGCGCGGTAGTGACCAGACGAGGCCCTGTTGCGCATGGCAACGAGCGGTACTACCGCGTGCCCCTGCGGTACTACCGCAAGGCAGGGCTCTACCGACCTGGAAAAAGCACGGACTAAATAAATTACGTCCGTGACTACTTCCGCTGAGTTTAGGACTGTGCAAAAATCCGGCACGGTACTACCGCTCGCAGGGAGTGGTACTACCGCGTAGGGGCGGAAGTAAAAAATTACTTCCGCGCCTACTTCCGCATGCGCCAGTGTCAGGGCTGGATGCAGCGGTACTACTGCTCACCAGGAGCGGTACTACCGCTGGTCCCGGCGGTACTACCGCTCCCTTGAGTGGTACTACCGCAAGCCCCTGCGGTACTACTTCCCTCTTGAGCAGTACTACCGCACGCCACAGATACTCTAGCACTTGGAAGCCTTCATTTCACAGAGACAAGGATAAACGGACGGTGCTCCATTGAAGCGAAGGAAAGGTGGTGCAAAGGAACATATGTGTACGTGTTGATTCCGCCCTAACCTTTCCGAAGTAGACCCCCTCTTAATAGTACGGCTTCCCTATGACTCAAATCCACCAAAAAGAAACATAGAGAACCGCCGTCTTCGATAGGCTCCGAGGGGCACCGAATCGTCTTGTGCCTAGACATGAGATATCTGAAATGCTCAATGCACACGATTAGTCCGCAAAGCACTATCATCAATCACCAAAACCACTTAGGGAGAAATATGCCCTTACAATCTCCCCCTTTTTGGTGGATTGATGACAATACGGGATTTGCATATAGAGATATAAAATGATCATAAGCAAACCCAAAATCTATAAAATATAGACAGACTCCCCCTAGATGTGTGCATTCTATAGATATGCTTTGGACTGCACAACGCACACACTAGGATCAACACTCCCCCTATATTTTATAGACAAGGCAATCCTTGCAACAATATAAGTGACACTAAGCATGGAGGCAAGGTAAAGTAAGTGAGCATGAAGTAAAGGGCACAAGATAAAGTAAGCTCACAGGCTACTAAACATACTAGACAATAAAGGATAAGCTTGAGGGCATATGTCTCACACCTTATGATAGAATAAGTCTCCTGGTCTCACACGCAAACAAACACAAACCAACAAACCAAAGCAACGAAGGTTCAACGAAACGAAAGCAAAGAGACACAAGACTCGCAAATCCGACACTCTCTCCCCCTTTGGCATCGAGGCACCAAAAAGAATGAGAGGACACCTACGACATAGGTGGTAGCTCCCACTGACGTGATCACCCATCAATCTCCTCATCTGTCTCAGCAGCAGGAATGGATCCCTCATCTGACTCAGCCCACTTATAGCCTTGCTTCGTCATCCAGGCAGCCTCAGGAGT
This sequence comes from Thinopyrum elongatum, assembly GCA_011799875.1. Classification (NCBI taxonomy): domain Eukaryota; kingdom Viridiplantae; phylum Streptophyta; class Magnoliopsida; order Poales; family Poaceae; genus Thinopyrum; species Thinopyrum elongatum. The sequence goes on from CM022303.1 coordinate 136,007,592, forward strand.
GATGTTCTTCTTGGACCCGCTCGAGACTTGCTCGCCAAGCTTCCTCAAGATCCTCTTGTCGCGCTGGCGACTCTCCTTCTGAGCAACGTGGGTCTGGTACTGCCCCTTTGCCTGCATGCAGAACAGAGACTTCACCTTGGCCTTGAGCTTCTTAGCCCAAGAGGGCTCAGTAGAGGGATGTGCATACCCCTCAGAACTGTCCTCAGCCTCCTCCTCCTCAAACTCATCATCATCAACATCCATGCATGAAGCCTCGGCCTCAGCCCGGGTAGTGGTGTTAGCCCACTTGTTCTTCTAGCGCAGCTTGATGTGCTCATGGTGAATCCAGTTGGGAGCAAGAAACTCTTCACCCAGAAAGAGCTTCTCCCAAGTCTTCGAGATCAAGAGGTGCAGATAAGGTCCATAGATGGGCACCTTACGATAGAACACATCAAACTGAAGCTCACACCACATGATATGAGAGACATCAAGTGGTCCAGGTTGGCGAAGACGGGCTTCCTCACAAATAACCATCATGTCCACAAGATAGGAGTGCACCATGTTCTTGTCGCCTATGCGAGGAAAAAGAGAGTTGCGGAAGATCCGGTGCATGATGTCAAGGAACGGGTTCAGCACAAAAGACTTCTTGCCATTGGGTAGAGTCTTCTCAAAAAGGTAGGGTTGAAGCTTGTTCTTGGACGCAGACTCTGGGTTGGCATGCGGGCGAACACCAACGGGCACCTCTAGCCCCTCATCACGAAGATGCAACAGATCCATGAACTCCTTCCACTCAGCAGACATCCTCTTCCCATTTGTCATCCAAGTCATGGTCCGCTTCTCATCCGTGTGGAAGTGGACAGAAGCAAAGAACTGAGCTTAGGACTGTGCGAAAATCTGGCACGGTACTACCGCTCGGAGGGAGCGGTACCACCGCATAGGGGCGGAAGTAAAAAATTACTTCGGCGCCTACTTCCGCATGCGCCAGTGTCAGGGCTGGAGGCAGCGGTACTACTGCTCACCAGGAGCGGTACTACCGCTAGTCCCGGCGGTACTACCGCTATTCCCGGCGGTACTACCGCTCCCTTGAGCGGTACTACCGCAAGCCCCTGCGGTACTACTGCCCTCTTGAGCAGTACTACCGCACGCCACAGATACTCTAGCACTTGGAAGCCTTCATTTCGCAGAGACAAGGATAAATGGACAGTGCTCCATTGAAGCAAAGGAAAGGTGGTGCAAAGGAAGAAATGTGTACGTGTTGATTCCGCCCTAACCTTTCCGAAGTGGACCCCCTCTTAATGGTACGGCTTTCCTACGACTCAAATCCACCGAAAAGAAACGTAGAGAACCGCCGTCTTCGATAGGCTCCGAGGGGCACCGAATCGTCTTGTGCCTAGACATGAGATATCTAAAATGCTCAATGCACATGATTAGTCCGCAAAGCACTGTCATCAATCACCAAAACCACTTAGGGAGAAATATGCCCTTACAACGAGTAGAACACAAAGAGTTGTGGGCGGTGATAGTCATATTGCTTACCACCAAAGTCTTATTTTTATTCGGCGGTATTGTGGGATGAAGCGGCCCAGACCAACCTTACATCTCCGCGCACATGAGACCGGTTCCATCGACTGACATGCAACTAGTTTTGCATAAAGGTGGATGGCAGGTGTTTGTTTCTCCTACTTTAGTTGAATCGAATTTGACTACGGCCGGTCCTTGAAGAAGGTTAAAATAGCAAACTTGATGAATCACCGTTGTGGTTTTTGCATAGGTAAGAACGGTTCCTGCTAGAAGCCCGAAGCAGCCACGTAAAACTTGCAACAACAAAGTAGAGGACGTCTAACTTGTTTTTGCAGGGCATGTTGTGATGTGATTTGGTCAAGATTTGATGTGATATATGTTGATGTATGAGATGATCATGTTTTGTAATATCGACAACCGGCAGGAGCCTTAGGGTTGTCTCTTTATTATATGAAATGCAAGCGCCATGTAATTGCTTTACTTTATTGCTATGCCTTAGCAATAGTTGTAGAAGCAATAGTTGGCAAGACGACCCCGACACAACGATGGAGATCAAGGTGTCGAGCCGGTGATGATGGAGACCATAACGATGCTTTGGAGATGGAGATCAAAAGCACAATATGATGATGGCCATATCGTGTCACATATTTTGATTGCATGTGATGTTTATCCTTTATGCATCTTATTTTGCTTAGAACGGCAGTAGCATTATAAGATGATCCCTTCACTAAATTTCAAGATAAAAGTGTTCTCCCCGAGTATGCACCGTTGCCAAAGTTCGGCATTTCAAAGCAACTCATGATGATCGGGTGTGATAGGCTCTACGTTCACATACAACAGGTGTAAGACAGTTTTGCACATGTAGAATACTTGGGTTAAACTTGACGAGCCTAGCATGTACAGACATGGTCTCGAAACACTGGAGACCGAAAGGTCGAACATGAGTCATATAGTAGATATGATCAACATAGAGATGTTCACCATTGATGACTACCCATCTCACGCGATGATCGGACATGGGTTAGTTGATTTGGATCATGTATCACTTAGATAACTCGAGGGATGTTTATTTAAGTGGGAGTTCATTAGTAATTTGATTAATTGAACTTAATTTATCATGAACTTAGTCCTGATAGTATTTGCAAATTATGTTGTAGATCAATAGCTCGTGTTGTAGCTCTCCTATTTTTGATATGTTCCTAGAGAAAACTAAGTTGAAAGATGATAGTAGCAATGATGCGGACTGGGTCCATGATCTGAGGATTATCCTCATTGCTGCACAGAAGAATTATGTCCTTGATGCACCACTAGGTGACAGACCTATTGCAGGAGCAGATGCATACGTTATGAACGTTTGGCAAGCTCGACATGATGACTACTTAATAGTTTAGTGCGCCATGCTTTACGGCTTAGAACCGGGACTTCAAAAAACATTTTGAATGCCACGGAGCATATGAGATGTTCCAAGAGCTGAAATTGGTATTTCAGACTCATGCCCGTGTCGAGAGATATGAGACCTCTGACAAGTACTTTGCCTACAAGATGGAGGAGAATAGCTCAGCCAGTGAGCATGTGCTCAGAATGTCTGGGTACTACAATCACTTGAATCAAGTGGGAATTAATCTTCCAGATAAGATAGTGATTGACAGAGTTCTCTAGTCACTATCACCAAGCTACTAGAACTTCGTGATAAACTATAATATGCAAGGGATGACGAAAATGATTCCCGAGCTCTTCGTGATACTGAAATCGGCGAAGGTAGAAATCAAGAAAGAGCATCAAGTATTGATGGTTAAAAAGACCACTAGTTTCAAGAAAAAGGGCAAAGGGAAAGAAAGGGAACTTCAAGAAAGAATGGCAAGCAAGTTGCCACTCCCGTGAAGAAGCCCAAAGCTGGACCTAAGCCTGAAACTGAGTGCTTTTACTTCAAAGGGAATGGTCACTAGAAGCGGAACTGCCCCAAATACTTGGCGGATAAGAATGATGGCAAAGTGAACAAAGGTGTCGTGGATTTAACACGGCAGATGCCCTAGTGAAAGGACTTAGGTGTGGAGCCATCGCAACGTAGGTTAGCTTGAAGGGGTTGAACGGGACAAAGGACACAAGAGGTCTACCCAGGTTCGGCCCCTCGCAATGAGGTAAAAGCCTACTTCCTGCTTCTAGTTGTATTGCTTGAGATTCGATTACAAGCGAGCGAATATGCTGACCTAGCTATCGATTCCTTGTTGCTTGAGTTAACCCGCCGCCAGGTCTCGCCTTTATATACACAGGTCGAGGTCCGACAGCTTACAAGAGTCCGGGTCGGGTCACACAACGTAACCGACCCTGGTTCTAATTCCCTTGCCTTATAGAGCAAGTCATCATCGGGCGGCTCACTCCTTCGGGCCTTGAGTCACCTCCGGGTCTTGGGCCTTCAACATGCCTGCTTACGAGCCGCCGTCTTCAGGTCTTGTCTTCTTGGACCTACCGGGCCTTTTTGCCATGAGTCGCCAACGGTGTAACCCGTCCCCTCCTGGGCGGGTCACACCTCGGGGGTATATCCCCAACATTAGGCCCTAGATTGATTTGAACTGGTTCAGGTCAATCTTCATCCTTCGGTTGGCGAATCTTTGAAGATCTTCCAATATTTAAACTAACAATCTTTATAACCCGCCATGACAGAAAGTGACGTCACACTATGAATTTTAGAAAGAATCCCATGACGTCATAACGGATCTTTGTATTAACCCATCACTCCAAAAATTGAGGCGCCCTTGCTGTTAAGATAATGATGATAGCTCCTTGATTTCCACGCATGCCGTTTACTATTTTCACCCTTTCCTTATAAATAGGGACGAGGGGATTCATTTTCACTTTTACCCCGTCCCTCTCTCTTCTTCTTCCTTGCGTCGACCGCCACCGTCGGAGCTCCACCGCCCCAGTCAGCCATCGCGACCAACTCCGTCGAGGCCGCTGCATCAACCTGACCGGACGAGAGAACAGCGGCGCGTCCCCGCTCTTCATCAGTACTTCTAGGTGCTCTTCCCCTTCCTTCTCAGATCCCCATTAGATCGATCTCATTTATAGGTTCACCGGAGTTCTTGAGAGCTTATCCTGGTCCAACCATTCATTGCTCAAGAACACATCATTTATACCAAAAACCAAAGAGGAAGTAATGCGGCGATAGTTTTCAGCTTCTTTGTTCATACTATGTGTAGATCCCGCTTTAAGCAATCAACGATTGGGTCTCCAGTACTTCCACTGCCATGCCTTTAGTTTAGCCATTTTTTTATTTTCAACACTGCAGTAGATCCAAAATTATAGGCAAAAATTGTGAAACTTGTTTTTCTCACACTTAGCAGAATTCTTCAACCTCAGATTCACATATGACTGCTCTGCCAACATCATTTATCCGTCTTAAATCTTATAACCTGCCAGTCTGTTAGCCGGCTTATCTATAATGCCTATAACCCGCCTAGGGCTCCGAACATGCCTCTCTAATTTGATTTATCAACATGCTGCTTCATAACCTTGATGATCACACCTTATAATTAAGGTGTCTTTTAGTCGTAGCTGACCCGTCCTTCAACATATAAATGGCTCGTGATATACTCATAACCATGACCCCCTTATACTTTCCAGGCTGTAACTTTTCCACTGTCAAAAAATGACTATCGTCAATTGGGAGCGGTCCCAGGTTACCGAACAGATCCTTGATGATTTCGTAGGCCAAGGCCTATTGGCGAGTCAACAAGCCCTTGGATGGCGAGTCAGTAATGGGGAAGTACCCCCTGCTCCGGCTGAAAACGAGATCGTAGTCTTTACTGATCACATACTTAGAGGGTTTACCCCACCCGGGTCTAGATTCTTCCGAGATCTTCTTCATTATTTTAATCTGCACCCTCAAGATATAGGGCCAAACTTAGTGTCCAATATCTGCCACTTCCAAATATTCTGCGAGGTTTACCTTCAGACCGCGCCCACAGTTCCCCTCTTCAAGGAGTTCTTCTATATAAACCGCCAAACTGAATGCAAAAATGGCCCGAGTCAAGAGTTAGGTGGGATCTCAATTCAGAGACGGAGGGATAATGGTTTTCCCTCCACCGTCCTACCCAGTCACCCCAAGGGATGGGCAACCACCTGGTTTTATTGCAAGAACACCGCACCTGCCACAGAAAACCCTCTACCCGGGTTTAGAGCTGAGCGGCTTCCGTTGAACTTTGACCCGCCAAGCAAAATTCTTCCAGAAGAGCATGCCATGGCCCTCCCATTTCTTTCCAGGGCCAAAGCTTTGTTAGCTAACGGGTTACTTGGGGTTGACTTGACCCGATGCTGGGTCTCCTGGAAGATACTTCCTTTAAGCCGCCGCCCCGGCTTAATGTATGAATATTCTGGCGAACCAAATGATCCTCAACGATTCACAAAGGATAACTTTACTGCTGAAGAAGTTTTTAAGACCATGAGGACCCTACTTGACGAGTCTCAAGAGAACTGCAACAAAGTGGGTCCACCCCCGTTCTTTAAGCAGAACCCAGCTCCACCTGTAAGTATTTACCTTTATTTGCCTCCATATATGTTAACCCGGCTTGATACCTTAATTTGATCTCCTTTTATGCTTATGCAGGATGATTCCGCCTTCTGGACCAGGAAGCCACAAGCTGCCGCCTCAGTTAAGAAATCTAAGGCCAGGCCCCATGCTCCGGTTCACGGTAAAAAACAAACGGCGGAAGATCTTATGAAGCTGGATGACTCGGAGGTAGAACCCGATTCTCTTGGTCGTCTTTTTATACAGCTTATTGACGCCAACTCTTCACAGGATGATGCAGAGACAAGCCAAGCAAATGCCACAGAGGTAATACCTATCTCCTCTGACTCAAACCCTTTGCCAAGAAAGAAAACCCGGCGGGTCATCCAGAAAGTAAGATTTTCCCATCCTCTTGCTTATTTGGACCCCAATTTTCTTTTGAAGAAGCAGCAGCATGACTCCAGACCTATGACCCAGAGTGACGGTTCTCAAGACCTCAACTCCGGCTTACCTAATACCCCAGCTCGGAAGCATCGAAATGAGGTGCCTCATAACCCAACAATTACTTTTCCAAAAGCTGGTCTTTTTCGTCAACCTCTCAACCTTTCCAATTCAAACTATCAGGGGACCTCTCCATCATCTGGCAACTCTACAAGCACTCAAATGCCAGTCTTCAAAGTTGCCCAAGGGTAAGCATACCACTTTTCTTCATAGATAATGTTATGACAATATATACTCATAATCTGTTGCGACTTTATTATAGAGGCGTAGCCAAATCGGGCAAAAAGCAGAAAGTGGGCTGGTCTTCTAAAGATCCCAAAGCTGCTGAACCAGAAGCACAAATAGCCGAGGCCCCTGAAATTTCAGCTCATAATCCCGAAGATCCTGTCAATGACCTGCCGCCACAAACTGACCCGACGGCTCTAGAATCAATTCACACTGAGATCAACCCGGCTGCCAGTGATAACCCGCCAAATCCCAAGCCGGCAAGCCCTGAGAAGACTACTGAAGATGTTCTCATTACTGGGACAGGTTACACGGAGCCAGGGAATCCGACTGTCTTAGCTAAACATAGCGCCAAAGAAGAAGAAGCCCACTCTTTGGAAAAAGGCAAAGTGAAGCTGGATCTAGAAACTTATGCTGCTCTCAGTGCGAACGACATCCACGCTAGTTATCTTAACCGCCTCCACACTAGCCGCGATTTTGAAGCCGGTCTAGTGAGCCTCATGAAGGAGCGCTATGAGGTATGCTACTAACCTCTTTCCATATGCACTTATCCAACCGCCAAGTCTTAAGTATAAGAAAAAGAATGTTGAATATGCTTAGGACTTCATGATAATCTGTAGACTATCAAAGGCCGGCTTAAACTAACAAGAGCCGGAATTTATAATTACTTTAAGAAATCAAAACATGTAGCCCCCAAGGGCCGGCTTAAACTGACAAGTTAAGCTGGGACTTGCAATTAAGTAAGGAAATCCAAACATGTAGCCCCCAAGGGCCGGCTTAAACTGACAAGTTAAGCGGGACTTGCAATTAAGTAAGGAAATCCAAACATGTAGCCCCCAAGGGCCGGCTTAAACTGACAAGTTAAGCTGGGTCATAAGAACCTTTAAAACGGCCTGCATTAGCCCCCAAGTGCCAAGTGCACTGCTTGCAATGTGCTTGGGACTTTTTAATGAATTGTATGATAAAAAATTTGCTCCTTGTTATGTAATCTTTCCTTTTATCTATTACAGGCGGAATTGACCATGAAGGAGTCGCAAGTGGGCGACTTAAGACAAGGTTTAAAGCTGCAGCAATCCGAAACCGCAAAAGCCAAAACAGAGCTGAAAGCCTCATTAGAAGCAATAGAGAAGTTGAAAACGGAGTTTGATGCTGAGAGAGCCGGCTGGGAAACTGACAAGGCGGCTTTAATCAAGAAAGCTGAAGACGCAGAAGCTGCTCTTAAGCCGGTAACAGAAGAGTTATCCGGCTTAAAACAACATATTATTCAAATGACAGCTGCCGTCTTTGGTAAGAATCAAATCCTTACTCATCAGTAACTTCGATATTGCTTTGACTTGCCTGGCGACTTATGTTTATGCAATCTTTTTAATTCATCCGGCGGCTCTTACGTCTTATGTAAACAGGCCCCAGAAGCGTCAGCCTTGGGGAAAGTATGCTGATGAAGTTAAAGGCAGTGTACTCCTTGACTGAACAACTGTATACCGGAACTCTGCGCAGCGTCATTGCCTTGTCAGGTGGGAAGAAGCCCCCAACACTCCTGAAGACCGTACTAGAACAATTTTCAACTGCGCCGGCTCAAATTGAAGAGTGCCGGCTGTTAGCCGCCCGAGTAGGAGCTATCGTTGCTCTAGGCCGGGCCAAGGCATGGGCAACAGAGATGGACCCAGAAGAGATCACCACCGGGTGCCCTGAGTTTAAAGATGACGGGTCAACCTTTGAGGAGCAAGATTTTAACAAGTGCGTGAGGGAGATGCGACCTGTGGCGTGTAAGCTTATTGAAGAGCTAAATCTGAAGCATTACACGCCGGCTTATGGTGATCAGAACAACAAGATTAAGCCGCCCACTCATGAAGTGACGAACCTTGTTCCCGCCAGGTGTAAACACCTCTTTGCCCCTGATCTTGACTCTGCCCTCATTATAAATGATGAAGCTATATTCGAGGCCTTAACCGGCATCGACTGAACGTCACCTGACCTCCAGATGGGCAAAGAAGAAGAACCAGCGCAAGATGACCCAGAGTCGTCAACTCGCCATGAAAGGAATCAATGATAAACCGGGCGGCTTTCAGGCCATGGTACAAGACCTTTTCTCCAAAAACATTATGGCTTCAAACATATGGGCTTGTGATAGCCTTGTAATAGAGTAGTCTTTTGAAACAATGATCCGCCTTGTCATGCCATCGTGCATGCTTAACTGTTGAAGTACCAGTTGAATCTTTTATGATTGGCGTGAACTTAATCTTTTATGCAAGCCATATCTCTGTATGTTCTGCACAAAGTTTAAACAACATATGCCCTGGCGACTTAACGTCAAAAACCAGGGTGGGTAACAACCCAAACATAATATAGTCTTATGCAATTATGGAAAAGACTAGAATTAAAGCTTTTGAAGTTAACACATACTGGCGACTTAAAGTCAAAAACCAGGGCGGGTTATCAAACCACGCATATTCATATAACAATGAATAACATACCTATAATTTTGACGTATACAGTCGGCTTACATCGCCTTATCCAGTGAGGGCAACAACCCAAGGATTTGTAAGCACATGATCCCAATAGCGCAAATCAAAGCAGACTTGCGACTTAAAGTCCATAGCCAGGGCGGGTTACAAAACCCAAAATGCTCAAATATGAGTCATATAATCAGGGCTGCATGACCCGGATTGTCGAAAAATGCACTTAGCAGAAAAAATCTTGAGGAAGCACAAATCCAAAAGAGTCAAAAAGAAAGATTCAAACACTCTCAAATAATAGTTTGGCTGACTCACAAAAGCGCGGCCAGATAAATTGGCTAGCAAAGCCATGTGCTTTCAATGGCCGCACAACCTTTTAGCACTCAGGCCTTATGTTTGGTTTCAAGGCCGCAACAGCCGTTTGGTACTTAGACCATATGATTGCTTTTAAAGGCAGCAACAGCCGTTTGGCACTCAGGCCACATGATTGCTTTCAAGGCCACAACAACCGTTTGGCACTCAGGCCACACGATTGCTTTGAAGGCAGCAACAGCCATTTTGGCACTCAGGCCACATGATTGCTTTCAAGGCCGCAACAGCCGTGGTTTTCCCTAGCTTACTGTAAGCCGACTCTCTCATGACATAAGCCGCCATTTGAACCTTAACAAGTTCAGGGTCTTAAAAAAGGTTGACTTGTTAAGAGTTGGGCGGGTCAGCTAGTGGAACAACCAGTTGCAAACATGCAGGAAAAACCTATAAGAAGTGGCATTCAAGCCGGTCAAAAGGGTATGAAAGCTAAACCTAGTGGTTGGAAGCCCCCAAGTGACCTTATGATCAATCAATAAAGGCTCAGATACTCAGAAATGAAATGACAGAGGCCCCATAATTCGGGGATGCCGACTTTATTATATTGATCATAAAGAGTAATACATTGACAAAAGTATGTACAAAGGTAAGAGCTGGTGGCTCAAGTATAGTACGACCGAAGATGCGCAATATTCCACGGACGGCGGGTCTCCTCCTCCGACTTGCGAGAATCCTTGTGCTCACGTACATCAATGAGGTAATACGACCCGTTGTTCAGGTTCTTGCTGACCACAAAGGGTCCTTCCCAAGGTGGGGATAACTTGTGCATATCTGTTTGATCTTGGATGAGTCGGAGCACCAAGTCGCCTTCTTGAAACGTCCGGGTCTTAACTCTGCGGCTATGATAGCGACGTAGATCTTGTTGATGTATCACCGAACGAGCCACCGCCAGGTCACACTCCTCATCCAAAGCATCGAGTGCGTTTTGACATGCTATTTCATTATCAGCTTAGACATAAGCCGTCACATGAGGCGAGTCATGATGGATATCACTTGGAAGAACCGCCTCTGCCCTGTAGACCATGAAGAAAGGCGTATAGCTATTGATCTGTTGGGGGTGGTGTTGATACTCCAAAGTACTGAAGGTAACTCCTCAACCCAACAACCCGGCGTTCGCTGCAAAGGAACCATAAGCCGGGGCTTGATACCTCTCAAGATTTCTTGATTAGCCCTCTCTGCTTGACCATTAGACTGTGGATGAGCCACATAAGATACATGAAGACGAATATGCTCTCGTTGACAGAATTCCTCCATATCACCGCCGTTGCCGCATCGCACTTGCTGACCGGCTCTGCCTCAACCCACTTGGTAAATCTGTCAACCGCCACCAAGAGGTGGGTTTTCTTATCCTTAGACCTTTTGAAAGGTCCAACCATATCAAGCCCCCAGACTACAAATGGCCAAGTAATTGGAATCATCCTTAATTCTTGAGCCGGCACATGAGCCCGTCGAGAAAATTTCTGACATCCATCACATTTACTGACAAGATCCTCCGTGTCAGCATGAGCCGTCAACCAGTAAAATCCATGACAAAAAGCTTTAGCCACTAGAGATTTAGAGCCGGCGTGATGACCACAATCACCTTCATGGATCTCTCTTAAAATCTCACAGCCCTCTTCAGGAGAAACACAACGCTGGAACACGCATGTGATGCTGCATCGGTGTAACTCGCCATTAACAATAGTCATGGACTTAGATCGCCGGGTTATCTGTCTGGCCAAAGTTTCGTCCTTAGGTAACTCGCCCCGGGTCATATAAGCCAAGTAGGGAAGCGTCCAATCAGGAATAGCATGGAGATCCGCCACTAATTGTGCCTCCGGGTCAGGAACAACAAGATCCTCTTCTGATGGTAACTTGACTGAAGGATTATGCAGCACATCAAGAAACACATTAGGGGGCACCGGCTTACGTTGAGACCCAAGCCGGCTCAAGGCATTAGCCGCCTCATTCTTCCTTCGATCAAGATGCTCCACCTGGTAACCCTTGAAGTGACCAGCAATATTATCAACTGCCTGGCGATAAGCCGCCATGAGCGGATTTGGAGTCCCAAGTGCCTGAAACTTGCTGAGCCACTAGTTCTGAGTAGCCAAAACACCTGACCCGGCTTAAATTCATTTCTTTGGCCATTCGAAGACCATGGAACAAAGCCTCATATTCAGCTGCGTTGTTAGTACAAGGAAACATCAACCTTAAAACATAGCAAAACTTGTCACCTCGTGGGGAAGCCAAAATAACTCCAGCCGCCGAGCCTTCCAATTGCCTAGACCCATCGAAGTGGATAGTCTAGTATGTGTTATCAGGCTTCTCTTCAGGCATCTGCAACTCTGTCCAGTCATTGATAAAATCCACAAGAGCCTGAGACTTAATAGCTGTCCTTGGCACATACTTCAAACCATGGGGACCAAGCTCAATGGCTCACTTAGCCACTCGGCCTGTAGCCTCTCTGTTCTGAATAATATCCCCCAAAGGGGCAGAACTAACAATAGTAATAGAGTGACCAAGAAAATAATGCTTCAGCTTACGACTGGCCATGAATACCCCATATACCAGTTTCTGCCAATGTGGGTAACGCTGCTTGGACTCAATTAACACCTCACTAACATAATAAGCTGGCCTCTGGACTGGGTACTCCTTACCCGTTTCCTTGCGTTCCACCACAATCGCCACACTGACATCCCTACTGTTAGCAGCCACATATAAGAGCAAGGGCTCTTTCTCAATGGGAGCCGCAAGGACGGGCGGCTCAGCTAACTGCTTTTTGTGTGCCTCAAATGCCTCGTTTGCAGCATCACTCCAGACAAAATGATCTATTTTCTTCATCATCTAGTATAAAGGAATTGCCTTCTCTCCCAGGCGGCTTATGAACCGGCTTAAAGCTGCGATATGACCCGCCAGGCGCTGGACGTCATTGACACACGCTGGCTTAGCCAATGAAGTAATAGCCTTAATTTTCTCTGGGTTAGCTTCAACACCTCTCTCTGAGACCAGAAAACCCAAGAGCTTGCCTGCAGGCACACCAAAAACACACTTGGCCGGGTTAAGCATCATTTTATAGACCCGAAGATTATCAAAGGTCTCTTTTAAATCATCCAACAGAGTCTCCTTCTTTCTGGACTTGACAACAATATCATCCACATAAGCATGAACATTGTGCCCAATCTGGTCATGAAAACAATTTTGGACACAACGTTGATAAGTCGCCTGCGCACTCTTGAGCCCAAAAGGCATAGACACATAGCAGAAAGCCCCAAAAGGTGTAATAAATAAAAGCCATCTTCTCTTGGTCTTTAACTGCCATCTTAATATGATGATAACCAGAATAAGAATCCAGGAAGCACAAATGCTCACAACCTGCCGTGGCATCTATGATCTGATCAATACGGGGAAGAGCAAAAAGATCAGCTGGACAAGCCTTATTAAGGTCTGTATAATCCACACACATATGCCAAGTGCCATTTTTCTTAAGTACCAGCACCGGGTTAGCCAACCACTCAGGGTGAAAAACTTCAACGATGAACCCGGCCGCCAAGAGCCGGGCCACCTCTTCTCCAATAGCCTTACGTTGCTCTTCATTAAAACGGTGAAGGAACTGTTTCACCGGCTTAAACTTAGGATCAATATTGAGGGTGTGCTCAGCGAGTTCTCTCGGTACACCTGGCATGTCTGAAGGCTTCCATGCAAAGATGTCCCGATTCTCACGGATGAACTCGATGAGCGCGCCTTCCTATTTCGGATCCATGTTAGCACTGATGGTAAACTGCTGAGATGAGTCGCCAGGGACAAAGTCAACCTGCTTGGTGTCATCAGCTGACTTAAACTTCAGCAAAGGGTCTTGCTTAGTAGTCGGCTTTTTCAAAGGGGTCATATCAGCCGGGTCAATATTATCTTTATAGAACTTGCGCTCCTTCGTGGCACAAGCCGATTCAGCATATGCGACATCTCCTTCCTCACATTACAATGCAATTCTTCTATCGCCATGGACTGTAATTGTGCCCTTACGCCCTGGCATTTTAAGCTGCAAATAAACATAACAAGGCCGCACCATAAACTTGGCGTAAGCCGGCCGCCCAACAAGGCATGATAAGGGCTCTTAATTTTAACCACCTCAAACCACAACGTCTCTACTCTGTAGTCATTGTCATCACCAAAAGCCACTTCCAGGGCAATCTTCCCTACTGGGTATGCCAACTTACCAGGGACCACACCATGAAAAACTGTAGAGGATGACTTAAGCTCTTTATCTGTTAAATTCATTCTGCGGAAAGTATCATAATAAAGGATATTGATGCTACTGCCACCGTCCATGAGCACTTTAGTGAACTTATAACCCCCAACCTTAGGGGCTACCACCAACGCTAGTTGTCCCGGATTCTCAACCCGGGGCGGGTGATCCTCTCTACTCCATGTGATTGGATGTTCTGACCACCGCAAATATTGAGGTACCGCCGGCTCAATTACACTGACTGCACGTTTATGAACCTTGTGATCTCTCTTGCAGAGACTCGTAGTAAAGACATGATACTGACCACTATTAAGATGCTTTGGGTTGCTCTGGTATCCTGACTGATGCTACTGGTTACCTTGACCAGACTGCTGATTATAACCACCCTGGTTGCCTTGTCCTTGATACCCAGAATTTGAGCCGCCACTGCTGAAACCGGTAGGCCCCTATGAGCCAGAACCTGACCCGCCAGGCGGGCCATTATTGTTGCCATGATTCTGATTGAAGCTAGAATTCTTGTACTCTTTCATGATGAAACAGTCCTTCCAAGCATGAGTTGAAGGCTGACCGGGCAGACTATGCTTTGGGCAAGGGTCATTAAGCATTGCCTCAAGGTTGAATTTTGGTCCCCCAAAATGCGGTTTACCCTTACGACGTTGATTTTTATGCTGAGCATTGGTGTTAGCCACAAAATCTGACCCGCCATCGGTTTGTTTGCGCTTACCACTGTTGCCCTGGTTATGACCATTATGCCCTGTCACATTCTGCTACTGACCCTTACCATTGCCACTCTTCTTCCTCTTGTTGGATTTTTCATCATTAGATCCAGGGTCCTTAGTGTTGTCTGAGTCAGCATACTTGATGAGAACTGCCATGAGCTCTCCCATGTCATTGCAGTGACGCTTAAGCCGCCCCAGCTTCTGCTTGAGAGGCGTGAAGTGACAGTTCTTCTCCAAAATCAGAACAGCAGAGCCTGCCGCAATGCTATCCGATGAGTGGATGATAGCTGAGACCTGGCGAACCCAATGGTGGGCCGACTCATCCTCTCACTGCACGCAGTTGGCCAGATCAATGATCGACAAAGGCTGCTTGCATGTTCCCTTAAAGTTCTGAATGAAGCGCGCCTTCAGCTCAACCCATGAATTAATGGAATTGGCAGGTAATCCTTTCAACCAGGTTCGAGCTGGTCCATCCAACATCATGGTGAAGTATTTGGCACATACAACATCATTAACATCTAACATCTCCATTGCCAGCTCATAGCCTCTCGATCCAAGCCTCAGGCGGAAGATCAGCTGTGTAGTTAGGCACCTTACGAGGGCCCTTAAAATCCTTGGGCATACGCTCATTGCGTAGAGCCGACACTAGACACGGCACACCAACTGTCCTGGAAATCATCCCAGCTCCAATGGACGCCGAAGGGGTTACTGGAAATTGCTGATGAGCTCCCAATTGAGCCGCCAATTCCACCTCATGACAGGCTCTAGCCTGATCTACGAGGGCCTGAGCATTGTTTGGCATATGGTCATCTCGGGGCGGGTTAAGCCCGCGTGGCGGGTCATCATTATGAGGCGGGTTACGACATCGCTCACTGCTGGAAACCGCCGGCGACTCAATGCGCCGGCTATAACTTTGACTTGGATGGGGTGTCGAGTGAACACGCTCGCGACTGTACGAATAAGCCGCCTGCTGTGCCACAGCCATTTGGAGGAGCTCCATAGCGTTCACTACAAAAAAACCCACTTCCGTGATGATATGTGTTTGTCACAGTAGGTCGCGTTTTTTGTCATGCATGTACATCCATGAGGATTTTATGACAGAATCAAGATAGTCATACCTGTGCTGTCATAGAAGTGTTCCATGACAATACCAAAATTATCATCACGGAAGTGTCCACTTCCATGACGATAAGCGCCGCATCATGGAAGTGCTTTCGTCAAGGGTAACCGACACGTGGCATCCATCGTAACGGGTCGCTGTTAAGCTATCGGGTTTCGGTTTGGATCCAATAACCCGTTAACAGCCCAGACCAATGGGGATTTTCCATGTGTAAAATCATCATTGGCTGGAGGAAACAGGTGTCGGCTCCTTGGTGGGCCAGATGCCACCCATCCAATGGAGGAGACGTGCCTATGAAATGTCGACACGTGGCAGGGCCCAACAGAGGCTCATATAGGTTAAAAAGGCCGGCCCAGTCAAAGGCCCGGAGTATTTACTTAGGTACTAGTGGGCCAGCCCACTAACGGCCTGTTTAAACATGGCCCATTTCCGGCCCAAAGCCAGATCTGGCCCGTTAATTGTTCACCGAATATTTAGGTCCAATTACGGCCCAGTGACATTTGGGCCTGTTAGAGGCCCGATGTAGACATGGGCCCATTTCAGCCCGGTGTGTCTTTCGGCCTGGGAATGGCCCGTGCTGCCCATGGGCCATATATGGTCTGACATGACTTTGGGCCTGTTAAAGGCCTGTCGTATAATTCAGCCCGTTGATGCCTCTACTAAGCTTTCGGTCTCTTAAAGGCCCATGATATCAGTGGGCCAACTAAGGCCCAAGATATGTTACGGCCTAGTAATGGCCCGTCATATAACTGGGCCAATAATGGCCCGGTCTACATTTCAGCGTGCTGAAGGCCCATCGACGTCTAGTGAAAATTGAGGCCCAACATGCATTTCGACCTGCTAAAGGCCCATGGTTTCTTCTGGGCCGTAACAGGCTAGCAGAATATTCAGCCTGTTAATGGCCCGAAGCTACATGGGCCCAACTAAGCGCTGGGTCCACTAAAGGCCCAACTAAACTTTGGGCCGAATATAGGCCCGTGTAAGTTGTGAGCCTGGCGCAAATTGTGAAAGCCCCAATGGCCTTTCAGGCCCAAGAAAGTTGCAGGCCGGCCCAATTGTGGCCCGCTAAAATGCAGGCCCGTTAGAGGCGAATGTTTCGGCCCGGTCGACTACATCAGATTTTCACCATTTTTTTAGATAGCGAATGATGGCATATACGGTAACTAGTAGGAATTAAGAACAAACCTACTCTATACAATAAAGAAATTACGGCATAGTAACTTAGAATAAACCTACACTATACAATAAAGGATTTATGGTATATTAGATCCACTGGGCATCGAAGTTCGCCATCAGTGATCATAAAGCGCAACGAAGAAGCAGATTACAAAAATTGGGCGCTATTGAAGCGTAACAAAATAATACTGAACCAAGACCACTTCCAAGATAGTTCAAGAAAGGTTAGCCTTGCGCAGGAACTTCTGCGCAAGCTGCTGAGCAAGGCTGTGAGACCGGCCTAGCATGTCGGTCATAGCTTCCAGGTGTAGCTGTTTAGCAATGAGGTTCTCATTGGTGTTCTCCGCAATCTTTCTTAGAGATAGGATTTCAAGTCGAAGTTGAGTTGCAGAATGCTTTTCTGCTAGAACTTGGGACTTAAGAAGTCGAACTGATTTAGACAACGAATTCTGTGAGCTTGTCTGACTGCTAGTCTCAAGTAACTTGAACACTACATCAAGACAAAACTTTGGGGTTGTCTCGCTATCTTCAAGATGTTTTGCCTTCTTTGCTGCAATATATGTTGGGTTTGTCTCACAGCCTTCAGCAGACTTGTGCATGCCATCAGGCATATCACCCTGAAACAAGTAGAGAGATGATAGGTTTTGCACGTGTATAAACGAAGATGATAACTGTGCTGTCAATTCCATCCAATTTCAAATTAGAAAATAAAGAGTAAGTTCAAAATATCAATAGCATAATTTGGCATTGTTCATAATGCGGGGAGCTTCACCACACTACTGGATTACCATGTCAACAAAACAAGCATAGATAAAGGGCAAAGACAATCATTGTATCTATTTTGGTTAATGTGCATGGCATGTTGTTCATATCATCAGCCACATCAGTAAGATAAAACAGGAGATGACAAGGTGCAAACATGGGCTGCTTCACCACACACTGGATTATAGATCCACAAAAACAAGCATACATATAGGGAGTATTGAGTAATGTGCATGGTATGAATAAGGAATTTGGTTTTACAA
The DNA here is from genome assembly GCA_011799875.1 of Thinopyrum elongatum. Lineage (NCBI taxonomy): Eukaryota > Viridiplantae > Streptophyta > Magnoliopsida > Poales > Poaceae > Thinopyrum > Thinopyrum elongatum. The sequence continues at coordinate 136,025,406 of CM022303.1, forward strand.
GTAAAACTTGTAACTTACAGTTGTTGCGAACATGCATTTTGATAGAAACAACAAACTAAACAGCAGTTAACGATAGGGAGTATGAGCAAATTAAACAACAGTTGAGGATAAATGCTTTAGAAGGACTGACTTACATTAATAGTTAACATCGGCTTTATAATGCCCTTCTCCATGCCAAGGGAAGGATAACTCAAGAATTTCAGCACAGAATCTTCTTCATAAGCATTGCCTGTACTCTACATTTTGTAGAGAGTAATTATAGATATGATAATATTGGAAGGGATAGAGGATAATGAAGATAAGATGCAGATTGATGCTACATAATCAACTACCAATCCCTGGAAGTACAAGCGTTATAGGAAAAATGTACTAACAAGAGAAATGGGCTACACTTCTGCACTGGCATTGTCTGTGTATTCAACTTTTTGGTAAGATTAAATATAGATCTGATATTTTTTAGTAAATGGTGGGCGAGGGAGATAAGCTGCAGAATGCTACACAATGAACCAATCTCTCTTCCCATAATATAAGAGTGTTTTGAACACTGGTGTACTGTACAAAACAATCTTATATTATGGGACGGAGGGAGTAGCTGTTAATGTAAGTACAGTGATAGACGACGTTCAGTCCTTACAAGAGGACTGCAGAGCTAAACCTCTTCAAAAGCATTGGGTTGATTCTAAATTTATGTAAGAGTCGATACGGATCTTATAATGTCCACCAAATGGAGGATAACGAGGCTAACATGTGCAGTGGTGCTACATAATCAACCAGCTATGAAAGTAAGTATGGTCATACAGGGCAAGATGTACTCACAAGAGCAATGCAGTGTGCAGTATAGTTGCGAGATTCGGTGGTCCCTTGAGAATGAATGTTCTTCTGCAAACAGTTTTTGTACAAGTGAGACGTTAAGGCACATGCAGAAATGTAGTTCAAATTGTGATGTGATATCATAGACAGTACCTTACGCTACAGACAAGACCAATGTGTAACAAGATTATTCCAGTCATTGTCTGATAAATGTAGCACCGGAGACTTTACAAAAATTTTGTTTAGAGGCTTGCCATCGAAGTGCGCTTGCCTCAGGTAGGAGCGATACTTCATCAACGAGTGCTTGAAAAGCGCAACCAACCCTTGCTCATCTTGACTGTCCAGTTTGGTCCTCGCCTATTGTCAGGGGAATGACCCCCGGGTACCCCTAGGGCGGCAAAACAACGCTTCAAGACATCGGGGCGGCCCACGCCCCTCAGTCCGGCTGCTCCGACTGGCTCGCCACCCGGTCGCTCCAGGCGGCCCCCTGTTCGATTGCCTCGGCCGGCCCGCCATCCGGCTGCCCGGCTGGCTCCTCGTCCGGCCGCTCCAGCCGGCCTGCTACGCGAGTCAACCACTGCAGCTCCGACCCGACATCGACAAGACGGCCATACCGCTGACGAGACGGCTGTACTTGCGCACTGCTGAGCAATAGTGGCACACTGTAGCAGGTGTAAATGAGTCACATCGGTGTCTCCTAAATAGTCTAAGTTAGGCCCCGCGGGCCACCCCTTGTCCCCTGGGCTCCCTTTATAAGGAGCACCAGGGGAGGCCTCACACGGCCATGGTCTCACAGGCGCCACCATGGCCTCTTGGCCACGCACACACTCATCCATTCATCCATCCATCCCCATGGCCTCCTAGCCACACACACACTCACGCATGCATACAGCCACACATGCATGGGCACTCATGCCCACGGCTCATCCACAGCCAAGCACCCTTGTGCTCACACACATATACGAGATCAGGTGCCCATGGCACTGATATCAGATATAGCTCCAGGAGCACTCTATATTGCAGATATACCACATACATACAGACATGCAGGAGTAGGGGTATTATCTCTCTGGAGAGCCCCGAACCTGGGTAAACCACCGCGTGCTACTCGCATACCCGTCCTCGGATATTCCACGACAGTCTTGCCCTCACCTCAAGCCACCCCGTGGCATCTGTCGTCTCGCGATCCCCCCTGCCGACTGACGCGAGAATACCATGACAGTTGGCGCCCACCGTGGGGGCAAGCTGCTGCTGGAACCGCGGTCCGGGCGGGACCCTTTTCGTCATCTTCGCCGCGACGTCGGCGCCGTCTCTCCGGCCGTGCTCGAGGGCTCGACGTCGACTCGCCCTCAGGGCGGTCGCGCGGAGCGACGCGTCCTCGTCGCCGGCCTCGCCGTCTTCGTCATCGCCGCCGACATCGCCGCCGTCTCTCCGGCCACGCTCGAGGGCTCGACATCGACTCGCCCCCGAGGCGGCCGCGCGGAGCGGCGCGTCCTCGCCATCTTCCACGGCCTCTTCATCACCGCCGCTGCAACGCCGGCCGTCCGCCCGCGCGCGTGTTGCGCGGCCTCGCTTCGGTCGGCCGACCCATCCGCGCCTCCTCCGGCGTCTCTCCATCCACACCGTCTGCGTGCTCATTCCCGTGCCATCGCATCCGCTCTATTCCTTCACAATGGCCATGCACGTCCCATACACTAGCCAGATGATCCTCAGACACATGCCATATACTATCCATTCACTAGCAAGATGCAAGTTGGATAATGCCCGTATATTGGTCAGATAGTGGCCATGCATCAATCAGACAGTGGCCTCCCGGTCGGCTGCCGCTCCCCCATCTGCGACGAGCCGCCTGGCCGTTCTCTGCTGCTGCTTCGTGCACGCGCCTTGTGTCCCTGTACACGCTCCATCCCTCATTCTCATGCAACAAAAGAAAAGGGCCAGCCCAGCCTCCCCGCTGCTGCGCTTCGCCTGGCGCTCGACCTCGCCATGGGTCCTGTGCGTGCGCCGCCTCTCGCCTCGAAGTCAACCGCCGCGTCCCGTCGCTGCGTCCCATCGGACACCACGGACGCGACGGCCATCCCCCGTTCACTGTCGCTAAGTGGGCGCGCGTTGTTCACCCGCAGTACCCACCATCATCAACAGCATCGTGTCGTCGTTCGGGTCCTCCGCGCCTGTGCCCGTCTCCCGAGCCGCCCGCCAGCCGGCTCCAGGCCTGTCGGCTCCTGCTCGCCTCGTGTCCGGCTGCAGCCCGCCAGCCGGCCTCCGCGCCTCCACCTTCCTCCGCTCTCACCGGCGCCGTGCCACTCCTCCGTCCCTGTACGTGCCTGCGCTTGCGCCTAAGCTAGCTAGCTAGCCAGCAAAGCCAATGGATTCGGCTGTGTAGGCTAGCGTAGCTAGCTAGCACGGCTCATGTGCACGCAGCGACGCACGCCTCCGCTCTTCTCCGCTCGCGCGGGCGCGCGGCCATGCCTGCTCGCCTCCGTTCGCTCCTGCCGCGCATGCGCACAGCCGCCCCGCCGCGTGCCCGTGGCTTCGCTCCGCCGCGCCCGGCCACCCGTCCCCGCACCAACTCCCGCTCCGCTCGCCGTAGTCGGCCGCGCCCTCAAGCCAGCTCCCGCACCAGCCGGCCGCTCCTGTACCTGCGCTGGGTGCGCCGCTCCGCGACCCGGCTCCGGCTATCTCCGCCTGCTCCGCGCCCACGGCCCCAGCCGCCTCCCGCGCCGCCGCGCCGGTCGTCGGCTCCGCCGTCCGCCTTCGGCCCGCTCCGCTCCGTCAGTGCGTCCGCGTCCTGGACGGGCCGACTGCGTCGCCCAGCTTCGCCGCCTCCCGCCACGTCCTCTTCTCCGCGCCCGCAGTGCCAGTCCGTCCCGCCAGCCGGCCGGGCCGCCGCTGCCGCCCCCCGCTGGCCGGCTCTACCTCGCCGCTTCGCGTCCTGCGTCGGCCGGGTGGCGGATGCCGCCTCCTGTTCGCGTCCTCCGCTCGCGTGCGGGGCCCCGTCCACGCCCAAGCTGCTCCCGGCCGCCCGCCAGCTCCGCGCGTGCCGGCTCCCGCTGCTCAGCAGCTGCGGCCGGCTGCTCGTGCAGAGAGAGAGAGAGAGAGATTTGGTGCCGGCTAGAAAAAGTATTGAGGCTGGCTGCCTAGCCGGCTGTAAGAAAAGAAAGAAAGTGGACGGGTGCCCACGTAAAAAAAAGAGAGTCCGGCTCCTAACAGCCGGCAGATGATAAAATTGTCCGTCCGGCTAGCAGCCGGCTGAAGAGAAAAAAGATTTCGTCTGGCTATCAGCAGACGGCCAAAGAGAAAAAAGCGTCTGTCCGGCTGCCAGCAGCCGGCCGAAGAAGAAAACAGAAGATGCCTTCGCCCGCCCGCCCATTTCAGCGCTCGGTCGGCTGTGCCAAGCCGACCCGGCCGCCTTAACGCACCACCGGCTGTGCCAAGCCAGCTCGGCTGCGTCTCGCTCCACCGCCTGGCCGGTCGAGCCTGACCGGCCGGGACCCCCTTCGAGCACCCGGAGGCTCGAAGGCTACACCCAGCGGGTGCGCCGGCGCGCTCCGCGAGCGCCGCGCTGCGCCGGCTGCCTTCGTCAACCTCCGCCTTGTCTGCGTCAAAGCAATGTGAGCTCCTCACCCGCATATTTTCGCACCACGCGCAAGCCCGGATAACCCCGAGCGATGCTCGGGGACCACCTCCGCCTTTATTTACAGTTGCACCACTGTTCGCCCCGGCGCTAGCCAGAGTTGGCCCGGAGGCTGGCCGCTTGGCCTGAGACGTTCGTTCCTGTAGACGGCTTAGTAGCGTGCGCGGTACCAAAGGCTCACTCTTGTCTCAGCTACAAACCGTAGCGCGGCTATCCGGCTAGCAAGAGCAAACTGGAGGCCACCCATGCGAAACACGTCCGGGGAGAAAACGGTTTGGGTGACCCGGCCGTTTGCTTTATGAGTATCTGCTCGGTCGAATCTGCTCCCAGAGTCTGAGTACTGTGCGCTTCACTCCGCGGCCCACTCTCAGCCACAGACCGCAGCGCGGCTGTCCGGCTAGCGAGAGCAAAAGCCAAAGAGCGGAGGGAACATAAAAAAGATTGAAGGGGGCTCAGACGAAACCGAGTCGGCACCCTCCGCATAAAACTTGCACGGCTAAAAACAAACATTTGATATATCTGCGCGGACTAACCTTGTCTTTTGCACGATCATCACCGAGGGGAACCCCCTCCTCGCCCGGAGACTCGGAGGCTACACCTAGTGGGTGCGCTGGCGCGCCCCCACTGGAAGCAAGCCGCGCCGGCTGCAGCCCGCAGCCGGCTGTCTTCGACAACATCAGTCAGCGGACCCCACGTCCGCGCCCGACCGCATCAGTCGGCGGACCCCGCGTCCGCGCCCAACAGCATCAGTCGGCAGACCCCGCGTCCGCGCCCGACAGCTTCAATCGGCGGACCCCGTGTCCGTGCCCGACAGCACCAGCCGGCGGACTCCGCACCCGGCAGGGCCCCGCGCCCATCAGCCGGCGGACTCCGTGTCCGCGCCCGGCACCCTCGACGCCGCCGTCAGATTCATCACCAACAACAAGACCCTCCACCCAACTTTTTCAAGTTTCCCGGAGGCTCGGAGGCTACACCCAGCGGGTGCGCTTGTGCGCCCCCACTCGGAACATGCCACGCCTGTTGCACGCCCGCCGCCGGCTGCAACTGGCCCCTCGACGCCATCGTCTGCACCAACAACCGCGAAAAGCCTCCGCCCAACTTTTCCAAAGTTGCCCGGAGGCTCGGATGCTACACCCAGCGGGTGCGCTCGCGCGCCCCCACCGAAAGCAAGCCGCGCTGGCTACGGCCTACAACCAGCCGTCATCAAGCATCTTCTGCATCAACACCCGCTAAAAAACCTCCGCCCAACTTTGCCAAGTTGCCCGGAGGCTCGGAGGCTACTGTCGGGGGAATGACCCCTGGGTACCCCAAGGGCGGCAAAACAGCGCTTCAAGACATCGGGGCGGCCCACGCCCCTCAGTCCGGCTGCTCCAACCGGCTCGCCACCCGGTCGCTCCAGGCGGCCCCCTGTCTGACTGCCCCGGCCGGCCCACCACCCGGCTGCCCGGCCGGCTCCCCGTCCGGCTACTCCAGCCGGCCTGCTACGCGAGTCAACCACTGCAGCTCTGACCCGACATCGACAAGACGGCCATACCGCTGACGAGACGGCTGTACCTGTGCACTGCTGAGCAATAGTGGCACACTGTAGTAGGTGTAAACGAGTCACATCGGTGTCTCCTAAATAGTCTAAGTTAGGCCCCGCGGGCCACCCCTTGTCCCCTGGGCTCCCCTTTATAAGGAGCACCAGGGGAGGCCTCACACGACCACGGCCTCACAGGCGCCACCATGGCCTCTTGGCCACGCACACACTCATCCATTCATCCATCCATCCCCATGGCCTCCTGGCCACACACACACTCACGCATGCATACAGCCACACATGCATGGGCACTCATGCCCACGGCTCATCCACAGCCAAGCACCGTTGTGCTCACACACATATACGAGATCAGGTGCCCATGGCACTGATCTCAGATACAGCTCCAGGAGCACTCTGTGTATTGCAGATATACCACATACATACAGACATGCAGGAGTAGGGGTATTATCTCTCCGGAGAGCCCCGAACCTGGGTAAACCACCACGTGCTACTCGCATACCCATCCCCGGATATTCCACGACAGTCTTGCCCTCACCTCAAGCCACCCCGTGGCATCTGTCGTCTCACGACCCCCCTGCCGACTAACACGAGAATACCATGACACCTATTTAAAAGAATGAAATCTTGTGTCTTCTGTCAGTAGAAACATATGCAGTAATTACCATGAATAACATTAGTACATTACTTACGCGTAAGTTGCGGAGGAAGATTGGAAATTGTTCTTCGTCTGTGGTATAATCTTTCCATGAAGGAAAGATGTGCACAAAGTTCCTGACAACAATATAAGCTTCGTCTCGTAAACTGGGAAGAAGTGGAACAGGAGTCCTATTTGCTGCAACTGGGGTTCTGTCTTGTTCGAAAAGGGATTTGGCAACTGGATTTGGTGTACTCTTTGCTAGAATGGGGGTTTTGTGTCGTAGAGCTGGGGCTATGTCAACTGGCATCATCATACTGTTTGCGGCAGTTGGGGTCTGCTGAGTTGGGGCATCCGTGATGGCCAGTGTAGTAGGGCTAGAGTCTGCTAGAGTTGTGGCCGTGTTTTCTGGGTCTGGTGATATTGCAACTACACCTAATGGGCTATTTGATTTATCCGGTGTCACTACCTTTTCCAAATACTTTGTTCGTGTTCCTCCGTGATCAGCAATCGCCCTCTTCCTTTTGAACGTCTGATACACAAGAACAACATTTGAATGGATAAATATGGTATGATGACAGATGGAATATGTACTGAAAATGGATAGGCAGGGCGTATTCACATACACAATGTGTAAACTAAGCTAATGGCAGTGCAACAAAGTAGAAGCAATGCAAAGCATCAGTTGCAAGATATGTGCGACCAATATAACCTTGGAAAGTTAGAGCAAGCACCTTGATGGCTGAATAAGATAGGGCATCTGCCTCTGACTCCTCCACTAGGGAGCTACATTGACTTAGGTCTCCCTCTAGCTCAGAATCACTGTTAGGATCATATTCTGAGCATGAATCTGTAGGTGGAGAGCGTTTGCATTGCATTGCATCCAGACTTGATTTCAGTCCCTTAATGCCAAGTTTGATAGCCATGGCATTGTTCTGCTTTATTCTTTTCATGCGCGCAAGCTCATAATCATTATGATGCTGTTCAGTATCTGAGATTCATGAAAACAGAAAAAGTAGTCAGATTATGTATGGAATGCATTGTGGATTCAACTCGAAGAGTGTCTCCCTATAAACCCCTGCATATGCAAAGTTCACCCCCAACCGTGCTGACCAGACCACACACAGAAATACAAACCTCTTATGTCTCTATAACAGGCAGACACACATTTCAAAACTGAAGTAGGAACATTAGAATCATATCAAATTCGTATTTGAACAAATAAACTAAGGAATTATGAGTGGCATAATGTTTAGCTTCAAGGGTGGAGTGCTGGTAGTGCGACACAAAGCAAGTAGGCAGATTGTATTCCATGTAAAAGATCGTAGTCTATGTAAAAGGTGGAAATGACACTTTCTTCCTATACAATGCAGTGTTCGTTGCCCACACATGATGGAAGAGATCACACAGAGAAATACTATTCACTCATGTCTGCGGTTCCAGTATTTTGAAACAGGGTGGTCCACCCTAAAAGAATATTGACAACAAACATGACAAGGCAAGCATAGAGGTAGTGAATCAATCATTACTTGTGAGCTTACTAGGACAAGTATGCAGAATTGTAACTGCAGTAAGAGACCGTCCAAAATATGAATCTAGAAGTTGGTCTAGCACTTATTGTTTGCAACTAATCGACGTGAATAATTGGATATCATATCGAATGAGTAAGAAAGACAAGTAAAATTGTCAACAAACCTGGCCTGCAGTAGTAATCTGGGTCAATGTCACTATGACCAACAATCCAAAATGACTAGTGTTTGTTCCTAGGGCCGGAATTTTGGAACCCTGTGAACTTTACAGGTACTAAAGATTACTGAAATACATCTAAACCATTAAGTGTAGGTAGCACTCAGTACACAACAAACCCTAATGACAGTCCTGCCTAATGAGTAATGAATCAATTAGAAAATGGGTGATGAGGAGTGGCTGCTGAGTGTTGAGGACGTATCTCAGGATAAATCGGGTTGGCTTAGTGGCTGCTGCATGCCTGAGCCCTGAACGGACTAGGAAGGTAGGCACGGCGGCATGCCAGGGCAACAGTGACGCTGTTGGGCGAGCGGCTCCTGACCTCCTATTAGTCCGACGTCTCCTCCTAGAGTCATGCCGTCCGGGGACGGCAAGTCGCCGGCGAGGCAGGCGGCTGGGGGCAAGTAGAGATCGGAAGCGCAGCAGAACAGAGGGGAATCGGGGCTTGGGCCGACCCAAAATCCCAGGGTGGGCCGCGGCCCACCATGGGCACCCTGTAGATCCACACCCGAGCGGCGTACATGCATTTTCGAAACTAAATTAGGAACATTTAGCTGACCAATTAAACGACTCTGTTTTAATAATATCAGATTCATATTTGAACAACTAAGCTTGTTTAGCTTGATGGGTGGAGCAGTGCTATTATGACACGAATCACGTATGCTGATCGTATAGTGATCATAAAAGGGGGGAAACCCTAAGCATGATCAATTAAACCCTATTATGACTGTGCCATGGCAGATTTGAAGCTGCAAACCAAAGAAATGCTATTTAGCAACCATTGTTTGCTTCGAACTAAGAACTAAATTCTAAGAGCTGAAAAGAAAGTACAGTAACCAAGTTACGATCTATTTTTTGGTTGAGATCAAAAAGTTGAGCAGATATGAAGTAGTACCACCTCTCTTGTGGCGCCGGGTAGGCATCGGGGGTGCGATGGCTGTCGGTGGCGTTGAAGCAGATCTGCGATGGTAGACGGGTGCATCGGGGGATAAGTCCCATTGCGGTGGATGAGAAGGTCATGGGAGCGGCCCCGGCAAGGAGGACGACGGCACCGATGAAGCGAGAGGACGCGATGCAAGGCTCCTGGTCTGTCGCCCTGGATGAGAAACGTCCATCTCTAGCAGTGGACGACGCGGTCTTGGTAGGTACTCTGGCATGGTGGAGGACGGTGGCGATGGATGGGGTGGAGGACGGCGGCGATGGATGGGGTGGCGGACGGAGGAGGCTGGTGTGGGGATGGTGTTCTAGCGCGGACGGTGTATGAATGGGAAAATGGAGGGAGAGGTACGGGGAACCATGTTTTTGGGACGCGCCTGTCTGAAATATGGGAAAGTTATGAACTTAGCCCCCATTTAAAATTTGGACGTCTCGTCGGTTGGGGATAGGACGGTAATCTCGCATCTCCCCAATATTTGCCCAGAGCGATTTCGGGCGACGAGAGGGTGTTTTGGCGCCCACGGTTGGCGCCCATGGTGTATGAATGGGGCTGACAGGTAGGGCGGTTGTATCATGTCTGAGTGAAGTTACAAACCTGCCCCTATTGAAAATATTTGCCTACATCGATTTCGGCCGAGTCGAGTTTGTTTTGCCGCCCACCGTGTATGAATGGGGAAATGGAGGGAGAGACAGAGGTCTTTCGGACGAGCTTGAATCAAATGTGTTTTGCTGCCCACGTTTGGCGCCCACCGTGTCTGAATGGGCTCAGAGGCGGCCGTGTCACGTCTAATTGAAGTTACTAACCTACCCCCTATTGAGAGCAGTGGAAATCGGGCCGATGGATTGTCCGTGCAAGGGGTAGACAGTAATTTCCATCTCGCAAACACTGACTTCGGGCAGCCGACGTGGGAATGGATATTTTGCTACTTCTTTCGAATTTTGGGACAATAAGGATCCACGTTTACCCTGGCAGCTAAATTCGAATCCATTTTGTATTCTTATATGAATCTTTATAAATCTTTCTATCCATTTTTATATATCTTCAAAAGCACAACAAAGATGTATTCCACTGTCATATATGAATATGATTTACAAACGCCGATACTTGAATTCACAAGCTAGAATCTAGTTTAAGGTGAATTCAAATATTTGAAACCACTTTATGTCCAACTCAAGTGTCACACGCAGCATAATGTGTACTCCCATTTAGATATGTACACAAGCGATGTCTCAAGATTCAAAATACCGAGTCAATCAACCAATAATATACAAAACTAACAGACATATAAACACTTATAGAGTATATGGATCAATAATATCAACTAACATACATAAGCCAGGACGCTGTACCTTTTTTGCTGGAAGAGTATCATTTTTTTTATCGAAGCTAGTACATCATCTTGGCCCCTTCAGATGTGTGCCACTTAAGGACCATCTATACTACTATTATTGCTGAATGCACATTCAACCCGATTGGCATATTTGTAGGTCTGGCACAACAATCAAAATAATGTCTCAGAGTCTTATCAATTAATACAGACTCGTGCTCAAAAAAAAAATTTACAAACCAAAAAACAATTATTACATGATCTATAAAACAAATGGTTTGATCGATTACATGAACAAACAACACAAAGGTTATTCAACGATGGAAAAAACATTTCACCTATGATTTACCAAGTGGGAATTTAATTTCATTTTTTCCTTCAAGACCTTAACAATGCGGTCAGTCTCAGCTTGCTTCGTTTTGAAACCCACCAAATATTTAATGGTTGTCTTGAGTACTGCTTGTGATTGTGCCGTTTGCTTCCTCAACATGTCAACTTCATCTCTAAGTGCAGAAGTAGAATCTCTTTCTACCAATAGTTTAACCTCTAGAGCATCAGCAGTTGGCAATTCATGATGCATGATTGGGCCGGTGCCACTACTGTGGGATGATACAACGTCCATGGGGATCTCACTCTTTGATCTTGGGCTAACCTGATTTGCCATTAAAGTTCCGATTGGATTCTGAAAAGTTGAAGTTAGCAAAACATCTCAACTGGGAGTTAGAACAGCAAACAAGTTAAGCAAACAAGGAATTAAAGAGTTTTGATTGGATGCTGAAAAGTAGTTATTTACATCATTGTAATCGGTTGCAGCAACAAAGCAGTTAAACAAACAAGTTTTGCAAAAGGTACCTGTTGTGGCATTGGAGTTTCTCTTGGATCCTGAAAATTTGAGTAGCCAGTAACGTGATTAGAGCAACCGGTTGTAGCAGCAAAGCAGATAAACAAACAAGTTTTGCAAAAGGAGCCTGTTGTGGCATTGGAGTTTCTCTTGGATCCTGAAAAGTTGAGTAGCCAGTAACATGATTAGAGCAATCGGTTGCAGCAGCAAAGCAGATAAACAAACAAGTTTTGCAAAAGGAACCTGTTGCGGCATTGAGTTTCTCTTGGATCCTGAAAAGTTGAGTAGTCAGTAACTTGATTAGAGCAACAAGTTACAGCAGCAAACCTGTTACACAAATATATTTTTGAAAATGTACCTGCTGTGCAATTGGACTTCCAATTGGATCCTGAAAACTTGAAGTTGGTAAGATGATTACAGCAACAAGTTACAGTAGCAAACCAGGTAAACAAGGAAGTTTCTGAAAACATACCTGTTGTGCCAACAGAGTTTCAATTGGATCCTGCAAACTTGAATGTTAGCAATCATAAATAAAGTGTTGCAAGAGCCATAAGAAACTAACATCAAACTAGTAAAACTAACCAGTTTTGGCAATGTATTTAATTACACATGAGCTAGTAAAACTAACAAGTTCTTGGCAACATATTAAAGTAACAAGTCGGTACCGTTTACCAGCAACACAGACATCTGTAAATTTCTTTGATGTAAGCAAAATGATTCCGACACATATATAAGTTAAAAAGTCGGTGTCCCTCATATAAAACTGATAGTTGTCTCTCTATGAACATGCAAACATTACTAGTACTACAAGTGATAACAGCAAACCATTTAAACAAACAGGGTATCAGAACGTAAATTACACATGAATTTTGCTGCACCCTAGAAGTACATATGACCAGCTATCTATGTGCTTAAGTAGCTATTTAAGTTCAGGCAAATAGGTAATTCTTAATAGTAAGTATCAAACACATAGATAGGCGTAGTCTATAATAGGGTTAACAGGCTATGGCATTATGTAATCAGTAGCAAACTAAATTAAGCCAAGCAACGTAATTGAACAATTTTGCAATAAGTGGCTAACTAAAATTCCGAGAAGCAGGTAACTGAACTTACGCTAGCTCTTTGTATAGGCACACTGCAACTTCTTTTTCGCTTACAAGGTTCTACGAAGGAGTCCATGGCATCAATTGCTTGGATACGCAGTCCCAATACTTCTTTCTTCCCACACTGCATTGGTAAGTCGAATGGTTAATCTGATAAGATGGTGCGTCCTTGATATGTTATATGAGGACGGGTTGTTAGACTAGTTGTAGCAACACACATCACACTGGCTTTTACTGTATATTTTATGCGATTACATTTGGCATATCGAGATCTAAGCAATCTATAATAGGATGAAAAGACTGGCATCCTTCACATTATTGGCGAACTCAGTTCATAGAAACAAGCAATTCAACCATTCTGTGGGTAAATCAAAAGTGCCACTGGAATATTTTTCACTACCCCAATCATACACGCAAAAAGGGGCAACGCCACCGTAGGTGCTGGTATGGGCGGCCGCCTCGGGTGGCTGGAAAGTGTGCACCTAGTTTGAGTCGTCCAGGTTGGCCCAGGCTAGTTTTGTTCGTCCCAGCGCACGAGCAGACAATGTAAAAAATGAAGAAAAACATTTCAATTTGGATGGGCCAATAATGTAAGTGCAAGGCAGGCCCTATAGCAGGCTCGCGGCCCAAACGAGTGCTTCCCATATCGATCGACAGCAGGAAAAATCCCAATTCGTTTGCTCTAGCCTCCAGCCTGGTTCGCTCCTAACCTAGCCACCGCTGGATAGACCGACACAACACTTCCTCGCGCCCTCGTTGGACGCCGGTCGCCGGGCTTCAAGCGAATGGAAGGACAAGAAGATGAAGATCCAATCCTAGGTGTAGCCTGCGTGGGAGGCAGCAGCGGTAGGACGGGCATGGCATCTAGCTTGTGCAAACGCACAGTCGCAGCTTGCAAGAGCAGCATGCGCAACGAGCAGGTACATCACATCCCTGATTATATCTAATTCAACTGTTCAATTTTTGGCCAATAGTTAAACCTGACGGTGTTGTAAAACTGCTTGTATGTAGGGAATCTATAAGAAAATGAAATAAATTTCTGCTTATTTTATAACTCCCGCAATCAATACTGAACTGACTGAACCTGATGTGTCTAATCAAGTTTCCGGTGCAAACATACAAGCTCATGTTGTTCTTGAGCCTGAAGTGTCTAATGAACAGACTACTAATGAAGGATTTGATGCAAACATTTTACATGCTCCTGGTGATGAACATATAGTGTCTAATGAGGGATCTAATGCAAGCATTTTGCAAGCTCCCATTGAAGGATTTACTGTCTAATGATGATCTTCTATGTTGAGAGAGAGAGATAGAGATTTGCAGGAATTGATGACAAGCAAATTATAGTACATTTTCATGGCTTGAGGAAACATCGAGGCCATCTACCAGAAAGTCCCCGTATCATGACAACGTAGCATAAATACTTTTCTAATCTGTTGTTTGAAACTATTGGCATACTTGTGCAGGATAGATATATTGATATGCAGTTTGTGCACTGGTTATAGGTGTAATTACACTTCGATATTTTCAGCCAGAGAACGAATAATTCAAGTAGGTACAGTCCATGTTAGTAGTCCTTGTACACCATGTTGCATTTTGTGTTTTTTGGTGCTTACATCATTTAGTGTTTCATAATCTGGAACTACTTTGGATCATTAGCTGGTTTTCAAAGTGCATGTAGCTTCACATTTCTCAAGTTATGTTGATTTCTGGAGTGCAAGTGCCTTTGTATTTTTTAAGTTAAATTTTCGCCCCTGGTAGCTTGAATTCGTGGATCCGCCACTGCACACAAATCATACACGCAGGCCAGTACAAATTAAATGAAATGCATGGACTTACGCTAGCTCGTTGTACAGGCTCACTGCAGCTCTGCTTGCGCTTGGGATGTTCCATGTACAAGTCCATGTTACCACTTGCTTGGATGTGCAGGCCTTGTGCTCCTTGCATCCCCCTCTGCATTTTTGACACAGCGAATGGTTGATCAAATAAGAGGAATCGACCTTGCTATTGTTCCAGAGGATAGGTACTTACAAGGTTATACAGGTGTGCAGGATGTGTACCAGATCCCGTAGCGCCGTCATGCTTCGCTAAAAAATGGTTTTGCTTGTTTCAAATGATATCTCCAGAAGAAATAAGAGTTAAAGTCAGAGTTGCATAGGCGTGTAAGCTAAGAGAGCAGTAAAGGATATCCAAACATCGTCGGAACAGTGCACAAGGGAGTGATATGTGGATACCTAGTTCGGGTCGGCGTTTGGGCATGCTCGCCTAGCTAGTGTGTGGGTCACTTCAGAGCCGTTGAGGATGATGCGCTGGCTGACCGTGCATGGATGCAGATCTTGAGCGGCAGCGGAGCGCTACGATGCGGTGGACGAGACCGTTGGTGAAGCCCCAATGGCCTCCGGGGGTGGAGGTGCGACGATGTGCTCGGTGAAGTAGCCCCGATGAGGTGGGAGACAGCGTCGGTGAAGCGCACCTGATGCGGTGGAAGTCGGTGTCTGTGAGGCACATCGGTTGCGGCGGCCGACATTGTCGGTGGACCACCCGGTGCGGTGGACGAGGGCATAGATGAGGTAGCTCCGGTGCAGTGGTGAAGCACGGCCATCGTCTTCATCGTCGTCGTCTATCACAGAGGTGGGGAAAGAGACGAGACGAGGGGCGATTCGAACTTTGCTTGGGTTGGCGGCGAATTAGGGATTTGAGTGCCCTGGGCGCAGAAGGGGACGATGGAGAAGGGAGATTTTGCAGGGCTGGAATTGGGGCCGCCAGATATTTCAATCCGAAACGTGGAAGCGCGATTTTTTTTTTGTCGTCGTTCTTTTTTTCGAGGGGCGGGGGGGGGGGGGGGGGTGGCGGGGGGGGGGGGGGGCGGGGGGGGAGGGGGTGCGGGGGGTGGTTGGTGGGGAGAGAGGGGAGTTGGGTGGTTGGTTGCTAGCGTCCGTACGACACACGCGACCACCACGACACGACCCTGGTCTGCCTGGTGCGCCTACATTTGAGAATGCAAACGAATCTTCTTTCATTTGCAAACGAATCTGTATGTATTACCATGCCCATGTTTTCCTTGCAAATAATTTGTCATTCGAAACGAGATACTATAAATTAATTAATGAGGAGTTATTTGAATTAGAGTGTGTGTCACATAGCGATCTCCAATTCTAACGTGGATTTCGCATTTCACGATATCCACGCTACTTTTTTAATACAAATTCATATGTATAAGATGAAGACCATGGTAGTGAGAAAACTTTGGATGGATTCAAACATATGACCTACAAAATAGCACAACAATCGAGTCAATGTCAACTTTTCCAAACCTAGTATGGCACGAATTCGAAATAATTACGGAAGCCATATGCATGGTCCTCAATTCAAATCTTACAATGTACACTAAATTGAAACGTCGATATTAAGTCTCGTACTATCTACATTCAAATGTTGTTTTTAGCCCCACCCCCCGGCACACACGCTACATACTTCCTGTATCGATCAATCTTCCTCTCCTAACCACCTTAGAAAGATATCGGTTTCCAACACACGTTCATTCTTTCTCTCCATGTTTCGATCTCTAACTCTCTCAACTACACAGCCCCCTTTTTCCACTCTGTTACCAAATGTATCTCTCTCACACACCCTCCATTGCACTCCATGCCGAGCTCTCTCTCTCTCTCTCTCTCTTGTTGGATACATGCATTGCCTATCTAGACCCCCTCTCGTGTGCACGCACGCACATTGTCTATCTAGCTCACTCTCTCGAGACTGTCTCACTCTTTCTTCCGCACGGCGGCCCACACTCGCTCAATCTCGCTCTCTTTATCTAAGTCTCGATTAACCTCACTTTCTCTCACACACAAATGATATATCTCCCTGTTCGGGCCTCAATCGACACACTCTATACTCTCTCACGCAGATTGTCTATCTAGGTCAGTCCATCCAAGCCGCCCCCAATCTTTCAACCTCATGGCAGGCCACGCTCGCTCAATCTATCTCTCTCCCTCCCTCTCTCTCTCTATGTATGTCTTGATTGACCTCGCTCTTTCTCAGACACAAACGATATATCTCCATGTTTGAGCCCAATTTGACATACTCATATTGTATACTCTCTCACACACATTGTCTATCTAGGTCACTCTCTCCAACCCATCTCACTCTTTCGATCACATGACGACCCACACTTGCTCAATCTCTCTCCCTTTATCTATGTATCAATTAACCTTGCTTCCTCCCACGCACAAAATATATCTACATGTCTGTGACTGGATCATCTCTCAAGCTCTATCTTACAGCCCTCACCCTTCCCAAAAGCTCAACCGGACAATATCTCTCCAGAGCATATATATCTTTTCAACGAATGCCGGACCACACTCACTTTGTCTCTCTATCTATCTGTGTCTCGATTCACCTCGCTTTCTCACGCCGTATCTTCAAGCTACCTCTCCATCCCTCGCAGAGCCGGAGCTATTTACATTACGAGGGGGACTCCAACCTTGGATTAATTTGTGAAGGCATTTATTCCGGTGGGTTTAGATTATATTTTCGTAGCATTCGGCCCACAACTACTCCAAACACCGTTGCAACCCCCGCACCTCCCCCAATTGATTTCCCTCTGGCTCGGTCACCGCTCTCTCGCACGTCCTTTCTCACCTTCCACGTCGCACCATGATATTTTTGCAAAAAACTCTGTTGTTCTCTTTAATTATTACAAATAAGCTACAAACTACACACCGATAGTCCACCTGTAATGGAACAAATTTCGACCAACAAATTAAAGTGCTACAAACTACACACCGAGGGGCCCACCTGTCATGGAACAAATTTGGACCCATATATAAATTAAAAATGAAAAATGACGAGGATCGAACATGCGACCAGGGCCTTCAAGCCGCACGTCAATAGGCAACATAATAGCAACGTTTGTTGTACCCTCCTTTGTTGATATAATGTTTTTATATTACCAGAGCCTATTTAATGGATAACATGTTTTAATATTAATTTTAGTACATTAGTGGGACCGGCTCATTAGCATGTACTATTTGCCTTCACTTACTGGTGGGTTCCATGTCTGCTCTCTCTCTCCTCCCCTTCTACGTTTAGACGCATGGGCAAACACGAAGAACGCGCGGGCGATGTTGCCGTTGACCATATCTGGACGCGTTCACAAGTTACGGCACCAGTTTCACGTACTAGTAGTATTATACATGTAACAAGTTTAGGAACAAAAGTGATCGTGACGGACAAGTTAGGCTAGTTGTAGAACTATTTATCTACTACTCCGTCATAATTAAATGCGTGGATAAATAGATGTATCACCTAGTGCTCGAACAAGGGGACTGGTCGCGCCCTATAAGTATTTGGAATTGACATCCCTAAAAAAATATTTGGAATTGACGTGGTATTTAATATGAAATGTTTGCGACGAGAAGGAATACATGTGGCTTGATGATGTTTTATATTTAATTTGATACGGCTCTAGCAGAACATTCAATCGATCAAACCATAGATTTCATTCAGTCTGACTCCGACTTTACATTCATACGATGATCGAACTAAAATAAACGGAAATGATAAATCCCAAACGTTCGGATTTTAAGCATGGCAATCCAAACGTTTTTCATGGCAAATTAAGATTATGCGGCGGCGGCGGGGGCGTCTTGAAGCGGCTCCTCTGCCGTGCTTTGTGTGCCGTCGGGCCACTAACTGACGGTGATGGCGACGGCGGTGTCTTGCGCCGTTGTTCGCGTACTCCTTGACGTTGGCCCTAGCTTCAAGGAAGGCCAGAATGTTCTGGACTTTGGTCTCCAGGAGCGAGTCAACTGGCGGGAGGAGGCGACTGGTGTTGGTGCAAGGAAGTGATCGACGGCGGCGATCCATGCCGTTGAGGGGGCACTGGCACCCGCGCGAGGACAGGCGCTGACAACGGCGCGGCGGAGACATTCGTGTGCACGGGCACCGGCACGGGCGCGCGCGTCAGTGCACGCACAGGCGCATGCGCTGGCAGGTGCACGGGCGCGTGAATGTCGGCAGGGACCTCATGGAACCCCGTGGCATCAAGCTCGGCGACAATGTGTGGCTCCCATCCCATCAATGCCACGGGGATGGGCGCTGGCGCAGTCGGGGCGACGGGAGCCGGAACGGGAGCGGGGACAGGCGCAGCGTCTTCCCGCAAGGCCAGTTCAAGCTCGTCCCTAAGCGCCTTATGTTCTTGAGACTCCGACTGGGTGTCTTCCTCAGGAAACTGGAAGACTAAGGGCAGACCATCGTGATGCGGCATGGCCTACGGTTAGGTCAGGCTGGTTGGAGGTAGACGATAGGAGAATCGGAGAGGAAGAGAGAAGATTGTAGCGATACCGGGTAGTGCGGGGGTGATTTTGAACTGTGGCGCCGGCGCCATTAAAAGTGGGGGTAGTTGGGTCGAAGGTGGCGGCGGAGCCTGGTCAAGGGGCTCGCCTCCCGGTGAGCCTGCGCAGCGGCCTGCTAGCACGCCTCCCGGCCAGCCGACGCAGCGGTCTGCTCCCACGCCTCTCGTCGACTCACACACTTGCTCGGACGGCACCTACCGATGAGAAGCGGGACTCGTGGCGGCACGTAAACGCCCATGGTTTGAATAGTGAAAGCGTTCACGTTAACGTGACAGGTCTTTGTTCCAAAATACCTTGGCTCTTCATTTGTGCAACTTTTCATAAGCAGCTTGTCTCAAATTGAACAAAAAAATTATGATAGCATATTTGTGCCATATCATGAGACCATGCTCAGTTTCATGAATTTCAGGTCACTTTTGGATTTTTTGAAATTTAAAATCCAGGATTCGAAACAATATCATAACCTGCATCATGCAATAAATTTTCAAGCGATACATCTTTACTGTTGTAGATGTTAATATTTCTTAAGAAAGGATTTGGTCAAACATTTTGCTTAGTTAGACTTCAGACAAGTTATATATGCAGAGTAAAATGATAATCCCTCCGTACCAGTGCATTGCCTGATATATTAACTCAAGTACTAGGCACGAACAAACGGGGCTCAATTCTGTGCTCATCCTGGTGTAGTACTCCTATTAGTAGTACTAGGCAATGGAGTTGACGGGTGACCTTGGGTAGCGGCGACAGAGGGAATTGAACCATGCTCGGCACGGTAGGTAACGTTGTCTAGTTAATAAAGCATCCCTCCATTGTTCATCGGTAGTCATTACGGATCGGGGACATGAGGGGAATTTCCTAGGGCTGGAATTCTGGCCGCCAGATATTTTGACTCGATACGCGAAGGCTCGAGTGGTTGGGGTTGGCTAATGTGCGTACCACGCACGCCACCACAAGGACACGAGCCTGGTTTTTTTTAGGATCAACATGAGCCCGGGTCTGGCTGGTACGCCGTTGGGTGCTACCATTCGAGAATACGAAAGGAATCTTTTAAACTGCCGAACGAATCTATATGTATTACAATGCCCGTATTTTCCTTGCAAATTATTGGTCATTCCAAAAGGTACGGTAATTGATTTATGATGACTTCTTGAATTAGAGTGAGTTTGTGATATAGTGATCTCAATGTGGATTTCACATTTCATGGTATCCCCAGTAAGTTTTTCATTGCAAAGTCAAATTTAAAAGACGAACGGTATGGTGGTTAGAAAACTTTGTATGTATCAAGCATATGACCACACCCACACACCACCACACACACCACACACACACACACACACACACACACACACACACACACGAATACAACAACAATCCAGTAAGTATAGTGCACCTATTTTCCAAACCATGCAGGTAAAACACGAATTCAAAAATACTCCCCTGTTCCTAAATATTTGTCTTTTAGAGATTTCAACAAGTGACTACATACGGAGCAAAATGAGTGAATCTACACTCTAAAATATGTCTATATACATCCGTATGTGGCAGTCCATTTGAAATCTCTAAAAAGACAAATATTTAGGAATGAAGGGAGTAAAATGTAAGCCATGCATGGTCCTCAATTCAATATTTAAAATGAACAGGAAACTAAAACATGAATATTAAGTCTAGTACTATATACATGCGAATGTTGTGTTTAGGTCTCTCCATTGACCCCCCCACCCCCACGCACACACACACATACTTCATGTATCGATTGATGTTCATTTCTTTGTTAATAGAGCTATTGGTATCCGACACACGCGCGCTCATTATTGCTCTTCATGTTTCGATCTCCATTTATGTCATTCCCGCCCTCACACTCTCAACAAATGTATTTCTCACACACAACCTTGTCGTGCCCTCCATGACAAACGCTCCCTCTCTCTATCTCAAGACACATGTCTTGCCTTTGTAAAACACCTTCACCGTGCATGCACACACAAAGTCTATCTAGGCCACTCTCTCGGTAACTATCTCCCTCCAGCCCTCACCACAGCTTCGCCGCACAATATCTCGGTGTATCGTCTTTAGCATTCGAGTGTATGCTAGGCCACACTCCCTTGATCTCTCCCTCTATAAATGACTCGATTGACCTCGCTTTTTCGCGTTGTCTCTCTCAACAATAGACGCTCACACTACACCTCTTGCATAGGCGGAGCTATGTAGATTGTCGGGAATTACCCCTCGACCTTAGATAAAATTGTGAAGCTCTGATGCTATATGCTGATACAAGTTCATTGGAGCTTGTAGATCTGAGATATAGCAGCTCACAGGATGTCTTAATATTTTTACAGGAAACCTTAATGAGTTTGAGAATTGCACATAGTTTGTACAAAAAACTACTCAGATGCCCTTGGATCCCATATCCAATGACCTCGAAGCTCGTATCACCGTAGCATCTAAGATGAAGGAGGACCTCATATTCTCCTGTATGTAAGAATATCATGTGCTACCACACCTTAGATGCTTTGGTGATACAAGCTCTTCGAGCTGTTAGATCTGTGATCCAACAACTCCTTGGTGGTTCGAATGTTTTTTTTTTTTGCAGAAAAGCCCCCAAAGAGTTCGGCCACTGCTTACAAGCACAAAGACTGCTTAGATGCCATTGGATCTCACATCAACCGACCTCGAAGCTCGTATCACCATAGCATCCAAGCTGCGAGAGCACCTGATGTTTTCTCGAATGGGAGAATATGAGGTGCTCCCACACCGTAGATTCTATGGTGACACAAGTTCCCAGGAGATCTAACGGCTCACAGTAGGAGGTTTGAATGTTTTTGCAATATAGGCCTCAAAGAGTTTGGGAATTGCGTAGAAAGTACAAGTACTATGCATGTGGCATCTGATCACATATCATACGACCTAGATGCTCGCATCACCGTATCGGCTAATTAAGCTACTAGGAGCACCTAATATGAGCTACTAGGAGCCGTTGGATCCAAGATGCAGCGGCACACACGAGGCCTGAATGTTTTAATTGCAAAAAAAAACCTTGGAGAGTTTGGAAATTGTGCATAATTACAAAGACTACTCCCAAGCCATTGGATCAACAACGTAAAAACTCGTATCACCATAGCATCTAAGCTACGGGGTGGATGTGATATTCTATGCCACTGTCATTTTTGTTCCTAAACTTGCAAAATACGTGTAACTGGTGCCATTACTTGTCTAACCGCGCAAAGTGTTTGTGCAAAAAAACCATCCTACACTGAAATATCGGAACAACACACAGGGGTCCCATTTGTCATTGATCAAATTTGGACCTAAAACTAACAAATCTGAAAGACGAGATTCGAATTGGCAACCTGGACTACAAAGCGTAAGTCGATAGCCTGAAACAGCAACGGTTGTTGGCTTTGTCGCATAACTTGATTTTATACAATACTAGCAAGATGGCCGTGCGTTGCACGTAACATCAAGATGCATTTGTATGAGTAGTTTATCTTGTGAGAGAAAAGGATGAACGAGGGAAGGCCTTATTTGCAAATGTGGAGAGGGGTGTGGGTGTCTTTTTGCAAAATTGCCATAGTTTCCTTCCTATCCGTCAGATATAAATCGGACAGCCTATATTGCAGGATGGCAGGCACACCATCATCACCAACTCTATTTTTAATAAGAGTAGATTACGTTGAGTAGAGTAGAGGGAGTGGCTCGTCAACACGTGCATGACTGTTGACTTACTTATTGGTGGGTACCATGTTTGCGATCTCTCTCTCCTCTCCATCGTCTAACCTTTAGACGCATGAGCACACACGAAGAGCGGCATGAGCTTGCTGTGGTGTTATTATCTCTACTCCTATAAAAGACTCAGTTGGTGATGATGGTGTGTCTGCCATCCGTCATTTCTGACCATTAGATCTGCATCTAACGGCTGTGAGGTAAGTAGTGGCATTTTTGCAACAATAGCCCACTTCTCTGCTCCAATTTGCAGAAAACCCCTTATTATCTTATAAGCAACCACATCCCTCCCTCACCTCATCAAAACAACCTGAGAAATATATTTTGAGTGAAAAGTAATATATTTTTAGTGGTATATATGTATATCAAAACAAGAGTGTTTTCTTTCAAGTTTGTGAACAAGTACTATTCTACTTTGGATCTGTTGCAACGCACGGGCACATTGCCAGTAACTAAAAAAAATGCTTGGAAATAGAAGAATCGCCTAGAATAAGAGACGTTGTGGCTGGTCGAGATGGAGCTAACCACACCTATCCTCCGTGCCACATTAGCATGATGAAGCCGTGTGGCTAATGGGGTGTTTCCGACCGACTTGCTGGGTCCCGAGGTCGAACCATAGGTAGTACGTCTGATACAGTATATTTTTACACACACATTTTTCCTCCGTGCCGAGATGTGGCACATCCTACCACGCGGTTTCTGGGTCCTCCCGGGTGGCGCACACATATTTTCTTCCTTGCCGAGATGTGGGATGCCCTACCGTGCGTTTTCTGGGTCCTCCTCGGTCGTAGCACCGAAGCAAGTAAATGAGTCATCAAATCACAAAAGCCCACCTTTCCTGCCGAGTACATCAGTGAAGCACGGTGGCTAGCTAGTTGGGCTAGTGCGACCGATTAGCTAGGCCGCCGCCACATTTGTTTTTTCACCCCTTTTTTTCTCTCCTTGCCGGCAGGTAAATTTAAATATCCACCGCGGTGTTGCTCTGGTCTTTGGGTGTGGCAGGCACGACAGGATTTTTATTTTTTTGATTGACAGGAACAGGCGTGGCAGCAATTAGTCATGATGACTCCGCCTGTAAAACCCACTGCTCCCGGATGTGAAAAGTCATCGACTGGTGTTTTCCCATGGTGAAAACCAAAAGATTCACCCTGCTTCTCGGCCGTCTTGCCTTCTCGTAGATTGCATTGCCTCTCAGCCGTTTCGCCCCCTTTGCTTCCTCTCCCCATTGCTTCTACCTAGTTCCATGGCGGCGCACCAGATCACGGAGTCTGAGGTGAGGCGCCTGACACAGGAGCTCCATGCCAAGGATGCAGAGCTCAGGGCCAAGGACATGGAGCTCCATGAGCTCAAGGAGGAGAGGAGTGCCATGCTCCTCCTTTATGTGTAGGAGTTCATGGAGCTTCAAAAGCGGCAGGCGTCCACCACAAAGATGCTCGAGGCGTCGGCGGCATTGCTGCAGAAAGCGGGAGATACGATAGGCGGTCAGGCAAGCCGGCTGGAGCGCGAGCGGGCCGATCATGACGAGGTCCAGGATCGCCTCAACCACTTGGTGGACCATGTTGCCACGCACGTGTTTGTGGCACCCCGGCTCAGAGTAAACCGGAACGCCCCGTATTCCAGCCCAGGGACAAGTCCTCTGGAATACGACACTGTTGGCATAGAACAAATCAGCTCTTTATTACAATGGATATGGTTACAAAGGGTATATGGATTACATCGGCACGACGACACTACGCCGGCCCGGGGTAGCTCTATGCTAACAGCGGAGTAACTCTCTCGGCAGCGGAACAACAACGGCGGTGATGGACTCCACTCCGCAGGGACTCTGGCTAGAACGCGTATCCTAGGTCGCAAACTCAGGATCCTCGACAAGCAAGCAATCATAGCATGACCTGCAAACTGGCATGACACGCCAGGTGAGTACTTTGAATGTACTCGCAAGCTCACAACAAACATCAACATTAAGGCAAGACAACATCATAGCAGTCAAGATTAACAAGCAGGGTTATCTAGCAAGATAACTTCTGAACTAAATGCAGTAAGGTAAAGCATATTTAATTTGTACTCTGAATAATCTCAGGATCCAATCCGAATTTGTTCCAAGTCCAATCCCAATCATGTGGTCATCCGACCACTCATCTCATTGCCATCCCATGGCTAACATATCTTTTACCTGATTCCATCTGCACGATAAGTCTGACAAACTTACTCTCTTTCGGGTTGTCTCACAACCCTCAGAATACTCATGCTCCACCGAGTACTTCCGATCTTACGACGGGTTCTTCCATCACTATCACTACTATGGTTGACCACCTAGTGAGGTCTGGACGGACTGTACAATACCGTGGACATGGCTATTCGAATAGATTTTACACTCTGCAGAGGTTGCACACTTTACCCACACCATGGAGCACCTGACCTCGTTATCCCATTCGGGTGGACCAGCGTTGCTCCAACGAAACCTGCCTGACCCGTGACTCTCCCATCGTACCACTGACAATCATCCTCCCTCGGAGTCGTGCCCTGGGTGGCCCCTATGTCACTGCGTGACACCTGCTGTCGGTGTCAAAACCGGCAGACCTCGGGGTAGGGGGTCCCGAGCTGTGGATCTAGGATCGATGGTAACAAAGACGATGAACACGGTGTTTTACCCAGGTTCGGGCCTCTCTATGGAGGTAAAACCCTACGTCCTGCTCTTGTTTATATTGATGAAGTATCAAGGTACAGAGTTGATCTACCTCGAGATCATATGTTGTGGTCTAAACCAAAGGGGTATGATGAGTAATGTCATAATCTATCTATCAACGAGCCTGGCCTCGGCTTATATAATGTACCGGAGGCCTAGGATAACAAGAGTCCTAGTCGGCTATGTTGGTGGAGAGGAGTCCTTGTCTTGATCACCAAGTCTTTTGGAATCTTCCTCGTATATGTCATCGGCTGTCCGAACTGGCCCATTAGTGAACCGCCACGGGGGTCCTCGGCCCAACCCACTGGTCGGGAGGTGACATGGTGAGTACCCCCTAGTCCAGGACACTGTCAATCATCTTGAGCGTCGTCTTGAGCTTGTTCTTGATCTTGAACTTGCTCGGTGGTAAGAACTTGACCTTGGGCATCACTTGGTGGTTCACCATCATCTTGAGGTTGATCTTACCCTTGATCTTGTTCATTTGGTTGAGGGCCTCCACTTTGTTTTTTGGAAGCGTGTGGGTCTTGGGTTGGTGATGGTTCCACTTGAGTAGAACATTGTCCTTCTCCTTCGGTCACAAGGGGTTCCTCAATGGGTAGGATATAGCCAACACCCATTCTTCTTATGGCTTGGGGAGGAATTTCATCACCTACAGCACAAGTACCACTTTGCTCCACTTGGGAGCCATTATTCTCATCAAACTCCATGTTACATGTCTCCTCAATGAGTCCGATGGACTTGTTGAGGACACGGTAAGCATGAGAGTTTGTAGCATAACCAACAAATATGCCCTCATGAGCTCTAGTCTAAAATTTAGACAAACGAACATCTTTCTTGAGAATGTAACACTTACACCCGAACACCCCCTAGTCCAAGACACCGTCAGTAGCCCCTTGAACTGGTCTTCAAGTTGGGGACGCTCCTTGGTTCTTCCGATCTGTTCTTCGTCTTCGGTCGTCGGTCTTGAAAACTGGTTCAACAAATCTTCCCATCTCCGATCTTGAGGATCGCCGAGGTGTATCCGAAGAGTTCATACGTCGGGTATCCGAGGAGTCTTTTTAAGTTATCGGCCTTTATCAATGCCTTGTAAGTTTTTTACGCCACACCTGGGGTTTGAAGTGCTTCCCGTGTGATGGCGCCCTCTTGCGCCGGAGCTCTAATGCCGAACTAAATCCGAGGCATCTTTTCACAGCCGAGCTCCAACACTATTCGGCATTCAAGGTATCCTCTTGCGTCTGAGCTCCAATGCCGAACCGAATCCGAGGTATCATAGATTACCTTGGCCTCTGAAAATTTGAATGAGTTCATCCGAACTTAAATGCTGGAGTAGTCTTCTATGGAACGAGCCATTCGAATCCAAACTTTATGCCGGACTACTTCCGAGCTCCAACGCCGGACTCCATCCGACTTCTAATGATGGTCAGCATCCGAGGTGTCATAACTACCTCGGTCTTTAAAAGATTGAACGAATTCAGCCGAGCTTAATGCCGGAAATGCCCTCTATGGAGCCAGCCACTGGCGCTCGAGCTTTATGCCGGACTGCTTCCGAGGTGGTGCACCACCCTGACTGCGGGCTGATTTTTTGTGAATATTTTCAATTGGTGCAATTTATTCTCTGCCGAGATATATAGCCAGTAGCCCTCAAGGTGAGTGTCGGTCTAAAACCCGAGATGCACCTGAAGGATGGCATAAAACCGGTGATCCCAGTAGCCCCTGAGACTCAGGCCGATTCACAAAATCGGCCTGAGGATCAACTCCTACCTCTGTAGCATACTTAGGAATGGAAATGTGGCGTGCATATTCCTCGAGACTCAGGTTGGGTGCGGCCGACCATCCTGAGGATCATAATCTCCTCAGGAAGTATTTCGCACTTTGTAAACTGTCTGGATTGAATCGTCGATGCAGTAGCCCCCGAGCCAATGGTCGGGTGGCAACACCAGATCAGGGGATCGATGTGCCCCTTTAACATTTGTAAATGAGAAGCGCGAAGCCTAGTAGCCCCCGAGGCTTAATTTGGGCACAGGTGGCCGAATTAAGGATCAATGTCCGGACTATATCACAATTTATGTGTAATGATTCTATGTATCCAAGTACTTTACATCACTAATGCTCAGATCCGCATTGTACAAAACTTTGTTGACCGACCATCGGCTTCAACCTCTTCGGCCAGCAGCCAAAGAGTGTTCGTCCTACTTTATAAAGCCTTTATAAGGGCAAAGATTTACGACAAACAAGGCAATCCGGCCATACGGTTTTATAAACAAAGGTACGCAGAGAGATATGTTATAAAACATCTTCTGGGAAAAATAGTTCCGTTACAGGTTCCTTTTCCCAGGCTGTCATGTTGATCATGATCATGAGACCTCAACTCCGATCAATGTGGGAGGAAAATATTGATGATTTAGTTGGGAGAAAGTTCCCGAACTCTGTGGTCCATAATGAACCAAAATTTTCACTTCCGTCATTGCCGACCAATTATATCCTTTAAGATCGCTAGCTTTCGGCTTCACCCAGTCTGAGGTACTAACTCGGATGACCCGGTAGTAACAATCACAGAGGTGCTCCCTTTACAGCCTAGCCGAACAATCGGGAACGTAGGGATAAGCACAGGAGCCAGGCAACCCAGCTTGGCCAAAATCTTAAGTCAAATTGATGCATATTTATGGCTTTATAACGATGATTACGGAAGGCAACCCTCGTATACTAAATACAAAGGCCGACGATATGATTATTTTGGCTCCGTTGCGACCGTTTATCAGTTGAAAGTGGCCCATCGTCGGCTTCCACCCCCTTGTAGATGCTACGCAGGGTGTTTCCGCAATAACAAAGCAACCCTTAGCCGATGTCTCGGTGCCCGAAGGCGGTTGTGTTAGCGGAAACGAGGCAATCAGATATGCGGGCTTTATAACTTTCACTTAGTCATAGGAGCTTTAAACTGGGAAAGCTAGCTACGAGCCCCCGGTAGTGTTCGGCATCGATCGAAGTCTAGCCATTAACACTTCGGCCAATATTATGAAAGGCCCATCGTTTAACATGGGGTAATCGGCATCGATCTATAGTGTGACACCGTCATCGGATCGCTGACCAGTTTACGCCCATTGTGACAGTCAGTTTTTGGCTTTCTCCACTGAGGTGCTTAACCATTCGAGCTGGAAGCACAATCGCAGTGGTTCTCCCTTTGCACACCTAGCCCAACAAAGTGGAACATAGGAGGCAAGCATAGGAGCCGGGTAACCCAACTATTGACCGAAGACACAATTCGAAACCAATGCATATATAGCAGGATCCGAGAATGTTTTTGCCGAATCTCTAAAGGTGTCCGGCGTTGCACTGCGAGACTTATGCTGGAAACACACAAATAGGTTAAAAGTGCCATAAGCATGGGAAACCAAAAAACTTATGTAAAAGCTTGACGTCCGAACTAAATCAAGTCATTTGGTGCCAATCCAAAAATTGGTCTTAAAATTTTTGTGCTTCTGTCACGCATTTATATGACACATCCGATCTCAAGACATCAAGCAGGTCAGCCTTCGGCTTCAACCTCCTATCCCGAAGGCGGAGTGCTTCTCAGGCCAGTTTAGCGAACTAAACTCGAGCGGCTTTAGAGGGAAGCCAGGCTATCCGGCTATTGACCACACACTCGAGTCGAGAAAGGAGTAGTAAAAAAGACTTTGCAACGACTGAGAAGAAAACACATTTATTATAAAATGGCTCATATAAATTATAAGAGCCCCCAGTTAACATGGGTAAAGGGAGTTTGTTTTAACAAACAATGTATGTGAGCACGGTCGAACCGAACACAAATAAAAAATTTAAAATTTTTGAGCATGAAAGCAACTTAGCTGGTTAATGTGTTCGGCATTGATGACGCGGGCCGAGCTTGCAGCGGGTAGAGGTCCCAGCCCCCAAGCCGATTTCGAGGTGCCTGAGTGAAGAGCTCGGCTTGATGAAGTGGTGACGCCGTACGGTCGATGCGGTGAGGCAAAGCCCCCAAGTCCAGCCTAGGTGAGAAAAACCCTCATGACCGAGGTGACGAAGAGCTCGGCAGAAAAACAGAAGTGTTTAACAATCAATGTTTGAACGAACAACTTTTTTGTTTAACACAAATATAATGTTTGGTTGAACTGAACAAGAAATAAAATAAAATAGAAAATTATAAAGAAAAAAAAACTGAGCATGGAGGGGACTTAGCTGGTTAATGTGTTCGGCATTGATGACGCGGGCTGAGCTCGTGGCTGGACAAAGATGTAGTCCGCAGCCTAGCCAAGGTCACAGCCCCCAAGCCTGAGGTAACCGAGCGAGGAGTTCGGTTTGATGAGGTGGCGATGCCGCACAGTCGATGTGGCGAGGTGAAGCCCCCGGTACAGCTAACGTGACGAAGCTGGTTGGCTGGTGACGCCGAAGTCACCGGAGTAGGTTGATGAAGAGATGGCGAAGCCCCCGGTCTAGCCGAGGTGACGGGGCAGGTCGGTAGTATGACGTTTGCAGCCCCATGCCGGCCGAGGTGTCGAAGCAGGTCGGCGTGGTGGACATCGGCTTGGTCAGCCGGATTAGTATTTGGGATTTCTTCGGAATCGTCTTCCGGTACTATGGTACAAGGGGCGAGTCCGGCCAGGGTTGAGTCCTGATGTTCGGACGCCGAAGTCACGTCTAGTATTGAAGCTAGATATGGGATAAGAGAGGCGAGTCCGGCCGGAATTGGATCCTGATCTTCGGACGCAGAGGTCACATCCAGGCTTGAAGAAGCAATAGTGCGGCGATGCCGTCGCGGGCCGGATCTTGTGACGCGGTCGATGCCCGCTTGATGAAGTGACCATGCAGTGATACCGGTGTGCCCGCTCCGTATAATTCGTGGGGCGATAGTGTTGGTGATGATTTACCCTTCGTGATGCCGAACTATTGTTTGGCTTGCCGAGATAATGATCCGAAGAGGTTGAGTTCGGCTCGATGAAGCGACGACCCGTCTGGCGCAGGTCGACAGGCGTGCAGCAACGTTGTCAGGCTGATTTGACACCGGCGCAACGGTGAAAGTTACCTCCGAAATGGAGCAAAATTTGTGAGCATGTGTTCGGAAACAAAACACAATACCCTAGAAAGAGATTCCTCCAAAAAGGTTGTCCAATATCCCGTTCATGAAGAAAGATGAACTTGGGTCGGATTCGTATTCGCGCAGAAAATAGATCAGAAAATTGATGCGCTCATCGGAGGTTTTCCGCAGTTTAAACGGTCGGATCGAGCTGAAATTTTGAGGGGTAGTAGATACAGGAGTTATGCAGGGGATCAATGGTTGGATCTTCCAAAGGACGTCCGAGCTAGATGCTGAACTCTACGCCCTAAACTTGTCCAGATTCCCGTCCAGATTTGACAGGGGTCCGGTATATCGTAGATCGCCGGAGATTCCTCCATCGGAATACGACGAAATTTTACAGGTTTGTTATATACACAATTCCACACTATTCCACCAAA
Source organism: Thinopyrum elongatum (assembly GCA_011799875.1). Lineage (NCBI taxonomy): Eukaryota > Viridiplantae > Streptophyta > Magnoliopsida > Poales > Poaceae > Thinopyrum > Thinopyrum elongatum. Next base: position 136,056,203 of record CM022303.1, read on the forward strand.
GCAATCGTCAAAGCGACACTCGAGGAAGCAGTGACGACGAATACAAATCCGCTGTATAGAAAAACAGCACGGTCGCCCGAGGACAATGTTGAAGTTGAGCCCCCGAGCTATATGGATGATTCCTCCACGATCTTGATAGAGATCGGAGTTGATGTTGATGAAGGCCCTCGTCCGATCGTGACGATCTGAGGTGGAGTGCAGTCCTCGGTCGAGCCAAGGTGACCAGTCGAGCCGGCGATGAACATGCCGACGTCGCAGTTGATCTTGCAGGCGAGCCATTGACCCATTGCCGATCACACAGCGGAACTCTCAATGAAAGCACCATTGTCGGTGTCAAAACTGGCAGATCTCGGGGTAGGGGGTCCCGAGCTGTGGATCTAGGATCGATGGTAACAGAGACGATGAACACGGAGTTTTACCCAGGTTCGGGCCCTCTCTATGGAGGTAAAACCCTACGTCCTGCTCTTGTTTATATTGATGAAGTATCAAGGTACAGAGTTGATCTACCTCGAGATCATATGTTGTGGTCTAAACCAAAGGGGTATGATGAGTAATGTCATAATCTCTCTATCAACGAGCCTGGCCTCGGCTTATATAATGCACCGGAGGCCTAGGATAACAAGAGTCCTAGTCGGCTACGTTGGTGGAGAGGAGTCCTTGTCTTGATCACCAAGTCTTGTGGAATTTTCCTCGTATATGTCATCGGCTGTCCGAACTGGCCCATTAGTGAACCGCCACGAGGGTCCTCGGCCCAACCCACTGGTCGGGAGGCGACATGGTGAGTACCCCCTAGTCTAGGACACCATCACCTACCACCGCCGTGGCTAACAAACTGTCCCAAACGGGGACCTGGTACCATATAACTCAACTGGGCTCACAAGGTTATCGCCGCCTACCGGGCCAGGGTAGAGCGCACGCATAACCTTCCCTGTCGGGCGGTACCAGTGAAAGAGCATGCGATTAGACCAAGTCAAGGCCATCCCATACCGGCAAATGTGGCTGCACGGATAAGTCCGGACAGGTGACTCAAGGTCAACCGACTAAATATCTAATCCCCGAATAATATTTCCATCATAGCTGACCTTCCGATATCATAATAATCCAAGTCAAAACATTAATCAACTAGCAATCCAAAATAACCATAGACGGTAATCTCAACATCATGGCATCAACGAGTAGGTAAACTACTAGTCACTAATAATCCGGTACTCAACATGGTAGTCCCCTATCCGAGAATTAACTCCAATATTGCATAGTCCAATTCATTTCACAAATAACTCATTCTTGCTATTAAAATAATTAGTTTAACTATGATATTGCAATGCAATGATGCAGATGAGAGTTGTGGCTTGCCTGGGGATGAAGGGACCATCGGAAAGGAGTGCGGAGAGTCCGCGGAAGTGACTGCCGGAAACAGTTCTCTCTCGGAGGGGGCGGTTTACGGCAAGGGCAAAATGGTCATTTCCATAGTGGGACCACATAGTAAAAATAATAGCAACATGACGGGCTCGACGAGACGAAGAAGTGGGCGTTGGATTCACCTGATTCGGAGTTGTGAGCAAAAAGTTATAAGGGTTTGAAGTTCAAGGACCAATCTGTAAAACTAGTATTCATAGACAGGTCCCTGGGGCTGAACCAAAAGCGCCTTCGGGCAGAGTACGTTTTCTGAAAAAGAAAACGTAAACTAAGCCGTAGTTAAGCGAAAATGCGCTTTCCCTTACGGGAAGACGTATTCCGTAGAATACGCTTCCACTTAAGTGGCTGGGCCCGGCCACTGGGTCACTTACATGCGGGCCCTGCGTTGACCTTCCTCCCTCTCTCTCCTTCTCCCGCTCCTCCCTCTTCGCCCCCGAGACCAGAGGCAGAGGCGAGGCCGCGCGGTGCCGGCGTGCGGCTGGCCGGCTCCGGCCACCTCCAGCTGAGGCGAGGGCTCCGGCGGCCGTGGGGCGGAATGCTGCTACCGTCTAGAGGCCGCACACGCGTCGGGGAGGGCCGTGGTGGTGGCAGCTTGAACGCCCGCGGCGGATGGGGCTCGGCTCCGGCAGGGTCCCGGCGACTGGGAGGGCTAGAGGCGAGGGCAAGAGGTCGGGTGAGATCGTCGGAGGACGGCGAGCTCGGTGGCGGGCTCGAACGGGGCCGGGGATGGCCGGAGAGACGGATTGGGCGCGGAGGCCGAGCGGCATCCATGGCTAAATTGCGGAACTCCGATGAGCGGCTTGGCCGGCTGAGGGTGCCAGAGAGAGCTAGCGAGAGTGGGGAGGCTGGTGAGGTGGTGCTCGGTGCCTGGGGAGGCTCCGGGCCACGGCTTTTATAGCCGACCGAGCTCGCCGGATAAGCTCGGCTGCGGCGGCGAGCTTATCCTTGCACTGGAGCTTCGGGGCGATGTGGCTGGTGTTTTGCGACATAGAGGAGCTTCGCAGAGGAGTGAAGGGGTATCGGGGATGCTCCAGAAGGCTTGGGAAGGAAGACAACGATGGTCACAAGCGGCATAGTACGGTGACCGCGATCACTGTGGCGTGAGAAGGAAGGATCCGGAGGGGAAGAGGGTTCCAGAGCAAAGAAGAGGCCGAGGGGAAACTGCTGGACATGGTTAGGTGGCGAGGGAGAGGAGGAACACGACGAGGCCGAAGGGTTCCATCGCTAGAGCGCGCGGACGTGTATGCCGGCCACGCGGTCACCGCGTGAACTGGCGCACGCTTTGCACTCCGATCGGTCAAATCATGTCCAGAGTGTTGTCCTTCCAACAAATAGTCCCTCTGGGGTGATGGATCGATGAAACTGACTGTAGTTGGATGTGAATGATCCTCTGAAGTTTATTGCATCCAACTATTGCATAAGACTGTAATCAATAGGAAAGGGATAAGAGGCAATTATAATGTCTGGGAGGTTTAGGGTAGGAAGGACTATAATCCTGTGAATTTTGGAAATAAATTGACCAAGATTTAATATAGTTGCTTTGCAACTGACCAATCTAGTCCAGAAACTCAATCTTGATGTGTCACTCACATGGAGGATCCACTGGGCTGAAATTTGGTAGAACATGATGATTTGGTCATATGAGAGTTCCATAAAAATTTCATGCCATTTGGACAAGCCAAAATGGTACTTCCTTCACAACTATCCTCTCTGACCAGAATCTTAGAAAAATTCTAGGGAATTATTGGGAAGATGAAATGAGCCCAAATTTTGTGGAGATTGGTTATATGTGTAGGAGAATGCTCTGGTAAATTTTCAGCAATTATGGAGAAATATAAAATATAGTTGCTTCACAATGTGAAAATATGACCAGAAACCAAGATTTAATGCTGTGGTCACATAGATGATTGGATAGGATTGAAACTTGGTGGAGAGTCATGATTTGAGCATATGAAGTGCTTGTAAAATTTTAACTCATTTGGATACTCCTAGCTAGCACTTGCTTCACAAAGATTCCAGTTGCCCAGAAACTTTGGAAATTAGCCAAGAGAGATTTAATATCCAAATAAAGTTGAATTTTGGCATGTAGCAATGATATGGATAGGAAAGAGTGCACAAAAAGTTTGAGAGCAAGCAAGCAAATATAAAGGGTACTTGCTTCTCAATCTGACAGATAGGGCAGAATCAGAAAATGAATATTTGTGAAATATTTTTGAACATGGCAAGGAAGGATTTGACATATTTGTGGAAGATCTGACCCAAACAATTTATGAGAATTATTTGGGAATTTTGGGAATGATGGAAATGTGGGTTACTTCACAACCCAGGGCAAACAGGGTTATTCCTTTAATAGAAAAAGGAATATTCCCATGAAAAAGAATATTGGGATTGGTCCAAGATGGAAATGGCAAGGTCTTGGGATGGTTTTGAGGTTGGCAAGCCACTTGGAAAGAGGAATCAAGGGTGATCCCTCCAGGTTGCAGGACTACTAAGCCACAGAAAAGCGAATCCGGACCAAAATCAAAAGAAAAAGAAAATGGGCAAAATCCAGGGTGTTAGAAACCTACCCCCCTTAAAGAAATCTCGTCCTTGAGATTTGGTTGCTCAGGGATCAAACATGAATATTTCCACTTGAGGAAACCGTTTCCACCTCGGGTTTCCTTTTTACCTTTGTATAATGCTCCCACTGAGTTTCATATGACTGACTGCCTTGCTCCGGGGTGGTTTGCTTCACTGGAACCTTTTTCTGGCAAATCTTACCTCATATGTTACTCTGACTTCAATCTTTTATGTCTGTTGTCTTGTCTGGGGCAATAAATTATCCGGACCAAACAATGTGTCCTGCTCGTAAGTTCGAGGGTGGTTCCTCATGGATGTGTCATGACGAGGTCCAATACGAACGACCGCTCACTGAGTTGTGAACAGATATTTCTTAGTGGTCACGAAATCTTTTACTCTTTGCATTGGGTGACTTCAAATGACCGTGTATCCTCTAGGTTCAAAACAGTACTGTGAATCGTACCATTTTCCCGGCGGAATCTGACTTCTCGCACGGATTGCTCGGTCATCTTGGGTATCTTCACTGTCTTGAGTATAAGGCTCCCACCAAATATTTGACTGTCACCTGTCGTGACCAGCATAAAGGTGTACGGTGATATTATCCATAGACTTGACTGACAGTGGTCCTGGCAGCGGAACCTTGTTCACGACAGGTTAGTCTTTAACTGATTCCTATCTGTGAGGACACATGCTTCGAGACAGTTGTTCATCCTTCTAATTACTTAGTCTATCGGTATCTCTATATGGATGGTCGGCCATGTAATGCTTTAACATGGTTGCTGAATTTGGACTGCTGAGTTATTCTTTCGGCTGACCTGACCAGCTTGGTTGCCTTTTTTTGACAATTCTGAGCATATCCGGTTGTCTGAGCGGGTGGTCTCGATATTGGGTCCTTGCAAATGGAATAAACCCCATAGGTGTGTACCCATGGTGACTGGTACCGAGCCAGACTGTCCAGAGTATTTGTACCATTACCATACCTATTTGGACAACCATGCTCTTTCATTATGGTTCTGTTTGCCTGGATCCTTTGCTGAAAGAACTTGGCCTAATTTGCTCTTGATTCTCCATGTGACCATAGGTGTTGTCAGGTACAATATTCCGGCAGGCATATTACTTTACAAGTTGTAGCTGTAGGGTAACAATCGTCTGAACCCCTGGATAAAACCGGCAAATAAACCAGCAGCCACTAGAACGGTCTTTACAACTCAGATCTGGGACATTACTGGAGTAACTCAACCCTGACTCAAGACGGCTGAAAAGTAGCTCAGAGCATGAGACGGTGTCGATAAGAAGAAAGTAGCAACTCCCTAAGACGGCCGAAAAACAGCTCAGAGCATAGGGTCATTGCTACGAAGAGAAATTCAACAGCTGCCCGAGATGGCCGAAAAGCAGCTCAGAACACGGGCCAGTTGCTGACAAGAGAAATAAAAGTTGGCATCCACCCCGGACGGCCAAAAACAGCTCAGAACACAGGCGTTGTGCCGTCACCAAAGAAAGATGGGCAAGGGTTCATCCGTGTCCGAAACAGCTCACTATTATGCATACAGGGTATTCGGCTATCCTTCTTGCTGAACACTAAGTTCATAGCAGATGCTGGCTTGCTTCCAAGACATAGCAGGGTTCAAATTGTACTCATAGTAGACCCAAACCATGTATATAAATCATACCTTTGGCATGGAGTGCACTGTGAATCATGCTCACAATTTGCCTTCTTGCTGATGCGATCATTACTGCTGTAAAAGTTGCACTGATGTATACTTGATGCTAATAACCAATCCAGCCAGGATATCATTTATATTTAGGCCCGATATTCCTGATATAACACAGTCTACTGAAAATTCCATATTGCTGAGCTGAGCTTCCACATGACTGTCTCTTCACTGACTCTTTGGGTTCAGGGTCGGTGAGCAACTTCCATAAGGGGAAAATAAGGTAACACCAAGGGCCCAAAGAAAGAAGCAAAAGAAACGACTAAAATAAAAGCACACAAAGCAGCAAGATCACACGCACAAGCAGTATCGCAATCTACAACTATTCACAGCAATAATATGCATTCCTACTTAAGCACACAAATCTTGCAAGAACTCCAGTATTACAGTCTAACATGCTGTGGCGATGTGCACGAAAGTGAATCAATGTGTGGAAGAAAATTGGTGTAAACAAGGCTACACCAAATACGGGCTTAACACGGATGGAACTGGTGGCGAGGATGAACTTGGTGATCGGGGGTCGGAACACATAAGTTACGACCACATCATCATCAAGCGTACGGAAGAAAACCATACACATCCAAAGAATAGGTGGCGGAATGAGTTAGTGGTGGAGAGAAAGGCTTGCAGGCATTGCCCTTTTCTGATAACAAGGATCAGTAAGGGTTGCCGAAGCGGCTAGTGGAATGGCACGATCCGGGATACAACTTGTATATCACCGAAACGATAGGGGTAGCTGAAGAGAATATATTGGTGTGGTACCGGTGCATCAATCCTGCTAGTGATTGACACCCCTAGCACCTTGGCATCACTCCACTGGGACGAAGATGACACCACACCAAGGAACAAATATGCAAACTGGAGAGCGCAGGTAGGGAATCAAAACCGATGCCACCTACACTCACCAGATCCATCGTTAGTGATAAGATATCTAGTCTATATGCATGCTATGCACAAACAAATGCAACAAACAAGTGCAGCAAACCAACTGAATCCTATACTACCGGTTACTAACGCTCGCACCTAGACCGCGCATCCTATAGCCAGACCTGCTCTGATACCAATTGTGGCACCCCAGCTCAGAGTAAACCGGAACGCCCCGTATTCCAGCCCAGGGACAAGTCCTCTGGAATACGGCACTGTTGGCATAGAACAAATCAGCTCTTTATTACAATGGATATGGTTACAAAGGGTATATGGATTACATCGGCACGGCGACACTACGCCGGCCTGGGGTAGCTCTATGCTAACAGTAGAGTAACTCTCTCGGCAGCGGAACAACGACGACGGTGATGGACTCCACTCCGCAGGGACTCTGGCTAGAACGCGTATCCTAGGTCGCAAAGTCAGGATCCTCGACAAGCAAGCAATCATAGCATGACCTGCAAACTGGCATGACACGCCAGGTGAGTACTTTGAATGTACTCGCAAGCTCACAACAAACATCAACATTAAGGCAAGACAACTTCATAGCAGTCAAGATTAACAAGCAGGGTTATCCAGCAAGATAACTTCTGAAGTAAATGCAGTAAGGTAAAGCATATTTAATTTGTACTCCGAATAATCTCAGGATCCAATCCGAATCTATTCCAAGTCCAATCCCAATCATGTGGTCATCCGACCACTCATCTCATTGCCATCCCATGGCTAACATATCATATACCTGATTCCATCTGCACGGCAAGTCTGACAAACTTACTCTCTTCTGGGTTGTCTCACAACCCTCAGAATACTCATGCTCCACCGAGTACTTCCGATCTTACGACGAGTTCTTCCATCACTATCACTACTATGGTTGACCACCTAGTGAGGTCTAGACGGACTGTCCAATACCATGGACATGGCTATTCGAATAGATTTTACACTCTGCAGAGGTTGCGCACTTTACCTACACCATGGAGCACCTGACCTCGTGATCCCATTCGGGTGGACCAGCGTTGCTCCAACGAAACCTGCCTGACCCATGACTCTCCCATCGTACCACCGGCAATCATCCTCCCCCGGAGTCCTGCCCTGGGTGGCCCCTATGTCACTGCGTGACACCTGCCACCGTCATGGCTAACAAACTGTCCCAAACGGGGACCTGGTACCATATAACTCAACTGGGTTCACAAGGTTATCGCCGCCTACCGGGCCAGGGTAGCGCGCACGCATAACCTTTCCTGTCGGGCGGTACCGGTGAAAGAGCACTCGATCAGACCAAGTCAAGGCCGTCCCATACCGGCAAATGTGGCTGCACGAATAAGTCCGGACAGGTGACTCAAGGTCAACCGACTAAATATCTAATCCCCGAATAATATTTCCGTCATAGCTGACCTTCCGATATCATAATAATCCAAGTCAAAACATTAATCAACTAGCAATCCAAAATAACCAAAGACGGTAATCTCAACATCATGGCATCAATGAGTAGGTAAATACTAGTCACTAATAATCCGGTACTCAACATGGTAGTGCCCTATCCGAGAATTAACTCCAATATTGCATAGTCCAATTCATTTCACAAATAACTCATTCTTGCTATTAAAATAATTATTTTAACTAAGATATTGCAATGCAATGATGTAGATGAGAGTTGTGGCTTGCCTGGGGATGAAGGGACCATCGGAAAGGAGTGCGGAGAGTCCACGGAAGTGACTGCTAGAAACAGTTCTCTCTTGGAGGGTGCGGTTTACGGCAAGGGCAAAATGGTCATTTCCATAGTAGGACCACATAGTCAAAATGATAGCAACATGACGGGCTCGACGAGACGAAGACGTGGGCGTTGGATTCACCTGATTCGGAGTTGTGAGCAAAAAGTTATAAGGGTTTGAAGTTCAAGGACCAATCTATAAAACTAGTATTCACAGACAGGTCCCTGGGGCTGAACCGGAAGCGCCTTCGGGCAGAGTACATTTTCTGAAAAAGAAAACGTAAACTAAGCCGCAGTTAAGCGAAAATGCGCTTTCCCTTACGGGAAGACGTATTTCGTAGAATACGCTTCCACTTAAGTGGCTGGGCCCGGCCACTGGGTCACTTACAGGCGGGCCCTGCGTTGACCTTCCTCCCTCTCTCTCCTTCTCCCGCTCCTCCCTCTTCGCCCCTGAGTCCAGAGGCAGAGGCGGGGCCGCGCGGCGCCGGCATGCGGCTGGCCGGCTCCGGCCACCTCCAGCTGAGGCAAGGGCTCCGGCGGCCGTGGGGCGGAACGCTGCTACCGTCCAGAGGCCGCACACGCGTCGGGGAAGGCCGTGGTGGTGGCAGCTTGAACGCCCGCGGTGGACTGGACTCGGCTCCGGCAGGGTCCCGGCGACTGGGAGGGCTAGAGGTGAGGGCGAGAGGTCGGGTGAGATCGCCGGAGGACGGCGAGCTCGGTGGTGGGCTCGAATGGGGCCGGGGACGGCCGGAGAGACGGATTGGGCGCGGAGGCCGAGCGGCATCCATGGCTAAATTGCGGAGGTCCGACGAGCGCCTTGGCCGGCTGAGGGCACCGGAGAGAGCTAGCGAGAGTGGGGGGGCTGGTTAGGTGGTGCTCGGTGCCTGGGGAGGCTCCGGGCCACGGCTTTTATAGCCGACCGAGCTCGCCGGATAAGTTCGGCCGCGACGGCGAGCTTATCCGCGCACTAGAGCTTCAGGGCGACGTGGCTGGCGTTTTGGAACATCGAGAAGCTTCATAGAGGAGTGGAGGGGTATCGGGGATGCTCCAGAAGGCTTGGGAAGAAAGACAACGACGGTCACAAGCGGCACAGTACGGTGACGGCGATTGCTGTGGCGTGAGAAGGAAGAATCCGGAGGGGAAGAGGGTTCCAGAGCAAAGAAGAGGTCGAGGGGAAACTGCTGGACATGGTTAGGTGGCGAGGGAGAGGAGGAACGTGACGAGGCCGAAGGGTTCCATCGCCAGAGCGCGCGGATGTGTATGCCGGCCACGCGGTCACCGCGTGAACTGGTGCACGCTGTGCACTCCGATCGGTCAAATCATGTCCAGAGTGTTGTCCTTCCAACAAATCGTCCCTCTGGGGTGTTGGATTGATGAAACTGACTGTAGTTGGATGTGAATGATCCTCTGAAGTTTACTGCATCCAACTGTTGCATAAGACTGTAATCAATATGAAAGGGATAAGAGGCAATTATAATGTCTGGGAGGTTTAGGGTAGGAAGGACTATAATCCTGTGAATTTTGGAAATAAATTGACCAAGATTTAATATAGTTGCTTTGCAACTGACCAATCTGGTCCAGACACTCAATCTTGATGTGTCACTCACATGGAGGAGCCACTGGGGCTGATATTTGGTAGAACATGATGATTTGTTCATATGAGAGTTCCATAAAAATTTCATGCCATTTGGACAAGCCAAAATGGTACTTCCTTCACAGCTATCCTCTCTGACCAGAATTTTAGAAAAATTCTAGGGAATTATTGGGAAGATGAAATGAGCCCAAATTTTGTGAGATTGGTTATATGGGTAGGAGAATGCTATGGTAAATTTTCAGCAATTATGGAGCAATATAAAATATAGTTGCTTCACAATGTGAAAATATGACCAGAAACCAAGATTTAATGCTGTGGTCACATAGATGATTGGATAGGGTTGAAACTTGGTGGAGAGTCATGATTTGAGCATATGAAAATGCTTGCAAAATTTTAGCTCATTTGGATACTCCTAGCTAGCACTTGCTTCACAAAGATTCCAGTTGCCCAGAAATTTTGGAAATTAGCCAAGAGAGATTTAATATCCGAATAGCATTGAATTTTGGCATGTAGCAATGATATGGATAGGAAAGAGTGCACAAAAAGTTTGAGAACAAGCAAGCAAAAATAAAGGGTACTTGCTTCTCAATCTGACAGATAGGGCAGAATCAGAAAATGAATATTTGTGAAATATTTTTGAACATGGCAAGGAAGGATTTGACATATTTGTGGAAGATCTGACCCAAACAATTTATGAGAATTATTTGGGAATTTTGGGAATGATGGAAATGTGGGTTACTTCACAACCCAGGGCAAACAGGGTTATTCCTTTAATAGAAAAAGGAATATTCCCATGAAAAAGAATATTGGGATTGGTCCAAGATGGAAATGGCAAGGTCTTGGGATGGTTTTGAGGTTGGCAAGCCACTTGGGAAGAGGAATCAAGGGTGATCCCTCCAGGTTGCAGGACTACTAAGCCACAGAAAAGCGAATCCGGACCAAAATCAAAAGAAAAAGAAAAAGGGCAAAATCCAGGGTGTTACAGTATTGCGGCTGCACGATGCCTACCGTCATGCCAGCGCGACCATGGCGGCCATCGGGCTAAACCCGTTCGACCACCCCGTCGGCTTCAACGAGCTACGGCTTCCTGACCTGGTCTCCTTCTTCACCTATATCTCCGAGGAGCTGAGCCGTCTCCGCGCGATGGTAGGGGCGGAGCTGGACAAGGAGGGGTTGCGGGCTACCGTCGCCGTTGTCGTGCGAATCCTCTCAGGGCTTCATCACCAGAATCCATTCATGCCATTGGACGCTGTCTTTGACGAGCTGGCTCCCGTCGACCGGGAGCGGGCTCTGCGGGCGGTGGCACCCTGCATCACCAACATCGTGCGCCTCGAGAAGCAGAGGGACTTCGGTGGTGTTTAGGCGTCATCTACATGGGCATGTCCATGTATCGACGCAACATGACCTTTGGATCAAACTCAGACGATGCAGATCCGTCACTGTAGCACAAAGCGTGTGGGTGCGTTTGGTTGCATTCTCATCTCAATATAGTTGTTCCCTCTTCGTGCATGCTCATATCAGCACCCCTCTTCATGCATGCTCCTAGTGTATTTGTGTTAACCTACTAGTGTGGACTCACGCACCCTTCATGCACTCTGCCAATCACCCAAAAGTGGGTCGAGAAGGGAACTTTTGCTCCCATCCCATGCACCCTTCATACACCCTACCTAACACTGATTCGTGCTTCATATGGTTCATGTTCCATGGAGTACTGTAGCACCGTACTCTTCGTGCACTGTAGCCCTAGTTCTGTTAACATTGATATCACCGCTCATTCTCGATTGAACAGTAAAAAAAGGGGTATGTTACAGTACTGTTCATATAGTTGGCATGCGCACAACATCATTTGTTATCGTCATATCTTACTACACTAGCAACAAGATTATGTAGTACCGACGTATGAACCACTGCACATGCCTAGTAGTAGGAGTACTGTGTAAGTTCAAGTGGCTGCCGTGTTACGCACTCCTCCGTCGTAAGAGTGGAAATGCTTGCTGTAATCATTTTTTTTCTTCAGAAACAGTGGACACACTCTACCGTGCGGATCCTCCTCGACGGTCGTCGGGAACCTTGCTACTCACTTTCACCGACGTGTGGGACAGCCAGCATCGGGGTCCACTTGCCATGCACGAAATTACTCTGTACTAGAGTGCACAACTGCACGGTAGACTACCCCGGTCGAAGCGCCGCAGTAATGCCCAATGAGCCGTCAAATCACAAAACCCCAACCTTTCCAGCAGTAAGTTGGATGGACGAAGCAACCATCATTTTACTCTTCTCCCTCAGCTTCCTCTCTTGAAGAAAACCCCAACTCGCTTCTCCCTCATCTTGTTCCTCATTTCTCCAAGAAAACCCCGACGCACTTCTGCCATTATTCTTCTCCCCCAAAGAAGGAAAGGTGAGCGCATCAATGGTGTTGATTCTGGCCAAGGCCCGGTCTTGCAACCCCGAGACTGATCCTATAACTCCCACTCTGTTCTTCTTTTGGGTTTCTGATTATGGTTTCTTTTCTTTTATTTCTATTTGACAGTTTCTTGATGGACCCTGGAGCACCGGCCGAAGTGATGTCTATGGCTCAGGCCAAAACCGTCGAGGCTCAGGGTACGAAGAAGCGCAAGCACCCGGCCCGCCGAGACTACCGCAGACAAGCTCAAGGCCATCGCCCTGTCCAAGCCCCCCTCTCCGGGATCCCTCATTAAGCAAGTCCAGGTAATATCTCTTCTTGACGATCTTTTTGGCGATCTTGATCATGTTTTTTCATCTAACATGCAGTACTAGTACTAGTAGTACAACTTTCTGGGTGATCTTGCATGTGATTTTTGTGTGCCAAATGACAGTTCTAAATTGCTCTTTTGACCAAAACATGCGAGAGGTTGACACTGATTTCTTATAGATTACTTTCAACTACTTTATGAACATCAATGCTAGCTATAGGAAATGCAAGATTTTAGCTCTGATGCCTTTGAAGAGAGTCTATTAGCCTCAGTAACTTGTGTTATGGATATTGCAAGTAATCCCTCTGCTCTCATGCCTTTGAAGACATGTTCTAGTGTCTTTGTTCACTCATTTCTGTGCGTATATGTAGTCTTATATGGAGTAAAATATCGAAACTCATCTTATATTTCGGAACGGAGGTAGTAATAAAATATTTGGTTTCTGTTTGAATTAGAACCAGGTCCGCGGTGGAGATGAAGTTCTCAAAGTCATGCCGTGTGAACTGGAAGAACTGAGGATGAGTTCTACTAAACTATCCAGCTGCTGTGTCCTTGTCACCACGTGTCGTGAACTAGTGTTTTCCTGTAGCATTGTTGTCAGGCGTGTTCTCGAGGGTGTACTTCACCACAACAATTTCCTAGCTATGCCTTCGATTACGAAGGGTGTGGTTCTTGTAAAGCTTCCCAACAAATCTGATGCGGACTGTCTTCATCGTCATGTTTATGAGTGGAAAGACCACTCTGTTAGGTTCTCCAAGGTCGACGAGATGGTGATGGTGCTGGTAGACATCTCTCACGAAGTCCATGGCCTAGTCAGTTATGCGGGGTACATCCCGTAGGTCGGTGGCAAGAAATAGTCTGCAGAGTTTAATTAGAGCAACTTTGCCTGTCTGTAGTAAGTACTATTGTTCAGTACTTGATTTGTGTGTGTGAACCCTGTATTGTTTAGTACTGCCACTTTTGTAGTGTGGTGAGTCCTGAGAACAGTCTATGTTAATGTCTGTCCACTTAATTCAGTCTGTATATTTTGATGTATCTAGATCATATTTTTTGTGAGGACGGTTTATCAATTATGGTTACATTCCAATATCTGTATGCATTGCAGGGTTTATCTCACCCACCAGGATTTCCTGTCCCATGGATGTTCGGTCCATACGATTTGTCACGACCTTTGGACTGTCCTTCTTGTGGGAGTAAGCGGGGGCCCTGCATGCCACCCGTAATTGGACGATCAACCTTCTGTTTAGAACTTGAACATAGTGATTTCCTGGTAAGGATTCACTCGTGTCACATCAAGTAAATCTTATTGATTTACTGTCTCAATCTTATTGATTTAATGTCATGTTTTCTTACTTTTGCTGCAATTTTACGATGCAGGTTTTGCCATGTGACATTCGTTACAGAATAAACCATTTGGTTTGCTCTATGATGGTTATTTTTGCAGGTCTCACTTCTTATGTCGTGTCAGTAACGAAGGCACTGTCCATCACTTATATTACTGGACGCAATTGGATCAGTCTGTTGTCTGAGTACAATCTGAAGCCCTATGATGAACTACAGTTTGGTTTAACAAACACGCCACAATTAGTCCTTCTCGCGTTTAAAAGAAATGAAGAAAAATACTGGATCAAGGTCACGGAGCCTAGTCAAGTTAGAAAGCTGAAGTATGAAATCATAGTAGACCAGAGATGATCGCTACTATCTCGCACATCGGTACCACGTTCAGCATCGGATCGAGCACCGGCACCTTCTCAGACGGCACTGGCTCTAGCACTGACAGCGGCAGCAGCTCAGTCTGATCCACCAGAGGATTGGGCACCGACCATGTCAGCGGATCAGGCTAATCTACCGAAGGATCGGGCACCGACACGGGCACCTACTCCGACACCGGCACCAGCTCCACAAGGAGCACCATCTCCGGCAGCAGCAACGGCACTACCAGTCGCACCGGCACGGGCACTAGCAACGGCTCCGGCACCTGCACCAACACTTGAAACTGCACTTGCATCTGCTCCGGCCCGTGCAGCGGCAACGGAACTAGCAGTTGCACCGGCAACAGACTGGGCTGCAGTTCGCACTGCATATACCAAAGTCCTTACAAAAACCAACCACCTTCTTGGTAAGCATTGGCCGCCCAAGTGCTTCATTCTTTTTTCTTTCCATGTTATTTCACATGATTCACTGTGTTGATCTAACTGTTTGTGTATGTTTTCTTGTTTGCAAACAGAGAATTCCTAGAGCAACGAGGGAGTCGTTCAATAATCCGGGCGACCGTGGCCAAGTTTCTCTTACCATGCGTAGCCTTGGTGTGAATGAACCTTCTCAATATACCGTAAGTACAAAGGATGGTCGCATGATGATTGATGCTAAAGGATGGTCAAGGTTCAAAGATCTATCAAATCTTGCGGTAGGGGATGATGTCAAAATTGAACCTTCTCGGCAAGGAGAGCTGGTCCAAATCAACTTTGAAATTCTTCAGTAGCAGCACGCAAATGCCGAACCGATCTATCCTCCGAGAGCTTTTGATGTAATAATATGGCATGGTGAAACAAGTGTCCTGTGTGTATAAGTTGTACGACAGTATTATTTATCACGTAGGATATCTTGAAAGAATTGCAACTCTGATTGCTGGTTAGGAACTGTCGTTCGATTTCATTCTAACAGCTGCCATGCTTTATTTAATTTTCTATATTCGCCTTGTGACAACATCTAAAACCAGCGCCGTACCTATCGCTTGCAATATGAAATGCGCTGAGTTAGAACACATGGGCCCCCAAACATGCAGGCCCACCGGCCTGTGGCCCAAAGTCCAGAACTGTGAGCCTGTCTGAGTATTATATTCTCAGCTGAACCCCCATATTATGTTATATATATTCCCCTTGATTTTTTTATGTATAAAGTTGTGATATAAAAGATTTTTATATTTCTTTACCGAGGGAGTATCTCTCTGTCAAAAATATATTTATATGTAACTAGTTACTCCTGCCTTTCTATTTCCTATCACTGATATGTGGGGCATCCGGCAACGGGATCCACGTGCCATGCACCAAATTAGAGTGCACAACTGCACAGTAGGCTCACCCCGGTCGTAGCGCCGCAGTAATGCCCAATGAGCCGTTAAATCACGAAAACCCCCACCTTTCCAGCTTTAGAAGTAAGCAACAGTATTTCACTAGGCCTAAATCCCCTTCTCCCTCGTCTGCTTGTTCAGAGAAAACCCCCTCTCGGTGATTGCGTAGGGTTTTCTCATGGAGAGCCAGGTACGAATTCTTCATCCATCCCCGATAAATCAAAGTCCCTTGGTCGCGGGTAATCCTAGGATGGCAGCCGCCGCCGTTGATGCATTTTTCTTCCTACTGAATCTAATGTGTTTCATTTGCAGTGCCCAAAGTGCGAGGACCCTACAGGTTTCTGCGCCCTCGGCGAGACGCCACACTTGTTCCTTCTCATCCTAACACAGGATTTTAAAACGCGCACTGTATGTTCCTAGAATCCTCTTTTCTATCCGGGAGGGTGGGGGTTTTTGAACATGCTGTCGACTAATTTGGAAATTTGGATTGCTATATTTGGATAAAAGGTACTAGTACCATGGTCAACACTGACGTGAAGGAGGAAATTATTTCTAGATTTGGATAGCGAATACATTGTGTTCTCATATTATTTTTCCTGTAGTGCATTCCTTGCTCTGCCAGAACACATGTACTCAAGATGGTCGGCCTTGCCATAACTGAATACCCCAGTTTAATGGTCACATCGAAGACAAGCCATGGATACAAGTTCCGAGTTGGGTTCATGAACCAAGAAGATCGCTGCTTTTTTTATGGCCGAACTTGGATAAACTTTCTCAAGTGTTACGGACTAAAAGTTGGCGCACGAATGTTGATGGAAATAGCAGAACCTGGTCTCATCTTCACTGTGATCTTCCACCCCGACGTCGTTCCAGTAGTTCATCCATGTTAGTTTTGTATCTGGTTCTTGCATGTTGCCTCGATTACTTCTTAATCCACCTATTCTGTCTAACTACTCACAATTTAACTTTAGAAGTAGCAACGATTTGTGATTCCCTTCTCTCACGAAGATGCTACTTCTAACTAATATTTCTTATAATTGGTGTCACATGTAGGTTATTTCAAAGTTAAGCACGCTACTCGTTTGTTATTCTATAAGAACTCGACTGTTACTGATGGCACTGGAGTTGACTGGGACGACATCCACCAGTTCCTACACTTATTAATCATCTTGAGGTCCTTGTGGGGCGTTTCAATGGTGGAAGGCCATGTGGGATATGTGTGCCACTGCTGCACATGTTGAACAGGTCCAACTGTGTCGAGAAACTTATGGTATGAGCTGTTTTCTGTTATATATGTTGTTCATAAACTTTTGCTTATACACAGTTTTACAGCTGTGATCTTCTTGAAACAGAAACTGCCCAATTCTATTGTTCCTATACAGATGCCTGACCATGGTCGGGTCAGACTTGCGCTTGGTCACAACATGATGTTTATGTCGACCTACTCCATTTCCCTTGGAGATGAAAAGATACTTATTCATGGGTGGTCTCAAATATTGAAGGCCCGTCCAACTTGGAGAATAGGACAGAAGGTTATTCTCATGCTTTTCCATGGCTCTAAAGCGAATATCCTGTTTATTAACCACATTGCGAGATGGAGCCGCTTTCAGAAGGTTGTGGATGCGCGGGGTGGCGCCTGGGCCTTGTCCTGGGGCTTGGTGGCCTCACCCTTGGTTAACTGTAGGCAAAGTAGCACTGTTCGAGGCATGCTTTGCATGGTTGAACCTGTATAAGTACTCATACTGCTTTCAGCTATGGTTGTTAAGTGTCCCTACTAGTTTCAGTTAAGGATGTTAAGTACTCCTGCTGCTTTTACAGTCTGTCGTGTTTCTTCAGTCCTGTCTTCCTCCAGCCGCCAAAACCAAACTAGCGCCGGCGGGGCCGCCTGCTTCCGCCTCCCACGGCTGGCTGCGCCTCAGCGCATGCATTGCCGCCCCACCGTCTCCTAAATCGTTAACGCTGACGTCCGAGGCCTCGCCTTCATCTTCTGCGTGCTTTGGTGCGCTCGCCGTGGCGCCGCACTCTTGCGTTGTCAACATGGTTAACAAACAAGAGGAATCGGGAGAGGACTATACGTGGAGAGGATGACAGTAGGGGCCCACCATGTCCATGGCCGTACACAAGCAAGTTCCTCATTTTTTGTTATATACTCCATTGTCAGCGTATAGAAAAAGAAAATGCTTCCACCTAGTGGTTTGCTGACATCTGGGACCCACGACATTGTCAGCGTATAGTCAATAGACAAGGGAACATCACAAGATCAGCTGACACCTGTGACGTAGCTGCTCGAGCAGTATTTTTTTGTTATTGTTGAGACGAAGCAGGGTTTCAAGTGGGCTGTGGCCCGTCTAGCCCAGGCTTCCATTTTACGTTCACCACATGACCAACCCAGCTATTTTTTCTTTGTGAAAATGAGCCCAGTTTATGTTTTCTGAAGAATACCCAATCCAGGCCTACTTATTTTTCTACGCCCTGTTGGGTTGCAACTCTTTCAAGACGGCAGCAAATCTTGAAAGTAATATGAAATGGGCTGTAAATATAAAAAACAGACGACAAATTGGCAATTACTTTCAAATTTCTGAATTTTTTCACATTTTCAGATTCCAATTTCACTGGGCTTTAACCTAATTTAAATATATCTTCAAAGTACTTTAAATCTGGCTCGACATTATGGTATTAAAAATAGTTTGGACCCCACCGAAATATGCGAAATTTCGTTTAAATTTTTAACCCTGGCCAACAAAAAAAAACCGACTGCAATAAATTGCATAAGAAGTTGCGATGAGCTGTTAATTATTAAAAAAAAATAGGGAATGGTCTGACTTGTGGGCCTATTAAGTTGACGCGTATGCAAGATTTTTTTACTTATTATATACATCAACAAACGATTCTAGCAGACGTGACCGTTGGATGTCAATCCAATGGCCGTCGTGCTTCTTCAATCTCTTATCTTCTTGCTCCAGCCGCCAAATCCAGCACCAGCAGGACCACCTACTCCCGCTTCCCGTGGCCGGCTGTGCTGCCGTGCAGGCCTCACCGCCCCCTACTACTCCCACCGCAGGCCAGGCCATCCCTCTACTCACCCACATCCCTCCACTGCTGTGGCTTCGCCGCCTCCGGGTCATTCCCTTCCTGGCTCTCACCGTCGTCCATCGCATTGGTGTTCTCGGCACGGCGTGGTCAACGTTGTCAACAAACGATAACATCAGAAGAGGGATGTACATGGAGAGGCTGATAGTTGGGACCCACAAGGTCCATGGCCGCACGCAAGCAAGTACCTCCTTATTACGCCAAAACGAATGAATCCTCCCAATGATAGTTGGGACCCACCAGCTATATCTTGGCACGGAAGGAAGTGCCTCCTTATTAAGCAAAAAATAACGAGTGCTCCCCATGATAGCTGGGGCCCACCAGATATGGAGGCTGACTTGTGGCCCTACTATGTTGACTCATACGCAGGGCTTTGTCAACTTAGTCAACAAACGATTCTATCACTAGTGACCGTTGGATTGTTAACATCCAACGGTCGTCCTGCTTCTTCAACCTCTAATTTTCTTGCTCTAGCCATCCAAACCACCACATGCTCCTACCTCCTGTGGCCGGCTGTGCTGCCACGCAGGCCTCACCGCCCCCTGCTACTCCCACCGCTGGCCAGGCCATCCCTCTACTCACCCACACCCCCTGTTATTCTGCAGCGACGACAACCTCACACCGCAGCCGAACCAGTCAACCCTCATACCACCCTCCGTGTGTTCCCAGGCTCCGCGTCGTTCCCTGCCTCACCGTCATCCACCACCTAGTGCTGTCCACGTGGCATGGTCAACGCGGTCAACGAACGACAGCCATCAGAAGATGACTATACGCTGTGAGGCTGACAGATGGACCCACCAGCTACATCTTCGCACGCAAGGAAGTGCCTCCTTATTAAGCGGAAAAAAAGAATCCTCCCCCTGTCAGCTCGGACCCACCATCAATATCTTCGCACGCAAGGAAGTGCCTCCTTATCCTCCCTGACAGCCGGGACCCACCCGGTCGAAGCGTACGTAGCGTTGTCATTCTGGTCGCAAACATGTATGTACATACTGGTCCATCGGTCTTTCTGCCACAATGAACCGTGGCCCAGTAAGGAGCGGTAACTGTTCAGGCAGTCCCATCTATATCGTGTACACATACGTATAGCCACGCTGCAAGAAAGTAAATACGGCTACGTACGTACATACGGGCGGGGTCTCGAATGCGTACAGCGACGGCGTCCTATTTATCGGCAGCCAACCGATTGGGTCGGAACGGAGAAACAGTGTCGTGTTCATCAGGAGGCAACGGACTGGGTCGGAATGCGTCATGTTCATCGGGAGCCAATCGGCTTGGACGGAACAGCCGAAACAGGGTCTGGCGTACCGCAAAACGTACAAAACGGACTTGTGTTCGAGCTCCTACGGTCGAAACGGGGTGTTGTTGATCGGGAGGGGTGTGGCGTACCGCAAAATGGAGGAAACAGACTTGTGTTAGAGCGCCTACGGTCGAAACGGGGTCATGTTCATCAAGAGGGGTGTGGCGTACCACAAAACGGGAGTCCATGGCCTACTATTCATCCACCATCTACTGCCTCACTCCAGCCTCCACGGGCTACTGTTCATCCACCGTCGACTTCCTCCAGCCTCCACCTGCTACTGTTCATCCACCGTCGACTTCCTCCTGCCTCCACCAGCTACTGTTCATCCATGGGGTCCTGTTCGTCCAACCTCCACCGGCTCCTGTTCAACCAACCATCCACACGGGGTCCTGTTCAACCAGCCCTCCACACGAGGTCCTGTTCAACCAGCGCTCCACACGGGGTCCTGTTCAACCAGCCCTCCACGGGGTCCTATTCAACCAGCCCTCCACGGGGTCCCTCCACTGGTTACTATTCATCCACCCCCACCTCCTTGATCGGGGTCCTGTTCATCCAGCGGCAACGGCCTCTACTACCACGGGATCCTGTTCATCCAACCCCGCACCGGGACTGTTCATCCAACCTCCATCGGGGACTGTTCATCAGGAGGCAGCTTCGATCAGCTTCAGTTAGCAGCAGTGCGAAGGAATCACTTGGGTTCAGTTAATAGCCAAGGGATCGATCAGGGTTCAGTAACGTAGCTAGTGCAATCGCTCGGGTTCAGTTAGAGTCCAACGCCTTGCACACATGCGCGTACGTCTACGAGAGAAACGCGCAAACCTCCGTGCATCACTCGGCCCCGACCACCCACCGTAACCTGGAACTCCCCGAAATTTTCCTCGCCCTCGCTTCTACCATGAGTTTTTCCGTCATGGACGGCCCAAAGAATGTCATGCAGCTGCGTCTCCGGCCTGCCCAGGATGAAAAGCCCATTTTCTGTCATGATTTTTTGTCATAGAAGTAGGAGCCCACCACATCTATGATGATACCGGGTTTTGTCACAATGATCGTCATAGAAGTGTCATAAGCATGACAGAAACAATTTTCGTTCGGCCCAAAATGTCACGGATGTGTCTTTTTTTTGTAGTGGTTCCAGGTCTCTATCGCAACCAGTGACTCGCCTTCGATCGGGATAGCCGCCAGCCGTGTAGCTGCTGCTATCATGTTATCCACCAGGTTAGAATAATGGCCCGAGGGGGTTGGGACTCGCCGAGGAGGGGTCTGATCCCTACGGGGTGGGTTTGGCACACGAGGTTGAGCCGCCACTCCGGTTCCTGGCGCCTCAGTAGCCCGGGTTACGCCGGGTGGGTTACTTGTTCCTGCCCCAGGCGTGTTAAAAAGATTTCGTGCTTCAAACTGTGAAGGGAAACGGCTCTGATGCCTCCTTCGAAGAACAACATTAGACGCATTTAGGTCCAAACTCAGACGAAAAGCCTCTGCTCTTATCCGCTGTGACTCGGCCTCCAATGAAGCCCACTCCGTCGCCATCCTAGTGCTCTCCGTATTAAGATCCTCTCGGGCCTTAGCCACCTCATCCCACAGTTTTGCAACCTCCACATTATGTTGCGCTTGATTCGCCGGTGTTACCTCTGCAGCCAACAGAGTCGCCAAGGCATCGAAGAGCTCAGATAAGACTTGAGCCGGGGGCCGTGCAGAGCCGCTCGCCCTAGCCGTCGCGGCAGCAGTCGAGCCGGACGTCATAGCCGCGGCTGTTGATGAATTTAGCACTGGCTGCGTACCAGCCATGAAAACAGCAGCCCTGCTCGACGGCTCATAGGGATCCGGAATACTGTCACCATCGGAATAGCCCCCAAGCCCGCCGTCCTGTAGTTGATAGATTGACTCGGTTTCTCCAGTCGAGGACTCATCACCTGAATAGATGGCTGTCTCTCCACCAGACACAGATCCTTCCTCAAGATCCGCCCCATGAACAAAGCCGACAAAGACATGCTTCCGACCGGGTTGACCCCTGGCGGGTCGCGCGCGCTGAGCCATCTCGATAAGGTCGGTGCAGATGTCCGGCTCAGGCTCTGACTCGCCGATCTTGCCGATGAAGACGTGGATTCCGCCAAAGGGGACCCGGTATCCATACTCGATTGAGTCGGCCTCGGGGCCCCAGCCAGCGTCGTTGATGTAGATCTTGCCGCGGCAACTCTTGGTCATCCGGCCCACGGCGTACCTTTCGATCCCTGAGAAATTGCCTTTCAAGAACTCAAAACCACCGTACTCTGGCCCCATGGTGGGCGCCAACTGTTGTGGATTTAACACGGTAGATGCCCTAGTGAAAGAACTTAGGTGTGGAGCCATCGCAACATAGGTTAGCTTGAAGGGGTTGAATGGGACAAAGGACACAAGAGGTTTACCCAGGTTCGGCCCCTTGCAATGAGGTAAAAGCCTACTTCCTGCTTCTAGTTGTATTGCTTGAGATTCGATTACAAGGGAGCGAATATGCTAACCTAGCTATCGATTTATTGTTGCTTGAGTTAACCCGCCGCTGTGTCTTGCCTTTATATACACAGGTCGAGGTCCGGCGGCTTACAAGAGTCTGGGTCGGGTCACACAACGTAACCGACCCTGGTTCTAATTCCCTTGCCTTACAGAGCAAGTCATCATCGGGTGGCTCACTCCTTCGGGCCTTGAGTCACCTCCGGGTCTTGGGCCTTCAACAAGCCTGCTTACAAGCCGCCGTCTTCAGGTCTTGTCTTCTTGGACCTACCGGGCCTTTTTGCCATGAGTCGCCAACGGTGTCACCCGTCCCCTCCTGGGCGGGTCACACCTCAGGGGTATATCCCCAACAAAAGGTATATTTGATATACATGTTATTGATGTGTACCTTACTAGTATTCGTAGTAGCCCCTGGGTATTTGATACTGGTTCAGTTGCTAAGATTAGTAACTCGAAACAGGAGTTGCAGAATAAACAGAGACTAGTTAAAAGCAAGGTGACGATGTGTGTTGGAAATGATTCCAAGGTTGATATGATCACCATCGCACACTCCCTATACCTTCGGGATTAGTGTTGAACCTAAATAAATGTTATTTGGTGTTTGCGTTGAGCATGAATATGATTAGATCATGTTTATTGTAATACGTTTATTCATTTAAGTCAGAGAATAATTGTTGTTCTGTTTACATGAATATAACCTTCTATGGTCATACACCCAATGTGAATGGTTTATTGAATCTCGATCGTAGTGATACACATATTCATAATATTGATGCCAAAATATGCAAAGTTGATAATGATAGTACAACATACTTGTGGCACTGCCGTTTAGGTCATATTGGTGTAAAGAGCATGAAGAAACTCCATACGGATGGACTTTTGGAATCACTTGATTATGAATCATTTGATACTTGCGAACCATGCCTCATGGGCAAGATGACTAAAACTCCGTTCTCCGGAACAATGGAGCGAGCTAATGACTTATTGGAAATAATACATACCGATGTATGCAGTCCGATGAGTGTTGAGGCACGCGGTGGGTATCGTTATTTTCTGACCTTCACAGATGATTTGAGTAAGTATGGGTATATCTACATGATGAAACACAAGTCTGAAACATTTGAAAAGTTCAAAGAATTTCAGAGTGAAGTGGAGAATCATCGTAACAAGAAAATAAAGTTTCTATGATCTGATCGCGGAGGCGAATATTTGAGTTACGAGTTTGGCCTTCATTTAAAACAATGTGGAATTGTTTCACAACTCACGCCACCTGGAACACCACAACGTAATGGTGTGTCCGAACATCGTAACCGTACTTTATTAGATATGGTGCGTTCTATGATGTCTTTTACCGATTTACCACTATTGTTTTGGGGTTATGCATTAGAGACAGTCGCATTCACATTAAATAGGGCACCATCTAAATCTGTTGAGACGACACCGTATGAACTGTGGTTTGGCAAGAAACCTAAGCTGTCGTTTCTTAAAGTTTGGGGTTGTGACACTTATGTCAAAAGGCTTCAGCCTGATAAGCTCGAACCCAAATCGGAGAAGTGCGTCTTCATAGGATACCCTGAGGAAACAATTGGGTACACCTTCTACCATAGATCCGAAGGCAAGATCTTTGTTGCCAAGAATGGGTCCTTTCTAGAGAAGGAGTTTCTCTCAAAAGAAGTGAGTGGGAGGAAAGTAGAACTTGATGAGGTAATTGTACCTTCTCTCGAATTGGAAAGTAGCACATCACAGAAAACCGTTCCCGTGATGACTACACCAAATAGAGAGGAAGCAAATGATGATGATCATGAAACTTCGGATCAAGTTACTACTGAACCTCGTAGGTCGACCAGAGAACGATCCGCACCAGAGTGGTACGGTAATCCTGTCCTGGAAGTTATTAGACCATGGCGAACCTACGAACTATGAAGAAGCTATGATGAGCGCAGATTCCGATAAATGGCTTGAGGCCATGAAATCTGAGATAGGATCCATGTATGAAAACAAAGTATGGACTTTGGTGGACTTACCCGATGATCGGTAAGCCATTGAGAATAAATGGATCTTCAAGAAGAAGACTGACACTGATGGTAATATTACTGTCTACAAAGCTTGACTTGTTGCGAAAGGTTTTCGACAAGTTCAAGGAGTTGACTACGATGAGACTCTCTCACCCGTAGTGATGCTTAAGTCTGTCCGAATCATGTTAGCAATTACCACATTTTATATCTAGCAAATGGACATCAAAACTGCATTCCTTAATGGATTTCTCAAAGAAGAGTTGTATATGATGCAACCAGAAGGTTTTGTCGATCCTAAAGGTGCGAACAAAGTGTGCAAGCTCCAGCGATCCATCTATGGACTGGTGCAAGCATCTCGGTGTTGGAATATATGCTTTGATGAGGTGATCAAAGCATATGGTTTTATATAGACTTACGGTGAAGCCTGTATTTACAAGAAAGTGAGTGGGAGCTTTGTGGCATTTCTGATATTATATGTGGATGGCATATTGGTGATTGGAAATGATATAGAATTTCTGGATAGCATAAAAGGATACTTGAATAAGAATTTTTCAATGAAAGACCTCGGTGAAGCTGCTTACATATTGGGCATCAAGATCTATAGAGATAGATCAAGACGCTTAATAGGACTTTCACAAAGCATATACCTTGACAAGATTTTGAATGAGTTCAAAGTGAATCAGTCAAAGAAGGAGTTCTTGCCTGTATTGTAAAGTGTGAAGTTGAGTAAGACTCAAAACATGACCACGACAGAAGATAGAGAGAGAATGAAAGTCATTCCCTATGCCTCAGCCATAGGTTCTATAAAGTATGCCATGCTATCTACCAGACCTATTATGTACCTTGCCATGAGTTTGGCAAGGGGGTACAATAGTGATCCAGGAGTTGATCACTGGACAGTGGTCAAAATTATCCTTAGTTACCTAATAGGATTAAGGAAATATTTATCGGTTATGGAGGTGATAAAGAGTTGATCATAAAGAGTTACGTCGATGCAAGCTTTGACACAGATTCAGATGACTCTGAGTCTCAATCTGGATACATATTGAAAGTGAGAGCAATTAGCTAGAGTAGCTCCATGCAGAGCATTGTAGACATAGAAATTTGCAAAATACATACAGATCTGAATATGGCAGACCCGTTGACTAAACTTCTCTCACAAAGCAAAACATGATCACACCTTAGTACTCTTTGGGTGTTAATCACATGGCGATGTGAACTAGATTATTGACTCTAGTAAACTCTTTGGGTGTTGGTCACATAGCGATGTGAACTATGGGTGTTAATCACATGTCGATGTGAACTAGATTATTGACTCTAGTGCAAGTGGGAGACTGAAGGAAATATGCCCTAGAGGCAATAATAAAGTTGTTATTTTATATTTCCTTATTCATGATAAAGGTTTATTATTCATGCTAGAATTGTATTGATCGGAAACTTAAATACATGTGTGAATACATAAACAAATACCGTGTCCCTAGTAAGTTTCTAGTAGACTAGCTCGTTGATCAAAGATGGTTAAGGTTTCCTAACCATAGACATGTGTTGTCATTTGATAACGGGATCACATCATTAGGAGAATGATGTGATGGACAAGACCCATCCATTAGCTTAGCATATTGATCGTTTAGTTTATTGCTATTGCTTTCTTCATGTCAAATACATATTCCTTCGACTATGAGATTATGCAACTCCCGGATACCGAAGGAATACCTTGTGTGCTATCAAACATCACAACATAACTGGTTGATCATAAAGATGCTCTACAGGTATCTCCATAGGTGTTTGTTGAGTTGGCATAGATCGAGATTAGGATTTGTCACTCCGAGTATCGGAGAGATATCTCTGGGCCCTCTCGGTAATACACATCATAAGCTTGCAAGCAAATGACTAAGGAGTTAGTTACGAGGTGATGTATTATAGAACGAGTAAAGAGACTTGCCGGTAACGAGATTGAACTAGGTATGAAGATACCGACGATCGAATCTCGGGCAAGTAACATACCGACAGACAAAGGGAATTACGTATGTTGTCATAACAGTTCGACTGATAAAAATCTTTGTAGAATATGTAGGAACCAATATGGGCATCCAGGTTCTGCTATTGGTTATTGACTGAAGAGGTGTCTCGGTCATGTCTACATAGTTCTCGAACCCATAGGGTCCGCACGCTTAACGTTCGTTGACGATATAGTGTTATATGAGTTATATGATTTGGTGACCGAATGTTGTTCGGAGTCCCGGATGAGATCACGGACATGACGAGGAGTCTCGAAATGGTCGATAGGTAAAGGTTGATATATAGGAGGATGGTATTCAGACACCGGAATAGTTTCGGAGTGCACCGGGTAGTCATCGGGTCACCGGAAGGGGTTCCAGACACCCCCGGTAAGTGTATGGGCTTAGTGGGCCAAAGGAAAGGACAGACCAGCCCACTAGGGGGCTGGTGCGCACCACTACATGGCTGGCAGGCCCTAGGGGAAGGAAAGGGGAGGGGTGGCCCCTCGTGCCTTTCCCTCCTCATGAGAGAAAGGAAAAGGGGGGGGGGCACCTCCTCCTCCTGCCTTCCTCCCGCACTCATATATGGAATGGGGGGGGGGCTTGGGGAAAGTTCCCAAGTAGGATTCGGCCCTACTTGGGGCGCCCCTTGGCCTCTCCCCTCTCCCCCCTCCTATATATATGTGGGAGGGGGGTGCCACACAGAACCACGACAATTGTTTAGCCGTGTGTGGCGCCCCCCTCCACCGTTTACACCCTCGGTCATATTTTCATAGTGCTAAGGCAAAGCCCTGCGGAGATAACTTCACCATCACCGTCACCATGCCGTCGTGCTGCCGGAACTCATCCACTACCTCGCCATCTTGCTGGATCAAGAAGGCGGAGGGCGTCCCCGAGGCGAACGTGTGCTGAACGCGGAGGTGCCGTACGTTCGGTACTCGATCGGTTGGAGCGCGAAGAAGTTCGACTACATCAACCACGTTACTAAACGCTTCCGCTTACGGTCTACGAGGGTATGTAGACATAGTCTCCCCTCTTGGTTCTATGCATCTCCATGGATAGATCTTGCGTGTGCGTAGAATTTTTTTTGTTTTCCATGCAACGTTTCCCAACAGATATTAGATTCGGCCTGTTAGCGGCCCTGTGTACATATGGGCCACTATCGGCCCGGTTGCACATTCGGCCATTTAACGACCCGAGCTGCATCTGTGCCTAATTCTGGCGTGTAGTGAGTTTTGGCCTCTTAATGACCCGTAGTCTTCGTGGATACATTTTAGCCCAACCTGCCTATCGGCCCGTTAAAGGCCCTTGATAGTGTTGGGCCTAATTTTGTCCAGCTAAATTAGGCCCGCTATGCATCCGGCCTGCTTCCAGCCCGTCATGTGATTGGGCCAACCAAGGCTCAACTACATTTTGGCTTGTTAATGGCCCGTCATATCATTGGGCCAATCATAGGCCGATGTATATTTCAGCCCGCTGTCGGCCCGTGATTTATTCCGCTCATTTCAGGCCCAATCTACTTCTCAGCCTGTTAAAAGCCCATTTTATTTTCTGGCCCAACTAAGGCAAACGATTTAATTGGCCTTTTAAAGGCCCAAAACTAAAAGTGGGCCAGATTAAGTCTAGGCCTGCTGATGGCCCAAGATGATTGTAGGCCCACGTTCAGGCCCATTTATAGCAATTGGTGGGCCAGCCAGTTTTAGCACCATTTTTTATATAAACCTAACGTATTGGCCCATAGCTCCCTGATCGAAGCTTACGACCTTTTCACAGTGCAACAACAACATATACAGTAAATAAATTACAGCATCGTGACGAAGAATAAACCTAGACTATACAACAAAGAAATTACAAGATATTACATCCACTAGGCATCAAAGTTCGCCACCAGTGATAATAAAGGGCAACCAGACATCAGATTACATACACCATGCATCAAAGGTCGCCACCAGTGCAAGACACGCTGACAAAATAATAGACAGAACCGACTGCACTTGAACACATTTAAAGAAAGGTTAGCCCTCCCCAGGAGCTGCAGTGCAAGCAACTGAGCAACCTGATGAGACTGCACTTGTTTGACGCTTATATCCACCAACTCAAGCTGCATAGCATCAATAGACATCCTGTACTTATGGTTAATCTTGCATAGAGATTGGAGTTCCAGTCGGATTTGAGCTGAAGCTTGTCTTTCTGCTTGAATTTGAGATTTAAGAAGTCATACAGATTCAGGTGGCGACTTCATCGAGCTTGTGTCACTGCTATTAGCGAGCAACTTCGACACTACATCAAGACATGACTTTGGGATTGTATCGCTATCCTCAAGATGTGTTGCCTTCTGCTATACAATATATGTTAGAGGGACAAGAAATGGGTTCATCTCATTATCATTGTGGCAGTTCTTCCTAGTGTCAGTGATGTCACCCTGAAAGAGAAACAAGTAGACAGATAACCGGTTTTGCATGTATAAGCATCGGTGCTGTCAATTCATCCCATTTCTTAGTCGGAAAAAAAGAGACATGATTTAAAATAGCATTAACATAATAGGCATTGTTCATAGTTAAGACGACAGGAAATGACATTGTGCGGGAGCGGCCAGCTTCACCACACCACTGGATTACAGATCAAGAACACAAGTATACATGTAGTGCTAAACAACATATAAGCATGAATGGTGAGTGTACTGTCAATTTATCCCATTTCAGATTGGTAAATAAAGAGACATGATTTAAACAACATTAACATAATATGGCATTGTTCATAGTTAACACATAGCAGGATATGGCATTGTGTTGGAGTTGGTAGTTTCACCACACCACTGGATTACAGATAAGAACACAAGCATACATGCACTGCTAAAGAAGATAACTTGCTATGTTTAGTTTAATTTACATGGTATGAATAAGGAACTAGGTTGTATAACTAAAAATTAAAATTGAGAAGGACAAACTTATGTTTATGTACTTCTTCGTAATAAACTTTGAACATGCAATTTGATGCAAACGACAAAAATAAAAACATTTGCAGTCATAGCTATCCAAATATACACAACAAAGTTTGAAGGCTCGAGGAGAACAAACTTACGTTACTAGTGAAGACCGGCTCTATAATGCCCTTGTCCATATTGATGGAGGGGGGGGGGATTCAAGAAGTTTACCATAGAGTCTTCTTCCTGAGCATTGGCTTTATTCTACATTTTGTTAAGAGTAAATATAGTTGTGATATTATAGGAACAAATGAAGATTATTTAAGCTAAGTTACAGACTATAAATGTAAGTTCAACATACATGCAAAAGGCACTGACAAGAGCAATGTAGAGCTAAACTTCTTCAGTAGCATTGGTTTTATTCAACATTTTGGCAAGAGTAAATATAGATCTGATGTGTAGAAAATGGAGGGCAAGGGAAAATAAGCTGCAAAGTGATGGTACATGAACAACTAGCTGACAATATAAGTATATGCACTACAAAAATGGACACATCCATGACATTATGGCCCGAACGATTTTTCTTTCTGTCATGGTTACGGCACTTCTATGACGATAATTGTGACAAAAACATGTATCATCATAGATGTGGTGGGATCCTACTTCTATGACAAAAAATCATGACAGAAAATGGGCTTTTCGTCCTGGGCGGGCCTGGGACGCACCTGCATGACATTCTTTGGGCCGTCCATGACATAAAAAATCGTGGTAAAACTGAGGGCGAGGAAATTTTCACGGAGTTCCCGGTTACGGTGGGTGGTTGGGCCGAGTGATGCAGTGTGGTTTGCAAGTTTCTCTCTCGTACGCGTGCATGGTGCGAGCCGTGTTCACTATAACTGAACCCAAGTGAGAGGCGTTTGCTTACTGAACCCAAGCGATCGATCGATCCCACTACGTACTGAAGCCGATCGATCCCTTCACTGCTAACTGAACCCGAGCGATTCCTTGCTGGTGCTGCTAACTGAACCCGAACGATTCCTTGTTGGTGCTGCTAACTGAACCCGAGCGATCGATCGCTGCTGCTGCTTACTGAAGCCAATCGAGCTCTCGTGTGAGACGTAGCGTGCAACCGGTGTGTTGGGTTGCCTCTGGATGAACAGTGCCCATTGCTCCCACGCGCGCGATACGTAGAACGGGTCGAGACGTGGTGAGTCGACCTAACCGGTTGGTTGGCTGTGGATGAATAGTTCTCGGTGGGGGTTGGATATGAACAGGACCCCGGCCATGTGTAGGCAGTTGCCGCTGGATGAACAGGACCCCAAGGAGGCCGCCATACACCCAGCCGGTTGGGGTGGATGAACAGGACCCCATGGAGGCTGGATGAACAGTAGCCGGTGGAGGGTGAAGGAAGTTGACTGTGGATGAAAAGTAGCCTGTGGTAGCTGGAGCGAGGCAGTAGACGGTGGATGAACAGTTGCCAGTGGAGTCCCGTTTTGCGGTACGCCACACCCCTCCCGATGAACAGGACCCTGTTTCGACCGTAGGCGCTCCAACAAAAGTCCGTTTCCTCCATTTTGCGGTACGCCAGACACCTCCCAATGAACATGATCTCGTTTCGACCGTAGGCGGTCGAACATAAGTCCATTTCCTTCATGTTGCGGTACGCCAGGCCCTGTTTCGGCCGTTCCATCCAAGTCGGTTGGCTCCCAATGAACATGACGCATTCCGTTGCCTCCCGATGAACACGCCGTTGTTTCTCCGTTCTGACCCAGCCGGTTGGCTGCTGATGAACAGGACGCTGTTCCTGCTGTCCGTTGCCTCTCCATGTACGCGAGCCCTGGCCGTACGTATGCGCGAGTACGCATTCGTGACCCCGCCCGTATGTATGTACATGGCCGTATTTTTTGGCATGTGGCTATACGTATGTGTACACGGTTTAGACGGGACTGCCTGAACTACTATGTCGGGGGCTCTACTATGACACGTGCCGCTACTTACTCAGCCACAGTTCATCGTTGCATAGAGTCCGATCGACCAGTGGGTCCCAGCTGTTAGGGAGGATAAGGACGCACTTCCTTTGGCGCGAAGACATAGCTGTTGGGTCCCAGTTGTCAGGGGGGAATCATTTTTATTTTGCGAGTAATAAGGAGGCACTTCCTTGTGTTCGAAGATGTAGCTGGTGGGTCCAGCTGTCAGCCTCACCGCCTAAAGTCCTCTTCTGATGGTTGTCGTTCGTTGACCTCATTGACCATGCCGTGCCGAGAGCATCAAGGCGATGGACGATGGCGAGGCCTAGGAAGGGACCGACGCGGAGCCAGGGAAGACGAGGCAGGTGGATGACCACGCAGAGGGGAGTACCGAGGGTTCACTGGTTCGGCTGCGGTGTGAGGCTGCCATCGCCGGAGAATAAGAGGGGGTGTGGATGAGTAGAGGGAAGGCTTGGCCAGTGGTAGTATGGTCGGGTGGTGAGGCCTGCGCGGCAGCATAGCCGGCCACGGGAGGCTGGAGCAGGCGGTACGGCGGGCGCTGGTTCAGGCGGCTGGAGCAAGAAGACCAGAGGTTGAAGACGCAGGACGGCCGTTGGATTAACATCCAACGGTCACTATAGCTACAATCGTTTATTGACTAAGTAGACAAAGCCCTATGTACGCATCAACTTAGTAGGCCCACAAGTCAGCCTCCAAATCTGGGGGGTCCCAGCTAGCAGGGGGGAATCATTTTTTTGCGCGTAATAAGGTGGCACTTCCTTGCTGTAACACCCCATGTAATTAGCCACAGCGATCACCCTTGATTAATGCCATGTCAGCAAGTTTAACAGTGCCTAATCGTCATTTGCATCATATTGCATTTCAACTCCTAATTCAAACTTCAAGTTAATTTAAAGTGGAAAATAAAAGTTGTTCCAATTGGAAACTAAAATGCTCATTAAATAGCAAATAATGCAGAGACCATTCTAAAATTGTAGTCAACATTTTCTAAATTAATTAAGTGACTCTAACAGCAATAAGATAGAAGTATTTAATCCATTTATAATTAAATAAAATCAAAATGAAATGATATGAACTCAAAACCTTTTTATAACAGTGCTAGATATTTCACTGTAGTTTATGAGCTAAGTCTCACATTTTTTACAAAAGTGTAATGGTGGCCGAACTATTTGCAAAACAAAAAAAGGAAAATAGGAAACGAAATAGAAAACAGAAAGAAAAGAAAGAAAAGAAAAAAGGCCCACAGCGGCTGGGCCTAATTAGCTACAGCACGGCCCAGCCCACCCCCGCACCTCCTCTCTCCTCCCGCACTCCTCATGCCGCTCGCTGTCGAGCACCTGGCACGCGCGCAGCCAGGCCCCCCCTCCATGCGGTCGACAGCACGCCACGCTCGCTGGGGAGGATAAGAGCAACTCCCCTCGCCCCTCTGGCTAACCCTAGCCATTTCTCTCCCTCTCCCCCACTCGCTACCACCTCACCCGACGCCGCCATGGACGGCCGCGGCTGAGCTGCGCGGCCACCGTCACCGCCCCGCCTCGCTGACCTGTCCACCGGGCTCGCCATCGTCGCCCACTTTGATCACGCCGACTGGAAAGAGCCGGGAGCCACCGCATCGCCTCCACGCTGCCTTCTTCCTCCTTGGATCCCCGCGGCCGTTCGCCATTGATTCCGGCTACCTCGCGCATCACCGAGCTCGCTGCCCAGACCCCACGCTCCCGCGGTGAGCTCCTGCGCAGAACGCTCCCTCTCTTGCCTTCTCTGGCTGGCCGTAGCCCTTGCTCCAGTGTAGCCCGATCCCTCCGCCACCTGGCCTCATCGCCGGCGTGGCCACAGTGACCATATGGTCCCGTGCGTGCCACCGTTGCACTCCCCGCAACGTGTAGCCACCGTAGCCACCTCGCGCTGCTCGTTTTGCACGCCGTATCTTCGATCTCGACGACGACCGAACTTCGGCGCCCGCCTCACTGCTCGCCGCCGTTGCTACACACCATCCCCGGCCGCTCCACCACCACCAATGGACGCGCCGTGCTGCGGCCGTTCCAACGCACCTAACCACCCGCGAAATGGTGGCCGGTGGACGAATCCCGGCCACCTCCTGAGCCGCGCCACCGCGTATTTGGTTGCCGGCGTCGCTCCGGCCGCCGCGCTGACTTGGCGCCGGTGGGACCCGCCTCTGTGCCACTGACTGAGGGCCTCCCGGGCCCCCGTTGACCCAGTCAACGCTGACGTGGCCACCCCCTGTGTCACTGACATGTGGGTCCCGCCCAGTTAAACGAATTAAATAAATGGATAATTTATTAATTAATTAGTTTAAACACTAATCACCCACTGACTGCTGGGCCCCACTCGCTAAGTAGGTTAGTTAGGTTAAATTAACTCTGTTTAGTTAGCCCAGTCAATGACATGTGGGTCCCACTAGACCCACCTGTCAGGTTTGACTGGTCAACCGACCAGTTGACCTGCTGACGTCACTCCGACGTCATGCTTGCGTCATCTCACACTTTTCTAGATAATTCGTATTTAAGTAATTAAATATATTTCAAAAAATGATTAAAACTTTAGAAAATCATATAAAATAATCCATAGCTTAGATCGAAAAACTTTATACATGAAAGTTGATCAGAACGACGAGACAAAACCGAATGCATGGTCCGTTCATCTGTCAGATGCCCCTAGCTACCTGAACATGGAACTTTTAGACTGATTTCTATAAATGAATAGTGCTCAACTTTAATAAAATAAATCCGAATAAATTCCTAAATTAACTAAATCATTTAGTTAGGCAGTAGAACACCTCTGCATATCATTTAGACATGTCAGGCATATTGTTTGCATTTTTGCCATGAATTTATTGTTTCTTCCCCCTCCTTCTCTCTCGATAGACGCCGAGACCGACGCCAATGCAGCAGAGTACAACTACGCTCCGGACGAGCAGCTTTCCAATGACCCCTCCTTGCCAGAGCAACCAGGCAAGCCCCCCCCTTGAGCATCCCGATATCGCCCATTCAATTTTCTCCTGCTTGCATTAGATTTTGCTACTGTTACTGTTTGCTCCTATTCTGATGCATAGCCTGCTTTTGTAACCTACTTATTGTTACCTTACCTGCCTTTTTCAACTGCTTAGTATAGGTTGGTAATGAACCATCAGTGACCCTCATCACTTTACCCTTGTTGCCTCTGCTTCATCATCGACTACTCGATCAACGTGATCGACGACCAGAGACCGACACCTCACTTCACCCCCCCTTTGTTGTATGACTCTGCATAGTTACTATCGAGTGCCGAGGGTGATACCTCGTAACGCACTCCTGATGATAACTCTATAGTGTAGCTGTTCGGTTGTGGTCATCGAGGGTGATTCCTCCTTCACCACTTCCAATACGACTCTGTCGTGCAACCCCCTCAAGTGTGAACCTCGAGGGTGATGCCTCCTATGTTCACCTTGATGTTGTGACCACACGGATACTTTGACCTTTGTCACAGGCGGGTCAACCCCGAGGGGTACCTGTAGGGAGATCTATGATGTCGGGCTTGCCCGAAAGGGCGCCCGAGTGTGATATTGAGGTGGAGCTTCAGAAACTCTGATTGTCTCCGCGTGTTATTAAATGAGCATATCGGATTTGGGTATTTGATCTGAGTGGGTCGACGTGCCCTATACGCACTACCACCATGCGGGATAATGGTTTTTGGGGCCCTCTACGTCGTACGTTTCTCCCGAAAGCTCTTCAGACGTCATGTTTCACCGTGGGGGCTGATCGCCGGGAATGGGCTGGATACTTCACTGACGAGTTCAGTGTCGTGCCTGCACCCCGGCCAGCCACGCAATGCGCAGGGTGCCCAGGGCGATGGCCCAAGACCTCTGGGTGCATAGGTTAGTCCGGCGTGCTGACCTCTCTGCTGAGCCTAGGTAGGGCGTTGCTTCGTGTTGATCTCCCGAGGCCGGGCATTACCCAGCAAGTGTGTCCGGCCAGAGGTGATCGAGCATGTTGGATAACAGTAGTGCACCCCTGCAGGGAAGATAACATCTATCGATAGCCGGTCCTACGGTAAAGGACGCTCAGTTTGGTATCCCGACCTATTACTTGAACTGGATACTTGTTTATTTAATTGAAGCTCTGGGATCGCTTTCTCGCAGGGAGTCAAGGAAGGATCTCTAGGCTTTGCCTCAACATGTTTGCTTAATAAAATGCTTTTCTATACTCTTCTAATTGCTGCAAGATGATGGCTTCGTGAAGATGCTAGTCTTCGATAGGACTAGGCCTTCTCTCTATTCTGGCAATTTCTGCAGCCCAGTCCACATATACAGCCTTTCATTGATAATGTTGCATATGTAGTGTAGATCCTTGCTTGCTGAGTACTTTGGATGAGTACTCATGGTTGCTTTGCTACCTCTTTTCCCCCATACCCCTTTGATGATACATCAAACGATGGAGCTCAGGAGCCAGATGTCCCCGCAGGAGCTTACTACCAGGAGGGTCCACACAGCACATACTATTGGATCGAGCCAGCCAACCAGGAGTAGGATCGGAGGCCCCAGGCAGGAGGCCTTCGCCTTTCGATCTAGAGTCGTTGTTTGTGCTAGCCTTCTTAAGGCAAACCTTGGCTAACTATGTCTGTACCCAGATATTATTTGTATGACTGACTTATGTATTCGGATCCTCGTGATCCCTGGTCTGTAATATTGTGGATCTCCGTTTATTTGTGTTAGAGTTGTGTTGTGATATCTTCCCGTGAGTCCCTGTGCTTGATCGTGCATGTTTGCGTGTATGATTAGTGCATGATTGAGTCAGGGGCATCACACTTGCGTGCGAAGATGTAGCTGGTGGGTCCCAGTTATCAGGAAGAGGAAACTTTTATGTTCCGTGTAATAAGGAGGCACTTCCTTGCGTGCGAAGATGTAGCTGGTGGGTCAAACCTGTCATGGGAAGAAATCATTTGTTTTCGCATAATAAGGAGGCACTTTCTTGGGTGCGGCCATGGACCATGTGGGTCCCAACTGTCAGCCACTCCACGTACATCCCTCTTCCGATGGGTGTCGTTTGTTGATAAAGTTGACCACGCCGCGCCGAGAGAACCAACGCTGTGGATGATGGCGAGTCCTAGGAAGGGAACGACCCGGAGCCAGCGAAGACACAACAGTGGATGCCCACGCGGAGGAGAGTACGAGGGTTCACTGGTTTGGCTGCGGTGTGAGGCTACCGTTACCGGAGAATAACATGAGCTGTTGGTGAGTAGAGTAATGGCCTGGACGACGATGGGAGTACGGTGGGCCGGTGAGGCCTGCGCGGCAGCATAGCCGGCCACGGGAGGCGGTAGCAGGCGGTACCGCCGGCGGTGGTTTGGGGGGCTGAAGCAAGAATATCAGAGATTGAAGAAGCATGATAGCCGTTGGATGGACATCCAACGGCATCCAACGGCCGCTACAGCTAGAATCGTGTGTTGACTATAAGTTGGCAAAGCCTGGCGTACGGGTCATCCAACGGCATCCAACGGCCGCTGCTGCTAGAATCGTGTGTTGACTATAAGTTGGCAAAGCCTGGCGTACGGGTCAACTTAGTAGGCCCACAAGTGAGCATCACATCCGTGGCAGAGAACATATAGACCATTTGCGATTTGTAATAATTTACAACCCATTTTTTAATTCTAATGGAATTTACTGCAGCCCATTTACTGTTTGTTAACATTAAAACCCATTTTGTTGCCAGGAAACGGTTAATAATTTCAACCAACCGCTCAAAAAAATCAACCAAATTTCCCACATTTTGATGGGATCGGAAATATATTTTATCCCAAAGTTTTAAGTCAGATTAAATCTAATTTAAAAATAAATTTATATTAGGTATAAATCCAACGAAATTTTGCGTGTGCAACAAGTTATGAAATGAAATTTTCAAAATCCAAAAATAATAATTTTAAAACTAATTACCTGTTCGGTGCATTTTTTAATATTTAAAGCCCATTTTTTATAATTACAACCCATTTATTATTTCTTAACCCCATTTTCTTGGCAAGCCTAATGTATCCCTCCTAGGAAAGATTTGGAGCCTAGCGGGGTGGAGAATAACAAGTTGACCTGGGTTGGGTATTTCTCCAAAAAAATATAGCTGGGCTAGTCATTTTCACCTTGAAAAATTAATATTTGGGCTGGATATTTGGTCGACATAAAATAATAGCCTGGGCTTGACGGGTCGCAAGGCGCCCGGTTTATACCCTGCTCCTCTGAACAACAACAAAAACATCGCTCACAAAAAAAATTCTGCTCACACCTCAAAAACAAATACTGCTCGAGCTGTTAGGACCTAGCTGTCGGCCGCTCCTTGTGCAATTCTCTCGTTTATTGACTATATAGGTTAAAAATGGTGTGGGACCGT
Organism: Thinopyrum elongatum; assembly: GCA_011799875.1. Classification (NCBI taxonomy): domain Eukaryota; kingdom Viridiplantae; phylum Streptophyta; class Magnoliopsida; order Poales; family Poaceae; genus Thinopyrum; species Thinopyrum elongatum. The sequence continues at coordinate 136,094,071 of CM022303.1, forward strand.
GATGTCAGGAAACCAGGAGGAAGCAATTTTTTTATAGTTGTAATAAGGAGGCTCTTGCATACGTAGGGCTATGGCCCTCATGGGTCCGTACTGTCATCCTCTCCACGTAAAGTCATCTCCTAATTCCTCATCTTCGTTGACTTTGTTGACAACGCGAGACGGTGGCGCCACGGCGAAAGCAACAACTCGAAGGACGACAGAGAGGGCCTCGCGGGTCCTACGGATGGTCTGATACAGCGCCCGTTGCTCGTTCAGGAAGCCAGGATCATCGGGCCACATGTCCGTGACGGCATTGTCTTTCCCTTGTTCGTCGGCGATTCGTCCCTCCATGAGCCAGTGCTCGTCGAGGAGACAGAGGTTGTAGCACTGGTCCTCCTGCGCTTGCTGGAATTCCGATTTCGGTGGCGCTGGTAGCTCTTCTGCCATTAGGGCGTCGAAGTGCGTCCGCACCTGCTCTGACTGCCCTGGCCAACCCAGACCCCCTCCCTCAGCCGCGCGCTTTTCCCGCCAGAAACGGTCAGCACCGCCCGCGCCGCTTCCCGATGCAGGCGAATGCTCCGCGTTCAAACGACACAACTGTCGTCCGTCCGTCTACCACCCGCACTAATGGTACGCGGTTGCCGAGGCAGCTACTCTAGCGCCACCCGCCCGTCCCTATGCCGCACAGCATTGCTATATAAACAGCTGCGCAGGCCATAGCCGTAGTCATCCGCCTCCGTTCCCTTTCTCCTCTCCACACCACTCTCACCATGGCTTCCTCGCGCTCCAGCGCTCTCCGGGACGGGCGGACGACGGACCAGAAGGAGGAGATGACAGCCATTGCTGCCCGCTGGCTGGCCAGCAGGTAACCGGAGGACGACGACGCCCCAATGGAGAATGTGGTCATCGACGAGCTGGCGCCAACCCCCTCCTCCGTGCTATCCTCGCTGGTGCATTGCACCATGACCATGCAAGGCCCGTGCCCAATACATGGACATGGTGAGTCATTGCTTGTATCTGCGTTGGTATTTCCCCAAAGAGAAGAGGATGATGCAACACAACAACGATAAGTATTTTCCTCAGTTATGAAACCAAGGTATCAATCCAGTAGGAGGATCCACCAAACTATTTAAATAGTACCTTAACACAAATAACAAAAACTTGCAACCCAACGCATAAGAGGGGTTGTCAATCCCTCCCCGGTATTGAGATAGATTAAATTGTATGAGATTGGATAAATAGATCTAAAAAAACACAAAATAAAATAAATAAATAAAAAGTGCAGCAAGGTATTTTTGGATTAATAGATCGGAAACAATATGATATAAAATAGACCCGGGGGCCCTAGATTTCACTAGAGGCTTCTCTCGAGAAAATAGCATACGGTGGGTAAACAAATTACTGTTGGGCAGTTGATAGAAAATCAAATAATTATGACGATATCCAAGGTAATGATCATGTATATAGGCACCACGTCCAATATTAGTAGACCGACTCCTGCCTGCTTCTACTACTATTACTCCACACATCGACCGCTATCCAGCATGCATCTAGTGTATTAAGTTCACGAAGAAACGGAGTAATGCAATAAGAACGATGACATGATGTAGACAAGATCTATTCATCTAGGAATAGACCCCATATTTTTATCCTTAATGGCAATGATACATGCGTGTCATGTCTCTTTCTGTCACTGAGATTGAGCACCGCAAGATCGAACTCATCAAAAAGCACCTCTTCCCATGGCAAGAAAAATCAATCTAGTTGGCCAAACCAAACCAAAGTTTCGGTGAAGAAATACGAGGCTATAACAATCATGCATATAAGAGTTCAACAAAGACTCAAATAATATTCATAGATAGATCTGATCATAAACTCATAATTCATCGGATCCCAATAAACACACCGCAAAAAAAGAATTACATCAAATAGATCTCCAAGAACATCGAGGAGAACATTGTATCGAAGATCAAAAAGAGAGAAGAAGCCATCTAGCTACTGCCTACGGACCCGTAGGTGTGTGGTAAACTACTCACGCATCATCGGAGGGGCAAGGGTGATGATGAAGAACCCCTCCATGATCGTTGACCCCTCCGGCAAAGTGCCGGAAAGGGCCTCCAGATTGGACCTCGTGGTTCTGGAACTTGCGGCAGTGGAAACTCTGATCTCTCGACTCCCCTAGGGTTTTTGGGATTTTAGAGTATTTATAGAGGCGATAGTCGGTGGAGAAGCCTCTCATGGGCCCCACTACCCACCAGGGCGCGCCTGGGGTGTCTGACGCGCCCTGGTGCCTAGTGGGCCCCACGGGCCTCCTCCCGTGCACTTCTTTGGCTCCCAGAGTGTCTTCTGTCCAGAAAAAAATCTCCAAAAAGTTTCGTGGCATTTGGACTCCGTTTGGTATTGATATTCTGCGAAGTAAAAAAGAAGCAAAAAATAGCAACTGGCACTGGGCACTTTGTCAATAGGTTAGTCCCAAAAATTGATATAAAGTTGCTATAAAATGAATCTAAAACATCCAAGATTGATAATATAACAGCATGGAACAATCAAAAAGATGGAGATCTGTGAGTCTTTGTGAGCTGAAGTTAGTTTGGTCTTGTGGGCAATAATGTAACCATCCTTCAACTGCTCCTTCCGATAAGAAGATAGACTGGGCTTCTTCATCCTGGCCTAATCGGAACTAGGCACTTCATGTACTCCATATTCTTCTTCAGAGGAGGAGGATCCTGTTGTGCAAAGACAAGAGAACAACTAAATGCTAGCATCCCTGTTTGCTAAAAAAAGGAAAGAAAATATTTAAAACATGCCATTACATTAACAATGGGAGTAACTGATGAAATGTATAGTCACAAAGAGATGCATCATCATTACCCTCATAGGAAATGATATGATACCAAAGACAACAGCTTAACTTGAACTGTATTACTACTTCATTTTATCACTGGCTATAACGGTGGCAAACCGGTGCCTAATTTATTAGCAGCCTTAGATTAACATGCGAAACAATACCACTTTCTCATGACAGTAGCAAAACAGTAGCACAACACCAATAGAGATGACAAAGCTCAATCATATGGATGAAATCCGTGGGCCCGTACCAACCTTTGTCACGAGGCTTATTGTGTAGAGCATATAGATGAAGCACTTCTCTGGAGCCATCCATTATTATCTCCTGTGCTTGCCATGCTTACTATATACTTCTCGATTAGTTTAATGTTGTCAACATCTTCTTGTGCAGTTCCACTAAAATATATGTTATCTTCAAACAAGATCCCTATTTGCACAAGTAGAGATAATTACATATTACATTAAGAGTGGCATCAAATCACAGTGGTAAAACAATTGATCGTTCTAGCTGTAGCAATAAATTAAGATGCAAAACTATATCATTACTCGTGTCATCACAGTTCAGTGCTTCATTACAGCACCGGGATTTGATTTTTGTTCTTCTTCCGCTTGTTCTTCCCCTTCATCACTTGGTTCAATAACAGACAAGCTTCGCCTTCAATGTAAGATTTGGCATGTCAATTAGGGAGCACAAGTATAACACTAAACAACAACATTAATTTTCTGATGACAGTAGCAAAATAGAGGCCAACAGTTGTGGAATATCATTATCTTACCTCAATGGGATATTATGGTGAACATACAGATTGGAAGTCTGGTCTCCTTTTGTACACTTCACAAAAATCAAGCAACATTAACATATAAGTAGCACAACATATGAAAGCACACAACACAATCATGTGGAAGAAGGCCAGTACTAACCTCTCATGATGCAGAATTCAAACATCTCACACGAAGAAGATCTGAAACAAATTTGCCAACACAGATAGGAAGTCCGATCTCCTCTTGTGCAGTTCCACTAAGATCAAGCAATCAACCAACGTTGTCGGTGTGACATTTTAGTTGAATTGCACAAAACACTCTTAAAACAAAAGTGTTTTGTGCAGTGCAACAAAAGGTCGCAATAGCAACGAGGTGAAGTAGATAACCCTGTTTACACAGAGGTGCAAAGGAAACAATTACTGGTCAATAACGGTGGATGACACAGAAGCCCACAAAAAGAAGCATCTAACTTATCTAAATGGGAAAGAAAGCAAGACAGTAGCATTTCTCAAATAGTGGCATTGATTCATATTAGCAGAGAGATTATATTAACAATAAAATTTGTTAAACATGTAATTTGCTTTTAACTGTGGCATTGCTTCAATTTTCTAGCGGCATTATTAGATTAACAACAGCTAAAGAGTTGTACGGGACAGTGGATGCACCACCACCATGTGCATCCACCGATGTATAAAGGGGTGATGCACAGTCTATTGCAACAAACAACCAAGGAGCATATTTGTGTTGATCCCATTTTTGTTCTCTTTAGACACCTTTCCCTATGTGAGGGCAGCAAATCTAGTCCTGCTCAAATGTCGGGGCCGGATTTACCAGGACATGAAATCCCAGCAAATGACCCTCGTGTCATCACCAGCCCCAGGATTACTGTTGCTGGTGGACACCTTCTTGATATAGAATTCCAGGCAATTACAAGATATTGAGTACAAGACCATAAAGGTCCAATGAATATAGCAAGGATCTCTACTGCTAGATGACGGAAGCGACTCATGGATCTCCAACGCTGATGGGACTCCATTCCCACAGGAACAACTGACTTGGATAGCTCCTATCCTGCGTGGCTGCTATCTCCAATGCCTAGGTTGCGGGGGCTTCGTGGTGCTCCTCTCTGAAACATGATCTGGCCAAGACAATAGCCAGGGACAAGCCTGTGAGTACGTTTGAATGTACTCGCAAACATAATGAACAAAAGATATAACGAATGCATATGCTCATGTTGGATCCTACTAAATGCTCATGCTGACTAAAATCATAGACATGACATGATAATAACAAAATGATATGGGAGTAAATATAGCATGTCAGTCATAATCAAGCTTAATAAAAATAGAAGCTAACGAATGTCACGGGTAGTCTAGCCAGCCCAGGTGACATTCAGAAAATAAGAGAAATGCCAACCGGGTGTCTAAAAGAGAGTCAAGTGAGATAGGACCACCTGAAAACTCAAGCGACGCCACAAAAGGTCTTGAAAAGAAATGCCAGTCGGGTGTCAAAGTGACGCCACGGTCGGTCTTGAAGAGAAATGCCAATCGGGTATCCACAAGAGTAGTGGCGTGATAGACCGCCTGTGAACTCGAGGGACATCACAGAGAGGACTTTAAAATAAAACCGAATGCCCGGGGTAGTCTAGCCAGCCCCTGAGACACTCAAGCAAATAAAATAAGAGAAATGGGTTAGTCCACAATAATAGGCATAACCACAGTAATATTAATATGCATAGCAAAATATTCATGGTAGCAATAGGGTGACAAAAATTATCCTGCAAAAATAAGTCAGACACATTTTAATTATTTCCTCCGGAGACCGACACCGGGACCGACACTTGACCCACCCAGCTACGCCCATGACTGAGAACTCGGCTATTCGAATAGGTTTAAACTCTGTAGAGGGTGTACTCTTTACGCACAAGTATAGGGTTTCTTTAGTCAGTACCGCGATACTGACTAATTCCCATTACGGTATTTGGGTTGAAAACACACCTGACCAGCACACACCAGATTAACTTTTTGGATGCCAGGAATCACCCAAAGCATCGTTCAAGAAAAACTTTAAGACGGAGAGACCAACGTCCTGCATGGGATCACTATTAATACGCGCGGATTCCAAGGGGTGCCCCCCTCTCAGTCACAACTGGAAACACCCATGCCCCCTTACCCGATGACAGGATTTAGTCCGTGGCCACAGAAACCCTCATCGTGGCCCTTTGTACGGTGTGCACTTAGGCAGGGGTTATCAACTTACTAAGTCGTACCTTCCTTGCGGAAGGACCGGTGGCAGCACGGTATCCAGCTAGGTGTAAAGGAACAAGACTCGATCTAGGCCGACTCAGGAGGTGTTAATAATTATCATCGGTGTATTCCACATATGTCACGTAACACCACTGTGTCAAAACAAGGCCCGTGCCCACCGGCACGTCCAAGGGAGGAGTACACTCCTGGTTTCTCACAATCTTTCTGCATGTCGAAAACTGAGTGGGATGCATGCAAGAGAAAATATACAAGACCGTGCATGCATGCACTTGCAGTATGCTTTTCATATGGTGCAAACTCAAAACTAGTGCAATCATGCAAATGCAATCATCATATCCCGGGTTCATCATGCTTTCCTTGTTCAAAGTAGTCAGGGGAAAAATCCCTTCGAAATTCCCGGCAAAGTTCCCCTCTTCTTTTTCTGAAAAATTCAAATTCAAATAAAAATTTCATCACAGTACAAAAACTTGTCTCAAAATATTTTGGAATAAATACTAAAAAAAACTAGAGATAAGAATAAGAATTTCAAAAAAAGAATCAAGTCATTTGGACTTGTGGTTAAAAAGTTATAAAGGTTTTAAAACCAGGGACCTCTTTGTAACTAAAACAACTACTATCGGGTCCTTGCTGCAGTAACCGAAAACGCCTCGGGCAAAAGTACGCCTTCCCGTACAGGAAGCGTAAAGCGCCGAATACGCCTTTGTTTTGAACGCAGAAAAAAAAGAAAACGCTGACGGGTGGGGTCCACCCGTCAAGTTCAAATACAAACGCACTCGCGCGTGTGTACAGAGGAGGTGCAGCGATCGCCGGCGATGATCGTCGGGGTTTTGAGCGACGGCGATGATGTGGTCGAGCTCGGGAAGGGTTTCCGCATCGCTGGGGGGTGGATTTGGTCGCCGACGAGCACCGGAGCGACGACGAGGTCGACGGCGGCGGACGGCGTTTCGGGCGGTGGTGGATCTCATTGGGGAGGCCGGCAGCCGTCAAATTGACATGCGGTTCAGACGAGTGGGAGTGGTAGGGGGTTACTGGTGGAGTTTTGGAGGTGGAGATGGCCTAACGGCGACGAGCTGATCGTGGGTAGTGGCGGCGGAGCGGTGGTCGGAGGCGGGGAAGATGACCCTCTTGGGGTCGAGGTGGTGCAGGGGAGTGTTATTGGGGATGAAGGTGAGCGGTGAGGTGAATGCGCGGAGCTCGGGGCCCTTTATATAGGCGATCCCGAGGTGGTCAGAGGCTTGCGGGTGATGCCGGAGTAAATTGCGACCACCGTGGTAGGTTTGGGCGGTGGCGAGGTGCGGTGCATGCTTAGGGGTGAAGGTGGAGCTCTCCAGAAGCCTTATCACGGACGGAGTCGGGCTCGAGTGCCTCATCCACGGTGAGGTGGCCCGTACGGGTGCGGCGGCGACGGCAGCTCCGGCGACTGCCAGGCGGGGTTCAGATGGCGTGGTCGGCATGGAGAAGGTGCGGAGGGGGTGCCGCGTGGAGCAGGTAGGTGAGAAGAGTGGCGGCAGCAGTGAAGGAGGTGGGTGCGATGCTGATCCCCTCGGCTCGCCACTGCCGAGGATGGCAGCCGTTGCACCGGCCACCTCCTGTGCTGTCGGTGGTGGCCAGCTGACGAGAGGGCCCAAGGGCGGTGCATTGATGGTTTGGAGTGAAGCAGCGACGAAGAGGAGGAGTGGAAGGCACGGCACTGCGGTCCCAATTCCCTCCCCTGAACTTTTTGAATTTTCTGAAATTTTTGACAGTGACCAACAGTGCACATGAAGTGTTTGAGGAAATGCCAGAGAGCTCTAGGCATTTTAGGAATTTGTGTGGATTTTTGTGGTAAGGTATTGATGCTCAAAAATGGGTTTGGCAAAGTTTCAGAATTTTTGGAGTAATTTAAAATAGGTTTTGATCTACAAAACTGAATCTGGTCCAAATTTGAATGGTTTGAATTTTGAAAATTTTGAAGTATGGAACCCAAATTTTTGGTGAAATGGGTTGTGGGTACCATCTAGTTGCTAGGAAATTTTTTGGTGGAGGTAGAAAAGTTGTAGAAAATATAGTTCCTTTGTAAATCAAAGAAACCATGAGTATTGTAAATTCCAACTTTGGAATTATTTAAAAATATGAAAAATATTTTTGTGGGGTGGGAGAGACTTGGATACTATCCTAGAATGTGAGTATGACTTGTGGAATTACTTAGGAGTGGCAGAAAAATTGTTTGAAGTATTTTGGATGTGCTAGGGGGAAAGAAAAGGCCATATTCTTGAAATAATTTTAATTATCCAAAACTTTTCTAAAAGAAAAATATTTTGATCTCTCAAAAAAATAATTACCCAATAAACAATTCACCCAAAAGAGAACCATTCAAAAAAAAATTTGAAACCCAGTTGAAAATTAAAATAATTTTCAGAACAGACTAACTAGAAAGAGAATAAAATCAAAAAAATAATCCAAAGTATTTTATTTTAAGGAAAAGATTTTGAAAATCCAAAAGAAATATTTTTGGGGTGTTACATCAAACTCTACAACCTTGTCCCCCACCCACAGAAAGATCAGTTCCTTGCAGATGTGTGTACTGTGTTTGTCATTGTTTTCTCTTTTTGACCAACAGAGGTGTTGGATAGCTAGTATGTACTACTTTCCCCCTTCCTTTCCTCTTTGAACCACGTCCTAGATTCAGACCATACAACTTCCCCCCTGCTTTCCTGTTTGATCCAACACCTAGATTCGAGTGCAAAAGAGAAAAAAATCCACATGCAGCTAGAGCAATGCTTGTGGATTAAGTAAATTATACCTTAGGGTTGTCGGGGTGTGCCTCGGTGGGCGGCCGGAGGCCGGATCTGCACACACTATGTACGACAGCGAGTAAGAAGGGGTGGGAGGCCCTCTCCCGCCGGCACTGGGTTAAAGAGAACATCGGCACCAGTAGTGGATTCCCTCCCTCGCCGGCGGCAACAACGTTAAGCCTCCTTCCCTTCCCCAGCGAACGGGATCCTGCCGTCTCTTTGACCAGCAGTGAGGGGAGAGAGAGAGAGGCCAACGCAGTCTTGTTTAGATCTGGAGAGGGTGAGAGAGTTTGAAGAGAGCAATTACAAGTGTTGTGGCTCCAGCTTGTATATATATAGCGGAGAGAGAGTGTGAAGAGAGCAAACCCTAGAAAACAAGCACTGAGGCTGCAGTGTGTGTATATATATATATATATATATATATAGTTGGAGTGGTTTTCTTTTTCTCTCCATAAAAATTGTTTTAAATTGTGCACAAAACGGAACTCTTTATTGAACGCACTAGTGAAGAAAAAATACTAGGGAATGCTAATACGCGAAGAAAATTTAATGCTCGAAGGAGTCAATTCGCAATTAACCCTCCACGCCTCCCGGTCGCACTTACTACTCCCTCCGTTCATCTTAGCTTGTGCACCACAACCAAAGCGAAGAGAAAAATGAGAGAACTTAATGTTTATTTGCTAATTAATAACTTTGCATGCAATGAACCAACCACTGCACATCGTGTTTGATAGTCTCAAGTCATTGAAAGCATACACGACCCACATATCTTGTTGGTTGATTCCTTTATTTATGTCAAGAAACAAGAAACGAGGTGTGTTGGGGATATAACTCTGAGGTGTGACCCGCCCGGGAGGGGCCGGGTTACACCATTGGCGATTTAACATGAAGAAGGCCCAAGAGGCCCAAGAAGGTGAAGTGAGAAGATGGCAGCTCACAGAGGCGGGCCTGGGGTTGGCCCAAGACCCGGACGTGTAAACCGCCATATGGTGGCTTGCCTGTTAAGGCAAGACAACTTAGAAACCAGGCGGGTCACGTTGTGTGATCCAGCTCGGACTCTTGTAAGCCTCGGTCTTTGACCTATGTATATAAAGGCGAGACCCGGCGGCGGGTTAACCCAAGAAACGATTGATCGAGAGCTAGGTCAAGCGTAATCGCTCCCTTGTAATCGATAACCAGGCAATAGTCAACAAAAGCAGGAGTAGGCTTTTACCTCATTGAGAGGGGCCAAACTTGGGTAACCTTTGTGTCCTTTGACCCGTTCAACCCCTTCGAGCTAACCTACATTGCGATGGCTCCACACCTAAGTCCTTTCACAAGGACATCTGCCGTGACAAAACCACGATAGTTGGCGCCCACCGTGGGGCCAGAGTACGGTGGTTTCAAGTTCTTGAAGGGCAATTTCTCAGGGATCGAAGGGTACGCCATGGGCCGGATGACTAAGAGTCGCCGCGGCAAGATTTACATCAACGACGCTGGCTGGGGCCCTAAGGCCGATTCAATCGAGTACGGGTACCGGGTCCCCTTTGGCAGAATTCATGTCTTCATTGGCAAGATCGGCGAGTCAGAGCCTGAGCCGGACGACGGCACCGACATCATCGATACAGCTCAGCGTGTGCGACCCGCCAGGGTTCAACCCGGCCGGAAGCACGCCTTTGTTGGCTTTGTTCATGGGGCGGATCTTGGGGAAGGATCTGTGTCTAGTGGAGAGACGGCCATCCATTCAGGTGATGAGTCCTCAAACGGAGAAACCGAGTCAATCTATCAGCTTCAGGATGGCCGGCTTGGGGGCTATTCCGATGGTGACAGCATTCCAGACACCTATGAGCCGCCGTGCAGGGCTGATATCTTTATGGCTGGCATGCAACCAGTGGTGAACTCATCAACAGCCGCTGCCTTGACATCCGGCTCAACTGCCGCTACGACGGCTGGGGCGAGCGGCTCTGTACAGCCACTGGCTCAAGTCTTATCTGAGTTCTTGGATGCTTTGGCGACTCTGTTAGCTGCAGAGGTAACTCCGGCAAATCAAGCACAACATAATGCAGAAGTTGCAAAGGTAAGAGATGAGGTGGCCAAGGCCCGAGAGGATCTTGATGCGGAAAATACCAGGATGGCGACAGAGCTAGCCGCGTTGGAGGCTGAGTCACAGCGGATAAGGGCAGAAGCCTTTCGTCTAAATCTGGATCAGAATGCGTCAAATGTTGTTCTTCGAAGGAGGCACCAAAGCCGCCTACCTTCGCAGTTTGAGGGGCGGAATCTTTTTAACACACCTGGGGCAGGAACGAGTAACCCGCCCGGTGTACATGGGCTGCGGAGGCGCCTGGGACCAGAGCGGCGGCTCAGCCTCGTGTGCCAGACCCGCCTCGTATAGATCTGACCCCACCTCAACGGGTACCAACACCTTCCGGCCATTACTCTAACCCGGTGGATAATATGATTGCTGCAGCCACACGATTGGCGGCTATTCCAATCGAGGGCGAGTCCCCGGCTGCGATAGAGACCCGGAACACCGTGGAACTTCTCCAGACGGCTGTGGCACAACAGGCATCTTACTCATACAGTCGTGAGCGAATTCACTCAACACCGCGCCAAAGTCGAAGCTACAGCCGACGCATTGAGTCACCGGCGGTTTCCAGCAGCGAACGGTGTCGTAACCCGCCTCGTAATGATGACCCGCCCCATGGACAAAACCCGCCCCGTGATGATAATAATGCTCAGGCCCTTGTGGATCAGGCTAGAGCCCATCGTGAGGCGGAATTGGCGGCTCAATTGGGGGCTCATCAGCAATTTCAGTAAAACCCTTCGGCGTCTGTGGAGGCTGGGATGACTTCCAGGACAGTTGGTGTGCCGTGTATAGTGCCGGCTCTATGCAATGAGCGTTTGCCTAAAGATTTTAAGGGCCCTTGTAAGGTGCCTGATTACACAGTTGATCTTCCGCCTGAAGCTTGGATTGAGAGCTATGAGCTAGCTATGGAGATGTTAGACGTTAGTGATGTTGTATGTGCCAAGTACTTCACTATTATGTTGGATGGACCAGCACGAACCTGGTTGAAAGGGCTACCTGCCAATTTCGTTAATTCATGGGCTGAGTTGAAGGCGCGCTTCATTCAGAATTTCAAAGGAACATGTAAGCAGCCTCTGTCGATTATTGATCTGGACAACTGCGTACAGCGATAGGATGAGTCGGCCCACCATTGCATTCACCGGGTCTCAGCTATCATCCACTCATCGGATAGCATTGCGGCAGGCTCTGCTGTTCTGATTTTGGAGAAGAATTATCACTTCACGCCTCTCAAGCAGAAGCTGGGGCGGCTTAAGAATCACTGCAATGACATGGGAGAGCTCATGGCGGCTCTCATCAAGTATGCTGACTCAGATAACACTAAGGACCCTGGATCTGATGATGAAAAATCCAACAAGGGGAAGAAGAGTGGCAATAGTAAGGGTCAGCAGCAGAATGTGACAGGGAGAATGGTCATAACCAGGGCAACGATGGTAAGCGCAAACAAACTAAGGGTGGGTCAGATTTTGTGGCTAACACCAATGCTCAACATAAAAATCAGCGTCGTAAGGGTAAACCGCAATTTGGGGGACCAAAATTTAACCTTGAGGCAATGCTTAATGACCATTGCCCAAAGCATAGTCTGCCCGGTCGGCCATCAACTCATGCTTGGAAGGACTGTTTCATCATGAAAAAGTACAAGAATTCTAACTTCAATCGGAATCATGGCAACTATAATGGCCCGCCTGGCGGGTCAGGATCCGGCTCAAAGGGGCCTGCTGGTTTCGGCAGTGGCGGCTCAAATTCTGGGTATCAAGGACAAGGCAACCAGGGTGGTTATAATCAACAGTCTGGTCAGGGTAACCAGCAGCATCAGTCAGGATACCAGAGCAACCCAAAGCAGCTTAACAGTGGTCAGTATCATGTCTTCACTACGAGTCTCTGCAAGCGAGATCAGAAGGTTCATAAACGCGCAGTCAGTGCAATTGAGCCGGCGGTACCTCAATATTTGCGGTGGTCAAAGCATCCAATCACATGGAGTAGAGAGGATCACACACCCCTGGTTGAGAATCTGGGTCAACTAGCGTTGGTGGTAGCTCCTCAGGTTGGGGGTTACAAGTTCACTAAAGTGCTCATGGACGGTGGCAGTAGTATCAATATCCTTTATTATGATACTTTCCGCAGAATGAATTTAACGGATAAAGAGCTTAAGCCGTCCTCTACAGTTTTTTATGGTGTGGTCCCTGGAAAGTCGGCATACCCAGTAGGGAAGATTGCCCTGGAAGTGGCTTTTGGTGATGACTATGACTACAAAGTAGGGACATTGTGGTTTGAAGTGGTTAAAATCAAGAGCCCTTATCATGCCTTGTTTGGGTGGCCGGCTTACGCCAAGTTTATGGCGCGGCCTTGTTATGTTAATTTGCATCTTAAAATGCCAGGGCGTAAGGGCACAATTACAGTCCATAGCGATAGAAGAATTGCATTGGAATGTGAGGAAGGAGATGCTGCATATGCTGAGTCAGCTTGTGCCACGAAGGAGCTCCAGTTCTATAAAGATAATGTTGACCCGGCTGATATGAACCCTTTGAAGAAGCCGACTACTGAGCAAGACCCTTTGTTGAAGTTTAAGTCGGCTGATGATACCAAGCAGGTTGACTTTGTCCCTGGCGGCTCATCTCAGCAGTTCACCATCAGTGCTAACATGGATCCGAAATAGGAAGGCACGCTCATCGAGTTCATCCGTGAGAATTGGGACATCTTTGCATGGAAGCCTTCAGACATGCCAGGTGTACCGAGAGAACTCGCTGAGCACACTCTCAATACGGATCCTAAGTTTAAGCCGGTGAAATAGTTCCTTCGCCGTTTTAATGAAGAGCGACGTAAGGCTATTGGAGAAGAGGTAGCCTGGCTCTTGGCGGCCGGGTTCATCTTTGAAGTTTTTCACCCTGAGTGGTTGGCTAACCCGGTGCTGGTACTTAAGAAAAATGGCACTTGGCGTATGTGTGTGGATTATACAGACCTCAATAAGGCTTGTCCAGCTGATCCTTTTGCTCTTCCCCGTATTGATCAGATCATAGATGCCACGGCGGGTTGTGAGCGTTTGTGCTTCCTGGATGCTTATTCTAGTTATCACCAGATTAAGATGGCAGTTAAATACCAAGAGAATACGGCTTCTATTACACCTTTTGGGGCTTTCTGCTATGTGTCTATGCCTTTTGGGCTCAAGAGTGCGCAGGCGACTTATCAACGTTGTGTCCAGAATTGTTTTCATGACCAGATTGGGCGCAATGTTCATGCTTATGTGGATGATATTGTTGTCAAGTCCAGAAAGAAGGAGACTCTATTGGATGATTTGAAAGAGACCTTTGATAATCTCCGGGTCTATAAAATGATGCTTAACCCGGCCAAGTGTTTTTTTGGTGTGCCTGCAGGCAAGCTCTTGGGTTTTCTGGTCTCAGAGCGAGTATTGAAGCTAACCCGGAGAAAATTAAGGCTATTACTTCATTGGCTAAGCCGGCGTGTGTCAATGATGTCCAGCGCCTGGCGGGTCGTATCGCAGCTTTAAGCCGGTTCGTAAGCCGCCTGGGAGAGAAGGCAATTCCTTTATACCAGATGATGAAGAAAATAGACCATTTTGTCTAGAGTGATGCTGCAAAAGAGGCATTTGAGGCACTCAAAAAATAGTTAGCTGAGCCGCCCGTCCTGGCGGCTCCCATTGAGAAAGAGCTCTTGCTCTTATATGTGGCGGCTAATAGTAGGGTTGTCAGTGTGGCGATTGTGGTGGAGCGCAAGGAGAAGGGTAAAGAGTACCCAGTCCAGAGGCCGGCTTATTATGTCAGCGAGGTGTTAATTGAGTCTAAACAGTGATACCCGCATTGGAAGAAACTGGTGGACGGGGTGTTCATGGCCAGTCATAAGTTGAAGCATTATTTTCTTGGCCATCCTATTACGGTAGTCAGTTCTGCTCCTTTGGGGGATATTATTCAGAACAGAGAGGCTACAGGCTGGGTGGCCAAGTGGGCCATTGAGCTCGGTCCCCATGGCTTGAAGTATGTGCCAAGGACAACTATTAAATCTCAGGCTCTTGTGGATTTCATCAATGACTGGACGGAGTTGCAGACACCTGAGGAGAAGCCTGATAACACATATTGGACTATTCACTGCGATGGGTCCAGGCAATTAGAAGGCTCGGGGGCTGGAGTTATTTTGACTTCCCCACGAGGTGACAGATTTTGTTATGTTTTAAGTTTGATGTTTCCTTGTACTAACAATGCGGCTGAATATGAGGCTCTGCTCCATGGCCTTCAGATGGCCAAAGAAATAAATTTAAGCCGGGTCAGGTGCTTTGGCGACTCAGATTTGGTGGCTCAGCAAGTTTCAGGCACTTGGGATTCCAAAGACCCGCTCATGGCGGCTTATCGCCGGGCGATTGACAATATTGCTGGTCACTTCAAAGGTTATCAGGTGGAGCATCTTGATTGAAGGAAGAATGAGGCGGCTGATGCTTTGAGCTGGCTTGGGTCTCAACATAAGCCGGTACCCCCTAATGTATTTCTTGATATATTGCATAATCCTTCACTCAAGTTGCCATCAGAAGAGGATCTTGCTATTCCTGACCCGGAGGCACAATTAGTGGCGGCTCTCCATGCTATTCCTGATTGGACACTTCCCTACTTGGCTTATATGACCCAAGGCGAGTTACCTGAGGATGAAACTTTGGCCAGACAGATAACCCGATGATCTAAGTCCATGACTATTGTTAATGGCGAGTTACACCGATGCAGCGTCACAGGCGTGTTCCAGCGTTGTGTTTCTCCTGAAGAGGGCCATGAGATTTTAAGAGAGATCCATGAAGGTGATTGTGGTCATCACGCCGGCTCTAAATCTCTAGTGGCTAAAGCTTTTCGTCATGGATTTTATTGGTTGACGGCTCATGCTGATGCAGAGGATCTCGTGAGTAAGTGTGATGGATGTCAGAAATTTTCTCGACGGGATCATGTGCCGGCTCAAGAATTGAGGATGATTCCAATTAGTTGGCCGTTTGCAGTCTGGGGGCTTGATATGGTTGGACCTTTCAAATGGTCTAAGGATAAGAAAAGCCACCTCTTGGTGGCGGTTGACAAATTTACCAAGTGGGTTGAAGCAGAGCCAGTCAGCAAGTGTGATGGGGCAACAGCAGTTCAGTTTGTTGAAAAATTGATCTTCCATTTTGGTTACCCTCATAGTATCATAACTGATAATGGCACTAATCTGTCTAAAGGTGCTATGAGAGAATTCTGTCAACAAGAGCATATTCGTCTTGATGTTTCTTTTATGGCTCATCCGCAGTCTAATGGCCAAGCTGAGAGGGAAAATCAAGAAATCTTGAGAGGTATCAAACCCTGGCTTATGGTTCCTTTGCATCGAATGCCGGGTTGTTGGGTTGAGGAGTTACCTTTAGTACTTTGGAGTATCAACACCACCCCCAACAGATCAACAGGCTATACGCCTTTCTTCATGGTCTACGGGGCAGAGGCGGTTCTTCCAAGCGATGTCCGTCATGACTCACCTCGTGTGGCAGCTTATGTTGAAGCTGATAATGAAATAGCACGTCAAAACGCACTCGATGCTCTGGATGAGGAGCGAGACCTGGCGGCGGCTCGTTCGGCGATATATCAACAAGATCTGTGTCGCTATCATAGCCACGGAGTTAAGACCCGGACATTTCAAGAAGGCAACTTGGTGCTCCGGTGTCGTGGGAAACCACGGCCACCTATGGGACCAAGAGCCCCTTTCTGGTTCGGCGGGGGGATGGCACGTTGCACAAAGAGCGGAGAAGCATGGAATAGCACAACAGAGATCACGCGTTCAGTTTTTACCCAGGTTCGGGCCGCCGTGAGGCGTAAAACCCTACTCCTGCTTTGGTGGATTGATGGTGGAAAAGATGGTGGTGAGCGCAGCATGTTTGCCCGGCAGGGTTGCCTCGGGGTGAGAATGGCTGCGCGCGTACGAGTGTGCGAGGGTGTGGATTAGCCAACCAACTTGCCAACCCCTTCTACGGTCGCCATGGGCCTCCTTTTATAGATTAAGGGGTCACCACAGTGGCAAATCAGTCATTACACACTGATTAGATAGCAAACAGTGCTATCATACCTACTCTGCAGGCTGACAGAGCGCATTAAATGCGCCGCTCAACGTCACATCACAGCTCGCTCGGCAATCCTTGCTGGGCGGTTTTGCCAGCTTTGCACCTGCTTGCTTGACACGTCCCAGGACGGGTGTCATATGGAGGTGTTTGCTGTAAGAAGTGGCTGCCATGTGGCAAACAACAGCCACTTATTCTCTTTGTGGCTTGACACCGCACTGATTGACGACTTGGGTTGGTTGTGCGGTGGAGCGATGGCATGGCTTGCCTCCGTTAGCCCCGGCAGGCCTGCCGGGACGATCTGGAAGCTTGCTTTTGGGGCAAACCCAACCTTGCCGGGCTCGCCTGCCCAGCAAGGGAGGTTCTTTCCTTAGCGATAACTTGCTCCTCTGGCTTACCTTGGTCTTGTGGATCTGCGCTTGGATCCTTCTAAGAACTGATACCTTGTGCTTCAATCTGATCTTGGTGTTGTGATCTTGTTCTTGTGCCTGTGCACAGTCTGGGCAACGGACCCAGGGTTTGTTGCACCGACAGAAGCCCCCGGGCCTGGCCCAAACGCGCTGCCGGGCGTCGTCGGGGTAGGACCTAACCAGTGCACAGGCAGGGGCGTGGAAGTGGCTGGCCCCTTGAGATTTTCTTAGCTTCTTCATTAACTTGAGTCCGGGCCAGTTTCCAGTTTTCCCACGTGTCGCGTAAAGCCAATTATGGTGGGGCCATTCTTGTAATGGCCCGTGAATGACTTCAACACACGGGGGAGTAACTGCCAATTCACTCTTCCCACCACGCCCTTATCCTCAACCACGTATGCCGCATGCATCGTGCGGGGTAGGTAACGAAGGCACGTGGTGCGGGAGAGCATCAAGGTAGGGGCCCGGTCTTCTTGAATTGGTGGAGGAGGGCGGCGGTTACCAGTTGAGGGATCGACTCTCTTCCCCAACCCGCCTATAAAAGGAGGGGCGGGGGAGGAGCGGAGGCATTCATCCTTGCATCCCTTCTCCTCCATCTTCTGTTTTCTCCTGGATATGCTGAGAAGGAGAGCCCGGGTCCAGGCCCCGGGTCCTAGCTTAGAGCCCTGCATGAGCCTCAGGGGGGCGCTCGGGCGGCGCGGCGGTACCACTGGAGGTGGCGACTCTGGTGCGCTCGTCGCCGGGTCGCCCGTGGCTTCAATTCTAGTGAGAGGCGACACAAACGACACCATGCCGAGGCCCATAATGTGCATGGGGTGCGGTAGTCGGTCGTGGCCTATTTACCCTTCCCTTGCGGTGTCGGAGGGAGGCCACGGAAAGGGTTCGCCATTGGTAAAGGCGTATCTGACCTCCCCAGGCACTGCCCGATCGGCATGTGGGAGAACTCCTCGTCCTCATACACGCCTCCTTAACGTGTGGTGGCTCCTGATCTTCGGGCCGTCGGGGACGACCATGCTCTCTGTAGGACTACCCGGAGAGCATTGCGCCCTATGCGGCTGTCGTGATGGGGTCTTCGGGCGGCAGCGGTACAGAAGGTAGCGGCAGCCCACGACGCATCAAGAACGGGGACGACCATTCCGACGAGTCTTGTTTGTCGTTGACTCTACCTCTCCTATCTGGGCCTCCGGCAGCGTCACCATCCACACCTGCTCTCCGGTTTCTTCCTCCTAGCTGGGAAGCGGTGCCATCCTGATCCTGGGGAGGCGCCGAATCCCAGCCAGGCCCTACTTCCCTAGTCCCTCCCTGTGATTTCCTGAAGGAGATGGACAAGGGCAAAGGCATCACGGGGCACTTATCTTTTTTCAATCTTAAATCTGTAGTCACTTGCCAAACTTTAGTTCAAATTATGTAATCTCTTGAATCCATGTTTGTGTCCTGTAAGGTCTGTACTTGTTTGATCAGCATATTAACAAAAAAGATGAACCATGCCGGGGACTCGTGCATGTATACGTCCATGCAGAGGTGGAGTGCCTCTATATTTTTAAATAAACGAGTTTCCCCCTGCAGGCTATCCTGTCAGTACCCGCTATTTTGTTGCCGGGGAGTTAAGCCTACCGGGCACAAATCGTGAAGAGGGACCAGCCCCCCGCCAATCTTTTTTCATCAAAGGCCACTATGACCATCCTGACCGAAGCAACGTTCGAGTCAAAGGATGGGAGCACCTAAGTTTCAAAAAGCGGCGAGGTTCTCTTATGCACAAGTCTTTGCTTATAGAACATGTATGGACAAGAGATATAACTTATCTATTTGGCTTGCCGGAGATCGCAGTGTTGGCTCATCTTTCCAGCTTCCCTTGAAGGCCAAGTTTTTGGCAGGTACCTGCAGTTTTATGCAGATGGAAATGATGCCAGATGCGATCTTATCTACATGAACATGAGATGCTCATGAAATGCTTATGCATGCATGCAACTTGTCGGGGCCCCCCAGCGCTTCATTTATTTTTCTGTTGCTCAGGGTCTGCGCCTGGCTTTGTACAAGGGGTTACATGCAACTGAGGCAAGGCCTATACAAAAGGGTGGCTGCCAGGCAGGGCTCGACAGCCGCGCCTTACGGGTAGAACTTGCGGAGATGCTCAATATTCCATGAGTTTTGCAATTGAATGCATCTCCGGTCACCAGACGGACTGCACCAAGTCTGGTGACTCATACTACCAGGTAAGGGCCTTCCCACTTCGGCGTCAACTTGTTTGCACCCTTGGCGGACTGAACGCGCCTAAGGACAAGGTCGCCTTCCTCAAAACACCGGGCATGAACCCTACGGCTGTGATAGCGACACAGGGCTTGCTGGTAGCGTGCAGCACGCATAGCAGCCCGGAGACGGTTCTCCTCGAGAAGCACAGTGTCGTCACACCGGTGCTGATCCTGCGCTACTTCATCGTAGGCAAGCACTCGAGGCGACTCGTAAATGAGTTCCGTGGGGATAACTGCTTCTGCCCCATAGACTAGGGAGAAGGGAGTCTGCCCAGTAGCTTGATTTGGTGTCGTTCTGAGGGACCAGAGCTACAGGCAGCTCATCGATCCATCGCCTGCCGTACTTCTGCGGCGTATCAAATGTTCTTGTCTTGAGTCCTCGCAACACTTCAGCGTTCACCCTCTCAGCATGTCCATTGCTTCTGGGATGTGCAACAGAAGCAAATGAGATCTTGCTTCTGAGGGCATGAACGTATTGCATGAAGGCGCGGCTCATGAACTAGGTGCCGTTGTCGGTGATGATCCGGGCAGGGACTCCGAAGCGGCACACCAATCCTTTCAAGAACTTGATAGCTGACTGAGCAGTCACCTTTCTCATGGCATCTACTTCCGGCCACTTTGTAAACTTGTCGATGGCAACGAACAAGAATTCAAAGCCCTCTACAGCTCGGGGGAAAGGGCCGAGGATATCGAGCCCCCAGACCAAAAACGGCCATGACAAAGGGATTGTCTGAAGAGCTTGTGCAGGTAGATGGATGTTCTTGGAATGGAACTGGCAGGCTTCACACTTGGTGACTAGCTCGACCACATCTTGGAGGGCCGTGGGTCAATAGAATCCTTATCAGAATGCTTTCCTAGCTAATGCCCTTGATCCAATGTGGGAGCCGCACATGCCTTTGTGTATTTCTGCCAGCAGTTCCTTTCCTTCTTCCCAGCAAATGCACTTCAATTTCACACCATTGGGCCTCCTTCTGTACAGAGTGTCATCGACAAACTGATACATACTGGCCCTCCGGGCTACTCTTTCAGCTTCCTCTTGCTCATTGGGAAGTTCTCCAGTTTGGAGGAAATGGACTATGTGCCTTGCCCAAGTTGGAGCCTGGGGCTCGGTAACAAGGACTAACGGCACATCCTCATCTGCGGGAGCATGTTCCGCGACTGTGGGGACTGATGGCCTGGTAGGAGGGTGCAGCCCGGCAAGCGACGGGGAGTTGTTTCCGGCAGGGTCCCTGCCAGGAGCCCGGAGGGACTCTACCGGGAGAGGCTTACCAGAGTCCAATTTCCTCCTTTTTCGGGCCATTGTTGCTGGGGATATGGAGGGCTGAGTAAGATGGAGAACAAAAGTTCCTGGTTCCACAGGAAGTTTTTGCGCAGCACACTTTGACAGATGATCAGCTATACTGTTTTCCGCACGGGGTACGTGCTCTGTTTGCAATCCGTCAAAGCGTTCCTCCAATCTTCTCACTTCCTCAACGTATGCCTCCATCAATGGACTTTGGTAATCCTTGTTGACTTGTCTCACCACAAGTTGTGAATCTCCTTGAATGATCAGTTTCTTGATTCCCAATTCTGTGGCAATCCTGAGCCCGGCAAGGAGCCCTTCATACTCTGCTGTATTGTTGGTTGCCTCCTCCCGTGGAAAATGCATCTGGATGACGTACTTCAAGTGCTCCCTAGTGGGAGCAACGAGAAGCATGCCAGCCCCGGCACCTTGCAGGGAGAATGCACCATCGAAATACATTATCCATTCTTGGGGCGCTTCCTTGCCGGGGGTAACTGTTTCCAGCACTTCTTCATCAGGGGTTGGCGTCCATTCTGCAATAAACTCTGCCAATGCCCTGCTTTGAATTGTTGATGTGCTCTCAAATCTCAGGCCAAAGCTAGATAACTCCAAAGCCCACTCCACTATTCTGCCGGTAGCCTCAGGGTTTCAGAGTATCCTTTGCAATGGAAAGCGGGTGACAATCGTGATCTCGTGGGCTTGGAATTAGTGGTGCAATTTCCTTGAGGCCACGATGAGGCCAAAAATCAACTTTTGCACACCAGAGTACCTCGATCTACCCCCTGTAACAAGGAATTGATGAAGTATACTGGGCGCTGCACCACTTTCTTCCTTGCCGCGTCCTTGGGGTTGCTCCTGCTGCCGTGCTCCTCTTTGCCCTGATCCTCATCCAGTCCTGCCGGGTTTTGCTCACTCTCTGTTTCCTCCACTTCCCGCTGTGCTACCAGGGCCGCACTAACCACTTGATTAGTTGCTGCTAAGTATAGTAGCAATGGCTCTTGTGGTTTGGGAGCAACCAAAGTGGGCACAGAGGACAAGTAGGTCTTCAAGTCTTGTAATGCCGCGTCTACTTCTAGGGTCCACTTCACGGGCCCTGCCTTCTTCAAAATTTTGAAGAATGGCAAGGCGCGCTCGGCAGACTTGGAGATGAATCTACTAAGTGAGGCAATGCACCCTGTCAGATGCCTCACATCTTTAATTGTCTTGGGTGCCTGAATTTGCTCGATGGCCTTGATCTTATCGGGGTTGGCTTCGATCCTCCGATGGGATACGAAGAACCCAAGTAGCTTGCCGGAGGGAACGCCAAACACACACTTCTCCGGATTTAGCTTCAAGTTGATCTTGCGCAGATTAGCAAATGTCTCCTCCAAATCCTGGATGAGGGTCGATCTGTCCTTGGTCTTGACCACAATATCATCCATATATGCCTCAATGTTTCTGTGCAACTGTGGTTCAAAACCAATCTGGACCGCTCTTGCAAAAGTGGACCCGGCACTCTTTAACCCGAAAGGCATACGCACGAAGCAGTACGTACCACATGGGGTGATGAACAAGGTCTTCTCTTCATCTTCCTTGGACATGAAGATCTGATGATATCCAGAGTATGCATCCAGAAAAGAGAGCAAATCACAACCTGAAGTGGAGTCCACAATCTGGTCGATGTGCGGCAAGGGAAATGGGTCCTTCGGGCAAGCCTTGTGAAATCTATGCAAAGCCTCCATTTTCCATTAGCCTTGCGCATGACCACTGGGTTTGCTAACCATGTCGGATGCAGTACTCCTCTGACCAGACCAGCTGCCTCAAGCTTCTTAATCTCTTTGGCAATGAACTGTTGCCTCTCCAAGGCCTGCTTTCGAACCTTCTGCTTGACGGGTCGGGCATGTGGGCAGACAGCAAGGTGGTGCTCGATTACCTCCCTGGGAACACCGGGGATATCAGATGGTTGCCAGGCAAACACATCGATATTTGCCTGCAGGAAGGCAACGAGCGCGCTTTCCTATTTGTCATCAAGGGTGGCGCTGATAGTGAAGGTACCATCAACGCCAGCCAGCCCTGCCAGGACCTTTTTCACATGTGGTGCAGCAACCTTGGATCTCTTGCTGTTGGAACTCTCTGGCAAGTCATCAATAGGCAAGCGCACTCCGAAGAGGTACGTGTCGTGGTTCTAAGTCTGACAGTAGAATAGGGGGTAGGTATGAGGAGGCAAGATCCTAGCTATAGTGAGGTTGTGCACGCAAGATTTACGAGTTCAGGCCCTTCTCGGAGGAAGTAACAGCCCTATGTCTCGGTGCCCGGGGGCTCGGTCGATTGGATTATGTGTGAAGTTACAGGGGGAGCGAACCCTTGTGCTAGTGGAGGGGCGTGGCTTATATAGAGTGCGCCAGGACCCCAGCCAGCCCACGTTACAAGGGGTTCAATGTACATTAAGGTGAGACGTTACTGGTAACGCCAATAGTAAAGACATATAAATGATCATTAAGACTACGGAGTGAACGCCTGACCGTTGCCATCCTGAGTGACCTTAGATCTTCTGTACTCTGAGTGGTTTCTGGTATGGTCGAATGATTATACTCTGGTCGAATGGAATTGGGTTATCCGAGTGAACTGTTGGTCGAGTGGGTTGCACCCTGAGGTGATTTCAGTCGGTAGATGATGCTATCCTTTGAATGCCCTTGGCTTGAGAGCAATGTCCTCGGGAAGGGTGTCTAGGTCAGGCCTATTACCCTACCCTAGGTACATGTCATCGTCATTAGCCCCCGAATGGATCTAGGTCCGAGTGGAGAAGGGGTTGAAGATGGTTTCGACCTGATTTATATGCTTCAGAGGCATTTTAACCGGGCCGGTGATCTATGTAAAAACTTCAACTTCATTTTCGGTCACCTGGGTCCATTCAGAGGTTGTCGAGTGAACTTTGCTGATAAGCTCCGAGTGTTGGTATGGTATAAAATCTTCAGCGCGATTGGTCGCACTGCCGCTCCCGGATCTCACGGGATTCGAAATTTGGAGAAGCGCGCGGGACGGAGAGAACCGCAGTAAATGGAGCAGATTAGGCAGGGACGCCTCGATTCTCGCGCCCCCTATTTTGCCACGTACCAAGTGCACGACTGTTGCGGGATTTGATAGGATTACTTGGGCCTACGAGTCAGCCACTCGGAAGCAGACGCATATAAGGCGACAGGGCCGTGGTGTTTGTACAGTGCGCCCCATTCCCCTTCTTCTCCCTCAGCTTCTCCACCGCGTTCACCTCCACCCTCGACGCCGTCGCCCAGCCCAAGCGCAGTTTGCTGCGATGGGAAAGGACAAGACGACGGCCCTGGAGCGTGCGAAGAAGGAGACGGCGAAGGCGAAGGGCAAGAAGACGAGTCGGGGGGATCGTCGTCGAGATCTGGCCTGCCGCCCGGCTGGGTCTAGGGCGACTGGATTCGATCCATGATTCAGCAAGAGGATATGGAGGATCTGGTCGAGGGGGGCTTGATTGCCCATGGGTCCTGGAGGCTGCCAGGTGATGAGACCGAGCTGCGGCCGCAGGAGGGTGAGTGCGTCCTCCTCACGACCCACGTCGACCGTGGTTTTTCGCTGCCTCCTCATCCTTTTTTCCGAGGTTTTCTAAACTTTTTTGGAGCCCAACTTCATCACTTTTCCCCGAACACCATCACATACCTCGCTGCGTTTGTTTCCATGTGTGAGAATTTCCTGGGTTGTCGACCGCATTGGGGTCTCTTCAAACACATCTTTACTTGCCGCTCTCAGTCTGTGAAAAAGGCTAATCCGAGTGATGAGAGGACGCACGTGATCCAGATGTGCGGAGGTCTAGGGATCCAGATGAGAGGTAAAAGCACTTTTCCACCTATGACTCTTCCCGATTCAGTCAGAGGGTGGCTGTCGACCTTTTTTTTATTGTAAGGACAAACCAACCCCTGGTCAGTCAACTGGCCTTCCCCCCTTCACCATGGGGCGAATTGAGAAGCCCTCTTCCTTGAAAGTGACTCCAGCAGAAAAGGTGGAGGTGACTATGTTGGTTGAACGAGTAATCCAACTTGTCCGCGATGGTGTGACTGGCATGGATTTACTAGAGGTGTTTCTCAATCGCCGCATCCAGCCGCTCCAGGCCCGCGATCATCCTATGTGGATGTACTCGGGTACTGATGATACCACTCGGATCCACCCGGAGGAAGTTGCCGCGGAGACGGTGGCGCAGTGGCTGCAGGGCATCATTGGAAACAAAGACAACCCCAGGGGGTCCAGGAGAATTCCACCACTCGACACTGATAACCAACCAGACAAGGTCTGACCTTTGGTGCCGAGTGACTTTTACTCTGATTTGTAAACTGTCTTTGGAACCGACTGATACTTGTTCAATTCTTTGCCTCGCAGATATATACTGAGATGTACTCGATGCCCAACGGGGAGCAGATCCAGGAAGGAGAGCGGAGGTGACAACGGCAATTGGAACTCTGATGACGAGAGTGATGAAGAGCACGAAGACTCGAGCAGTGGTGAGGAGGTCGATTCTCCACCTCGCGTGGAAAAGCGTTCCAAGCAGAAGCACGATCCAGCTAGTATCCAGGGTAAAGTGGCGGCACCGACTGGACAAACTTCGAAGCGCACTCAGACATCTTCTCTGGTGCCGACTGAGAAGGCTCCGAAGCAGCTCAAGACTGCGCCGTCAAAGCCATGGAAGGCCTTGCCCAAGATCAAGGTTGATGTTCCCGTCGCCTCCGTGTAAGTGTTTCATTTTCACCCTTTGCTCCAAGAATCTTATATTTGTTGTCGACCCATTCTCTTGCTTGACCGAGTGAACCTTGAAATTTGCAGTGCTGCTACCTCTGGGACTTCTGCTTACAAAGATGATGATGACGAGGAGATGGAGGACGCGGTCACATCCAAAGCGGGTATGACTCCTGTTATCTTGTCTTTTCTTTGCTAACCACTTCTACAGTCGACTGAACTCTTGTGATCGATTCGTTTGCAGCTCCGCAAACTGTTATTGAACTTCCAGATGACGATGAAGATGTGCCACAGAAGCTCGTGGTAAGGAGGAGCAGGACCTCGGGCAAAAAGGCACCAGCTATCAAGACTCTTCAGTCGACGCCGGTGGCAGAACCAACTATCCAGCAGCCCGGGGACCTCTGCCGCGCTTCTGTTACTTTTGCGATTCCCTTGTCGAGTGGTCGTCCTTCAGCGTCGACTGCACAGGCCCCTGCTTCATCTGTGCAACTTCATGCCTCGAGCTCTCAAGCTACTGCAGCTGATCCACCGTCTCCACTTTTCACCGCCCATCACGTCCCAGAGGACCAAGTGAGTGCTGCCAAGGAAGCTATACGCCAGGCAGGCATTATGATGGAGCAGATGAAAGTGGTGCGCGAGACCAGTCAAGCTGCCTATGATGCCAGCTCAGCACTCCAGGCCAATGTCCAGGTTAGCTTACTTCCGACTGAACTCCATCTTGACGCTTGTTCTGTTGGGATATGATATTTAGAAACTGCTGCTTTATTATCTGCAAGACGTCCGTGGATGAGCGTTTTGGAACCTTAATTGCACGCCCATTGTCAGTCTGTACACCCACTGGGTGTTTTAATCTCTGTTGAGTAGTTTTTCCACTTGAGTCGACTAGGTTGTGTCGATTGAATCTCTGAACCAGTGGGGGCACGCTGAGTGCACCCACTGGGTGTAGTCCCCGAGACCGCCGTCGAATGTTTGATTCGGCGGGGGTCTTTGAACAGAACTTTTCCACTCGGTCTGAGCAGATCATGTCGAGTGGAACCTGGACCAGTGGGGGCACGCTGAGTGCACCCACTGGGTGTAGTCCCCGAGACCGCAGTCGACTGCGGGCAGTCGGCTATGGTCTGATTTTTTTTTCCTGACTGGACGGACCAAGTCAATTGAAAAGTCGAACCAGTGGGGGCACGCTGAGTGCACCCACTGGGTGTAGTCCCCGAGACTATTGTTGAATGTTTGATTCGGCAGTAGTCTTAGAACTCTTTGAACTTGTTGCTTTATTGCTCGGAAGCAACCAATCTTTGTGTCTGCCGAATGACTATCTTCTGAACACAGAAATCTTGTGATCTTGGAGCCCGGTTCGCTGACTTGGAGCAGGAGCAGATCCAGCTCAATCTTGATCTAGAGTTGGCTCAGAATAACTTGCAGAAGGCTAAGGATGACGCTGCTGGTAAGGAAAGCTTGTCGACTGGTTCTCCTGCCATCTTTTCTCCTCCTTTTTCTGATTCGAATGTTATTCTTTCTAGAAACAATGAGATGGGCTTTGGAGAAGAAGGACCTTGACCTTGCGGCTGCGAAGAAAACAGCAGAAGAAAAAATGGCACTCGCTGACCAAAAGCTGGCCTCAGTCAAAAAGTTGGAGGAAGAGAATACCAAGCTGAAGGCTGCTCTCGATGAAGCCAACAAAGAGGTAACTCGACTGAAGAAGGATAAAGGGACCCTGACTAACAAAGTGGAAGACATCACCCGCAAGAGGGACGAGCTTGAGAATTATCTGGGAGGACTCGCCAAGAAACTATTCCTCATGCTTGAAGGTACTTTTCCCTGTCCGATTGACTTGCTTTCGTTGACTCATCATATAACTGTCGACTCATTATTTCTCTGTGAGTGCAGAATTCTGTCAAAACTACGAGGAAGAGACTGGACGAGTCGAGACAAGCTTGGACCCCATCAACTCCCCTGTTAAAGATGAAGCTGCCATGAACGTGCTCCGACTGGAGTCTCGCCTTGCCAGCGCCATGAATTACCTTGCTCGACTGAAGGTTGCGGTGTCGCGGATCGACATGGCGCTCTGGCCAAGGGAAATGCTCCAAAATGACCTCGAGTCTTTGATGACTCGACTCAATGAGATTCCTGGTCGAGTGCAGGAATGGAAGAAGTCCTCTGCTCGATGCGGTGCCGACGTAGCTCTGTCCCTAGTGCGTGTTCATTGCAAAGAAGCCAAAGAAGAGAAGCTAGCAGCAATCAAGGTTGCCAATACCAAGAAACTTGACTTCCAGTCCTTCATGGAGACTTTTATTGCTGCTGCTACTCGAATTGCAGATGGAATCGACCTGGATGAGTTCGTCGAGCCTGCCAGCCCTCCTGCGGAGTGAACAAAAAATTTGATGATCCGATTAAATTTGCCTCGGTATGCCGAGTGGTTTTGTAATCGTTAAACTCCTTCGGGCCTAATGCCCGAGTACTTTAATCTGCGGTCCGGAACCTCATGGGATTTGTCCAAACTTAGTTTTTCCTTAAATATGCTGGTTTTTATTTCCGAGTGGGACTTGTATCTTCACTCGGAACAGACTTTTGTTCTTGTGATGCAATTCTTAGGGGAGGATCGCGGATGACCTGCACCTCGTCATCCTTGCAGATCAGGATGGAGCACTCATTGTACTTGTGGCGTAGATCTGAAGAGAAGGTCGCAGTCGACCTGCACCTCATCGTCCATGCGGATCAGGATGGAGCGCACGTTGTATTTTAACTTAGGCGAGTACAGGACTGCAGCTAAGCCCTCGAGTGAGAGGGTTACTCTTCAATCGGTGGGATTTTTCAAACTTAGGCGAGTACAGGACTGCAGCTAAGCCTCCGTGTGAGAGTGTTGCTCATCACTCGGTAGGATTTTACAAACTTAGGCGAGTACAAGACTGCAGCTAAGCCCCCCGAGTGAGAGGGTTACTCTTCACTCGGTGGGATTTCTCAAACTTAGGCGAGTACAGGACTGCAGCTAAGCCTCTGAGTGAGAGGGTTGCCCATCACTCGGTAGGATTTTACAAACTTAGGCGAGTATAGGACTGCAGCTAAGCCCCTGAGTGAGAGGGTTGCTCATCACTCGGTAGTCTTTTTTTAAACTTAGGCGAGTACAGGACTGCAGCTAAGCCCCTGAGTGAGAGGGTTGCTCATCACTCGGTAGGATTTTTTAAACTTAGGCGAGTATAGGACTGCAGCTAAGCCCCCGAGTGGGAGGGTTGCTCATCACTCTGTAGGATTTTTTAAACTTAGGCGAGTACATCATTGCAGCTAAGCCCCCGAGTGAGAGGGTTGCTCATCACTCGGTAAGATTTTTTAAACTTAGGCGAGTACAGGACTGTAGCTAAGCCCCCGAGTGAGAGGGTTGCTCATCACTCGGTAGGATTTTTTAAACTTAGGCGAGTACAGGACTGCAGCTAAGCCCCCGAGTAAGAGGGTTGCTCATCACTCGGTAGGATTTTTTTAAACTTAGGAGAGTACAGGACTGCAACTAAGCCCCCGAGTGGGAGGGTTGCTCATCACTCGGTACGAGTTTTTAAACTTAGGCGAGTACAGGACTGCAGCTAAGCCCCCGAGTGTGAGGGTTGATCATCACTCGGTAGGATTTTTTAAACTTAGGCGAGTACAGGACTGCAACTAAGCCCCCGAGTGAGAGGGTTGCTCATCACTCGGTAGGATTTTACAAACTTAGGCGAATCGGATTCGCGGCTAAGCCCCCGAGTGAGAGGGTTGCTCATCACTCGGTAGGATTTTTTAAACTTAGGCGAATCGGATTCGCGGCTAAGCCACCCACTTGGGGATTTTGGACACATGTATTAGTAACAACAATCATTTAGGAGACTGTAAAACCATGCCTTTTCTAAACAAACTAAAAGGTACTCCTTATTACATCTCATCCGTCTGAACACTTAAGTATAAAAACGGCGGAGTAGCTCCGCATTCCAAGCGCATGGCTCATCTTTATTCTGCTCCACATTGTAGAGGTGATATGCTCCGTTGTGGAGCACCTTGGTGACGATGAAGGGACCTTCCCAAGCGGGGGCAAGTTTGTGAGGCCGTTGCTGGTCCACTCGGAGCACAAGGTCCCCTTCTTGAAATGCTCGACCCTTCACATTTCTGGCATATAATCGATGAAGGTCCTGCTGATAAATGGTCGATCGGATCAAGGCCATCTCTCTTTCTTCTTCCATAAGATCAACAGCATCTTCCCGAGCCCGTTCTGCTTCGGCTTCTGAAAAAAGTTCTACTCGGGGTGCATTGTGAAGTAAGTCATTCGGCAGCACAGCCTCAGCCCCATAGACCATGAAGAAGGGGGTTCGACCGGTCGACCGATTTGGTGTTGTTCTTAATCCCCAAAGGATTGACGGTAGCTCATCTACCCAAGCGCCAGCTGCATGTTTGAGGTCGTGCATTAATCGAGGTTTCAGCCCTTTGAGAATCAAACCATTCGCTCTTTCTGCTTGTCCATTCGACTGAGGGTGGGCGACTGAAGCATAGTCGACCCGAGTACCTTGGGAAGCGCAGAAAGCTCAGAACTCATCTGAATCAAAGTTTGACCCATTATCCATGATGATGCTATGCGGAACTCCATATCTAAATGTTAACCCTCTGATGAAGCTGACAGTAGTACTTGCTTCCAGGTTTTTGATAGGTTTAGCTTCAATCCATTTAGTGAACTTGTCGACTGCTACAAGCACATGGGTGAAGCCACTCCTGCTAGTCCTTAGAGGTCCGACCATATCTAATCCCCAAACAGCAAATGGCCAGGCGAGTGGAATAGTCTTCAAGGCTGAAGCAGGTTTGTGGTACATGTTGGAGTAGAACTGACAACCCTTGCACTTGTCAACTATTTCCTTTGCCATCTCATTTGCCCGTGGCCAGTAAAACCCTGCTAGATATGCTTTGGCCACGATGGTCCGAGAGGACGCATGGTGACCACAGGTCCCTGAGTGGATATCATTGAGGATCATTCGGCCTTCTTCTGGAGTGATGCATTTCTGAACGACCCCAGTAACACTCTCTCTGTAGAGCTGTCCACCCATTACCGTGAAAACTTTGGATCGACGGACAATCTGACGAGCCTCTTCTTCATCCTCTGGAAGCTCTTTCCTGAGAATATATGCAATATATGGCACTGTCCAATCGAGAATGACGACCAAAATCTCCATGATCAAGTCGACCACAGCTGGGATTTCAACTTCAGTCGGATCAGTGGAGCTCTTAGGCTGTGGGGGTTCTTTAGTGAAGGGATCTTCTTGAGCTGATGGTGCGTGAATATGCTCCAAAAACACATTGCTGGGAATAGGCTCCCGCTTGGAACCTATTTTCGCCAAGTCATCAGCTGCTTGATTCTTCAGTCGGGGTATATGGTGGAGCTCTAGCCCTTCAAACTTCTTTTCTAACTTTCTCACTGCATTGCAATAGCCAGTCATAGCTGGGCTCCTGATGTCCCACTCCTTCATTACTTGATTAACCACTAGATCTAAGTCGCCGTAAACCATTAGGCGATGGACGCCGAGTGAAATGGCCATACGCAACCCGTACAGAAGTGCCTCATATTCGGCTTCATTGTTGGAGGAATCAAAGTGAATCTGGAGAACATATCTGAGGTTGTCACCTCGTGGAGATACCAGGACTACCCCAGCGCCTGAACCATTCAACATCTTGGACCCGTCGAAGAACATAGTCCAATGTTCCGACTGTATCTGGGTCGGTAGCTGCTGTTCAATCCACTCGACGAGGAAATCTGCTATTGCTTGAGATTTGATCGCTTTCTTTGCCACAAACTTGGTATCCAGCGGAAGGAGTTCAATCACCCACTTTGCCACTCGACCAGTTGCATCTCTGTTGTTCAAAATTTCTGACAACGAAGCGTCACTGACGACTGTAATTGAATGATCCGAGAAGTAATGCGCAACCTTCTTTGTGGTCAAGTAAATTCCATAGACAAGCTTCTGATAATGTGGATATCTCTGCTTGGATGGGGTTAAGACTTCAGAAATATAGTACACTGGGCGTTGAACCTTGTAGGTTTTACCTTCTTCTTCCCGCTCGACCAAGCAGTAAAGGCTCTTTGCTGATTGGAGCAGCAAGCACCGGCTGGGTGGAAAGCAGGGCTTTAAGCTCTGCAAACGCTGCGTCAGTTCAGGAGTCCACTTGAACTTATCAGATTTCTTCATCAGTCGGTAAAGAGGCAATGCCTTTTCACCGAGACGAGAGATGAATCGACTCAAAGCGGCCAAACAACCAGTAAGCTTCTGAACATCGTGTACACGCACAGGGCGTTTCATTCGGAGGATTGCACCAACTTTCTCTGGGTTTGCATCGATCCCATGTTCGGAAACGAGGAAACCGAGTAACTTTCCACCTGGAACTCCAATGTACACTTCGACGGATTAAGCTTGATATCATATCTGCTCAAATTGGCAAAGGTTTCAGCAAGGTCAGTCAACAGGTCGGAACCTTTACGCGACTTAACCACGATGTCATCCATGTATGCTTCCACATTCCGACTGATTTGAGTTAGCAGGCACTTCTGTATCATGCGCATGAATGTGGCACCAGCATTCTTGAGAGCAAAGGGCATGGTGACATAGCAAAAGCACCCGAATGGGGTGATAAAAGCTGTTTTTATTTCATCAGGTTCATACAGTCGGATCTGATGGTACCCGGAATATGCATCCAGGAAGGACAATCGCTCACATCCGGCAGTCGAGTGGACTATCTGATCGATGCGGGGGAGAGGAAAATGATCTTTCGGGCAGGCCCGATTGATATGCTTGAAATCAATGCACATACGAAGTGAATCGTCCTTCTTGGGGACCATGACAACATTGGCGAGCCACTCGGAGTGGTAAATTTCGTGGATGAACTCAGCTGCCAGAAGCCGAGCCACCTCTTCGCCGATTGCCTTTCTCTTTTCCATAGCAGACCGACGGAGATGCTCTTTAACGGGTTTTGCCTTTGGATCAGCTCGCAAAAGGTGCTCAGCCAGTCCCCTGGGTACACCCGACATGTCAGACGGCTTCCATGCGAAGATGTCCCAGTTCTCACAGAGGAACTGGATGAGCGCTTCTTCCTATTTGCTGTCGAGTGTTGTTGAGATATGAGTCGGAGCAGCATTGGGATCGGTCGGGTGAATGTGAACAGGCTTTGTTTCACCGGACGACTGAAATGCAGACTCTGAAGCAGGCTTCTTAGCACGCAACAAATCACTCGGATCTGCAATCTTCTTATATTCTTCCATTTCTACGGCTGCCATCTGTTCATCGGCTATCTTAGAGCCCTTCTGGAGGCACTCTTCTACTCGTTGCCGATTACCAGTGACTGTGATCATGCCCCTAGGGCCAGGCATCTTCAGCTTGAGGTACACGTAACACGGTCGAGCCATGAAACGGGCATATGCAGTTCTGCCCAGAATAGCATGATAGGCACTGTGAAAATCCACAACTTCAAATGTCAACTTCTCCTTACGGTAATTCTTTGAATCATCGAAAACCACGTCAAGAGTGATCTGGCCGAGTGAATCAGCTTTCTTTCCTGGAATGACACCTTGGAATCGCATGTTGCTACTGAGCTTGGACATCAGAATGCCCATCCCACGGAGGGTCTCCGCGTACAAAATGTTCAAGCCGCTGCCACCATCCATCAGGACTTTGGTCAGTCGAGTGCCCCCAACGACTGGGTCGACCACCAACGCTTGCCTCCCGGGGGTGGCAACGTGCGGTGGGTGGTCAGATTGGTCGAATGTAATGGGAGTCTTTAACCATTTCAAATATGTCATCGTTGCCGGAGCAACCATGTTTACTTCTCTGTTGATGACTTTCAGTCGACTTTTGCTTTCAATGTCAGCAAAAATCACCAAAGTGGAATTGACGTTAGGAAAACCGTCATCATCTTCTTCCTTGTCCTCATCCTTGTCAGAGTCTTTTTCCTTCTCATTGGGCTGTTTCTCTCGGAACTGCTGGATTAGGAGCCGACATTGTCGAGTGGTATGTTTGGGATAAATCAGATTACCCTCTTCATCTTTTTTGGTGTGAATGTGACATGGCAAATCCAACACATCATTCCCTACTTGATCTTTCACCTTCTTGGGGATCCAGGGACCTTTGGGCTTCCCCTTGAATTTTCCTTGAGTTACAACTGCAGCTTCACCAGGACCTGCTGGCTCGGCTTTGCGTTTCTGCTTCCGACCTCCTCCGGTGTCTTCGGCGACTGGCTTGCCCTTTCCACTGCGGAGTCGATCCTCTTCTTCACCATTAGCGTACCGAGTGGCTATTTCCATCATTCGGGTCAGAGACATATCTCCTGTCCGACCAAATTTCAGGTTAAGCTCTTGATACCGAATGCCCTCCTTGAAGGCGCAAACTGCTTGGTGTTGGGATACATTTTCTACTGTGTGATGTAAAGTGGTCCATCTTTGGATGTAATCCCTCAGAGTTTCATTCAGCTTCTGTACGCAATGTTGCAATTCTA
Organism: Thinopyrum elongatum; assembly: GCA_011799875.1. Classification (NCBI taxonomy): domain Eukaryota; kingdom Viridiplantae; phylum Streptophyta; class Magnoliopsida; order Poales; family Poaceae; genus Thinopyrum; species Thinopyrum elongatum. Next base: position 136,127,973 of record CM022303.1, read on the forward strand.
TCAACCCTGCAGGTCGTTTGCATGTGCCCTCGAATGTCCTGACAAACACTCGGGCTATCTCTTCCCAGCTGAATATACTGCCTGGAGCCAACTGATTCATCCATGCTCTGGCCGATCCTTCCAACATGAGAGGAAGATGTTTCATAGCTACCTCATCATTTCCACCACCGATCTGAACAGCTACTCAGTAATCTTCCAGCCAAGTGTCAGGCTTCGACTCACCGGTGAACTTACTAACCCCAGTCGCCAACCTGAAGTTGGGAGGGATCTCAGTAGCTCTGATGGCTCTGCTAAAACACTCGGGACCTGAAACATGTACTCTACTTCCACTCGGGCGATCTCTGTCTTGCCCTTCTCTGTGTGCTCGGTTCCTGTCGACTAAACCTTGCACCAAAATTGACCTCGCATCAAACCCTAGCTCTCTTGGGTCGATTGGCACCCTCCGCTCTTCACTGTAGGGGCGCCTCTCATCATAATGCCGGGGCACATATGATCCGCCTCTCAGAGGGGGCGTAGTCACTCGACGGCGGTCATCACGGCCGAGCCGATGATCGTACTGCTCGTGGTTCCGACCCAAGTACTGCTCTTGGCGATGCCCACGTCCCTCACGCTGCGGAGGCGATCTTAGGCTGTGAGTCGGTTGGACTGTGTCAGCCACCACAGATCTGCTATGGATTCTGTTATGCGACTGAGATACTGCAGTGTTTTGCTCTCCTACTGCCCGGAGCAGAGCCCGGATCTGCATCAAACCTCGTCAAGCCTCCGACTGGGATGGCTGGATGGACTCTGCTATACGAGCTGCAGCCGTAAGATTCTGAATAGGACTGCGGTATACCTGAGGTTGAGGCGGGAACAATTGCCGCCGTCGACTGGACTCAGGAATCTGCTGCCGAGCATGTTCGTCGAGTGCATGCTGAAGGTTCTCCAGTCGAGTGTGTTCAGCCAAAGTGGCCAAGCGCGCTGCCTCCAAGGCCCGAGCCTCAGAGGTCTCTCCAACGATGGGCGTGTGGAGTGCCTCCTTGTTGCGGCGGTGGAGTTCCTCCCTCCGCTGTGAAGAGAGGGTTTCGGGGTGGTATTCCTCGTGAACATGCGATGGATTGCCACCGCCATCGCCGCCACCGTTACGACGCATGCCAGGTGGGCTGCGTGGTATGTCGACCATCAGGACCTCTGCCGTAGGGTCGCTGCTGCCGCACTCGGACAGGGTCTCGACGAAGCCAGTCGACAGATCGAACATGCCGTAGAGAGATTCATCGGGCTCGATTGCCGCGACTTGAGGGGTGGCCGACTGACGTGCCACCGCATGCTTCACCCACCGCTGAAGCCGCGATCGACCAGATCGCTTGCGGCGGCGAATAGCGGGGAACAAAGACACTGCAGGAGCCGACCGATACTGGGTCGACGGCTGCCGTAGAAGGACGCCGCGGACACACGCGCGAAAGTGCGTCGCCCGCGGACGAGGAGTGTCTCGACGTCCAGGGGGGCCTCCTGGAGCCAGGCGGAGTCGTCGGCGATGAAGACGAGCGCGCTGAGACGGATCTCACGGCCCTCAGCCGAACCTCCACCAGAAACCATGATGATGGGAATCGAAAAAAATTGCAACCTCACCGGAAAGTCGCTAAGACACCTGCCCCAAGGTGGGCGCCAACTGTCGTGGTTCTAAGTCTGACAGTAGAACAGGGGGTAGGTATGAGGAGGCAAGATCCTAGCTATGGTGAGGTTGTGGACGCAAGATTTACGAGTTCAGGCCCTTCTCGGAGGAAGTAACAGCCCTACGTCTCGGTGCCCGGGGGCTCGGTCGATTGGATTATGCGTGAAGTTACAGGGGGAGCGAACCCTTGTGCCAGTGGAGGGGGGTGGCTTATATAGAGTGCGCTAGGACCCCAGCCAGCCCATGTTACAAGGGGTTCAATGTACATTAAGGTGAGACGTTACTGGTAACGCCAATAGTAAAGACATATAAATGATCATTAAGACTACGGAGTGAACACCTGACCGTTGCCATCCTGAGTGACCTTAGATCTTCTGTACTCCGAGTGGTTTCTGGTATGGTCGAATGATTATACTCTGGTCGAATGGAATTGGGTTATCCGAGTGAACTGTTGGTCGAGTGGGTTGCACCCTGAGGTGATTTCAGTTGGTAGATGATGCTATCCTTTGAATGCCCTTGGCTTGAGAGCAATGTCCTCGGGAAGGGTGTCTAGGTCAGGCCTATTACCCTACCCTAGGTACATGTCATCATCAGTACGCTTCCCGGATTCCTTGCTGGTGTCCCTGCTATCCTTTTTCTTTCCTTTGTTTTCCTTGGTGGGAACTGCTGCTGCTGTGGCCTCTGCTGCGACTGCATCCCGGTACATCTTATCCACGCAAATGATTGTGTCTTTCTCGGCTGATGGAATGGAAATGACTCCTACCGGCCCTGGCATCTTCAAAGTGTTGTAGGCATAGTGGGATGCCGCCATGAATTTCGCCAGAGCTGGGCGTCCAAGGATCCCATTGTACGGCAGGTGGAGGTCGACCACATCAAACACAACCTTCTTAGTCCGGTAGTTCAATTCTCCCCCAAATGTCACTGGCAACGTGATCTTTCCCTTGGGATGACTCCTACCGGGATTGACTCCTTGAAACATGCCCGTGACCTTTAGTTCTTCCTCTGCTATCTGAAGCTTGCTGATAACCTTTGGGGAGATCAGATTCAACCCGGCCCCGCCATCAACCAACATCTTTGTGACTTTGAGGTTGCGAATTGTTGGCGAGACCAACAACGGCAAACATCCTACCGCGGTCCGGATGGTCCTCTTCATCGAAGATGATGGGCGTGCGTGACCATTTGAGCGGCTTCTGAGACTCTGCTGCCGGCTCCATGGCATTGACCTCACGCGCCCACCGTTTAAGTTGGCGGTGAGAGGAGTGCAATGATACACCCCCATCAATGCACAGGGCGTCAGTGGCCTTCTGGAATTCCTGATTGCTGGTTTCCTCTTCATCCCCTTCATCACTCTCATTATTGCAACCTTCCTTCTCTCGGCCCTTGGCGGGTTTCCCTTGGTTCCAAAGAGCCTTGCTGGGGTGATTTACTTCACTGCCTCGGCCCTTCCTGCCAGCGTCATTCTGACCTTTTTCCTTATCATGCTTCTCATATTCAGCCATCTGCCTCTTGGCGAGCTGCTCAACCTGATGACACTCTTGGAGATCGTGGCCTTTGGTCCGATGAAACTTGCAATATGGCCCATCGCCTTTCCCAGCCTTCTCGGCAGCCGCAGCCTCCCGGCAGTCAACGCACGCGGCAGCTTCCTTGCCGGAGGCTTCGGCCTTAACCTTCTTGCCGGTACTAGGCGTGCCTGATCCTTCAACGCTCATCACTGCCTTATCCTTGTGCCTCTTGTTGCGCTTCTTGTTCTTCTTCTTCTGACTGGAGGATTCGTCATCATCCTCTGAGTCAATGTCGATGCAATCTTCCTCTCCAGGGAGTTTCCTTCCCTCCTCCACCCGAGCGCATTTGTCCACCAAGGTGTAAAGCTCCTTCATAGTCTTGGGCAACCGAACATTCTGTTAGGGAACGTAGTAATAATTCAAAAAAAATCCTACGTGTCACCAAGATCAATCTAGGAGATGCTAGCAATGAGAGAGAGGGAGTGCATCTTCATACCCTTGAAGATCGCTAAGCGGAAGCGTTACAAGAACGCGGTTGATGGAGTCGTACTCGCGGTGATTCAAATCGCGGAAGATCCGATCCAAGCGCCGAACGGACGGCGCCTCAGCATTCAACACACGTACAGCCCGGGGACGTCTCCTCCTTCTTGATCCAGTAAAGGGGAAGGAGAAGTTGAGGAAGAACTCCGGCTGCACAACGGCATGGTGGTGGAGGAGCTCATGGTTCTTCGACAGGGCTTCGCCAAGCACTACGGAGGAGGAGGAGGTGTTGGAGAGGGGGAATGGCTACGCCAGGGAAGGGGTGCGGCTGCCTTCCCACCCCCCTCTATTTATAGGGTAAAGGGGAGAGGGGGCCGCCCCCCTAGATGCATCTAGAGGGGGGGGGCCAGGAGGGGTAACTTGCCCCCCAAGCAACGTGGCAGGCGCCCCCTCCCCTAGGGTTTCCAACCCTAGGCGCCTTGTGCCCTTGGGGGGGCGCACCAGCCCACTAGGGGGCTGGTTCCCTCCCATGTTCAGCCCACTAGGCCCTCCGGGGCAGGTGGCCCCACCCGGTGGACCCCCGGACACCTTTCGGTGGTCCCGGTACAATACCCATAACCCCCGAAACCATTCCGGCGACTGAAACTGGACTTCCCATATATAAATCTTCACCTCCGGACCATTCCAGAGCTCCTCGTGACGTCCGGGATCTCATCCGGGACTCCGAACAACCATCGGTAACCACATACAATTTCCCATAACAACTCTAGCATCACCGAACCTTAAGTGTGTAGACCCTACGGGTTCGGGAACCATGCAGACATGACCGAGACATCTCTCCGGTCAATAACCAATAGCGGGATCTGGATACCCATATTGGCTCCCACATGTTCCACGATGATCTCATCGGATGAACCACGATGTCGGGGATTCAATCAATCCCGTATACAATTCCCTTTGTCCATCGGTATGTTACTTGCCCGAGATTCGATCGTCGGTATCCCCGTACCTCGTTCAATCTTGTTACCGGCAAGTCTCTTTACTCGTTCTGTAATGCATGATCCTGTGGCTAACTCCTTAGTCACATTGAGCTCATTATGATGATGCATTACCGAGTGGGCCCAGAGATACCTCTCCGTCATACGGAGTGACAAATCCCAGTCTCGATTCGTGCCAACCCAACAGACACTTTCGGAGATACCTGTAGTGCACCTTTATAGTCACCCAGTTACGTTGTGACGTTTGATACACCCAAAGCATTCCTACGGTATCTGGGAGTTGCACAATCTCATGGTCTAAGGAAATGATACTTGACATTAGAAAAGCTCTAGCAAACGAACTACACGATCTTGTGCTATGCTTAGGATTGGGTCTTGTCCATCACATCATTCTCCTAATGATGTGATCCCGTTATCAACGACATCCAATGTCCATGGTTAGGAAACCACAACCATCTATTGATCAACAAGCTAGTCAACTAGAGGCTCACTAGGGACATGCTGTGGTCTATGTATTCACATATGTATTACGGTTTCCGATTAATACAATTATAGCATGAACAATAGACAATTATCATGAACAAGGAAATATAATACTAACTATTTTATTATTGCCTCTAGGGCATATTTCCAAAAGTCTCCCACTTGCACTAGAGTCAATAATCTAGTTACATTGTGATGAATCGAACACCCATAGAGTTCTAGTGTTGATCATGTTTTGCTCGTGGAAGAGGTTTAGTCAACGGATCTACAACATTCAGATCCGTATGTACTTTACAAATATCTATATCTCCATCTTGAATGTATTCACGAATGGAGTTGAAGCGGCGCTTGATGTGCTTGGTCTTCTTGTGAAACCTGGGCTCCTTGGCAATGGCAATAGCTCCAGTGTTGTCACAGAAGAGAGTCATCGGGCCCGACGCATTGGGAACCACTCCTAGGTCGGTGATAAACTCCTTCATCCAGACTCCTTCCTGTGCTGCTTCTGAAGCAGCTATGTACTCCGCTTCACATGTAGATCCTGCCACGACGCTTTGCTTGCAACTGCACCAGCTGACTGCCCCACCATTCAAAATATACACGTATCCGGTTTGTGACTTGGAGTCATCCAGATCTGTGTCAAAGCTAGCGTCGATGTAACCCTTTACGACGAGCTCTTCGACACCTCCATAAACGAGAAACATATCCTTAGTCCTTTTTAGGTACTTCAGGATATTCTTGACTGCTGTCCAGTGTTCCATATCGGGATCACTTTGGTACCTCCCTACCAAACTTATGGCAAGGTTCACATCAGGTCTGGTACACAGCATGGCATACATAATAGAGCCTATGGCCGAGGCATAGGGGATGACACTCATCTTTTCTCTTTCTGCTGCCGAGGTCGGGCGTTGAGCTGTGCTCAATCTCACTCCATGCAATACAGGCAAGAACCCCTTCTTAGACTGATCCATATTGAACTTCTTCAATATCTTGTCAAGGTATGTGCTTTGTGAAAGACCAATGAGGCGTCTCGATCTATCTCTATAGATCTTGATGCCTAATATGTAAGCAGCTTCTCCAAGGTCCTTCATTGAAAAACACTTATTCAAGTAGGCCTTTATGCTTTCCAAAAGTTCTATATCATTTCCCATCAATAGTATGTCATCCACATATAATATGAGAAATGCTACAGAGCTCCCACTCACTTTCTTGTAAATACAGGCTTCTCCATAAGTCTGCATAAACCCAAATGCTTTGATCATTTCATCAAAGCGAATGTTCCAACTCCGAGATGCTTGCACCAGCCCATAGATGGAGCGCTGGAGCTTGCATACTTTGTCAGCATTCTTAGGATCGACAAAACCTTTCGGCTGCATCATATACGATTCTTCCTTAAGGAAACCATTAAGGAATGCCGTTTTGACGTCCATTTGCCAGATCTCATAATCATAGAATGCGGCAATTGCTAACATTATTCGGACGGACTTCAGCTTCGCTACGGGTGAGAAGGTCTCATCGTAGTCAACCCCTTGAACTTGTCGATAACCCTTAGCGACAAGCCTAGCCTTATAGACGGTCACATTACCATCCGCGTCAGTCTTCTTCTTAAAGATCCACTTATTTTCTATGGCTCGCCGATCATCGGGCAAGTCCGTCAAAGTCCATACTTTGTTTTCATACATGAATCCTATCTCAGAATTCCTGGCTTCAAGCCATTTGTTGGAATCAGGGCCCACCATCGCTTCTTCGTAGTTCAAAGGTTCACCGTTGTCTAACAACATGATTTCGAGGACAGGGTTGCCGTACCACTCTGGTGCGGAACATGTCCTCATGGACCTACGAAGTTCAGTAACAACTTGATCCGAAGTTTCATGATCATCATCATTAACTTCCTCTCTAGTCGGTGCAGGCACCACAGAAACATCTTCCTGAGTTGCGCTACTCTCCGGTTCAAGAGGGGGTACCTCATCAAGTTCTACTTTCCTCCCACTTACTTCTTTCGAGAGAAACTCTTTCTCCAGAAAGGATCCATTCTTGGCAACAAAGATCTTGCCTTTGGATCTGAGGTAGAAGGTATACCCAATAGTTTCCTTAGGGTATCCTATGAAGACACATTTTTCCGATTTGGGTTCGAGCTTTTCAGGTTGAAGTTTCTTGACATAAGCATCGCATCCCCAAACTTTCAGAAACGACAGCTTAGGTTTCTTCCCAAACCATAATTCATACGATGTCATCTCAACGGATTTAGACGGTGCCCTATTTAAAGTGAATGCGGCAGTCCCTAAAGCATAACCCCAAAATGATAGCGGTAGATCGGTAAGAGACATCATAGATCGCACCATATCCAATAGATTGCGATTACGATGTTCAGACACACCATTTCGCTGAGGTGTTCCAGGCGGCGTGAGTTGTGAAACAATTCCACATTTCCTTAAGTGCGTGCCAAACTCGTGACTCAAATATTCTCCTCCACGATCTGATCGTAAGAACTTTATTTTCCTGTCACGTTGATTCTCTACCTCACTCTGAAATTCCTTGAACTTTTCAAAGGTCTCAGACTTGTGTTTCATTAAGTAGACATACCCATATCTAGTTAAGTCATCAATGAGGGTGAGAACATAACGATAGCCACCGCGAGCCTCAACGCTCATTGGACTGCATACATCAGTATGTATTATTTCCAGCAAGTTGGTTGCTCGCTCCATTGTTCCGGAGAACAGAGTCTTGGTCATTGTGCCCATGAGGCATGGTTCGCATGTGTCAAATGATTCATAATCAAGAGACTCCAAAAGTCCATCTGCATGGAGTTTCTTCATGCGTTTGACACCAATGTGACCAAGGCGACAGTGCCACAAGTATGTGGGACTATCATTATCAACCTTACATCTTTTGGAATTCACACTATGAATATGTGTAACATCACGTTCGTGATTCAATAAAAATAAACCATTGACCAGCGGGGCATGACCATAAAACATATCTCATATAAATAGAACAACCATTATTCTCGGATTTAAATGAGTAGCCATCTCGCATTAAACAAGATCCAGATACAATGTTCATGCTCAAAGCTGGCACTAAATAACAATTATTGAGGTTTAAAACTAATCCCGAAGGTAAATGTAGAGGTAGCATGCCGACGGCGATCACATCGACCTTGGAACCATTCCCGACGCGCATCATCACCTCGTCCTTCGCCAGTCTCCGCTTTTTCCGCAGCTCCTATTTTGAGTTACAAATGTGAGCAACCGCACCAGTATCAAATACCCAGGAGCTACTACGAGCGCTGGTAAGGTACACATCAATAACATGTATATCATATATACCTTTGGCGTTGCCGGCCTTCTTATCCGCTAAGTACTTGGGGCAGTTCCGCTTCCAGTGACCATTTCCCTTGCAATAAAAGCACTCAGTCTCAGGCTTGGGTCCATTCTCTGGCTTCTTCCTGGTAACTGACTTACCGGGCGCGGCAACTCCCTTGCCGTCCTTCTTGAAGTTCTTCTTACCCTTGCCTTTCTTGAAACTAGTGGTCTTATTCACCATCAACACTTGATGTTCCTTTTTGATCTCCACCTCCGCTGATTTCAGCATCGAATATAACTCAGGAATGGACTTCTCCATCCCTTGCATATTGTAGTTCATCACAAAGCTCTTGTAGGTAGGTGGAAGCGACTGGAGGATTCTGTCAATGACCGAGTCATCTGGAAGGTTAACTCCCAGCTGAGACAAACGGTTGTGCAACCCAGACATTTTGAGTATATGCTCGCTGACAGAACTATTTTCCTCCATCTTACAATTGTAGAACTTGTCAGAGACTTCATATCTCTTGACCCGGGCATGAGCTTGGAAAACCATTTTCAGCTCTTGGAACATCTCATATGCTCCGTGTTGCTCAAAACGCTTTTGGAGCCCTGATTCTAAGTTGTAAAGCATGCTGCACTGAACCAGGGAGTAATCATCACTACGCGACTGCCAGACGTTCATAACATCTTGAGTTGCTGGGAAAATAGGTGCGTCACCTAGCGGTGCTTCAAGGACATATGCTTTCTTGACAGCTATGAGGATGATCCTCAAGTTACGGACCCAGTCCGTATAGTTGCTTCCATCGTCTTTCAGCTTGGTTTTCTCTAGGAATGCGTTGAAGTTGAGGGCAACATTAGCGTGGGCCATTGGATCTATAGGATAGATTGTAAAGACAATTTTAGACTAAGTTCATGATAATTAAGTTCATCTAATCAAATTATTTAATGAACTCCCACTCAGATAGACATCCCTCTAGTCATCTAAGTGATACATGATCCGAATCGACTAGGCCGTGTCTGATCATCACATGAGACGGACTAGTCATCAACGGTGAACATCTCCATGTTGATCGCATCTACCATACAACTCATGTTCGACCTTTCGGTCTCTCGTGTTCCGAGGCCATGTCTGTACATGCTAGGCTCGTCAAGTCAACCTAAGTGTTTCGCATGTGTAAATCTGGCTTACACCCGTTGTATGCGAATGTTAGAATCTATCACACCCGATCATCACGTGGTGCTTCGAAACAATGAACCTTCGCAACGGTGCACAGTTAGGGGGAACACATTTCTTGATATTTTAGTGAGGGATCATCTTATTTATGCTACCGTCGTTCTAAGCAAATAAGATGTAAACATGATAAACATCACATGCAAATCATAAAGTGACATGATATGGCCAATATCATCTTGCGCTTTTGATCTCCATCTTCGAGGCGCGGCATGATCACCATCGTCACCGGCATGACACCATGATCTCCATCATCGTGTCTTCATGAAGTTGTCTCGCCAACTATTACTTCTACTACTATGGCTAACGGTTAGCAATAAAGTAAAGTAATTACATGGCGTTTTCATTGACACGCAGGTCATACAATAAATTAAGACAACTCCTATGGCTCCTGCCGGTTGTCATACTCATCGACATGCAAGTCATGATTCCTATTACAAGAACATGATCAATCTCATACATCACATATATAATTCATCACATCCTTTTGGCCATATCACATCACATAGCATACCTTACAAAAACAAGTTAGACGTCCTCTAATTGTTGTTGCAAGTTTTACGTGGCTGCTATGGGTTTCTAGCAAGAACGTTTCTTACCTATGCAAAATCCACAATGGTGATATGCCAATTGCTATTTACCCTTCATAAGGACCCTCTTCATCGAATCCGATCCAACTAAAGTGGGAGAGACAGACACCCGCTAGCCACCTTATGCAACAAGTGCATGTCAGTCGGTGGAACCTGTCTCACGTAAGCGTACGTGTAAGGTCGGTCCGGGCCGCTTCATCCCACAATGCCGCTAAATCAAGATAGGACTAATAACGGTAAGCAAATTGAACAAATCATCGCCCACAACTACTTGTGTTCTACTCATGCAAAGAATCTACGCATAGACCTAGCTCTGATACCATTATTGGGGAACGTAGTAATAATTCAAAAAAATTCCTACGTGTCACCAAGATCAATCTAGGAGATGTTAGCAACGAGAGAGAGGGAGTGCATCTTCATACCCTTGAAGATCGCTAAGCGGAAGCGTTACAAAAACGCGGTTGATGGAGTCGTACTCGCGGCGATTCAAATCGCGGAATATCCGTCCCAAGCGCCGAACGGACGGCGCCTCCGCGTTCAACACATGTACAGCCCGGGGACGTCTCCTCCTTCTTGATCCAGCAAGGGGGAACGAGAAGTTGAGGAAGAACTCTGGCAGCACGACGGCGTGGTGGTGGAGGAGCTCGTGGTTCTTCGACAGGGCTTCGCCTAGCACTACGGAGGAGGAGGAGGAGGTGTTGGAGAGGGGGACGGGCTGCGCCAGGGAAGGGGTGCGGCTGCCCTCCCACCCCCCCTCTATTTATAGGGTGAAGGGGAGAGGGGGCCGGCCCCCCTAGATGCATCTAGAGGGGGAGGGGGGCAGCGGCCAGGAGGGGGTAACTTGCCCCCCAAGCAAGGTGGGAGGCGCCCCTTCCCCTAGGGTTTCCAACCCTAGGCGCCTTGGGCCCTTGGGGGGGCGCACCAACCCACTAGGGGGCTGGTTCCCTCCCATGTTCAGCCCACTAGGCCCTCCAGGGCAGGTGGCCCCACCCGGTGGACCCACGGACACCTTTCGGTGGTCCCGGTACAATACCGATAACCCCCGAAACCATTCCGGTGACTGAAACTGGACTTCCCATATATAAATCTTCACCTCCGGACCATTCCGGAACTCCTCGTGACATCCGGGATCTCATCCGGGACTCCCAACAACCTTCGGTAACCACAGACAATTTCCATAACAACTCTAGCGTCACCGAACCTTAAGTGTGTAGACCCTACGGGTTCGGGAACCATGCAGACATGACCGAGACATCTCTCCGGTCAATAACCAATAGCGGGATCTGGATACCCATATTGGCTCCCACATGTTCCACGATAATCTCATCGGATGAACCACGATGTCGGGGATTCAATCAATCCCGTATAAAATACCCTTTGTCCATCGGTACGTTACTTGCCCGAGATTCGATCGTCGGTATCCCCGTACCTCGTTCAATCTCATTACTGGCAAGTCTCTTTACTCGTTCTGTAACGCATGATCCCGTGGCTAACTCCTTAGTCACATTGAGCTCATTATGATGATGCATTACCGAGTGGGCCCAGAGATACCTCTCCGTCATACGGAGTGACAAATCCCAGTCTCGATTCGTGCCAACCCAACAGACACTTTCGGAGATACCTGTAGTGCACCTTTATAGTCACCCAGTTACGTTGTGACGTTTGATACACCCAAAGCATTCCTACGGTATCCGAGAGTTGCACAATCTCATGGTCGAAGGAAATGATACTTGACATTAGAAAAGCTCTAGCAAACGAACTACACGATCTTGTGCTATGCTTAGGATTGGGTCTTGTCCATCACATCATTCTCCTAATGATGTGATCCCGTTATCAACGACATCCAATGTCCATGGTTAGGAAACCACAACCATCTATTGATCAACAAGCTAGTCAACTAGAGGCTCACTAGGGACATGCTATGGTCTATGTATTCACACATGTATTACGGTTTTCGATTAATACAATTATAGCATGAACAATAGACAATTATCATGAACAAGGAAATATAATAATAACTATTTTATTATTGCCTCTAGGGCATATTTCCAATACATTCATCTTGGAATGTATCCTGCGGTTGCGCACATTCGATTGAAGGCAGCTATCACAGCCGCCGGGTGGATATCTGGGATATTTCCGTGGACTCTGCTGAATCTCTGCAAATACTTCCGTAGGGTCTCTCATTCATTCTGTTGGAGAAGCTGCAAGTCGTTGGGCCGCCCTGGTTCTTGATGGCCGCCCATGAAGGCGCCGATGAACTCATGGCACAGGTCTGTCCATGTTGAAATGGAGTTCTCCGGCTGGTGCATCAGCCAAGACCTCACATTGGACTTGAGTGCCAAAGGGAAGTAGTTGGCGAACACCTTCTCATCTCTTCCCCCGGCAGCTTGAACAGCGATGGTGTCGATGCTCAAGAACTCTGCCGGGTTCAGCCTCCCATCATACTTCTCTGGTATCTCTGGCTTGAACGTGCGAGCGGATGGCCAACAGACTTGCCGCAGCTCTCGAGTGAAGGCAGGGCACCCAACCTCGAAAGGCAGGCACCCGCCACCCTCGAGCGCAGGCTCGTCGACATCCGGGCCATCACACCCATTGGTCCGACGGTGGTCATCACGACGTTGCTCGATGACGACGTGCGCGCCTCCCCTCCGCCTGTCCTCCGGGGCTCGCCGTTGGCCTTGACGAGCTCAAGGGTCGGAAGAGGCCATCAAGACGTCATCGAGTTCTTGATTTCACGGCTCCCGCGCTGATTGCCGTGGTGGGGACTGCATAGTGGGGGTGGCCCCTTCCGTACGGCCAGCAACGCGAGCCGCTGTCGTAGCCTGGGGAGGCCGCGGCGGGCCAGCCCGCTGTGAGCCCCCAGCCTCGGCGAAGCCAATCAGACTCTGAATGGTGGCTCTCCACTCTGTCACCGGCGAGAACGTCAACAGCAGCTGGGCCCACGCCATGGCCTCCGTAGCGGTGCTCGGCATTGGTGATGATGACGTAGACCGCATCGTCGCCCGGCTTCTAACGGTGCTGGCGGCGACCGCGTCGCGCCTTTGCTGTTGCGAAGCAGCCGCTTGGATGGCATGGTGACGCGGTGGAGGCGCTTGAAGGCCAGCGGCTCCATTGGGCACGGTGGCTGGGTTAACCCGCTCCTAGGGAGGCGTGCGCCCTGCGGTCGCGCCCGTGACGGGGGCGGCCGAAGGGTGGCGATTCGCCCCAGACCGGGCACCACCACTATGGTTGTGCCCTTCGGCGAGGGGAAGAGGTAGAGACGGAATAACCCCTTCGTTCGTACCTCGTGGAGCATGACCGCTGGGATGTTGCTGATGCTGCTCTTCTCCGGTGCCTCCCGCTCCTGTTTCGGCCACGGGGAAGGTGGTGACAACGCCGCCTGCACCGACCGCGTCCCCCGCAGCGCCCACATCCTCGTGCGCCCCCGCATTCCCCGCGGCATCGGCGGCCGCGGGTGGCGGGGCCTTTGAAGTGGACAGGTGAGCTGCGGCACCGGGCTTCTTCTTGGGCGCCATAGTCGATGGAGCCGTCGATGATGAAAGTGGCGATGAAGATGACGCGCTGCTCACACTCTCGGGTTCGCGCAAGTGATCCCCCTACCTGGGGCGCCAAAGATGTCGTGGGAAACCACGGCCACCTATGGGACCAAGAGCCCCTTTCTGGTTCGGCGGGGGGATGGAACATTGCACAAAGAGTGGAGAAGCGTGGAACAACACGGCAGAGATCACGCGGGCAGTTTTTACCCAGGTTCGGGCCGCCGTGAGGCGTAAAACCCTACTCCTGCTTTGGTGGATTGATGGTGGAAAAGATGGTGGTGAGCGCAGCATGTTTGCCCGGCAGGGTTGCCTCGGGGTGAGAACGGCTATGCACGTATGAGTGTGCGAGGGTGTGGATTAGCCAACCAACTCGCCAACCCCTTCTACGGTCGCCATGGGCCTCCTTTTATAAATTAAGGGGCCACCACAGTGGCAAATTAGTCATTACGCACTGATTAGAGAGCAAACCGTGCTATCATACCTACTCTGCAGGCTGACAGAGCGCATTAAGTGCGCTGCTCAATGTCACATCACAGCTCGCCCAACAATCCTTGCCGGGCTGTTTTGCCAGCTTTGCGCCTGCTTGCTTGATACGTCCCAGGACGGGTGTCATATGGAGGTGTTTGCTAAAGGAAGTGGCTGCCATGTGGCAAACAGCAGCCACTTAGTCTCTTTGCGGCTTGACACTGCACTGATCGACGACTTGGGTTGGTTGTGAGGTGGAGCAATGGCGTGGCTTGCCTCCGCTAGACCCGGCAGGCCTGCCAAGACGATCTGGAAGCTTGCTTCTGGGGCAAACCCAACCTTGCTGGGCTAGCCTGCCCGGCAAGGGAGGTTCTTTCCTTAGTGATAACTTGCTCCTCTGGCTTACCTTGGTCTTCTGGATCTGCGCTTGGATCCTTTAAAGAACTGATACCTTGTGCTTTAATCTGATCTTGGTGTTGTGATCTTGTTCTCGTGCCTATGCATAGTCTGGGCAACGGACCCAGGGTTTGTTGCACCGACATCCGGCTCATCCAAGATTAAACAGATATGCACAAGTTATCCCCACCTTGGGAAGGACCCTTTGTGGTCAGCAAGAACTTGAACAATGGGTCGTATTACCTCATTGATGTTCGTGAGCACAAGGATTCTCGCAAGTCGGAGGAGGAGACCCGGCGTCCATGGAATATTGTACATCTTCGGCCGTACTATACTTGAGCCGTCAGCTCTTACCTTTGTACATACTTTTGTCAATGTATATACTTTTTATGATCAATATAATAAATCCGGCATCACCGAATTACGGGGCCTCTATCATTTCATTTCTGAGTATCCGAGCCTTTATTGATTGATCATAAGGTCACTTGGGGGCTTCCAACCGCTGGGTTTAGCTTTCATACCATCTTGACCGGCTTGAATGCCACTTCTTATAGGGTTTTTGCTGCCTGTTTGCAACTGGCTGCTCCACCAGGTGACCCACCAAACTCTTAACACTCAATCTTTTTAAGACCCTGAACTTGTTAAGGTTCAAACGGCGGCTTATGTCATGTGAGAGCCGGCTTACAGTAAGCTAGTTAAAACCATGGCTGTTGCGGCGTTGAAAGCAATCATGTGGCCTGAGTGCCAAAACGGCTGTTGCGGCCTTGAAAGCAATCATGTGGCCTGAGTGCCAAAACGGCTGTTGCTTCCTTCAAAGCAATCATGTGGCCTGAGTGCCAAATGGCTGTTGCGGCCTTGAAAGCAATCATGTGGCCTGGTTGCCAAACGGCTGTTGCTGCCTTTAAAGCAATCATGTGGTCTAAGTGCCAAACGACTGTTGCGGCCTTGAAAGCAAACATAAGGCCTGAGTGCCAAACGGCTGTTGCGGCCTTGAAAGCAAATATGCGGCTTGTAAGCCACCCTTTTTTAGCCATGCTTTAAAAGCTGGCCTAGTGAATTTTCAAGATTTGCATACTTTCTGTTTGGATTTTATGTTGAGATCCTTGAGTCACCTGGTTTTGGGTTATGACCGTTATGGTTGAATATTTCAGGTCATAACCCACCCTGGCTTTGATTTTAAGTCACCAGTGGGTTGCGCCTCATATTTGAATATTTTCGGGTTATAACCCGTCCTGGTTTTGGACGTTGAGTCACCAGTTAATTTTGACTTAACAGAATTAAGGTAATGATTTGTTAGTCATGAAAGGTTACTATTATTTGGGATTGTCACCCGCCCTGGTTTTTGATGTTAAGTCGCCAGGGCATGTGTTTAACTTCTTTTGGCAGGATATGCGGAGTTTTGCACACAAGTGAGAATGCTGCTATGGCTTGTCTGAACAACTAAATCAAGCCTATCATAAAAGATTCAACCTGGTGTTTCAATAGTTAACATGCACGATGGCATGGCAAGGTGGGTCATTTTTGCAAAAGGCTACTCTATTACAAGGCTATCACAAGCCCATAAATTTGGAGCCAAAATGTTTTATAGAGAAGAGATCTTGCACCCTGGCTTGAGAACCGCCTGGTTTATCAGTGGTTTCCCTCCTGGCGAGTTCACGACTCTGGATCATCCCGCGCCAGCTCTCCTTCTTTGTCGAACATCTGAAGATCAGCCGTTGTCCAATCGATGCCGATTAAAGCTTCGAAAGTGGCTTCATCATTGAGTATAATAGAATGATCGACATCAGGGGCGAAGATATGCTTACGCCGAGGAGGGATAAGGCTGACCACGTCATGTACTGGTGGCTTAATCTTCTGATTTTTCTCGTCGTAAGCTGGTGTATAGTGATCTAAGTTCAGATCTTCAATCAGCTTACAAGCGATGGGTCGCATCTCTCTGACACAATTGTTGAAGTCTTGTTCTTCAAAGGCTGACCCGTCGTCCTTGAATTCTTGGCAACCGATGGCTATTTCCACCGGGTCAAATTTGGACTGCCATGCTTTGGCCCGGCCTAATGCGCAAATGGCTCCGGCTCGGGTGGCTGATAGCTTGTACTCCGTGACTTGAGCCGGTGCTGTTGAGAGCTGGTCCAACACGGTCTTGATATCCTTTGGAGGTTTCTTTCCACCTGATAGAGCCACGAGGCTTCGCAAAGTTCCAGTATATAATTACTCCGCCAGTGAGTATACTGCCTTGAGCTTTGTCAGCATATTTTCGCCAAGACTGGTGCTTCTGGGGCCTGTCCATAAGTTGACAAGCAAGTGAGACAACAAGAGTTAAGAATCACTAGGCGGATTAAAGTAAATATCAAAATACATGTGGAAGTACATATGAGTCTTACCGAAGATGGTGGCTGTCATATGAGTGATATGCTGTTTTAAGCCGGCCAGCTCATCTACAACCAGCTTAAGTTGTGCTTCTGCCTCTTCAGCTCTTTTCACTGGTGCAGTTTTTTCAGAGTCCCAGGCGGCTTTCTCAGCATCAAAACTTGCTTTCAGCTTCTCAATTTCTTCTAAAGATGTTTTCAACTCAAGCTTGTCTTTGGAAGTCTCTGCTTGCTGCGACTTTATATTCTGCCTCAAGTCGCCCACTTGCGATTCCTTCATACTTAACTCAGCCTAAAATGCAATTATCAAGCAATGCTTAGAAATCATGATTTCCCAAATTGGTGATGGTTATTCTATTGAAGTCCCAAGCACACTACATGTACTCTACTTGGCACTTGGGGGCTAATGTAGGTCATTTTAAAGTACTTTATGACCCGGCTCAATTTGTCAATTTAAGCCGGCCCTTGGGGGCTACACGTTTGGATTTCTTAAGTGACTACAAGTCCCGGTTTAAGTTATCAGTTTAAGCTGGCCCTTGGGGCTACACGTTTGGATTTTTTGTGTCTACAAGTCCCGGCTCAATTTATCAATTTAAGCCGGCCCTTGGGGGCTACATATTTGGATCTAAATGGATAAGTTAACCCAGCGAGGCTACAGATCAAAGGTTATCATTAAGTCTATAGCATATTCAATTCTTTCCTATCCTCTAGACTTGGCGGCTAATATGAATACATATGGAAAGAGATTAGTATCATACCTCGTAGCGCTCCTTCAAGAGATTCACTAAGCCGGCTTCTAAATCACGGATGGTATGGAGGCGGCTCAGATACCCTGCGTGGATGTCGCTTGCGCTAAAGTCGGCGTAGCTTTCTAAATCCAGCTTGGTCTTGCCTTTATCCAAAGAAGGAGCTTCTTCTTTGGTGCTATGTTTGGCTAATACAGTAGAAGCCCCTGGCGCAGAATAAGCTGTCCCAGTGATGGTCACATCTCCAGAGTCCTTGTCAAGAGGGGTCTCTTCAGCTGGCTTCTGAGGAGTTGGCGGCTTAGGGTTCGGCGGGTCATGGCTGGCCGCCGGGTTAAGCTCCGCGTCCATTTGCTCAGGGAGGATGGCATCAACTGTTGGTGGTGGGTCATCCATGAGATCTTCTGGGTCTTGAGTGTGGGTCTCAGAAATGTCGGTAGACTGTTTCTCCAGCTCAGCAATTTTTGGATCTTTTGAAGACCCACCAAGCTTCTGTTTCTTACCGGCTTTGGCCATGCCTCTGTAATAAAAATATAAGGATATGAGTATAACATCATAACATATTGATCAACAAACGAAACAAGTGCAAATACTTACCCAGGGGCAACTTTGAAGACAGGCATTTGAGTCCCAGAAGAGTCCCCAGATGATGGATGTGTCTTCTGATAATTTGAGTTGGAAGGAGTAAGAGGTTGACATATTTGGCCAGCTAATGGATACAAAGAGTCTAAGTTATGGGGCACCTCATGTTGATGTTTCCGAGGAGCCGGCGTATTAGGCAAGCCAGAGATCAGATCTTGAGAGCCGGCGCTTTGAGTCGGGCGTCTTGCTTCATGTTGTTGTTTCTTCAAAAGAAAGTTGGGATCCAAGTAAGCAAGAGGATGAGAAAATTTCACCTTCCGGATGATCCGCCGAGTTTTCTATGTTGCCAAGGGTTCTGAGTCGGAGGAGACAGGGATTACCTCTGGTGCATCAGCATGACTTGTTGCTGCATCGCCCTGAGAAGAGTCGGTGTCAATAAGTTGCACAAAAAGACGACCAAGGGAGTCAAATTCTACCTCTGACTCATCATCAAGCTTGAGCAGGTCTTCCGTGGTGGATTTCTTGGGATGACCCGAGCCTCGAGTGGTTGTTTTAGGCTTCTTGGTCAGAGCGGCAGCAGGTAATTTCTTCTTCCAAAAAGGAGAGTCGGCCTGAAAACACAAATGACAATAAGGAGATGTGCAGTTTATGAGAAAATAATAAATGAGTTAAAAGGACTTAAAGTACTTACGTTGGGAGCAGGATTGAGAGCACAGAAAGGGTTCAGTCCTGTCTTGCTGCAGCTTTCAAGGGTCTCCCCGAGCAAGGACTTGGTCATTTCATTAATTTCCTGGTCCTCAAGACGGGTCTGATTATACCGTTGTGGGTCTTTCACATCACATGAGTATTGGCACATTAAGCCGGTATGGTGGCTCAAAGGCAAGATCCTCCAGGCGACCCAGCATTGGACCAAGTCAACACCGGTTAAGCCATTGGCTAATAAGGCCCTTATTCTTGAAAAAGTTGGCGCATACTTGGCTCGTTCTGCCGTGGTGATCCGGTCGGGGAGCGGATGTCTAGGGCTGAGCCGGCACGTGCGGAAACCCGGCAGAGGATTTTCACCTTCTGGAGAGCTGTCTTGGCAATAGAACCAGGTCTGATTCCAGTCCTTGGGGTGACTAGGTAGAGTAGCTGCAGGGAAGACGACGTCCCTCCGCTTCTGGATTGAAATCCCGCCAAGTTCAAGGCTAGGCCCGTCTGACATCTCGGTTTGGTGGTTCAAATAATAATATTCTATGAAAAGATCAACGCTGGGCTCCTCTTGAAGGTATACCTCACAGAAGAATTGGAAGTTGCATATATTGGACACGGAGTTAGGACCAATATCTTAGGGGTGTAGTTTGTAGAAGTTCAGAACATCTCGAAAGAATTTGGACCCAGGTGGTGAGAACCCATGGAGAAGATGATCAGCAAAGACTATAACCTCGCCCTCTTTAGGTTGAGGCGGAACTTTAGCTCCTGGGACTCGCCAGTGGATGACGTCCTTTGCTGGCAAAACCCCCATCTCAACATACTCACTGAGAGATTGTTCAGTGACGGTGGAGACAACCGAGTCACAAGAAGTGGGGGACTTAGTCATTTTATGACAGTGAATGCCTGAGGATAAAGTGTGCCGGATCAATATTATGGTGAAGAACCGCTCAGTAATTACAAAATTCATGTTTAAGTCAGCCGTTTCATAGAAGATTACAAGATTATGATTCAGCTGATAAATATGAATCGGCTAACATTGTCGTCAGGTCATACATGGTTCTAGATTTTTGGACAAATTATGTGTTATGATTAAGCCGGCTAACTTCTGGCGGGTTACAGAGATTGTTATTTGAGCCGCCCAAACAGTGAATGGCGTGTGAGTTGATTATCAGATTGAGATGGTTGAGATTTTGCTAAGTACGGGCAAACTAGTTTCACAAGTTACAGTTATGTTCACGGATCTACAGACCATTTGAAAAAGGAAAATAATGTTGAAACCTAAAAGTAATAGTGGAATAACTAGTGGGCTGATTACTGACTCTGGAGAAAAGGAGATCTATTGGAGATTCAGTATGGATGCTAAACTGGCTACTACGGTATTTCTATGAGGTTTCTAGATTAAAAGGCAGGATCTGTTCAGAGCTATGAAGAACTGTGATGAACACCGATGAACTTGCGAAGGGTTGGTGACCTAGTGCAGATCTGGAAAGGCCAGGAAGTGGTACCTGACGGCAGTGATGGTGAGCGGACATGCGCCGCGGTTCTCTGGTTTGTTCAGGTTGATGCAGCGGCCAGTGTTGAGGTCGCTGTAGAGGAACGGCGGTGGCGGAGCTCAGGTCGCGGTGATGGCGCGAGGAAGACGAAGAAGCAAGAGGGATGGGGGTAAAAGTGAAAAAATGAACCCCCTCATGCCTATTTATAAGAAAAAAGCAAAGCAGTAAACGACAGGCGTGGAAATCAAGGAGGCATAATCATTATCATAACAATGGAAGCGCCTTGATTCTTGGGATGGCTGGTTAATGCAAAGATCCATTGTGGTGTCATGGGATTTTTTCTGAGATTCACGACATGACGTCATCTTTCATTATGGTGGGTTAAGAAAGTTTGTCAGGTTAAATATTGAGAGATTTAAGAGATTCACCAACTGAAGGATGAAGATTGACAAGAACAAAGTTCAAATCAACCTGGGGCCTAATGTTGGGGATATAACTCCGAGGTGTGACCCGCCCGGGAGGGGACAGGTTACACCGTTTGCAATTTAGCATGAAGAAGGCCCAAGAGGCCCAAGAAGGTGAAGTGAGAAGACGGCAGCTCACAGAGGTAGGCCTGGGGTTGGCCCAAGACCCGGCCGTGTAAACCGCCATATGGTGGCTTGCCTGTTAAGGCAAGACAACTTAGAAACCAGGCTGGTCACATTGTGTGATCCGGCTCGGACTCTTGTAAGCCTCGGGCTTCGACCTGTGTATATAAAGGCGAGACCCGGCGGCGGGTTAACCCAAGAAACGATTGATCGAGAGCTAGGTTAAGTGTAATTGCTCCCTTGTAATCGATAACTAGGCAATAGTCAACGAAAGCAGGAGTAGGCTTTTACCTCGTTGAGAGGGGCGAACCTGGGTAAACCTTTGTGTCCTTTGACCCGTTCAATCCCTTCGAGCTAACCTACATTGCGATGGCTCCACACCCAAGTCCTTTCACAAGGACATCTGCCATGACAAAACAATGAAAAGATGGGAGTTAATGCACTGTGCCTAAGTGTTTTGCGATTATTTGGTTTTTGTAAGGTGACTTGCACACCTAGACGGAGGGAGTATCGTTCACATGTGGTACACGACCCTCCGAAGTGAACAACAACCAAACCACACACGGTCAAAATATCGGAAAGGTGGGCTGCACCATCCTCCAATTTTAAATATTTTTGAGAAATTCAATATTAATTATTTTGTATGTACACTTTGCTCTCTTCCAATAATTTTGGGCACTTGTATTCGGCCAAAGTCAGTGTGCCACCGTATCTTGTACTACTACCTCCGTCCAGGTTTTTACGCCACATCATATATTTTTTGTCAAAGTTTGACCAAATTGTTTAACTACTCCCTCCTTTTCGGTTAAAAGGGCTTAAATTTGAAATCTCATCAACCTGGCCCACCGAAACCCCTTCCATCGCCCGTGCCTGCTTCCCCCCCAAAACAGCCAGCGCCGCACCAGAGAATTGGTGTCGTATTCATGCCTGGGCAGAGCGGACACGATGTCTCACTCGCGCCTACGTTCAAGGGAGAAGTGGATTCAATGAAGAGTGATGGTTGCTTCGTCCGTCCAACTTACTGCCGGGTCTATGTGATTTGATGGCTCATTGGTCATTATTACTGAGGAGTACTGTACACTTTACTTTGGTGCATGACGCAGGCACCGGATGCTGGATGTCCCACGTTTCGGCGAAAGGAGGTAGAGCGTTTCCACTCTGTTTTATTTTTCTATTATTTGAAACTACAATTTTCTTCACTCTTAAAGCGGAGGAGTGCGAAAGCAGCGAAAACATGGCAGCTCAATGATTACATGGCCTACCTCACACTATCACCTTATTTTTTGGACACCGTGCGACACCTAGCTCTTTAGTACACAATACAATAATTTCTGAGCGAGATAAAATTGTACAATGCTATGAAGCTTTTGACTTCTGTTTCATGTATCTCGCGTCCAAGGTTGCCCCATTGCAACATTCCATCAAATACAAAGGAGACAAACATGCATGCTATTGCATCTCAATGATTCACAGATCATAGCCAATATGTACTCCCTCTGTTCCAAAATAAGTGTCTCAACTTTATACCAACTTTGCCAACTTTAGTACAAAGTTGTCCTAAAGTTGAGACACTTATTTTGGAATAGAGACAACTAAAGAAAAAAAAAGATCCATGCAGTCCCTAGGCCTAGAACCCTAAACCCTAACCAGGCTTTAATTTGTTGGCAAGATTGAACCTTCCGAAGGAATGAAGTTTGCAACCCTTTGACCATCAGATCATTTTGTGCAGTTTCACTAAAATCGAGCTGAGCACACCTGTAGGCAAAGAAATTGAAGTAGCATGATTAGAATAAGAATTGTGGCACCAGTTGATGGGACATAAACTCATCACAAATACAGTAGAAGACATTAGAGGTATGTGCAGGGAAAAGAAGTAGAGAAATATCCACATGGAGCGATGTGGGGAGCTGGGGCAATGGTGCAACCGGTTGTAAAGGAAGTTGTACTTGAGGGATATCGAGATGTAGCTAGGAGGGTGACACGTCTCCAACCACTGGTACAGCGAGGTGCTATATAAACGGTTTTTAACCCCTTTCCGCGACGGTGTTCTGAACCGTCGCCAAGTGAGTGACTGCGATAGGGGGGTCCTTCCCAGACAACCCAGAAACCGTCGGGATAGGCCCTCCTGGTAAACACGCTCGGCAAAATGAGGTCGTCGGCGATGGGCGAGCGATCAAATATGGTTATACGTACAGTTGTGCTAAAAAATACAATTATACAGGCCAAATTGTTTCCGGTCGTAAGTACATCCCACACAGTCAGTCCCGGCTAAACATTTCCATTCGTATGTACATTCCACACAGTCAATCCAAGGAATACGTTTCCGTTAGTATGTACATCCCACACAGTTAATCCAAGAAGTACGTTTTCGTTCGTATATACATCCCACACAGTCAGTCCAAGGAAAATGTTTCCGTTCACAGGTACATCAAACACAATTTTCCCCATTAAATCGTTTGTGATAGCGTCGCCATTGCACACGATATTAACAATTTTATTGTTTGCGTTATTGAATGCATCACACACGGTGCGTAGAAGATACTGTATGGCAAGGGCTATCCATCACACACACTTTTTATGTGGTAAACATTTGCGCAAGGTGGCCTAACGCAAATGGTTTTCAAGAGGATGTCGTGTGTGATTGTTCATTGATCCAACACGGTTTATTCCTAGAAACTGTGTGCGTTGCCTGAGGTCATCGCCCATGATGTTTTCTCACTAAGTGTTTGCAATAGAAAAATCCAATTAGCAGGCTAATTGCCCTATTATTAATAATCCATTTATTAATCTAACTGACATTTCATATTAAGCACATAATATATTTCATTTTCATATTAAGGAAGCAGGATTTCATAATTGAAATACGTCAGAGTACAACATCATATAGCTTCAGCACTCAGCACCCCATTACACAACTGCACCAGCACCAAGTTTCACATGCAACATCTATAACCTTTCGAAATTAGCATCATAGACGGTACATACACAGATGGATCTCATCTGGAAAACTGCTGAAGCGGAAGGCGAATATTAAGCCTTCATTGATGTTGAAGGTCTTTGCAACTTTAGGCCAGTGCCTGTCTATCCTTCGTCCTCTTCAGGAACACTTCAATATTGAACCGTGGGTGTTGTATGAATACGTTCCTCGCCTCCTGACCATGCAGGTGGTTTGAGAGGTAATCATCAGTGAACTGCTTCGGAAAGGCCTGAAAACAAGGATATGCATAAATATCTTCTCTAGATTTGAAATGGCGCAAAGGAATTAAAAATACAAGGTATAACGGTTAGTACCATCTTGTAGTGAACTGATGTCTTCTTCATTGTGCAGACAAAGATCTTGTTGGTTTTTGTCGCTAATTTCTTTATCGTAACAATCTTTCTGAGTTTCTTGACTTGACTGATATTCATGAGCAACTCATTTCCACATATGCAAAAAGGGTCAAACTGTGGGTTAAAACCTCTGACAGCAGGACCTACATGTGCAAGACCAAATTGTTACAAACCTAATATTTAAAAACAAGAAGTGGAAAGGTGTGTTACTAACTGCAACAGGCCTAATATTTAAAAGCAAGCAAACATAGTCATTCAAACTTGTATTGTGCAGGTCTAAGTACACTAGTTATTGGCCCTATTTGGATCCATGGGTTAGAGTTAGTTTGAGTTAGTTTGGGCTCAAATATCCCTAAAGTATCCAAACATGATGGTTAGTTTGAGCTAGTTGTGTCAAACCCACCCAAAACAACTATCCCACCCAAGAGGTGCTAATTGGGGCTAGTTCTCCTAGTGCATTTATTGTCAATCTAACACTGTCATCCAAACACCTCTTTGGCTAGAGTTAGTTCAGGGTTAGTCATTGTTGAGTATCATTGTTATTTAGGAAACATAGGATAGCGTAGGATTTATTCTACCTTGACTTGTACTCCAAGATGACCATGTACTCATATATATATGCCCACGAGGCTCAGGCAATACAATCAACTATTCCACCAATCTCTCTCTCTCTCCCTTTTAACTGTCATGAGCTTGAAACTAACTCTAACCTCTAGCTAATTAGTGTAACACCCCATGTCATTAGCCACAGTAATCGCTTTTGATAATGACAAGTCAACATGATTAACAGTGCCAAATCATCATTTGCATCATATTGCATTTCAACTCCTAACTCAAAATTCAAATTAAATTAAAGTGGAAAATAAAAGTTGTTCAAGTTAGAAACTAAAATGTTCATTAAATAACAAATATTCCTCAGACAATCCTAAAATTGTAACCAACAATTAATAAATTAATTTAGTGACTCTAACAGTGTCAAAACAGCAATATTTAATCCCATTTAGTTTTATAAAATTGCAAATGAAATGATAGGAACTCAAGACCATTTTATGGCATTAGTAGATGTTGCACTGGAGTTTTGTGGCTAGTTCACATATTTTACAAAACTAAATGTGAGGCCACACATTCTAGAAAAGCAAAAAACAAAAGAAAATAGAAACAGAGAAAAAGGAATAATATAAAGGGCCTAAAAGTTACTGTGCACTCGGGCCTGCTTGCTACAGCGCCGGCCCAGTCCACTCCCCACGTCGTCTCCTTCCTACTGCTCACCCCCTCGCTGTCGAACGCGCACGCGCGCGCACCCGGCCCCCCTCGCTCGCTGCTCGACAGCGCGTCACCGCGCGCGCTGAGGATAAGAGCCGCTCCCTGCTCCCCCTGGCGAACCCTAGCCACCATTCCCCCCCCCCCCCCCCGCTCTCCCTCGTTCCCTACCTCGCCCGACGCTGCCATGATCAGCCTCCGTTGAACCTCGCGGCCACCGTGCCCCTTTCGCCGCCTC
Organism: Thinopyrum elongatum; assembly: GCA_011799875.1. Lineage (NCBI taxonomy): Eukaryota > Viridiplantae > Streptophyta > Magnoliopsida > Poales > Poaceae > Thinopyrum > Thinopyrum elongatum. The sequence continues at coordinate 136,153,899 of CM022303.1, forward strand.
TCCGTGTCCCCGACCTCCGCCGTACTCCTCCACTCCCTCTGCGCCGACGGATCGAAGACGGGAGCCACCCAATCGAGCTCGACGACCCCATCTTCTTCCTCGGCCCCGACGAACTCCGACGACGATTCCGGCAACCTCGAGCCCTCCCCGAGCACACTACCACCGCCCTACAGCTCCCGGTGAGCAGTCTCCGTCTTCCCCTCTCTTCTCCGCACGTTTTCCATCGCCGTAGTGGCTATGCCCGTGGCGCCCGAACCCGATGCCGTAGATGAGCTCGCCGCCGTGGCCACCATAGCTCGAGCTCGCGTCCGAGCTCGTAGTCGAGCTCCTGAAGCTCGTAGTAGCCCGATGGCGCTCTCCGCACCGTTTGCCGCATCCCACATCGCCGTAGCCACCAACCCCCGATTCCGGCGTCCGCCGGCGACGACCTGGCGCTCTGCTCCGTTTGTTTTAGCCCGCTCTAGCGCCACAGATCGACGCGGGGCGTTGTTCCCGTTCGAACGCGACCAACCGCCGTCGATTTGGTCGCCGGACGATGAAACCCGAGCTCCTCCCGAGCGCGCCGCCGCGTTTGGCTCGCCGGAGCCAACTCCGGCGCGTCTCCGGCCGGCGCTGACTTGGCCTTGGTGGGCCCCGCCCCGTGCCACTGACCCCTGGGTCCCAGTTGACCCAGTTGACTGGGTCAACTGCTGACTGGGCGCCCATGTCCCACTGACATGTGGGTCCCGCCTGAAATAACAAATTAAAATAAAACAATAATTAGTTAATTAAGTCACTAAGCACCCACTGACAGTAGGCCCCACCTGCTAATTAGTTTAGTTAGATTAAATTGACCCTGTTTAATTAGCTCTGTCAATAACATGTGGGTCCCATAGGACCCACCTGTCAGGTTTGACCATGGTCAGCCGGGTTTGACCTGCTGATGTCATGGTGATGTCATGCTGACATCATCATTTACTGTTCTGGATAATGTTGGTTTAAATAAATAATTAAATTTTAAAAAAAATCAATTAAAACTTTAGAAAATCATATAAAATAATCTGTAACTCTGATGAAAATAATTTATATATGAAAGTTGCTCAGAATTTCGATACGAATCTGAATACGCCCTCCATATTCCTGTCAGATGCCCCTAGCTAGATGAACATGAAACTTTTAGACCTATTTCAATAAATGAATAGTGCCCCACTTTAATTAAATAAATCTGAATAAAATTCCTAAATTTAACTAAATCATTTAGTTAGGCAGTAGGACACCTCTGCATAGCATTTAGTCATGTCATGCATCTTGTTTGCATTTTTGCCGTGAATTTATTGTTTCTCTCCCCCTCCTTCTCTCTCGATAGACGCCGAGACCGACGACATTGCAGCTGGGTACGACTACGCTACAGACGAGCAGCCCGTTGACGACCCCTCTTTCTTGCCAGAGCAACCAGGCAAGCCCCCCCCCCCTTGAGCATCTAGATATCGCCCACTCCATTTCTCCTGCTTGCATTAGATTTTGCTACTGTTAATGTTTGCTCCTATTCTGATGCATAGCCTGCTTTTGTAACCTGTTTATTGTTACCTTACCTGCCTATGTTAAACTATTTAGTATAGGTTGGTAGTGAACCATCAGTGACCCCCACCACCTTACCCTTGTTGCCCCTGCTTGATCACTGACGACTCGATCAATGTGATCGTCGACCAGAGACCGACACATCACCTCACCCCCCCTTAGTTGTACGACTCTGGATAGTTACTCTCGAGTGATGAGGGTGATACCTTGTATCGCACTCCTGATGAATACTCTGCAGTGTAGCCATTCGGTCATGGTCATCGAGGGTGATTCCTCCTTTTCCACTTCCGATACGACTCTGTCGTGCAACCCCTCAGTGTGAACCTCGAGGGTGATGCCTCATACGTTCACCCTGATGAATTCGTCGAGTGGAATCCACCGAGGGTGATTCCTCGGGGTTTCCCCCTTGATGTTATGACCACACGGTTACTTTGACCTTTGTTACAGGCGGGTCGACCCTGATGGGTACCCGCTGAGGATCTATGATGTCGGGTGTGCCGGAAGGGCACTCGAGTGTGATATTGTGGCGGAGCTTCAGAAACTCTGATTGTCTCCGCGTGTTACTAAATGAGCCTATTGGATTTGGGTGTTTGAGCTGAGTGGGTCGACGTGCCCTAGACGCACTACCACCACGTGGGATAATGGTTATGGGGCCCTCTGCGATGTACGTTTCTCCCGAAAGCTCTTCAGACGTCACGTTTCACCGTGCGGGCTGATCGCCGGGAATGGGCTAGATACTTCACTGACGATTTTAGTGTCGCGCATGCACCTCGGCCAGCCACGCAACGCGCAGGGTGCCCAGGGCGATGGCCCAAGACCTCTGGGTGCATAGGTTAGTCCGGCATGCTGACCTCTCTGCTGAGCCTAGGTAGGGCGCTGCTTCGTGTTGATCTCCTGAGGCCGGGCATTACCCAGCAAGTGTGTCCGGCCAGAGGTGATCGAGCGCGTTGGTTAATAGTAGTGCACCCCTGCAGGGAAGAATAATCTATCGATAGCCGGTCCTTCGATAAAGGACGCTCAGTTTGTGTATCCCGATCTACTACTTGAACTGGATACTTTTTACTTAATTGAAGCTTCGGGATCGCTTTCTCGCAGGGAGTCGAGGAAGGATCTCTAGGCTTTGCTTCAACATGTTTGCTTAATAAAATGCTATTCTACTCTCTCCTATTGCTGCAACATGGTGGCTTGTGAAGATGTTTGAACATGCTAGTATTCGATAGGACTAGGCCTTCTCTCTATTCTGGCATTTCTGCAGCCCAGTCCACATATACAGCCTTTCCTCGTTGATAATGTTGCATATGTAGTGTAGATCCTTGCTTGCTGAGTACTTCAGATGAGTACTCACAAGGTTGTATCAGATCCGACTGCCTGTAGGAAGCCCCCTTCCAAATTCCTTGGCCAAAGTTGAGTCTAGAAACCGAAAAACTAATTTACTAACTTGGCTGTGCGTCTTACGGGCCCACGTCGCCAATTGGGTGGTATTAGGATCTTTTATTCCTCGTCTATACTCTAGGACTCTGATCTCTCTTCTATTCGGGTTAAATGAATTTACTAACACCGACACTTAGGATCTCGTAAATCCCGTCTACCCGGAGAGCTGGATATCTATGTGATTTCCCTGTCATTGATCTGATTAGTCTGATAATCATTTTCCTTTCCATTGTTTTGTTTAACCTTTCTCTCCGAGTTGTATTAAACTTCTCATTGTCATTTGACAATCCTGAATTTCCCCTATTTTCAGATGGATCGTTTGTTTCCACCACGTCCTACGACGCAGCTTGTGCTTTGCACTTGGGCTCGTGATGCCCCTGGTTTTCCAGCTATTTTGATCACCCTCCTGACCAGACTTGGCTACCGCTGGTACCCCAAGTACATGGTCTATGAGGATTATCACGAGTTCAACCAGGAGCAGTACCATGCTGATGTTCGTATCTATGATCAGCAAGATGACTCAGACACCGAGCTGCACCTTTTCCACGGTATCGGCGTGATGATTGAGATGGCAGTCCATCATGCCGCCTACTCTGCTGTCGCACGTCTCCGAGGAGAGTTCAGCGATATCTTGGATGACTCTGAGTTCCGATACATTCCTTATGCCCCTGCTGGAGATGCTACTGGATACTACACAGCTATATGTGCCCCGTACGAGCCTCGTCGCTACGACCCGCGCGTTGATTCAGTGCACTCAGGCTCTGGATCGCACTGTTCGGGCTCTTGATGTCGAGTTGGTTGCCACTCGAGCATGTCTCTACGATCCTATCATGCAGTTGCTACCCGCTGTTTGTGCAGGGATACATCCGGAGCACATCCTTTACCCGCGCAGGACTCAGGTGTATGCTGGTATTGATTGGCCTCCTGTTGGAGGTCACACACCTACACGTGGACCTCTTCTTACAGCTCGAGACCGGGTTCTGCATCAGAGTGCACATGGAGCGCAGGATCCTACCGCGACGAACATTCGTCGTCCGCACTCGCAGTTACCCCGTTTTAGTGGTTTTCCCCGACGTTGATGTAGCCTTTGCTATGTCTTGTTGTGTACTTCCTTACCGCGTGCCTGCGCGCCGCCTAGTATGTCTAGTTCTAAATTTGCGCCGTTATGCTGTCCGCATGTACCCAACTCTGTGTATGGATCTGTATGTTTTAATTAACTACTGTTATGTATCTGTTACACTGCTTAATTGTTGTCGAGTTACATCATGCTTGTCGCTAAACACTCGTAATTGCTTTTACTAAACTACCCCCTGTTGATACTTAGCAGGATGGTAAGACCAGGTGGTCGTGGTCGTGGTCGTGCCCCTGAACGCCCACCACCGCCAGACTATATGGCAGCTATGATGCAACAATTCGAGCTCAACCGCCAGTTCATGACTGGGATCATGGCTCAGTTTACGCATCAGAACAACCAGAACCAGAACCCTCCTTCAATAACTTTGACAGAGTTTATGCGACTCAACCCCACTCAGTTCCGCAACTCTGACAAGCCACTGGATGCTGATGACTAGCTCCGTGACATCACTCACGAGATGGAGTCTGCTAATATCGCCCCTTCCAACTTCGTCACCTTCGCGGCCTTTTTCCTAAAGGGTCCCACTGCTCAATGGTGGGACACCCACAAGCGTACACTGCCTGCTGGAACAGTCCTTACCTGGTATCAGTTCCAGGCTGCTTTCCGTGCCCGTTATATTCCTCAGGGAATTATGGAATGGATGAAGACCTAGTTCTGCAACCTCACTCAGGGCAACAAGACTGTCGAAGCTTATCAACGGGAATTTCTTGACCTCTCCCACTATGCTGAAGAAGACATCGCCACGGATGCTCGTAGACAAGAGAAGTTCCATAATGGACTCCACCCAGACCTCGAGCTTGCCCTTGCTGCTCAAGACTTCAAAGATTTTTCTACTCTTGTGAACAAGGCTATTCTGGTTGAGACCGCTCAGATGAAGCACAAGGACTCGCAGAAGCGCTATCGTGATGCTGGCTCATCTTCAGGCTCAGCACAGAAGCGTCGAGTCTGGATTCCCAACAACGTGTTCCATCCAAATGCCCCTGCACCAAAGAACAACTATGCTGCACCACGTCTGCCTCCTCCACCACCAAGGCAGCCAAGAGCTCAAGCTATTCAACACAATGCCCCTCTTCATCCTGAAGATGGTTTGTGCTTCAAGTGCCGCAAACCAGGTCACCTTGCTAAGGACTGCCGCTAGACTCAGAATCAGTTGGCTTTTCCTCATACTGGCCATGGCAACGATCGTGGCAACAATCAGGCCCGCAACTATAATACTGGGTCTGCTGCACATGGTCGTGGACACGCTTACAACATTGATATTGAAGATGTCCAGGATCAACCTGCTACTGTGATGGGTACCCTTCTTGTTAACTCAGTACCCGCTTCTGTATTATTTGATTCAGGAGCATCACATTCTTTCATGTCAGAAGCATTTGCATTATCGCATGACATTGCATTTCAAAAAATGAATCTGCCAGTAGTTATATGCACCCCTGGAGGCCAGTGTCAAACCACTATGATGGCACACAATGTCCCCGTTGAAATTAAAGGGTTGGAATTCCTTGTTTCGCCCATTATCTTGAGGTCTTCCACCATAGATCTCATCCTCGAAATGGATTGGTTGAAAGCTCATATAGCTTCGATCAATTGTGCTACAAAAGTCATCCAACTTCTTCACCCCTCCGATGAGATCGTGAACTACACCGCCCGAATTACCCGAAATGCTGAAGCTCAGATATATACTCTGAATGCTTTGAATGCCTCACCTCTGGAAGGAATCGAGAACGTTCTTGTCGTTCGAGATTTTCCAGACGTCTTTCCGGAAGAACTTCCAGGAATACCCCCGGTTAGGGCTGTCGAGTTCGTCATCGACTTGAAGCCTGGCACTACCCCTATTGCGAAGCATCCTTATAAGATGCCTCCGCACCACCTTCTCGAGCTTAAGGAAGAAATCGACAAGTCACTTAAGAAAGGTTTCATTCGCCCCAGTTCTTCTACTTGGGGAGCACCTTCACTCTTTGTTAGGAAGAAGGATGGAACTAACCGATTGGTTCAGGATTACCGGCCCATTAACCAAGCCACAATCCAGAATAAATACCCACTGCCCCGGATCAATGACCTTTATGATCAGCTTGCTGGATCCTCTGTCTTCTCGAAACTCGACTTGAGGTTGGGTTATCATCAAATCTGTGTTCACGAAGAGGATATTCCAAAGACGGCCTTTGTTACTCGATATGGCTCTTATGAGTACACTGTCATGTCATTTGGCTTAACAAATGCTCCAGCAACCTTCTCCCGGTTGATGAACTATATCTTCATGGATTACCTCAACAAATTCGTCGTGGTTTATCTGGATGATATCCTTATATATTCAAAGAATGAAGAGGAACACGCTGAACATCTTCGGCTTGTATTGGAGAAGCTACGAGAACATCAGTTGTATGCTAAATTCTCGAAGTGTGAGTTCTGGTTATCTGAAGTGACCTATCTTGGTCATGTTATTTCCAAGAATGGCATTGCTATTAACCCCGAGCGAGTTCAGGCTATTCTTGATTGGACTCCCCCGAAGAATGTTAAGCAAGTCAGGAGTTTTCTCGGACTCGCTAGTTATTGCCATCGATTCATTGAGAACTGTTCCAAGATTGCAAAGCCACTTACTGATCTGCTCCACAAAGGTGTTAAATTTGAGTGGACAGAAAAATGTCAAGAAAGCTTTCAGACACTGAAAGATAAGTTAACATCTGCCCCAGTGCTAGCACCCCTGGATTCCCAAAAGGATTTCGTGATATACTGTGATGCATCTCGTCAAGGATTAGGCTATGTCCTAATGCAAGAGCGCAAAGTGATTGCTTATGCCTGTCGACAGTTGCGTCCTCATGAAGAAAATTATCCAGTGCATGATCTTGAACTTTCTGCGGTTATTTATGCTCTGAAGCTATGGTGACATTACCTTCTTGGTAACCGTTGCGACATATATATACACGGATCATCAAAGTTTGAAGTACCTATATACTCAACCAGATCTGAACCTTCGTCAACAAAGATGGCTCGAAACAATTGCCGATTATGATATGAATATCTCATATACCCCTGGCAAGGCTAATGTAATGGCCGATGCTTTGAGTCGCAAGGCTTATTGCAACAATCTTATGGTTCAGGAAGCACAACCTCTCCTTTATGAAGAACTTCGCAAATTGAACCTCCATATTGTTCCACAGGGTTATCTCAATACCCTGGTTGTGGAACCAGATTTAGAACACAGCATTAAGACTATGCAAAGGTATGACTCTGAAGTTGAAAGGATTAAGCGATATCTCGAAAGAGGAAAGCCATCGGAGTTCCATCTTGATAAGGATGGGATCCTATTTTTCCAACACCGTCTCTTCGTACCCAAGTTCAAGGATGAGAGGGAACACGTCATGAAAGAAGCTCATGACACTCCTCTGTCGATTCACCCTGGTAGCACAAAGATGTACCGTGACATTTGTCAGAGATACTGGTGGCCTAATATGAAGCGAGACATTGCTCGTTATGTTTCTGAGTGTGATGTTTGCCGCCGCATTAAAGCAGAACATCAAAGGCCTGCTGGAACTCTGCAACCACTTGATATTCCTGAATGGAAATGGGACAAAGTCCAAATGGATTTCATTACTGGTTTTCCCAGATCTTAGAAGGGTCATGATGCTATCTTTGTCGTCATTGACAGATTCTCAAAGGTTGCTCACTTTCTGCCAGTCAAGGAGACAATCACTGCTAGTCAGCTAGCAGACTTGTATGTTTCTCGAATTGTGTCCCTCCACGGTGTTCCGTTGGAGATCAGTTCGGATCGCGGCAGCCTCTTCACATCCAGATTCTGGAATAGTTTCCAAGAAGCTATGGGAACTCACCTGTCCTTCAGCACCGCTTTTCACCCTCAGTCACAGGGTCAAGTTGAACGAGTTAATCAAGTGCTCGATGATATGCTTCGAGCTTGTGTCATCTCCTTCGGTAAGAAATGGGAGGAATCTCTCCCCTATGCTGAATTCTCTTACAACAATAGCTATCAAGCTAGTCCAAAGATGGCACCGTTTGAAGTTCTATACGATCGTAAGTGTCGAACCCCTCTGAATTGGTCAGAAACTGGGGAACGCTCACTCGTCGGACCGGACATTGTTCACCAAGCTGAAGAACAAGTCCGCATCGTCCGTGAACATCTGAAAACTGCTCAGTCTCGTCAGAAGAGCAACTATGACCGCAGGCACCAGGAAATGGTCTATCAGCCTGGCGAGCAAGCTTACCTTCGCGTCACTCCATTGAAAGGCACTCATCGGTTCGGAATCAAAGGCAAGTTAGCTCCTCGCTACATTGGCCCATTCCGTATTCTTGCCCGTCGAGGAGAAGTGGCATATCAGTTGCAGTTGCCGCCAAATCTTTCACAAGTACATGATGTCTTTCATGTATCCCAACTTCGTCGTTGCTTCAAGGATCCTATTCGAGCTGTGGATCACGAAATGCTTGATTTGCGGGGAGATCTGTCTTATCCAGAATATCCCATTCGTATTCTTGATCAAGCTAAACGCCGGACTCGCCAAAAGTCAATCAAATTCCTCAAGGTTCAGTGGTCGAATCATTCTGAAGATGAAGCCACTTGGGAACGCGAGGATCGTCTTCGCGAAGAATACCCCGCTTTCTTTCAGTCTTCCTCTTAATTCTCGGGACGAGAATTCTTGATAGATGAGGAGAATTGTAACACCTCATGTCATTAGCCACAGTAATCGCTTTTGATAATGACAAGTTAGCATGATTAACAGTGCCAAATCATCATTTGCCTCATATTGCATTTCAACTCATAACTCAAAATTCAAATTAAATTAAAGTGGAAAATAAAAGTTGTTCAAGTTAGAAACTAAAATGTTCATTAAATAACAAATATTCCTGAGACAATCCTAAAATTGTAACCAATAATTATTAAATTAATTTAGTGACTCTAACAGTGTCAAAACAGCAATATTTAATCCCATTTAGTTTTATAAAATTGCAAATGAAATGATATGAACTCAAGACCATTTTATGGCATTAGTAGATGTTGCACTGGAGTTTTGTGGCTAGTTCACATATTTTACAAAACTATATGTGAGGCCACACATTTTAGAAAAGCAGAAAACAAAAGAAAACAGAAACAGAGAAAAAGGAAAAATAGAAAGGGCCTAAAAGTTACTGTGCACTCGGGCCTGCTTGCTACAGCGCCGGCCCAGCCGACTCCCCATGTCGTCTCCTTCCTACTGCTCACCCCCCCTCGCTGTCGAACGCGCACGCGCGTGCGCACCCGGCCCCCCCACGCTCGCCGCTCGACAGCGCGTCGCCGCGCGCGCTGAGGATAAGAGCCACTCCCCGCTCCCCCTGGCGAACCATAGCCACCATTCCCCCACGCTCTCCCTTGTTCCCCACCTCGCCCGACGCCGCCATGTTCGGCCTCCGTTGAACCTCGCGGCCACCGTGCCCCTTTCGCCGCCTCTCCGTGTCCCGACCTCCACCGTGCTCCTCCACTCCCTTTGCGCCGACGGATCGAAGACGGGAGCCACCTAGTCGAGCTCGACGACCCCATCTTCTTCCTGAAGCTCGTAGTCGAGCTCCTGAAGCTCGTAGGAGCCCGACGGCGCTCTCCGCACCGTTTGCCGCGTCCCACATCGCCGTAGCCAACAACGCTCGATTCCCGCATCCGCCGGTGATGACCTAGGGCTCTGCTCCGTTCGTTTTAGCCCGCGCTAGCGCCACAGATCGACGCGGGGCATTGTTCCCGTTCGAACGCGACCAACCGCCGTCGATTTGGTCGCCGGACGACGAAACCCGAGCTCCTCCCGAGCTGCGCCGCCGCGTTTGGCTCACCGAAGCCAACTCCGGCGCGTCTCCGGCCGGCGCTGACCTGGCCTTGGTGGGCCCCGCCCAGTGCCACTGACCCCTGGGCCCCAGTTGACCTAGTTGACTGGGTCAACTGCTGACTGGGCGCCCATGTCCCACTGACATGTGGGTCCCGCCTGAAATAACAAATTAAAATAAAACAATAATTAGTTAATCAGTTAATTAGTTAATTAAGTCACTAAGCACCCACTCACAGTAGGCCCCACCTGCTAATTAGTTTAGTTAGATTAAATTAACCCTGTTTAACTAGCTCTATCAATGACATGTGGGTCCCACAGGACCCACCTGTCAGGTTTAACCCTGGTCAGCCGGGTTTGACCTGCTGACGTCATGGTGATGTCACGCTGACATCATCATTTACTGCTCTGGATAATGTTGGATTAAATAAATAATTAAATAAAAAAAATCAATTAAAACTTTAGGAAATCATATAAAATAATCCGTAACTCCGATGAAAATAATTTATATATGAAAGTTGCTCAAATTTCGATACGAATCTGAATATGCCCTCCGTATTCCTGTGAGATGACCCTAGCTAGATGAACATGGAAATTTTAGACCGATTTCAATAAATGAATAGTGCCCCACTTTAATTAAATAAATCTGAATAAAATTCCTAAATTTAACTAAATCATTTAGTTAGGCAGTAGGACACCTCTGCATAGTATTTAGTCATGTCATGCATCTTGTTTGCATTTTTGCCGTGAATTTATTGTTTCTCTCCCCCTTCTTCTCTCTCAATAGACGCCGAGAACGGTGACATTGCAGCTGGGTACGACTACGCTACAGACGAGCAGCCCGTTGACGACCCCTCTTTCTTGCCAGAGCAACCAGGCAAGCCCCCCCACTTGAGCATCTAGATATCGCCCACTCCATTTCTCCTGCTTGCATTAGATTTTGCTACTATTAATGTTTGCTCCTATTCTGATGCATAGCCTGCTTTTGTAACCTGTTTATTGTTACCTTACCTGCCTATGTTAAACTGTTTAGTATAGGTTGGTAGTGAACCATCAATGACCCCCACCACCTTACCCTTGTTGCCCCTGCTTGATCATTGACGACTCGATCAATGTGATCGTCGACCAGAGATCGACACATCACCTCACCCCCCTTAGTTGTACGACTCTGCATAGTTACTCTCGAGTGCCGAGGGTGATACCTCGTATCGCACTCCTGATGAATACTCTGGAGTGTAGCTGTTCGGTCATGGTCATCGAGGGTGATTCCTCCTTCTCCACTTCCGATACGACTCTGTCGTGCAACCCCTTAGTGTGAACCTCGAGGGTGATGCCTCATACGTTCACCCTGATGAATTCGTCGAGCGGAATCCACCGAGGGTGATTCCTCGGGGTTTCCCCCTTGATGTTATGACCACACGGTTACTTTGACCTTTGTTACAGGCGGGTCGACCCTGATGGGTACCCGCTGAGGATCTATGATGTCGGGTGTGCCGGAAGGGCACTAGAGTGTGATATTGTGGCGGAGCTTCAGAAACTCTGATTATCTCCGCGTGTTACTAAATGAGCCTATTGGATTTGGGTGTTTGAGCTGAGTGGGTCGACATGCCCTATACGCACTACCACCATGCGGGATAATGGTTATGGGGCCCTCTGCGATGTATGTTTCTCCCGAAAGCTCTTCAGACGTCACATTTCACCATGCGGGCTGATCATCGGGAATGGGCTGGATACTTCACTAACGAGTTCAGTGTCGCGCCTGCACCCCGGCCAGCCACGCAACGCGCAGGGTGCCCAGGGCAATGGCCCAAGACCTCTGGGTGCATAGGTTAGTCCGGCGTGCTGACCTCTCTGCTGATCCTAGGTAGGGTGCTGCTTCGTGTTGATCTCCCGAGGCTGGGCATTACCCAGCAAGTGTGTCCGGCCAGAGGTGATCGAGCGTGTTGGGTAACAGTAGTGCACCCCTGCAGGGAAGAATAATCTATCGATCGCCGGTCCTTCGGTAAAGGACGCTCAGTTTGTGTATCCCGATCTACTACTTGAACTGGATACTTGTTACTTAATTGAAGCTTCGGGATCGCTTTCTCGCAGGGAGTCGAGGAAGGATCTCTAGGCTTTGCTTCAACATGTTTGCTTAATAAAATGCTATTCTACTCTCTCCTATTGCTGCAAGATGGTGGCTTGTGAAGATGTTTGAAGATGCTAGTCTTCGATAGGACTAGGCCTTCTCTCTATTCTGGCATTTCTGTAGCCCAGTCCACATATACAGCCTTTCCTCGTTGATAATGTTGCATATGTAGTGTAGATCCTTGCTTGCTGAGTACTTCAGATGAGTACTCACGGTTGCTTTGTTACTTCTTTTTCCCCATACCCCACTTTGATGATACATCAGACGATGGAGCCCCGGAGGCAGATGCCACCACAGGAGCTTACTACCAGGAGGGTCCAGACGGCACGTACTACTGGATTGAGCCAGCCGACCAGGAGTAGGATCGAAGGCTCCCAGGCAGGAGGCCTACGCCTTTCAATCTAGAGTCGTTGTTTGTGCTAGCCTTCTTAAGGCAAACTTGTCTAACTATGTCTGTACCCAGATATTATTTGTATGACTGACTTATGTATTCGGATCCTCGTGATCCCTGGTCTGTAATATGGTGGATCTCCGTTTATTTGTGTTAGAGTTGTGTTGTGATATCTTCCCGTGAGTCCCTCTGCTTGATCATGCATGTTTGCGTGTATGATTAGTGCACGATTGAGTCGGGGGCGTCACAGTTAGAGTATCCAAACAGTGCCATTGTTAAATCAAATGGAAAGTTGTGTTAAATACTCCCTCCGGTCCTTTTTACTCTGCATATAAGAATTGTCTGAAGTCAAACTTCATAAAGTTTGACCTTATTTATATGAAAAAATATCAACATCTACCATGCTAAAGTTATACAATATGAAAATTTAAGTCATGACACATGTACTGTTATTTATTTCATATTGTGAATGTTGGTATTTTGTTCTATAAAGTTGGTCAAACTTTACGAGGCTTGACTTTAGACAAATCTTATATGCTAACTAAAAAGATTTGGAGGGAGTACAACATGCTTAACAACAACCAAATATAGCCATTCATAGAGCTATTGTTAAATTTGGTATTGATGAAATTGAACTGCACAGTTCATACTAGCACATATAGAACATCACACTGTTAATAGCTGAAATAAACAAGGCATACTACGAACAACCAAAGATGGCAATTGAAACTGGACATATGCTAACTACAAACAACCGAACAACCATAAACCGTAGAAATAAACAAGGCGTAATGCAAACAACCAAATATAGCAATAAATACTGGACAGGTTCTCACTACAAAAGGAGTTCGAGAAAACAAATCATGGGTTTCCTCACTTGTCACAGATTGGCTCCTCCTCGTGGTCGTCGTCGATGTGGTCTGACTTGCCAGCTGAGGATCCCAAGCCAGCGTCGCAGAACGTGTCCTTCAGAAATGACAAAAGGGGCTCCATGGCGATGAAGGATGGCAAATTGTTCATAACGAGCCGTAGGAGATCAGCGGCAGGGCCATCGATGAGATCGATGGCTGTCTAACCCGAAGGGTTGGGGGTGGGCAACTTAACCTGTGACATAACCCGTGTCAAGCCATCGGTGTCGACGACCTCGATGTCATAGCCGGCGACCGCGACATGCCAGAATACTCTAGCCAACTGATTGAAAGGCTCAATCCAGGTCCAGTCATCATCGTCAGCTTCCTCAGCGGCCACCTCGCCGACATCGAGCGAAGAGGCCGCAGTAAAGCTCTTTTGGGCCATTCGCTCCTCGAGCTCCCCGGGAAGCATAGCCGGGCTTAGGCTGCGACGCTCTAGAGTGGGGTAGGGGGTGGGGATGGGGATCTTTGGGAAAGGAGGCATTTCACAGGCGTCATCTAAGAAACTCAAGGCGGCGAGGGTATGTATATCGGTGGGTAAACTGCACGGGCAGACAGGCAGAGGTTGACGATGGAGGCGGCGCGGCGGCGGCGGCGACCTAGCTAGGTTTGGAGTGAGGGAGGGGTGGTGTGTATGTGTGTGAGCAGGGCATTTGGGGTGAGCGAAGGATTTGGGGTGTGTGCGTGGAGGGGGTCCAAGGTGGTGTTTGAGGAAATGCCGCGGGTACTGAAAATTTTACTAGGCGGGAGTAAAATGGCGGGGCCACCGAAAATTTGGATCAAGGGATTGAAGCAGAGCGGGGCGGGAGTAACGAACATCACACATGGTTAAAACATAATTATCGTGTGCTATCAAACAGAAAACACTCCAGCCAAGCAGATATTTTTGAGATTGCGAGGGATGCAGGCGGGAGTAAAATGCCGGGGCTACTAAAAATTTGGATCTACTGATTGAAGCAGAGCGGGAGTAACAGACATCACACACGGTCCAGACATACTAATCGTGTGCTATCAAACAGAAAAACCATCTACGCGGGTAGATATTTTCGAGATTGCTAGGGAGTAGATATTTTCGAGAGGGGGAGGGAAGCCTCATGGAGCCCAATCTACTATGATCATGTGGGTGACAGGGGCAGGGGCAGGGGCTCGGCACATGGGTAGTCCTAGGGAACCGTGTCTGTTTCGTACCCGATCATAGACGGTTGCTGCGTCCGACTCGTCTGCTGTTTATAAATTTGGCCAAAAAACACGGGAAAGGGTCAGAACACGAACACACTTGCATGTGGACCAAATATATGTATGAAAAGGGTGATTTGATGTTCAAATACCCAATGCACAACTTTGATGTGGCACCTGTCGCACAAAGCGCACGTTATTATTGCTAGCCCCCCACCCCCACCCCCACCCCCACCCCACAAACACACACACGCACACACACACACACACACTTTGTGTTGCCGGGAGGGGAATCCTAGCTGTGAACGCATGCCCACAAATAGCTAGGTCTGACATCTCACCCTACCGTAACACAAAACCGAAAGGAGTACATAATGGTCAACCCCCCTCCCCCCTTTGCTTCCGATCAAATGGGGACCGTGTGCGGGTCCACAGATGTGTTCTTCTGGCGTTAGATGGGTGAGACCACATACGAACCACACCTGCGGGTGGCCCGATGTGTGTGTGTGTGTGTGTGAAAATGATGTGGTATGATATTTAAATAACCAAATCACAAATTTGATGTGGCACATGTGCATCGCAAATTAACCGGACATCCCCGACCCCACGGAGGTTCATCTAGTATGAAGCAGTACTGTGCCCCCCCCCCCCCCCACACACACTTTTGAGTCGGTGGGAGGGGGCATCTCACCAAGGAGTATTGTAAGACTGACCAAGAAGAATCACCACCTTGGTCGGATAAGCTCTCTTGTTTGTTGGGTCGAAGTCATGCATTGCGTTCCACACGCGGCACCACAAAATAGGCTAGCTTGTCACCGATAACCACGCGAGGGAGTGCCTGAAGACAACCACTACGTGCATGTGGCCCAAACATATGTATGAAGTGTCATGTGGTAGTATTGCCCCCGTCCTCCCCTCTTTGACGCGTACTATATATATACTCCTACCGCAACACAATCGAAAAAGAAACCTCCTTGCTGGGTCAAAGTGATTGAGGACAACCTCGTGGGCCCTCGGATGGAAGCATCGCCCGCGAGTGAGTGTCCTATATGACACGTAGTATTGCCCCCGGCCACCCTCTTCAACGCGTACTATATATATACTCCTACCGTACGTATAACAAAAACCAAAAATGACCATCCTTGTTGGTCAAATTAACCTCTCTCATCGCATGTCATAGTGCTGGACGGCGACCTCGTGGGCCCACGCGAGTGAGTGTCCTAGGACCACCACGTGCATGTGGCCCAAAGATGCATATGTCAAACTTTTTCTGCAGCGAACATGCGACCAAAGGAGTTTAGTGTTGAAAATTCAAAAAAATAGATAGCATTTGTCCGTTTTTTATACATTGATTTCCCAGGGATTTAAATGTGCAAAAATCAAATTTGATCTACATGAGACCCATGATAGTGCACGAAAATGGATTGCAAAATCATATGTGTACGTGTCCCTGGGTGCATGTTTAGTCCCCATGCAAGAAATTTCTAACATCGAGAATCTTGATTTTAAAATCCAATAAATCCAAAACTAAGTTGAAATTCATGAAACTTATCGTGGTGTCATATGGACACCAATAGACTGTGATTTTTTTTTTCAAATTTGAGACAAGTTTTGATATAATCTTCTTACATATAGTAAATTATAAATAATTATCAACCAATATCGCAAACAAACTATTTATTCGAACCGTGTGCGTTAGACCATCAATGTAAGTGCCGTGCTTTGGTTAAGCAATAAAGCGGTAGAATTAATCATCAAAAAAGAAAATCAATATAATAATTGCCGCGCACGCGTCCGTGTGTCGTACGAGCATGCGTGAGTTGACGAGACGCATGCTAGCAGGCAGACCGGGAGGCTGAGGCATGCGCGTATTCGCTACGCACTCACCATGGGGCGTGCTAGTAGCTGTGTGAAATGATGGTAGGCGTGCCAGTAGTCCGCTGCGCAGGCTCACCGGGAGGCAAGCCAGCCCTTTGACCGCCGCCCACCTCGCTCCCACTGCTCCATATTAATGGCGCGCCCGATCCGCTGGTCATAATAGGCGGCCGCACACCCCGTCCACAGTTGTCGCCGCCGCATGGAGTGTATTAGGATTTTGCCGAAGCGCACCATCGGTGGGAGTGGCGACACCGGGGCTGGTGAAGCACCCGCACAACGCATGAAGCTGGGCGCAGAGGTTGCTGTCGCCGCCGACGAGGTCTCGCACGGACAGCAGCGCGACCTTGACTTCATCGCCGTCGTCGTGTCTCCCCAGCCGGAGCCGGAGGTCCACAGCTACTCTGGCAACGACTCCGACTCTAATGGAAAATTGGTTAGTCCCCCCCCTTGTTGGGAACAGAAACCCTTGGTTATGTTCACCCAGTCCATGAAATCAGAGTAGGATTCATTAGATCCGTGTAGTGTATTGATTGTTTGAATGGTATCTATGGTTAGTGATTAATTGTTTGTTCTGTACAAATGATTTTTTTGCTAATAATCCGATTAGGGTTAGCGTGCATGCTAATAATTTGTAGCCAGATCTTCAGAATTGATTTTGAATGTCCTACATATATGTTTGTGCACTTTTTGTCTTCCAGATCTTGAGAATTGATTTTGAATATCCTACATGTATGTTTCTGCCTTTTTTTCTTCCAGATTGCTATGTACACAGATGAGGCTCCAACCAGCGGCGACGCCGGCTGTAGATCCTGCACTAGGCAGCGTGGGCAGAAGTGGCGATGCCTCTGGATCTGTGGAACCCATAGAATATCGGGCGGACCGCATCAGCGATCTCCCGAACGCCATCCTTGGGGAGATCATCTTCCTTCTCCCCACCAAGGATGGCTGCCGCACACAGGTCCTCGCATCTCGGTGGCGCACTCTGTGGCGCGCTGCACCTCTTAATCTCGACGGTCGTCGGCTATCTGTCATTCATGATTTTGAACTCCACGGAGCCATCATCTCCTCCCACCAGGGCTCCGTTCAACGCCTATGCATCCCGGCATGCTGCCTGCTGTACATACCCTGCACCGTGAACGCCTGGCTGACATCCTGTCAATTCGAAAAACTCCAATATCTTGAGTTCTACCATTACTATGCAAATAGTTGTCCACCAAGCGTTGTAGCTGTGCCCTCACCACCAGTGTCCATCTCATGGTTTTCCTCCTCTCTCCACACCACCACCCTGGCCTGGTGTCATCTACCAGACAATCTGGTACAAATGCTTCGACTCCCACTGCTAAAAAAAACTCGCGCTTGTGGTGGTCGATCTGTCGGAGGCCTCACTGCACAGCATCATCCACTCCTGCTGCCCCACCCTGGAGCGCTTCTTCTTGTTTTTGGAAAAGAAATCCATATCCGTTGTCTCCAAATAAAGTCGCCTCACCTTGTAAGCATTGGAATTTGCTTTAAAGGAGAGGAGCTCATCATCAAAGGCATCCCTTCACTCCAAAGGCTGCTCCTTGATTATCGTTATGCACCTTTGCAAATTATTGTGGTCTCTGCGCCTAAACTGGAGACCTTGGGTGTAATTCTTGATCCGTTTGAAGGTTACAAGATGGTGGTTGGCTCCACACTTATTCAGGTACTGTATATTATCATCAACACTTTTGTAATCATAAGATGCATTTTTCATTTGTGTGCGTAAGTTTTATATCATCCACACTTTTGTAATCATAAGCTTCATTTTTCATTTGTGTGCATAATCTTTATATAATCTTGGAGTATGCTTTTGGTACTAATATTATGTTCTATGCTCAATGAAGAGTTTGTCCATGGGTACCCTATCAATGGTGCTGGATTCTGTCAAGACCTTACATATCAGTACATGGTGTTTTGATCTGAACATGATTATCGGCTTGCTGCGATGCTTTCCATGTCTGGAGAATTTGTATATAAAGGTGATGATATCAAGCACATTGATATACTTTACTAGAACTAACGTTCAGCTGTACTATTTTTTTAGACATTAACTGTTTTCAGTCTTTATGTCTATTTAGGCTAAAGGACATGGACAAAAAGGTATAACCAATTGGTGGCATAATAAGCATTGGGATTTTCTCAGTTCTCATGACATTCGTTTGAGGACAATAACGCTGGAAGGATATGCATCCAACCATGCAAACACTAGCTTTGTCACATTCTTCCTAATGAATGCGAGAGTACTATTGTCCATGAGGATTAAGTTTTTTAACAAAAACTTTCTCATAGATGGACACGTTGAACAGCATAAAAAGAAGTTTCAGGTGGACAAACTTCTATTTACAGCAACTTGTCTTCATGTTCCAGTAGATTTTCTCGTCCAGGATCTTGATTTTATGGATCAGACCGATCCATTTGATTGTGACTGCCGAAAACTTTGGTTGAGTTAGTTGTTATTGTCCAGTTCAATCTGGATTTTGTGTAAACCTGATGAACAATTAATCATCGTGCTTTTGTACCTTCTGTAATCTGGAGTTAGATATTGCTGCCCTTTTCAACTAGGCTTTGACCCATATTTTCTTTCATACAAACCTGAGCTTCTATCAAGAAGCCTCATGGTTCTGAGAGGGAACTTGGTCACATGATCTGTGTGCGAAACGACATACGCTGTATCTTCCCGCCTTGATTTATTTTACAGAGGCAACATGCAACTGTGCTAAACATATGAAATTATTCAGGGTTCGTTTCGCCTTTTTATACATTGATTTTCCTAGGCTTTTTTAACAAATAGCCACCACATTATTATCGCAAACGGTTGTATTAGTCCAACCGTGGGTGTTCAACAAACCATTTACTACCGCGGGCAGCTGTTTGATTAGACGGGATGACTGTGAGCACTCCGCCGCGCACGCCGCGAGAGCTGCAATTTATTGCTGGTTTTGGACTTTTGTTTCGGCTGCCTCGGGAAGGTAGGTAGAACAGTCCTCCATTCTCATCTACAAGCATCGCCACCAAGGATCGCCGCCTGCTACGAGATGGAGAATGAGCCGGCCAACAAGCGGGGGCGGGTCGAGCCAGAACCGCAAGAGCCTCCGGCGAACGTGGACTTCATTAGCAGCCTCCCTGACGAGATGTTGGTAACCATCATATCCCACCTCCCCATCAAATATGGCGTGCGGACCACTGTCCTCTCATGGCAGTGGCGCCCCCTCTAGCACACCATCCCCTGGACATCATCGTCAACCATGAGTTATGCAGCGAGGAGCAGCAACACCTGGACGCATTGTCCCACGTCCTCGCCACGCACCCTGGGCCGGTCAGACGCCTTGCTATCGGCAGGCTCAATCCCCACAACAAGACCGAACCCAGGTTGCACTACTGGTTCCTATCCCCAGCCCTGGATCGGCTCGAGGAGCTCAGCCTTGATGCTAGACGTCCTTGCTCGCCGCCGCCGTCCGTTCTCCGACTCACGCCCACGTTGTGCCGCGCTACATTCAGGCGGTGCATTTTCCCCCGGATCGATGCCGCGCGCGCTCTTCATCTCCCTAAACTTAAGCACCTCGAGCTCATTGTCGTCCGCATCTCGAAGGAGGATTTGGAGCGCCTGCTCGTCGGCTGTACAGCGCTCGAGTACCTTCGTCTTCATGCAATGGATGGGTTCAGTAGCCTCCACATCACCTCGACAAATGTTCGTGCGATTTATGTGCATTGCTGGCACCGCCCAAGGCTGTCAGTTGAGGTGTTTCACGATATTGTCATTGAGAATGCGCCTTTCCTCGAGAGATTGTATGTACTTGATAAATTAGGTCCAGCAAGAATCAGGGTCATTCACGCACCAAAATTGACAGTGTTGGGCTATTCGTGTGCTGAATTCAATGAACTTGTTACTGGATCATTATCTGTTCAGGTACAACAGTATTCTTCTTCTCCTTCTTATATATTATTGGACAACACATTTTATCTAATTGTTGTTGATCTATATGTTCGCCTGTTATCCAGAAAATGATTCCCACAAGCTTGACCCGGCCTCTGCGCACAGTGAAGATCTTGGCACTACAATCTGTCGGCCCCGATCTGGATGAAGTTGTTAGATTCCTTAGATGCTTTCTTTGCACGGAGAAGATATACATCGAGGTGTTGCTCCTTTCCTGTTAATTGTTAACCACAACAGAGCTCAATTTTTTGTTACTTTTTACCCATGATTACATTGAGAAATGTAGAATGATTTCTAAAGGAAATTTGGAGGATTTCAATACATATATTTTTTGAGATGCTAGTGTTGTACGCGTTTTATTCCTTTGCCCGACATGCTTTCGTAATAAAAGTTTATCATGAAAGATTGAAGGTGGCATTTCACTCTTTTCGTGTATTTTAGAAATCATGCAAATTAAAGAGGCCCGAAGTGTTCAAATCTGTAGCTATGCACTAATATGTTGTCTTCGTTTGCAGATACTAGCAGGCCCAAAAGTAGAAAATGTTGGGGAATATAACAATCCCATTGAATG
The DNA here is from genome assembly GCA_011799875.1 of Thinopyrum elongatum. Classification (NCBI taxonomy): domain Eukaryota; kingdom Viridiplantae; phylum Streptophyta; class Magnoliopsida; order Poales; family Poaceae; genus Thinopyrum; species Thinopyrum elongatum. The sequence continues at coordinate 136,174,827 of CM022303.1, forward strand.
CGTTGATCTTCATCTCATAGAAATTACTTTTAACGAGTACCGAGGCACCACACCAGAAATTAAATTCGCTAGGTTCTTTGTTGAGAAAGCAAGGTTGCTCAAGGTAATGAGGTTTGCCCTATATTTACTATGCAGAAGTGAATGGATTGCTAAAGAGCGTAGGCGTCTACAGCTGAATGGAAAAGGCTCTGCACAAGCTGAAGTTCAGTTTGTAACTTCATATGACAGATTATTCGGAAGTCACTGTATCGAGCCGCTATATGACTTCTCGGTGGCTGATCCTTTCGCAGAAATAATGCATGAAAAAGATTTTGAAGAAGATGAATTTTATGGGTCTGAATAGTTTGAACCTTGCAATATTTGAATTTGGGCCTTGTAATGCTGGAATTTGAACCTTGCAATATTTATGGTTTTTGTTATATAATGTAATTGGATGTTTAATTTGGTCTTGCAATCATGCCCTGTTACAAGTATATATATGTTGTTCTTCTGTACACAAAGCATAGATGTTTTGTAGACAGAGCATATCACATCGCACACGGACCACACTAGGTAACCCGTCGGTGATGAATTCATCAATCGCAAATGGTTATATACCAGCAAGCGTTTGGCCATAACACACATGGCTTATTCCCTCACAAACAGCTTGGATGGATCAACTGTATGCCACGTATCGCACACGCAACTCTAATCTGATTCATGCTTGATGTCTCCGCCATCGCTCGCATAGTTCGTCTTATTTGCCACGTATCACTGTGCTGGCCTCTGCTCGCGTCCCTCAGCACGCTCTGCTCACCGTTAGGCGCCGTAGCGCGCTGTGCTTGCCATTAGGCACCGCGGCGCGCTCTGCTCGCGTCCATCAGCGCGCTCTGCTCGTGTACCTCCACGCGCTCAGCTTGTGGACAACTTTTCCTTGCGTGTTCAACTGCTATATGCATATATATGGTTGCTTGCTGTTGAGGCACCGCAGAGCGCTCTGCTCGCGTCCCTGCACACGCGCTCTGCCAGTGGTTGGGGCCTGCGCACGATCATGTTCGGGGCCCATATGCATGCAGTTGCGCCGCGTGCGTCGCCACGATGCAGTTACGTGCGGCACGATGGAGTTACGCACTGCAAATTATAACTACCATCCGGGCGTGTGGATATTCCAGTCCGTCTGGCTTCCCCATTAATTCCCGCGGCCATTATAACCTTAGTCTCTTCAACCTTTCGATCTCGCCCCACAACACAACAAGCACACCCATGACGACACATACAGAGAGGATATCTAGCGGCGCTCCAATGGAGTTCGGCGAGCATAAAGTAGAGACCCACGCGAGGGAGACAGATCTCACGGTGGTGTACACCATCGACCCGGCCATGGTGGAGGACTACATCAACACCATGGAGCAGTTCCTTGCTGGAGACAAGTACAAGGTGGTCGGCATCGACCTCCAGTACACCGCCGGTCTTCCCGGCAAAGATCAGAAGGTTGCCGTTGCCCAGTTGTGCGTGCGCCATCATGTCCTCATCTACCACTACTGCATGGCCACAGAGCCTTGCGACCGTTTCGCCAGGTTTGTCAACAGCACCGACTACAAGTTCGCTACGGTGGAAACCACCGATGATGTAAAAATGCTCAAGGTTACAGGCTTGGCCTGCAAGAACCATGTCGAAATCCGTGAGCACTACAGGGTCTGGGGCAGCACGAAGAAGGACTCCCTGGTTGAACTCGCCTCGGCCATCTTCGACACATACTAGGAAAAGATGAAGCAGGATGGCAACAGAACACGTCCCGTATCCCGGCACGGGGCCTGGATGTGGCAACTAGATGAACCTCACCTCAGGTTCACAGCCAAGAGCGTGTACACATGCTACGAGATGCACAAGCGGATCGTTGACATGAGGAAGTGCCTCGTTACCGAAATCGACGAGGCCGGATCGAGCCACAAGCAGAGTAGTAGCGGCAAGCGTCACAAGAAGTAGATGATGATCAGATGATCGTCTATCCTAGTTAATTATGCATGTAATATATAGTTGACTTTGGTGTGTGGAAATGTCTTGTGTGTAGTAGCCACCTATGTAATTACATGTAATAGTTTACTTTGGTGTGTGCAAATGGCATGTGTGTAGTAGCCACCTATGTAATTGGATGTTTAATTTGGTTATGCAACCATGTCCTTATAAGTGTGTATATATATATGTTGTTGTTCTGTATGCAATCCCAACACACAACACACATGTCTTATTAGCAGCAATAGTCTGTGTTATTAATGGTCTTCGCACACATTTTTGATTACATACCTGTTTGCCGCGTATCACACACATCTTGTTAAATTGAACCGTTTCTGTTATCTTGGCTTAATGCAAACAGTTCATCCGAGTGAACTGTTTGCCCTCTATCGCACACACCTTGATCTGGCTGACCGTTTCTTTTGTTCCGCCTAATCACAAACAGTTCATCCGAGTGAACCGTATGCCGTATATCGCACACACCTTCATCTGGCTGCCCGTTTCTATTCTTCTGCCTCATTGCAAATAGTTCACTAAACTGAATCGTATGCCCCGCATCGCACACGCAACTAAATTCTGAACCGTGTTTGATGTATCCGCCATCGCAAACATTTTGCATCTTTTTTTACGGTTTTTTACATCACCATTTGTGATTAATGTATCGCACACAGTTTCATCGAAGGGTCTCTCATCATAGTGTCGCGTTAGCAGCATCCTGCTGTAGTGAATGTATCTATAATTTTTTATTGTTCCATGCTGTTATATTATCAATCTTGGATGTTTTATATTCATTTTATAGCAACTTTATATCAATTTTTGGGACTAACCTATTGACATAGTGCCCAGTGCCAGTTGCTATTTTTTGCTTGTTTTTTTACTTCGCAGAATATCAATACCAAACGAAGTCTAAATGCTACAAAACTTTTTGGAGATTTTTTTCTGGATAGAAGACACCCTGGGAGCCAAAGAAGTGCACGGGAGGAGGCCTGTGGGGCCCACTAGGCACCAGGGCGCGCCAAAGGACCCTGGCGCGCCTTGGTGGGTAGTGGGGCCCACGGGAGGCTTTTCCACCGACTATCAGCTCTATAAATACAATAAAATCACAAAACCCTAGGGGGGTCGAGAGATCAGAGTTTCCCCCGCCGCAATTTCCAGAACCACGAGATCCAAACTAGAGGCCTTTTCCAGCACTTTGCCGGAGGGGTCAACGATCACGGAGGGGTTCTTCATCATCAGCCTTGCCCCTATGATGATGCGTGAGTAGTCTACCACAGACCTACGGGTCCGTATGCAGTAGCTAGATGGCTTCTTCTCTCTTTTTGATCTTCAATACAATGTTCTCCTTGATGTTCTTGGAGATCTATTTGATGTAACTCTTTTTTGCTGTGTGTTTGTTGGGATCCGATGGATTGTGAGTTTATGATCAGATCTATTTATGAATATTATTTGAGTCTTTGTTGAACTATTTTATGCATGATTGTTATAGCCTCGTATTTCTTCTCCGAAACTTTGGTTTGGTTTGGCCAACTAGATTGATTTTTCTTGCCATGGGAAGAGGTGCTTTGTGATGGGTTCGATCTTGCGGTGCTCAATCTAACTGACAAAAAGTGACATGACACGCATGTATTGTTGCCATTAAGGATAAAAACATGGGGTCTATTCCGACATGAATAGATCTTGTCTACATCATGTCATCGTTCTTGCATTACTTCGTTTCTTCATGAACTTAATACACTAGATGCATGCTGGATAGCGGTCGATGTGTGGAGTAATAGTAGTAGATGCAGGCATGAGTCGGTCTACTAATCTTGGACATGATGCCTATATACATGATCATTGCCTTGGATATCATCACAATTATTTGCTTTTCTATCAATTGCCCAACAGTAATTTGTTTACCCACCGTATGCTATTTTCTTGAGAGAAGCCTCTTGTGAAACCTACAGCCCCAGGTCTATTTCCTATCATATTAAAACCCAAAAACACCTTGCTGCAATTTTTCTTTATTTATTTTATTTTGTGTTTTTGTTAGATCTATTTATCCAATCTCATACAATTTAATCTATCTCAATACCGAGGAGGGATTGACAACCCCTCTTACGCGTTGGGTTGCAATTTTTTGTTATTTGTGTGAAGGTATTGTTTACGTAGTTTGGTGGATCCTCCTACTGGATTGATACCTTGGTTTCATAACTGAGGGAAATACTTACGGTTGTTGTGCTGCATCATCCTCTCCTCTTCGGGGAAATACCAACGCAGATACAAGCAATCAGGAAGAATTTCTGGAGCCGTTGCCTGGGAGGATCAAGTCCAGATCTATTAGATACCCAAACACAAATCTCATCTCCTTGCAATTTATTTTATTTGCTATTTGCCTCTCATCCCCACTTCTAAAAAGTTTTTGCAAAAATCACAAAAATATTTGCCTTTTTAGTTGCCTTCTTTTTCGTTTGCTATCTTTGCTTGTGTGCCATGTGTCTTCTATTTCCTTGCATCTTCGCTTGCTATAAATCTATTGATATGGATCCTCATCCACTTACTAATCTTTTCAAAAGATACAATTATGATGAACCAATTGCTAGTGAGTTGAGTGCACTAGATTATCTTTATGAAGTTTTGCTTGAAATTCGTGAATCTAAAAATTGTGATGAACTGTTAAAAGAAGAAATTTATAAGGTGATTCACGATAGCTCCTTGAATGAAAATCATGATTGTAATGATATTATTATAAATTCTATTAATGTCAATTGTGTTAATGATATGCAAAACCCCAAGCTTGGGGATGATGATTTTGTTATGTTCACTACTTATTACAATGATCATGATTGGGGTGATAATGATCCTTATGGTCTTGAAAATTTATTTAAACCCCATGATGAATATGCTTGCGATTATATTGAAAGTGGGTTTTGAAGAGTGTCAACTTTATCTAAAAATAATCCCACATATTTGGAGAGTGTTCAATCTTATGAATTTTTTGATAAAAGTGGGCTTGGAGAGGTCATGACTTTATTTGATGATAATCCCACTATTTTGGAAGAGTGTCAACTTTGCATGCATGTGGATCATGAAGAGAATATTTTATGTGATAGTTATATTGTTGAATTTTATTATGATCCTACATGTAATTATTATGAGAGAGAAAAATATTGTGGTAGAAATTTTCATGTTACTAAATCACCTCTCTTTGCATTGAAATTATTAATGCTTTCTTCTTCCATGCATATGTTAGATATATCTTGTATTAATAATTTGTTTGCTTATAAAATGCCTATGCATAGGAAGTATTTTAGACTTAAATGTGTTTGCCATATGCTACATGATGCTCCTTTCGTGTTTCAATTATTATCTTTTATATGAGCATCATTGAAATCTCAAGCCTATCTTAATGGTTATAAAGAAAGAGCTTGTTGGGAGGCAACCCAATGAATACAATAAATTTTTCTCTTTTTATTTCTGTTCTTTTGTGTTTGCATGATTATGCTACTGTTATGAGTGTGTTTTTATGTTTTGATTAGTGTTTGTGCCAAGTAAAGCCTTTAGGATCATGTTGGGTGAGAGTTGATTTGATCTTGTTGAAAAACAGAAACTTTTGCGTCCAGTAGCAGAATTTTCAAAATTCACAGAAGCAACTAAAAATTCTCAATGTTTTACACAAAATTTATATACAAATAGCCTATGTTGTCCTAATTTTTCAGAATTTTTGGAGTTATAGAAGTATGAGTAAAATTCACGTCTTTACAGACTGTTCTGTTTTTGAGAGATTCTGTTTCCATTGCATTGTGTGCTTATTTTGATGAATCTATGGATTGTATAGGGGAGTATAAGCCATGGTAAAGTTAGAATATAGTAGGTATAATGCAATAACAAAATATGAATGGGTTTTCAACAGTACTTAATATTAGGAAACGTTGCATGGAAAACAAAAAAATTCTACGCACATGCAAGATCTATCAAGGAGATGCATAGCAACGAGAGGGGAGAGTGTTTCTACGTACTCTCGTAGACCGTAAGCGGAAGCGTTTCTTAACGCGGTTGATGTAGCCGAACTTCTTCACGCTCCAACCGATCAAGTACCGAACGTACGACACCTCCGCGTTCTACACACGTTCAGTTCGGTAACGTCCTCCGCCTTCTTGATCCAGCAAGACGGCGAGGTAGTGGATGAGTTCTAGCAGCACGACGGCGTGGTGACGGTGATGGTGAAGCTATCTCTGCAGAGCTGCGCCTAAGCACTACGAAAATATGACCGGGGGTGTAAACGATGGAGGGGGCGCCGCACACGGCTAAGGGATTGTTGTGCCTGTGCTAGGTGCCCCCCTCCCATCTATCTATACTTCTAATAATTATGGACTCCCTAGAAATTGCCATGTTAATCAGTAATTAGGAGCCGTTAATCTGGTGGGACCGATTTATAACGGCGCAGATTAACCCATGTAATCCTCCTCTAAAACCATTAGACATTTGACACTATAGTTGAATAATTACCCACCAATGCCATTAAGTTATTTGCACCAATATTGCTGTAGAAAAAGTTATTTGCACGAATCATATCTATACTTATAATAATTATATTAAGTTATTTTCCTTTGCCTTATCCGTGTATCTCTCCTCAAGTAGCGTCATGGAAAGCTACATGCTTGAAGCTTCCAACACATGCACGCCTCCTGCTTAGCCGCCGTCTCCTACGATCCAGCCACCAAGATCAAAGTGGAGCAAATCAACATCAACTTGATAGCCACGAAGCCAGTCGTCAAGCCCACCATCTCGCCGATCAGTATGGCATGTGGTCTGGCTAGGCGAGGGTCCTTCCGCACAGCACGACAACGACGCTGTACATCAAGATCAATCGGCCGGCCGGTCGGACTTCAATTACCTTTGTAATACGTCGTGTCAACGTACTCCCTAACCCTTTTGTAATACTTTCTTTCTGCAGATTGATCTATCTATCTGGTAATGGTGGCCGGCAGGCCGGCCAGCGTTGCCGCCATCTCTAAACTTGACGAGTCCTCCACCACAACGTTCTGAATTGCTACACTACCTAAGAGTAGTAGAGTTGTAAGTCTATTAGACAAGCGGCAGTTCATACCGATGATGGCCGATAGAGCTTAGATATTGCTGCGGTGGCATAAAAATCATGGTGGTCAAAAGAATTGGTAAGCATAAGGCAGCGCTGGACGATACTAGCATGCAATTTTCTATTCAACAATAATTTATTTATTTCCTAACAGATATGTTCATTGAAAGGAATTTTTTCCAGTTTGTAGCTAATATGTTTGCACAAACACAAGTAATTGCTAAGGTACAATTTATATTGGCATGGGTCCTGATTGTACGTCGCTCCAAGAGATCTTTTCGCCACGAAGATACACGTATAGGCAGTCTTCAACGATAGCTTTCCAGCGACACACATGTGCATGGATTTAGGTGCCTGGATTGATTAATGGAGAAAGCACGAAACAAGGCTGGCTAGCCTAATTAAGCTAGCTACTGGATCCACCACCCGGAATACACGCTGGTGATTTCCCATGTCCTGCCGGAGAAGGTCACTAATTAATCATGGTTAATTTCAACAGTTTATTGGCTGGACTTGGAAAAGGTGAAACTCCATGGTCCAGTGCGACTTGGTGGAGCAAGGTCATATTGCTGGATCAAGGTGTGCCTATATATATTCCCAGAATATTTCACTTATGTATTTTTTTTCTTATCAAGTTATATTTTTGTGTGATGTCTGATTTATTCATTTCTAAAGTCAATTGGTAATGAAAGACTAAAGTGAAAATAATTAGTCTTATGGTGACATCATGAGTGTTTAGTTTGCTTTGTGCTTGGACGGCAAGTTCTATTTTCTGGTCAACATTTGGTTTTATCCTATTTGACAATCTGTGTAATTCCGCTATGCGGCTAGACAGGCCTCCTTCATGAATACATGCGCTGCTTTACAATATATAATCCTATAAAAAAAAGTAAACTGGAGCCTGCGCAATACACTGCTTTGATTTCCTGAATCTCCGGTAAAAATTTTGAGGTGTACCGATGTACCAAAATTTTACTTTTGAAGTTGACATTATGGAAAAAATATATTTAATTAATTGTTACCAAATATACAAATCACAATACTAGGTTGAAATTATACTTGTAGATCTTTATGATAGTTATGTTATACATTTAGTGTACGTTAGCACACAAAAAAAAGATAGATAAGAACATATTTCCACTATTCAAATTTCTTATTTGTTTCTTATTTTACATACAACTAAATCAACAAAATGCATTATAAACATAACTTTGCTGCAAGTGTGTGAAATGTTTATGAAGGTATGTGATTCGTCATATTATCATCTATTTCAATAGATGCCTTTACATGGTACTCTCTCCGATCCATAATAAGTGTCGCAATTTCGAATTAAGGTTGAGCTAGCCTTAGTTAAAAACTGCGACACTTATTTTGGATCGGAGGGTGTGATACTTTACGATATGTGTGTTGTGTGCCATCAACAATATCTAAATACATCTGTGCTGACATATGTGTGTTTTGTGCCATCAAAAATACTCTAGCATTTCTAGCATAAGAAACAAAACGAGTGTGATTTTAAATGACAAGCAAGAAAAAATATACAAAATGTTCGTGACCTATTGCTTCTTTTTCTCAGTTTTTTTAATGTTTCTAGCATGTCATCCATAGAACATATGCTCAATGCCTCAGTTGATTAACTAGTTCTTTTCGTTTGTGGTGTAAATTAGGGTTTTGTTGTTGTACTCTATAATAGAAACATTTGTATCCTCAGCATAATGTTGCTGTTCCACAGAAATTTATTTAATTCTTTTATGTCTTCATGTTGTTAGCTGAAGTTTACATTCTTCGTATACACTTTAATGTGCTTGGTTGATGAGATTTCAGCTATTCTAAATTACTTAAGTGCACCCTCTCAACAACATTTTCTAAGCTATGAAGCAAACCCATATGATCCCGCTGCCCACGTAGGTTGCTGTCGTAGAAAAGCAGTTCGGTATTCTGGTCACAGTGATCACCCAGTTCAAAACTTACTTATATAGGCTATCACCAACAAATTCTCATCAACTCACATCAACATGTTTCCACCCACATTTTGTAGCCCTTTCATATTACTAAAACAAAAAGTTAAATTCATTAGAAATTGTTACCTTGACGCAAGCATCACCGTAGGCAAGGGTGCATGGTACACATAAAGTTAGTAACTTAGCAAGTAGTATGTTGTTTGTAATCTATACATGCATACCTTGGAGTTGTGCCACTGGCAGCTTTAAAACGGCACACTACATCCATTCCATTCAATAATTCTTTTCCACCTCTTCTCATATCTATGAACATTCACCTAAAAAATAATAATTCTAAACTTTCAGGGTGTACGTAGATTCAAATAAGTTTTCAATCTTAATATACATAATAATACTATAATTGTCATTGTGTTTAATTGAAACATAAAGTAGCTAGCCCGTGCATCTGCACGGGTTGACGACTAGTATATATAGGTGGGGGGGAGGAGGGAGCAGCCAGGAGGGCGCCCCAAGTAGGCCGAATCCTACTTGGGGTCCTCCCCAAGTGGCGCCCCCCCTTTCCTTATTTGCCGGAGAAGAAAGGAAAGGGGGGAAGTGAGAAGGAAGGGGAGGCTGAATCCTCCCCCCTTTCCTTTCCCCACTTGGGCGGCTGCCATGGGGGGCGCGCCAGACCCTTGTGGGCTGGTGTGCTCCCCTCTTATGGCCCAATAGGCCCAATACCCTCCCGGGGTTGACCGGTACCCCCTCCGGTACTCCGATGACTATCCCGTTTTCTCTGAAACACTTCCGGTGTCCGAATACCATCGTCCTGTATATCAATCTTTACCTCTCGACCATTTCGAGACTCCTCGTCATGTCCGTGATCTCATCTGGGACTCCGAACAACACTTAAAGTAAAGATTGGTTTTCTTATACTAACGAATCTCACGAAGATTTTTGTTAAGTTTTGTGTGATTGAAGTTTTCAAGTTTTGGGTGAGATCACGATGGATGAAGGAATAAGGAGTGAAAAGAGCCTAAGCTTGGGGATGCCCATAGCACCCCAAGGTAATATTTAAGGAGTACCAAGCAACTAAGCTTGGGGATGCCCCGGAAGGCATCCCCTCTTTCTTCTAACGACCATTGGTAGTTTTACTTGGAGCTATATTTTTATTCGTCACATATCATGAGTTTTGCTTGTAGCGTCTTGTATTATACGAGTCTTTGCTTGTTTTGCTTTTTAGTTTGTCACAATCATCCTTGCTGGACACACCTATTTGAGAGAGACATAATTATGCTATGATTTGTTAGAATTGCTCTATGTGCTTCACTTAAACTTTTTGAGCTATAGAATGCTCTAGTACTTCACTTATATATTTTTGAGCACAGTGGTGTTTTAAATTTTAAATAAATATCCTCTCATTGCTTCACTTATATTATTTTGAGAGATGAAAAGTATTTTGAAGAAATATGTGCTCTTATTCTTCACTTAGATTTGTTTGAGAGCTTTGTTAGTAGCAATGGTAATATATGAAACTAGTCCCAAAGTGATAGATATTCAAGAGGGATATAATAAAAACTTTCATGAAGATCATTGGATATATAAAAGTTGATTCCTTGTAATAGTTTTGAGATATGATGATAGTAATATATGAGTCATGTTGGTGAGTAATTATGCTTTAGTAAGAATAATGGTGTTAAGGTTTGTGATTCCCTATGAAAGCACGAAAGTCAATAGTTATGCAATGAAGTTACATCCTACTTGTGGTGCATTATTCGGTGTTAGTTATGTTTAATGCTCGTTTATGATCATTTTTGTTTCTTGGTTGGTCGGTTCTCAATCTATTTGCTAGGCTTCATTTGTACTAAGCGGGAATACTGCTTGTGCATCCAAATCCTTGAACCCAAGTTGAGCCAATTGAGTCCACCATACCTACCTATATGCAGTATTTCCGTGCCATTCCAAGTAAATTTGTATGTGCCAACTCTAATTTTCAAAATGAATTTCCTTTTTGTGTGCCCGTACCGCTCATGAAGTGGTAGGGGGTGGCCAATATTTTCCATGCTAGATATTTTATTCTCAAGATGAGTGTTTATTCACTTGTCATTGCACAAGAGTATGATAGGGTAATAGGGATGCCCAGTCCCAAAATGAAAAAAAATATTTATGTTGTTCAATAATAAATTCCTTGGAAAGTGTTGAAATGGAAGGCACCCGTGGATACGGCTAGCCATGGATTGTGAAAGAATGGTGGAAAAAGGAATAAATATTTTCTGTTTGAGAACCGCCGATGATTTATCTAGCATGGAAAGTATTGGGAATTCTCGGTCGTTTTCGTTCACGGGAAAAGCATGCCTCTCAAAATAATTTTATCTCTCAATTTAAGCTTTGAGCTCTGGCACCTCTACAAATCTCTTCTTCCCTCTACGAAGGGCCTATCTATTTACTTTATGCAATTTTTATTTTTATTGAGTCTCCATCTTCTCTTATAAAAGCACCAACTAGGGAACACTATTATCATACTTGTGCATTGGGCATAGTTAATATTTGAGTGTGTTTCATGAATGGATCAATGATTGAGCATGATGGGCTAGGGATAGCTTTCTTTAGTGTTGATATTTTGAAAGACATGGTTGCTTGTTGATATGCTTGAGTATTGATGTCCTCATGTCAAATATAGACTATTGCTTTGAATCATCTAAAAGTCCAAATGTCCATGCTACAAAAGAAAAGGATATGAGATGAACATGTTAGGTAGCATTCAACATAAAAAATTCTGTTTTTATCATTTACCTACTCGAGGATGAGCAGGAATTAAGCTTGGGGATGCTGATACGTCTCAAACATATCAATATTTTTTTATTGTTCCATACTGTTATACTATCAACTTGGATGTTTTATATTCATTTTATAGCAACTTTATATCATTTTTTGGGACTAACCTATTGACATAGTGCCCAGTGCCAATTGCTATTTTTTGCTTATTTTTTTACTTTGCAGAATATCAATACCAAACGAAGTACAAATGCTATAAACTTTTTGGAGATTTTTTTCTGGACAAAAGACACCCTGGGAGCCAAACAAGTGCACGGGAGGAGGCCCGTGGGGCCCACTTGGCACAGGGCGCGCCAGAGGCCCCTAGCATGCCCTGGTGGGTAGTGGGGCCCACGGGAGGCTTCTCCACCGACTATCAGCCCTATAAATACTCTAAAATCCCAAAACCCTAGGGGGTCGAGAGATCAGAGTTTCCGCCGCCGCAATTTCCAGAACCACGAGATCCAATCTAGAGGCCTTTTCCGGCACTTTTTCGGAGGGGTCAACGATCATGGAGGGGTTCTTCATCATCTCCCTTGCTCCTTTGATGATGCGTGAGTAGTTTACCACAGACCTATGGGTCCGTAGGCAGTAGCTAGATGGCTTCTTCTCTCTTTTTGATCTTCAATACAATGTTCTCCTTGATGTTCTTGGAGATCTATTTGATGTAACTCTTTTTTGCGATGTGTTTGTTGGGGTCCGATGAATTGTGAGTTTATGATTAGATCTATCTATGAATATTATTTGAGTCGTTGTTGAACTCTTTTATGCATGATTGTTATAGCCTCATATTTCTTCTATGAAACTTCGGTTTCGTTTGGCCAACTAGATTGATTTTTCTTGCCATGGGAAGAGGTGCTTTGTGATGGGTTCGATCTTGCGGCGCTCAATCTCATTGACAGAAAGAGACATGACACGCATGTATCATTTCCATTAAGGATAAAAAGATGGGGTCTATTCCTACATGAATAGATCTTGTCTACATCATGTCATCTTTCTTATTGCATTACTCCATTTCTTCATGAACTTAATACACTAGATGCATGCTAGATAGCGGTCGATGTGTGGAGTAATAGTAGTAGATGCAGGCAGCAGTCGGTCTACTAATCTTGGACATGATGCCTATATACATGACCATTACCTTGGATATCGTCATAATTATTTGCTTTTCTATCAATTTCCCAACAGTATTTTTTTACCCGCCGTATGCTATTTTCTTGAGAGAAGCCTCTAGTGAAATCTACGCCCCCCAGGTCTATTCCCTATCATATTAAAACCTAAAAATACCTTGCTGCAATTTTTCTTTCTTTATTTATTTTTGTGTGTATTTGTTAGATCTATTTATCCAATCTCATACAATTTAATCTATCTCAACACCGATGAGGGATTGACAACCCCTCTTACGTGTTGGGTTGCAAGTTTTTGCTATTTGTGTGAAGGTACTGTTTACATAGTTTGGTGGATCCTCCTACTGGATTGATACCTCGGTTTCATAACTGAGGAAAATACTTACTGTTGATGTGCTGCATCATCCTCTCCTCTTCAGGGAAATACCAACGCAGATACATGTAATCAGAGGGCGGCGGGAGGCGCCATCTGCCCATGCCGTGGCAGTAAGCAAGGGACGAAGGTAACCGCGCCGGCTTTGTGAGAGAGAATGGTGGGGACCCCTGATCGGGACGCGACGACAGTGGGTTTTAGCCCTCGCCGACGGCGACCGCATCTACACAAAGCATCCACCCCTTCCCCCGGCGGACGTGATCTGACCGGATGTGTGACTAGAGATGTGGGCACAGTCGTTTTTTGCGCGAGAGTGTGAAGAGAGCAACCCCAGCAAGCAACCGTGTAGGCTTCTGGCTATGTATATAGTGGAGCGGTTCCTTTTTCTCTCCATATGAACCTATTTATATTGCGTAAGTGCCATTGAAGAAAAAAAACTTTATTTATAAATAACGCGGCACCGTTCATGCGTGGTTCATGACCCTCCATTAAGTGAGTAACTACTACCCAGGTCATGGTTTTCACTCGGTTTTCCGTTAATTAACCAGGCAATTCTCTTCGACCTTTTTTAATGGGTTGTACCCTAGTAACCTTATAGCCAACTACTCTACCACGCGGTTATTAAATGGGCAAAGAGTATAGGTAGTAATAATGACTAATGAGCCATGATACATCCATTTTGCATCATGTTTTTTGTTGATATTTATTGCATTATGGGCTGTTATTTCACATTATGGTACAATAGTTATGCCTTCTCTCTCTTATTTTACAAGATTTACATGAAGAGGGAGAATGCCGGCAGCTGGAAGTCTGGACCGAAAAGGAGCAAATCTGAGATGACTATTCTGCACAACTCCAAATGTCCTGAAACTTTACAGAAAATTATTTTGGAATATATAAAAAATATTGGGCGAAGAAACAATAGAAGGGGACCCACCAGGAGGCCACAAGCCTGGGGGGTGCGCCCCCAGGGCTTGTGGGCCCCCTGGCCATCGTCTGGTGCCCATCTTCTGCTATATGGAGGGTTTTGACCTAGAAAAAATAAGAAGAAAGCTTTCGGGATGAAGCGACGCCGTCTCGAGGTGGAACCTGGGCAGAAGCAATCTAGGGCTCCGCGGAGCTATTATGCCGGGTAAACTTCCCTCCGGGAGGGGGAAATCGAAGCCATTATCATCACCATCGATCCTCTCATCGAGGGAGGGTCAATCTTCATCAACATCTTCACCAGCACCATCTCCTCTCAAACCCTAGTTCATCTCTTGTATTCAATCTTTGTCTCAGAACCTCAGATTGGTACCTGTGGGTTGCTAGTAGTGTTGATTACTCCTTGTACTTGATGCTAGTTGGTTTATTTGGTGGAAGATCATATGTTCAGATCCTTAATGATATTTATTACCCCTATGATCTTGAACATGAACATGCTTTGTGAGTAGTTACGCTTGTTCCTGAGGACATGGGAGAAGTCTTGTTATAAGTAATCATGTGAATTTGGTATTCGTTCGATATTTTGATGAGATGTATGTTGTCTTTCCTCTAGTAGTGTTATGTGAATGTCAACTACATGACACTTCACCATGATTTGGGCCTAGGGGAAGGCATTGGGAAGTAATAATTAGATGATGGGTTGCTAGAGTGACAGAAGTTTAAACTCTAGTTTATGTGTTGCTTCGTAAGGGGCTGATTTGGATCCATATGTTTCATGCTATGGTTAGAATTATCTTAATTCTTCTTTCGTAGTTGCGGATGCTTGCCAGAAGGGTTAATCATAAGTGGGAGGCTTGTCCAAGTAAGGATAGCACCCAAGCACCGGCCCACCCACATATCAAATTATCAAAGTTACGAACACGAATCATATGAGCATGATGAAAACTAGCTTGACTATAATTCCCATGTGTCCTCGGGAGCGCTTTGCTTTATATAAGAGTTCGTCCAGGCTTATCCATTGCTACAAAAAGGATTGGTCAAGCTTGCTGCACCTTTGCTACACTTGTTACTTATTACCCGTTACAAAATATCTTATCACTAAACTATCTGTTACCGATAATTTCAGTGCTTGCAGAGAACACCTTGTTGAAAACCGCTTGTCATTTCCTTCTGCTCCTCGTTGGGTTCGACACTCTTACTTATCGAAAGGACTATGATAAATCCCCTATACTTGTGGGTCATCAAGACTCTTTTCTAGTGCCATTGCCGGGGAGTGAAGCGCCTTTGGTGAGTGGAATTTGGTAAGGAAAAATTTATATTGTGTGCTGAAATTTATTGTCACTTGTTACTATGGAAAATAATCCTTTGAGGGGTTTGTTCGGGGTATCTTCACCTCGACCAGAAGAACAAAGAGTTGCTCCTCAACCTACTGCATGTACTGAAAATATTTATTATGAAATTCCTTCTGGTATGATAGAAAAACTGCTAGCTAATCCTTATGCAGGAGATGGAACACTACATCCTGATATGCATCTAATCTATGTGGATGAAGTTTGTGGATTATTTAAGCTTGCAGGTTTACCTAGAGATGAAGTCAAGAAGAAGGTCTTCCCTTTATCTTTGAAGGGAAAGGCATTGACATGGTATAGGCTATGCGATGATATTGGGGCTTGGAACTACATCCGATTGAAATTGGAATTTCATCAGAAGTTTTATCCTATGCATCTGGTTCATTGTGATCGGAATTATATATATAATTTTTGGCCTCATGAAGGAGAAAGTATCGCTCAAGCATGGGGGAGGCTTAAGTCAATGTTATATTCATGCCCCAATCATGAGCTCTCAAGAGAAATTATTATTCGGAATTTTTATGCTCTGCTTTCTCGTAATGATCAATCCATGCTCGATACTTCTTGTACTGGTTCATTTATGAAGAAGACTATTGTATTCCGATGGGATCTTCTGGAAAGAATTAAACGCAACTCCGAAGATTGGGAGCTCGATGAAGGCAAGGAGTCATGTATAAACCTTGAGTTTGATTGTGTTAAATCTTTTATGGATACAGATGCTTTTCGTGAATTTAGCACCAAATATGGACTTGACTCTGAGATAGTAGCTTCCTTTTGTGAATCTTTTGCTACTCATGTTGATCTACCTAACGAGAAGTGGTTTAAATATAATGCTCCCATTGAAGTAAAAATAGTAGAACCCATTGAAGCTAGAGAAGAAACTACTACTTATAATGGTGATCATGTTATTCCTACTGCTTATATTGAGAAACCACATTTTCCTGTTAGGTTAAAAGAACATGCTAAAGCTTCAGCTTTGGTTCGTAAGAGTTATACTAGAACACCTACACCCTCTGAACAAATTAAAGTTGAACCTAATGTTGCTATGGTTAAGGATCTCTTGGTTAAAAATATTGATGGGCATGTTATTTATTTCTACGATGAAGCTACTACAATTGCCAAACCTGATGAAAAAGATAAACATAGACCTGTTGTTGGCATGCATGTTGTCTCTGTTAAAATAGGAGATCATTGTTATCATGGCTTATGTAATTTGGGTGCTAGTGTGAGTGCTATCCCTTTTACTTTATATCAAGAAATTATGAATGATATTGCACCTGCTGAAATAGAAGATATTGATGTTACTATTAAACTTGCCAATAGAGACACTATTACACCACTTGGGATTGTTAGAGATGTTGAAGTCTTGTGTGGGAAAATAAAATACCCTACTGATTTTCTAGTTCTTGGTTCTCCACAAGATGATTTTTGTCCCATTATATTTGGTAGACCTTTCTTGAATACGGTGAATGCTAAGATTGATTGCAAGAAGGAAATTGTTAGTGTGAATTTTGGTGATGTGTCTCATGAGTTTAATTTCTCCAAATTCCGTAGACAGCCTAATGATAAAGAATTACCTAGTAAGGATGAAATTATTGGTCTTGCTTCTATTGTCGTGCCTCTTACTGATCCTTTAGAACAATATTTTCTAGACCATGAAAATAATATGCATATGAATGAAAGAAATGAAATAGATGATATATTCCTTAAACAAATGCATGTTTTGAAACACAACTTGCCTGTTGAGATTCTTGGAGATCCTCTTCCTCCCAAGGGTGATCCCGTGTTTGAGCTTAAACAATTACCTGATACTTTGAAATATGCTTATCTTGATGAAAAGAAGATATATCCTGTTATTATTAGTACTAACCTTTCAGAGCATGAAGAGAAAAGATTATTGAAAACTCTGAGGAAGCACCGTGCCGCTATTGGATATACTCTTGATGATCTTAAGGGCATTAGTCCCACTCTATGTCAGCATAAAATTAACATGGAACCTGATGCTAAACCAGTTGTTGATCACCAGTGATGGTTAAATCCAAAAATGAAAGAAGTGGTAAGAAATGAAATATTAAAGCTTCTGGAAGCAGGTATAATCTATCCTATTGCTGATAGTAGATGAGTAAGTCCTGTTCATTGTGTCCCTAAGAAGGGAGGTATTACTGTTGTTCCTAATGATAAAAATGAACTTATCCCATAGAGAATTATCACAGGTTATAGAATGGTAATTGATTTTAGAAAACTAAACAAAGCTAGTAGGAAAGATCATTATCCTTTACCCTTTATTGATCAAATGCTAGAAAGACTATCGAAACATACACATTTTTGCTTTCTAGATGGATACTCTGGTTTTTCTCAAATACCTGTGTCGCAAGAGGATCAAGAAAAAACTACTTTTACATGCCCTTTTGGTACTTTTGCTTGTAGACGTATGCCTTTTGGTTTATGCAATGCACCTGCTACCTTTTAAAGATGTATGACTATTATATTCTATGACTTTTGTGAAAAGATTGTGGGGGTTTTCATGGATGATTTTTCCATTTACGGGACTTCACCCTTGATCGAGTTTTGCAGAGATGTGAAGAAACTAATCTTGTCTTGAATTGGGAGAAGTGTCACGTTATGGTTAATGAAGGTATTGTCTTGGGGCACAAAATCTCCGAACGAGGTATTGAAGTTGATAAAGCTAAAGTTGATGCAATTGAAAAAATGCAGTGTCCTAAAGATATCAAAGGTATAAGAAGTTTCCTTGGTCATGCAGGTTTCTATAGAAGATTTATTAAAGACTTCTCTAAAATTTCTAATTGTCTTACTAATCTTTTGCAAAAAGATGTTCCATTCGTTTTTGATGATGATTGTCTAGAAGCCTTTGAAATACTTAAGGAAGCCTTAATTTCTGCACCTATTGTTCAACCATCTGATTGGAACCTACCCTTTGAAATTATGTGTGATGCTAGTGATTATGCTGTTGGTGCTGTTCTAGGACAAGGAGTTGATAATAAATTAAATTTATCCATTATGCTAGTAAAACTCTAGACAGTGCTCAAATAAATTCTGCTACTACTTAAAAAGAATTTTTAGCAGTTGTGTTTGCTTATGATAAATTCAGATCTTATATTGTTGATTCCGAAGTAATTGTTCACACCGATCATGCTGCTATTAAATACCTTATGGAAAAGAAAGATGCTAAACCTAGACTTATTAGATGTGTTCTCTTGCTACAAGAATTTGATTTACATATCACTGATATGAAAGGGGCTGAGAACCCCGTAGCAGACAACTTGTCTAGGTTAGAAAATATTCTTGATGACCGACTACCTATTGATGACAGCTTTCTTGATGAACAATTAGCTGTCATAAATGCTTCTAGTAGTACTCCATGGTATGCAGACTATGCTAATTATATTGTTGCTAAATTTATACCACCTAGTTTTACATACCAACAAAAGAAAAGGTTATTCTATGACTTAAGACATTACTTTTGGGATGACCCACATCTCTATAAAGAAGGAGTAGATGGTGTTATTAGACGTTGTATACCTGAGCATGAACAGGAACAAATTCGACGGAAGTGTCACTCCGAGCCATACGGAGGACACCATGCGGGAGACAGAACTGCACACAAGGTATTACAATCTGGTTTTTTATTGGCCTACTCTTTTCAAAGATGCTCATAAGTTTGTCTTGTCTTGTGATGAATGTCAAAGAATTGGAAACATTAGTAGACGTCAGGAAATGCCTATGAATTATTCACTTGTTATTGAACCATTTGATGTTTGGGGATTTGATTATATGGGACCTTTTTCTTCCTCTAATGGGTATACTCATATTTTAGTTGTTGTTGATTACATTACTAAGTGGGTAGAAGCTATTCCAACTAGTAGTGCTGATCATAAAACTTCTATTAAAATGCTTAAATAAGTTATTTTCCCGAGGTTTGGAGTCCCTAGATATTTAATGACTGATGGTGGTTCACACTTTATTCATGGTGCTTTCCGTAAATTGCTTGCTAAGTATGATGATAACCATAGAATTGCATCTCCATATCATCCTCAGTCTAGTGGTCAAGTAGAATTAAGTAACAGAGAGATAAAATTGATTTTGCAAAAGACTGTTAATAGATCCAGGAAGAATTGGTCTAAAAAACTTGATGATGCATTATGAGCTTATAGAACTGCTTGTAAAAATCCTATGGGTATGTCTCCGTATAACACGGTTTATGGGAAAGCATGTCACTTACCTCTTGAACTAGAACATAAAGCTTATTGGGCAATTAAAGAACTCAACTATGATTTCAAACTTGCCGGTGAGAAGAGGTTATTTGACATAAGCTCACTTGATGAATGGAGAACCCAAGCCTATGAAAATGCCAAGTTGTTTAAAGAGAAAGTTAAAAGATGGCATGACAAAAGGATACAAAAGCGTGAATTCAATGTAGGTGACCAAGTCTTGCTATACAATTCTCGTTTAAGATTTTTTTGCAGGAAAACTTCTCTCCAAATGGGAAGGTCCTTACATTATCGAGGAGGTGTATCGTTCCGGTGCCATCAAGATCAACCATGCCTAAGGCAATAACCCGAAGGTGGTGAATGGGCAAAGAATCAAGCATTATATCTCAGGTACGCCCATAAATGTTGAAACTAATATTATCCATACCATAACACCGGAGGAATACATAAGGGAAACCTTCCAGAATGCTCCAGAACCCTAAAAAGGAATAGGTACGTGATACGGTAAGTAAACCGACTCCAAAAGTTCTATAAAAGCAATTTTACTCCGTCTTGGAATATTTTAAAAATTAGGAAAATAAGAAGTAGTCCGAATAGCGCACGAGGAGGCGACAAGCCGTGGGGGCGCGCCCTACCCCCCCTGGGCGCGCTTCCCAGGCTTGTGGCCACCTCGTGTGCCCTCTGGACTCCGTTTTTTCCCAGAATACTTGTTTTGCATGGTAAAAGTTCATTATATAATCTCCCGAAGGTTTTGACCACCGTATTATGACAATATCCTCTGTTCTTGTTTCGAGCTATCTTTCTGGCAGATCTGGATCATCATGATGTCTCTAAGCGCCCCAAGGACAAGTTCTACGAGAAGGTCATCAACCCTTACCTTCCGGAGGTGTTGCAACACCCTCAAACCATTGATATGCGTGAGGGGGTGCTTCACATCCGGGATGTTCAAGGGCCAAGGAGGACCAGAAGCATGGAGTCCAGGCTGGAAGCGGTGGAGCAGGAGGTCTTCAAGTGCCAAGGGATAGTGGAAAGAGGACTCAATGCCAATCACTCCATGATTACGGAATTCACCCGTGATCACAAGCTGGACAACAATAATATTGAAAAGGCCATCTTCAAGCTTCAAGAGCAGACCGACCACCTCCAAGCACAGATCTATGACCTGCAGAACCAAAACTGTGAGTATGAATACAGATTTAAGAGCATGAGTTTGGCAGCAGATTTGAGGATTTCGGAGACTCATTCATCTTTTTATGATGGTGAGCCTATGCCTTGGAAGATGGAGGACAAGCTTCCCACATCATCAACTTCATCACCATCACCTCCAAAGAAGGAGATTTGAGTACACGGTATGGGCACTCCCCTTGGCTTGTGCCAAGCTTGGGGGAGGTGCCCATCACCATCACTTCTTTACCATTATCATTTATCTTAGTTCGATCCTTTTGGTTATATTGTTATGTAGTAGAATAAAAGTTTTTAGTATGATCTAGTCTTTGTGTTTTACTTTGTGATCTATCTATGTAATCGAGTGTGAAAGTTATATAATAAAGAGTAGTCTTGAGTTTAGGGCTTTGCTTTCTTGCTTTGATCTTGTAAAAGAAAAAGAGAATGAAAGAAATAAAAATATCATATAATAATCTTATGGAAAGTGATGACTTCACATATAAGAAGTATGTCGCATGAAATTTGTTGAGGGTTGACAAACATAGTTTTGGTCATTGTTGCAATTAATAGAAAGTAATAAAGAAAGAGAGGTCTCACATATAAATACACTATCTTGGACATCTTTTATGATTGTGAGCACTCATTAAAATATTATATGCTACTAAGTTGATGTTGGACAAGGAAGACAACATAATGAGTTATGTTTTCTTATATTCGAATAGAAGTTATATTGTCATGGATCCTCCAACATGTTGAGCTTGCTCCTCATCCTATGCTAGCCAAATCTTCTGCACCAAGTAGAGACACTACTTGTGCTTCCAAAATCCATCAACCCAGTTTTTGCCATGAGAGTCCACCATATCTACCTATGGATTGAGTAAGATCCTTCAAGTAAGTTGTCATCGGTGCAAGCAATAAAAATTGCTCTCTAAATACGTATGATCTTTTAGTGTGAGGAAAATAAGCTTTATACGAACTTGTGATGGGGAAGAAATAAAAGCGACGGACTGCATAATAAAGTTCTCTATCACAAGCGGCAATATAAAGTGACGTTCCATTGCATTAAGACTTCATGCATCCAACCATAAAAGCGCGTGACAACCTCTGCTTCCCTCTGCGAAGGACCTATCTTTTATTCTATTTTCTACCTTTATGCAAGAGTCATGGTGATCTTCACCTTTCCTTTTATATATTCTTTTTTTGGCAAGCACTATGTGTTGGGGAAGATCCAGGCATGTATATCCACTCGGATGTAGGTATTCATAAATTATTATTGTTGACATTGCCCTTGAGGTAAATGGTTGGGAGGAGAAACTATAAGCCCCTATCTTCCTATGTGTCTGATTGAAACTTTGATCTCATAAGTATCGCGTGAGTGGTAGCAATTATGAAGGACTAAATGATGGTTGAGTATGTGGACTTGCTAAATAAGAGCTCTTACATTGACTCTTTTCGATGTCATGATAAATTGCAATTGCTTCAATGATCGAGATCATAGTTTGTTAGTTTTCAATGAAGTTTGATTCATACTTTACCTTGTGAACAATTTGTCACTTTAGCATGAGAAGGTATATGATAATATGTTGCTATTCTAAAGATGATCATGATGCCCTCATGTCCGTATTTTACTTTATCGACACCTCTATCTTAAACATGTGGTGATGATTATCAATTTCGGCTTTTGCTTGAGGACAAGCGAGGTCTAAGCTTGGGGGAGTTGATACGTCCATTTGCATCATGTTTTTATGTTGATATTTATTGCATTATGGGCTATTATTTCACATTATGGTACAAAACTTATGCCTTTTCTCTCTTATTTTACAAGATTTACATGAACAGGGAAAATGCCGGCAGCTGGAATTCTGGACCGAAAAGGAGCAAATCTGAGATACCTATTCTGCACAACTCCAAATGTCCTAAAACTTTACAGAGAATTATTTTGGAATATATAAAAAATATTGGGCGAAGAAACAACAAAAGGGGACCCACCAGGAGGCCACAAGCCTTGGGGCGCGCCCTGATAACCCACAAGTATAGGGTATCGCAATAGTTTTCGAGGGTAGAGTATTCAACCCAAATTTATTGATTCGACACAAGGGGAGCCAAAGAATATTTGTAGGTATTAGTAGCTGAGTTATCAATTCAACCACACATGGAGATTAATTATCTGCAGCAATGTGATTAGTAGCACAGTAAAATGATAGTTTTGATAGTAGTGGTAACAGTAGCGGTAACTGTAACAGTGATAGCAATAATTTTGTAGCAAGTGCAATAGTAACGGGAGCAGTAGTAACTTAGCAAGAACAATATATGGAAAATTCGTAGGCATTGGATCGGTGAATTCGTTGGATGATATTAATCATATAACAGTCATAACCTAGGGCGATACAAAACTAGCTCCAGTTCATAAATATAATGTAGGCATGTATTTCGTAAATAGTCATACGTGCTTATGGAAAGAACTTGCATGCCATCTTTTGTCCTACCCTCCCGTGGCAGTGGGGTCCATAAGGAAACTAAGGGATATTAAGGCCTCCTTTTAATAGAGAACTGGAACAAAGCATTAACACATAGTGAATACATGAACTCCTCAAACTACGGTCATCACCGAAAAGTATCCCGATTACTGTCACACCGGGGTTTACGGATCATAACACGTAATAGGTGAATATGACTTGCAAGATCGGATCTAGAACATAGATATAATGGTGAAAACATAAACGGTTCAGATCTGAAATCATGGCACTCGGGCCCTAGTGACAAGCATTAAGCTTGGCAAAGTCATAACAACATCAATCTCAGAACATAGTGGATACTAGGGATCAAGCCCTAACAAAACTAACTCGATTACATGATGAATCTCATCCAACTCCTCACCGACCAGCAAGCCTATGATGGAATTACTCACTCCCGGTGCGGAGCATCATGGAATTGGCGATGGAGAAGGGTTGGTGATGACGAAGATCGAAGATTCCCCTCTCCGGATCCCCAAACGGACTCCAGATCTGGCCTCCCGATGAAGAACAGGAGGCGATGGCGGCTCCGTCTCGTGAAACATGATAATTCTTGCTCCCTGATTTTTTTTCCAAAAATAGGATTTTATAGCGTCGGAGATAGGGTCTGTGGGGCCACCAGGTGGGCACAACCCACCTGGGTGCGCCTGGAGAGGGGGGGGCACCCTGGTGGGTTGTGCTCACCCAGGGGCCCCCCTCCGGTGGTTCTTGGCTCCAATATTTTTCTTTTATTGTATAAAAGTTCTCCAAAAAGTTTTGTTCCATTCCGAGAACTTTTATTTCTGCACAAAAACAACACCATGGTAGTTCTGCTGAAAACAGTGTTAGTCCGGGGTTAGTTTCATTCAAATCATGCAAATTAGAGTCCAAAACAAGAGCAAAAGCGTTAGGAAAACTAGATATGGCGGAGACGTATCAACTCCCCCAAGCTTAAACCATTGCTTGTCCTCAAGCAATTCAGTTGATAAACTGAAAGTGAAAAAGAAAAACTTTTACGAACTCTTTTGTTCTTGTTTACATAAATAAGCTTAAGTAGCACCCAAGTTTTCAGCAAAGATTATGACTAACCATGTCAAGAATAACACTTAGAAATTATATTAACTCATATCAATGGCATAAGTGACTATCGAGCAATAATAAAATATCTCGAATAACAACACTTTGTCAAAGCAACCATGATATAATATGACAACAGTGGTATCTCGCTAGCCCTTTCTGAGACCACAAAACATAAATGCAGAGCACCTCCAAAGTTCAAGCAGCGACTAAACATTGTAATTCATGGTAGAAAAGATCCAGTCATGATGCACCCAACATTAACTATAAACAATGCATGAGGATGACAATAGTGCTCTTAGATCTGGCGCTTATTTGAGAAGGTGATGACTCAACATAAAATTAAATAGATAGTCCCTTCATAGAGGTAAGCAGGGATTTGCAGCGGTGCCAGAGCTCAAATTTTTAAAACGGAGATAAATGAATTTTGAGAAATGCACCCTTCCTGTTTACTTCACGACCGGAAGTTATCAATATCTTCCATGCTAAACACATTAGTGGTGGTTCCCAAGCGATAAAAGTAAAGGTTTACTCCCCCTCCACCAACAAACACACGCCATGGCTAGCTGAATCTATGGGTACTGTCCATACCAACAACAATCCTGGGGGAGTTTTGTTTTATTATTTGCAATTTTTCTGATTTTGGGACTGGGAATCCCTATTACCGCCCCTCTTGTGCAAGGACGAGTGAATAAACACTCATCATGAGAATAACTCGCTTAGCATGGAAGATACTGACTACCCCCTATTGCTCTATGAACAATTCAGGCACACAAAAATGGATGTTTATTTGAAGTTTTTTCGAGGTGGCACATGCAAATTTACTTAGAACGGCAGGTAATACCGCATATAGGTAGATATGGTGGACTCATCTGGAATAACTTGGGTTTTAGGATTTTGATGCACAAGCAGAATTCCCACTTAGTACAAGTGAAGGCTAGCAAATAAGTTGAGAAGCGGCCAGCTAGAGAGCGAAAATGGTCATGAACATGCATTATGCATAATAAACATTGGATACTAGCATTAGTAGGATATGGACACCATGAACATAAATATCATAGAGGCTATGTTGGTTTTGATTCAACTACATGCATGAACATGTGCCAAGTCAAGCCACTTGAAACATTCAGTGGAGGATACCATATCATCATACTACATCATAATCACTTTAATGCATGTTGACATCCAAGATAAATCATTATCCACTCCTAGCTACTTAGGCATGGCATGAGAAACTATAATATCTAATTGTCATTGCAAACATGTTTGATCATAATATGCTGAATCATGGATACTAGGTTAAACATATTTACAAAAACAGAACAAGTTGAGTTCATACCCGTTTCTCTCTGCCACAGCCAGTTCATCAAATATCATCATTATTGCCTTTCACTTGCACGACCGAATGATATGAAAATAATAATAGTGCAATAGTGCCATGGACTAAGCTGGAATCTGCAAACATTTTATTCAAAAAGGAGAAGACAAGGTAATATGTGCTCTTTGTTAGATCAATAGTAATGCATACAACATTTTCATCATGGTCTTCTCCTTGGTATGACTCAATAAAAAGAAAATAATTTCAGAGAAACACACTAAAATATTTTTGGAGTTTTTAGTTTTTCTTGAAGAAGGCAAACTAAAGAGAAAGAAAAACAAAAAACGAGAAAATATTTACATGGGAAAGCTCCCAACAAGCAAAAGAAGAACAAGGAAATCTTTTTGGGTTTTCTTTTTAATACTACAACTAGCTAAACTAGAAAGAAAAACTGAAAAGAAGCAAGAAACTTTTTTTATTATTTTTTTCAAAGTTTTTCAAACACACAAGAAGAAAGCGAGAAAATAAATCTAACATGAATAATACAATGAAAAAGTGTGAACACCGACAAATGGGATGAAATGTGTGAACATGAATGTAATGTCGGTGGAAATACGTACTCCCCCAAGCTTAGGCTTTTGGCCTAGCTTGGTAATCACCATCCGAAGTAGCCATCCGGTCCCATCTCGAAGTGTTGTGGAGCGGGCACCTGAGCATCCTACTCCTGAGGCTCCTCCTCTATCGCTGCCTGGGCGTTCCGGTAGGCAATAATGTCCTCAGGCATGATCCTGTATACGCCCCTGGCAATAGAATCAAACAAAGTCGGTGCAGGCAACAGAATAATATCACGGGTTTCCACACTGAAGACCAGGTTGGAAGGAATATTATTAATAGAGTCATCAATATCGGTAAACTAGTGATTCACCATCGCCTGGTAATCTAAATAAACCTTGGGTAAACGATAATCATGTTGGTGAATCTGAACGTTAAAGTGACTCGCCAAACGAGTAGCATAAATACCGCCATGAATTTTGCCCTTGGCTCTATTAAGGTGCAGACGGCGTGCAATAATGGCCCCTAGGCTATAAGTGTTATCGCCGTATAGTGCACGGCGTAAGATGGCAAAGTCCGGAGCACATAATGCACCGACCTTCTCTCTAGCAATTAAACACTTAGCAATAAATAGAGCAAAATAATGCACAGAAGGAAACTGCAAACTAGTAGCAGTGACACTCCACATGCCTCTCTCATCTCCCACTGACAGAATACAATAAAAGTCCTCAAACTCTGCAGGCCTAGGCTCTCTTATTTCCCTGTCAGAAGGGATCAAGCATACATCGCAAAAATCAGTGAGTGGCATCTGACGGGTTTCAGCATATAAGTTAAACTGCACCTCAGGAGGATTATTCCTACTCAGAAAATGGAAATTTTACACAAAGGAGTTTGTAAGGAGATGGTATTGTTCACACTCAGCTTCGATGAAGTCGGTAAGCCCAGCATTAGCAGCAAATTGCGCGAACTCTTGACGGATCTAGGCTCCATCCATGAAGCCATTCGCACGACCGCACCTCCGCCCTTCTTCGAGTATGGAGGTCATTGTCCGATGATTCCCCAATGACTCCCTTAGCATTTTTCTTGGAGGCAAACTTCCTAAAGCTCATCTTATTCCTATAGAAAAAATTCTGAAAAATTTAGTCCACAAATTTTTTGTCAACAAAACTTCACAAGATTGATAGCAACTACTCATAGGGATGCATAGAGGCCATATTAAGCATTCAAACTACTTAGAACTCTAAGAATTTAACATGCAAGCTCATCTACAGCAGCACCAAGAGTAGCTAATTATTCAAAATATAAACCACTAAAGCAAAAACTAATTGGAGCAATGGAGGAGTCACATACCAAGTAGCAAACCCCCAAAATAGTTTTGCAAACGGAGCTTCAAGCAAAGAGATTGAAATCCACGGGTTTGAGAGCAAGAACACGAGAGAGAGAGAGAGAGCAATGGTGATTTTTTTTCTGGAGGTAGGAGATGACATGGGCTAAAGAGATAAGTGAGGGGGCCCACATGGGGACCACAACCCACCAAGGCACGCCTGGGGCTGCTGGCGCGCCCAGGTGGGTTGAGCCCACCTGGTGCACCCCCCTCTGATGTTATTTGCATCAAAAATTCAGAAAAATTCAGAAAAAAACCGTATTAATTTTTCAAGGCATTCTGAGAATTGTTATTTTTGGGTCTTTTTTATTGCACGGGAAAATCAGAAAATAGACAAAACATGGCATTTTACTTTATTTAACTAAGAAAAATAGAAAATAAAAGTTGGAGGCAGAAGGTTGTGCTTACTAAATTCATCAACTTCATACCTCTCAAAAATGATCCATTAATAAGGTTGATCAAGTCTTATTAACAACCACCTTCGATTAGCATGAAACCGAAGAACTTTCGTAAACACTAAGTTATCTCAACGGGGATATGCATGTCCCCAACAATAAGCATTTCATATTTCTTTTTGGCGGTAGGGAGAGGTAGTTGAAAACTTCCAATAGTGAGTGTCGGAGATTTTTCAATACCAGTAATACCATTCACTTGGAATTGTTTCTTCAGAAAGTGCACCGTATGCTCATTACCATTGATATGAAAAGTGACCTTGCTTTTATTGCAATCAATAACAGCCCCTGCAGTATTCAAAAAGGGTCTACCAATGATAATCGACATGTTGTCGTCCTCGGGCATCTCAAGTATAACAAAGTCAGTTAAGATAGTAACATTCGCAACAATAACGGGCATATCCACACAAATACCGATAGGTATGGCAGTTCATTTGTCAGCCATTTGCAAAGATATTTCAGTAGGTGTGAGTTTATTCAAATCAAGTCTTTTATATAAGGAGAAAGGCATAACACTAACACCAGCTCCCAGATCACACAAAGCAGTTTTAACATAAATTCTTTTGATGGAGCAAGGTATAGTTAGTATTCCTAGATCTCCAAGTTTTTTAGGTATCCATCCTTAAAAGAATAATTACCAAGCATGGTGGAGATTTCAGCTTCAGGTATTTTTCTCTTATTGGTGATGATGTCTTTCATATATTTTGCATAAGGGGCCATCTTTAAAATATCAGTCAAGCGAGTACGCAAAAAATGGCCTAATCATTTCAGCAAAGCATTCAAATTCTTCATCATCTTTTTTCTTAGTTGGTTTAGGTGGAAAGGGCATGGGTTTTTGAACCCATGGTTCTCTTTCTTTACCATGTTCTCTAGCAACAAAGCCTCTTTTATCATATCTTTTATTTTTAGGTTGTGGGTTATCAAGATCAACAGCTGGTTCTATTTCAACATCATTATCTGGTTGTTTATCATTGTCTAGTTGAGTATCTTCATGAACATCACCATTATCTTTTTCATTATCGCCAGGTGGGTGTTCATTACCAGATTGAGTTTCAGCATCAGAAATAGAAAAATCATTATTATTTCAGGAGGTTTTTCTATTTCAAGTTCACTAGAGGTAGGCAAAGTCCTATCGTTTTTCTTTTTCTTTTTCTTTCTAGAAGGACTAGGTGCATCAGCATTAATTCTTTGAGAGTCTTGTTCAATTCTTTTAGGGTGTCCCTCAGGATAAAGTGGTTCCTGAGTCATTTTACCTCCTCTAGTTGCTACTCTAACAGCAAATTCATTTATGTTATTATTCATTTCATCAAATAATTCTCTTTGAGATTTAGCAACTTGTTCTAGTTGAGTTTGAACCATAGAGGCATGTTTTCCTACACCTCCAACATCATTGGAGACTCTAAATAACAAGTCACTCAAGTGAGCAATCATATCAGAATTATATTTCAATTGTTTCATAACATTTGCATTGAAATGATCTTGCTTCCTAATGTAGTTGTCAAACTCATAAAGGCATTGACTAGGATGTTTAGTGTAAGGGATGTCACTTTGATCAAATTTCATTAAAGAATTTACCTCTACCACCTTTAGTGGTGGTGTGCCAATTCCATGTATTTCTTCAATAGGAGGTAAATTTTTAACATCCTCTGCTTTAATACCTTTTTCCTTCATACTTTTCTTTGCCTCTTGCATATCCTTAGGACTGAGATATAAGATACCCCTCTTCTTCGGAGTGGGTTTAGGCAGTGGTTCAGGAAGAGTCCAATCATCATAATTTTTTAATATATTATTCAATAATTCCTTAGCTTGTCCAGCAGTTCAATCCCTAAAAACACAACCAGCACAACTATCTAGGAAGTCACCTAGAAGCATCAGTTAGTCCGTTATAGAAGATATCAAGTATTTCATGAAAACATCTAGATAATCATCGTGTTCTGGTAGAAATACTTTAACCTTTGCATGCCCACCAATCATGTAGTTTGAGAGGTAATCTTGAGTAAACTACTTTGGGAACCACTGCAAAGGAAAAAGATTCAGACATTGTCATCTAACACAACTCATTATGGGCAGTAAAAAGAAGGCTGCAGAGTTCTTACTTACCACTAGTAGAGTGCCCGTGCGTTGCCACGGGCTCTTGAAATAGTTTGCAAAAATTACATGTTAAATTTCACATGTACAAACAATGTAACACAAACACAATTATTAAATAATCGAAGTCCATTTTTGCAATCTAAATTGATAATAAAAGGAAAGATTAACGACATGCCCATGTAACAAACTGAGCGATGTTCCAACTAAACATCTATTAAAAAACTATCAATATCTGCCGCGGCACGACGGTCAGCCTCAATAGCTGCCGCGGCATGACTCGTCGGCTCCATCCTCAACCAAGGGACGATGGTCATCTCTCTTCCTCCGAGGCGAGCTCAGCCGCTCCCTAACTCTATATGTCTCTCGCCTGGCACAATGTCAAGTTGAACCTGCAATAGCAGAAGCATTTTAAGTTTCATCAATATGTGAACATATACTTGAATTTAAGGTCTAAAATCATCAAACCAGCAGTACACTTCTTATTCTCAGAATCTCGGAGAATATACTCAATTACCCATGCCCAACTACTATTTTTAATTTCTATGTACACAAAATGCTCCTTGGGTTAGTTCCTCGCTCCTTGTGCCCAAATAGTGACTTGCTCCTTGTGCCGATGGATCTATATAATTTACCTTTTAAAGTTTTAGTTGTCTTGTAGTAAAAATCGCACTATGCATTTGTTCAGGGAGAGTTATGTTGTTTTCTGCTAGAAATTGTATCACCATAAATGCTTTGAGTTGCTGGTCTCAGTGTGCTAATGTCAACATTTTACTTAGACCTGGTGCGTTAATGTCAACATTATATTCAGAGAAAAGGTCATACAGACCAAGCTTATATCGCAATAGCATCTAGGTTGTGTACAACTTATAACATTCAGTACAGCTTATATTGCAACATTTTATTCAGAGAAAAGGTCATGCAGACCAAGCTTATAACTTTCAGTAAATTGTTGCCCGGCCAAAGGAAAATATAGGAATCTAGGACTAACATGGTCGACAACAGGGAGATGCAACTCCAAGAAAACAAACAGAAGGTCAAAGCATCTAGGCTGCTGTCAGCAAAACATGACCCTCATATAATTTTGCCCACTCCACTCGCATCTGACCACAACTGAAGCATATGTCAACATTTTTTATTGGGATAACCTGAAGATATATACTTAAATGTAAAGAAGATCATGCAGATCAACTTGATTAGAATTAGCACAGTTCTACAAAATAAAAAAACTGATATGTAATGTAATCCTCTGACAGCTTGCAAATCATGTGGTATGTCACTGATGTACAGCCTAATAATTCAACTTAAACAACAGAGTTGCATTGTTCGGTTCATAAGAATTGGTACAAAATTTTGCACTGAAATAATGATCGTGAAAATGAACCTGAAGGACCAAAATATCAGCCTCGGCATTCCACTGATACGTGCGCACTGTCAAGAGGCTGAGGCGCGAGGCAGCGACACCTTCTACACACGAGATGGCAACATACATGTCGCCTCCAGCAACGTCCAGGCAGAAGAAGGCCGTTCCAGGTGCGAGATAGCAGCATCCACGGGGGAGCCAGTAATGTCCAGGTGGCGGCCTCATAGGGAGGCATATACACACAACACCTTTCTCCAACTCACCCTACCAGTAGAAACATATCAACGATTCCAATCAAAATTCTGATTCAGAAGAAAACCAACTTGTTGTAAATTTATAGCCAGCGAGAGAAAATTGATACAGGATGTAGTCCAAATCGGCCTTCCGCACGATGTAGCCCACCTATCTGTCCATGAGCTCAAACATAATGAGGCAAATTCACAAAAGGCACTGCACATATCCTTTAGTTTCAATACGTGGATTAGCTGATTAATTGTAGGAGACGACACTCACTATTCAAGAACATCAGCTTGCTGGTTCAGATATGCCTCTAATTGCCACCTTGATCTCAGACAAGTTGGATTATCCTCTACTTCGGAAATATCAGCTAGAAAAGAAAAAACAAATACTTAATAAGTACAGTTGATCATTTGACATCTCGCTCCCCCATCACATCAGAGTTGCATAACCCATTTTCTCTTAGTCAATAACAAACACATCGAACATTAAACCTAGGAGACGGGATTAGCAATTCTGTGGAACATCAACTTCTCCTACTGGTTCAATGCACTCTACAATTTTGATGCTTATTTTAGCAGCATGCTAAACGTCATTTGCTGCTTCAATACACTATATATGCATGGCTATGCAAAAAAAATTGAAAGATGCACTGCTTTGAGATAGCCAGTATTTATATTACCATCTCGCAGCCATATAATTAGAAAGTTAAAAACTTAATTATAGCCCTAGTTTAGTTTATGTTCGGCAATTTTAGTTACATTACGAAAAATATAAGTTGGGTCATTTACCACTACTAACAACCTGCTGTGTCAAATCAGTGCAGTTCCAATCACAGTTATTCTCTTCACCTAGTCAGTGTTCTGTGTTCAACTGGACAGCATTTATCAGGGGTGGGTTTATTTTGTCAGTAAGAAGAGTAGTGGAAAATGAACAAGAAGAGCAACAGAAGGTGTTCCTCTTGAGCCAGGAGCCAAAGCCAGTGTAAACTCCAATGACCGCAAGGAGCTTCTTCCTGTCGGAACCCATAGTCCCAGCACCTGTCCCGCTCCCCCACAAGTACCCCCCGCTCTTCGCCTTGACAATATCCATCTCCGCCTCGGCTATCTTCCTGCCAATCCCACTGCCACCAGGGTCTCCCATTTCGAATCAACAAAACAGAAGAATCGGACAAAGCCATACCAGAAAGCCTCAGTGGAGAACCAAAAAATTACGTGCATCTGAGGTCCCTCAGCTTGTCGTCCACTCAGATCTCTTTGGGGAGCTGCGATTAAGCGCCTCCATCAGGAATAAAATTGAGAAAAAATGAGAGGTGGGCGGAGAAAGGGGGTTGAGAGATTCACACATTGCCGGTGCTCTTCTCAAGGAGGCCGGAGAGGATAGCCCGGGTCTGCGCGTCCTGCCATATGGCCTGCAGACGAATCAATGGGAGATCAGAGGTGTTGAGCAGAGGAGAGATCTGGGAAGGAGAGGGAGGGAGGGAGGGCGTGAGCGTACCGGCTGGCGACGTACACCCAGGCGAGGAAGGCCATGACGAGGGGGACCCTGCCGGCAGGGGCGATGGTGAAGGAGAGGCCGGCGTCGGAGGCGACGACGCGGGCGGAGTCACGTGATCCTCCCCACGTTGGATGCGAGGCACACGCGAAGTGCCGAGGACTCGTCGGCGTCGGTCAGGGCGTGGGGCACAGAGGAGTCGCAGAGAAGAAGAGGACGGCGGTGCGAGGACGTCAGGAGGATCGCGAGGAGGGCAGGCGATGGGAGGAGGGATCTAGCGGCGAAGGGATCTGGAGGCCTCCCCTCGAGGGCAGTCTCGCTTGTGCGTGCGAGTCCTGGATTTTTTTCGTAGGTTTTTTTTCATAGATTTTTCCAGGACGAAAATAAACCAGAGGGGGTGGGATGAAATTTAACCGGCGGAGACTACCAACTGAGACATTAGGAGTAGAGATCCTGCAATTCACTTTTGTCTTGGATAAAGTGTAAACAAATAGTTTAATTGCCATCTTTTGACCCATTTTACTAACAATCTTTATCAGCTTCCTCACTTGATGCTGGTTCATCGATATCTCATTACCCCATACGCAGAAAGGGTCGAAGCATGGATCTTTAACAATGACATATGTACCTAAAATCACCAAGTTAACATTAGAAGCTAAACAGCAATTGCACAATGATGTAGTACAACACCCTTTTAAAATATCTTATAACATCCATTATACTCACATATTATATGAATTAACATCTTATATAATGGGCCGGAGGGAGTTTATTGCATTTTTACAAAATATCGACTGATTAACTGCTGTTGTATCCGTGGGTTAGAGTTAGTTTGAGCTAGTTTGGGCTCAAATAGTCCTAAAGTATATCCAAACATGAGGGCCAGTTTGAGGTAGTTGCATCTAACCCACCCAAAAAAATATCCCACCCAAGAGGTGCTAATTGGAGCTAGTTCTCCTAGTGCATTTATTGTCAATCTAACCCTGTCATCCAAACACCTCTTTGGCTAGAGTTTGTTCAGGGTTAGTCATGAGCTAGAAACTAACTCTAACCTCTAGCTAAGTTGAGTATCCAAATAGGGTTGTGTTGTTGTTGTTGTTGCTCTTCTACGTATATCTAGACATCATCAGAACATTAAGGTAACACTCTTCCTTGTTGCTATGTAGCCTAGGATTGCATATTTAGACATTAAGTACAGTGCATGTTGCTATGTAGCCTCAGATATATTACATATGGCCCTAGTTAACCTAACGATAAATGGGTTACAGATATATTCAGTTAAAAGTCCGATTCACCGATTAGTCCCTTCAGCCCCCGGCCTATATGGTACCAGCTACCGATATCCTGAACAATGAGTATATATAAGCCATGGGATGAAACTAACCTCGATGGAAAACAGCACTCATTCCCAAAATTGTCCTGAATAAGTACATCGAGAGGCATGTTAAGCACAACAGGCTAAACATCAACCAAATATATCCATGGCAGACAAAATAATCTCCAAAAGATAGCTTCAGTGTGCAGGTTTAAGCACGCTAGTAAAGCAAAACAAGTGGAAAGGTGTGTTAACTGCAACAGGCATAACATTTAACAACAAGCACACATAGTCATTCAAACTGGTATTGTGCCGGTCTAAGTACATTGGTTATTGTTAAATAAAAATGGAAAGGCGTGTTAACTACAAGTTGCAGCAACCAAATGTAGTCATTCATAGTGGTATTGTTGAAACTGGTATTGATGAAATTGAACTACACAGTTCATACTTGCACATATAGAACATCACGTTGTGAATAACTAGAATAAACAAGGCATACTACGAACAACAAAAGATAGCATTTGAAACTGGACATATGCTAACTACAAACAACCGAACAATCAAAAAACTTTAAAAGATGCATATGCTGGCTGTAACAGGCTTAACAGCAAGCAAATATATGCATTCCTATCGGTATGTGATACGTCTCCATCATATCTACTTTTCCTAACGCTTTTCATCTTGTTTTGGAATCTAATTTGCATGATTTGAATGAAACTAACCCGGACTGACACTGTTTTCAGCAGAACTACCATGGTGTTGTTTTTGTGCAGAAATAAAAGTTCTCGGAATGGAACAAAACTTTGCGAGGATTTTTTATACAATAAAAGATAATTTCTGGAGCCAAGAACCACCGGAGGGGGGCACCTAGGTGGGCACAACCCACCAGGGCGTGCCACCCCCTCCAGATGCGCCCAGGTGGGTTGTCCCCACCTGGTGGCCCCGCAGACCCTGAAACCGATGCTATAAAATCACATATTTCCAGAAAAAAATCAGGGAGAAAGAATTATTGCGTTCCGCGAGACGAAGCCGCTGCCACCTCCTGTTCTTCATAGGGAGGCCAGATCTGTAGTCCGTTTGGGGCTTCGGAGAGGGGGATCTTCGGTATTCATCATCACCAACCCTTCTCCATCGCCAATTCCATGATGCTCCCCACCGAGAGTGAGTAATTCCTTCGTAGGCTCGCTGGTCGGTGAGGAGTTGGATGAGATTCATCATGTAATCGAGTTAGTTTTGTTAGGGCTTGATCCCTAGTATCCATTATGTTCTGAGATTGATGCTGCTATGACTTTGCCATGCTTAATGCTTGTCACCTTGGGCCCGGGTGCCATGATTTCAGATCTGAACCGTTTATGTTATCACCATTATATCTATGTTCTAGATCCGATCTTGCAAGTTATAGTCACCTACTACGTGTTATGATCCGGCAACCCCGGAGTGACAATAGTCGGGACACTTCCCGGTGATGACCGTAGTTTGAGGAGTTCATGTATTCACCGTGTGTTAATGCTTTGTTCCGGTTCTCTATTAAAAGGAGGCCTTAATATCCCTTAGTTTCCAATAGGACCCCGCTGCCACGGGAGGGTAGGACAAAAGATGTCATGCAAGTTCTTTCCATAAGCACGTATGACTATTTACGGAATACATGCCTACATTATATTTATGATCTGGAGCTAGTGTCGTATCGCCCTAGGTTATAACTGTCTCATGATAAATATCATCCCACATATTACCGATCCAATGCCTACGATTTTCCTACATATTGATCTTGCTAAGTTACTACTATTACTGTTGCACTTGCTACAAAATTACTGCTATCACTGTTACCGTTACTATTGCTGTTGCTACTACTATCAAAACTATCATACAGCTTTGCTACTGATCACTTTGCTGCAGATAATTAATCTACAGGTGTGGTTGAATTGACAACTCAGCTGCTAATACTTACAAATATTCTTTGGCTCCCCTTGTGTCAAATCTATAAATTTGGGTTGAATACTCTACCCTCAAAAACTGTTGCGATCCCCTATACTTGTGGGTTATCAAGACCTTTTTCTGGCGCCGTTGCCGGGGAACATAGCTATATTTGTTGAGTCACTTGGGATTATTATCAAATTATCACTATGAAGAATATGAAGGATGCTAAGACTAAGATTTTTCCCTCTAAGACGAGGGGAGGTGAGGAACTGCCATCCAGCTCCGCTTTAGATTCACCTTCTGTTATAAGTAAACTTGCAACACCACCACATGCTATTAATTCTGATATGTCGCAAGTTATTGATGATGATACTTCTGCTATGAATGCTTATGATGATGCTAGTACCTTGCTTGATGATGATGTGCCACTAGGTGAATTTTTTGATGAACAAATTGCTAGAGTAAGACAACATGATATTGTTGAAACTGATGATGAGCTTGAAACTGAAAATCTTGAAACACCTGCTAGAACTAGCCCTCCGAGATATGAATTGCCAAAGGTACCGAAAGGCTATGTTATGGGTGAGGAGGCAACTAGAGATATTCTTGCTGGTAAGGATAGAGATGATCTAGAGAAATTATTATGCAAGTACAAAGAAAAATCTCTGAATGCTAGAATGAAATATGATCCTAAGTTTGCTACTTCACCTATCTTTGTTGATGATAAGGATTATGAATTCTCTGTCGACCCAGAGTTAATTACTCTGGTTGAATCTGATCCTTTCCATGGTTATGAAACTGAAACTGTTGTGGCACATCTTACTAAGTTGAATGACATAGCTACCCTTTTTGCTCATGATGAGAAAATTCGCTATTACTATATTCTCAAATTATTTCTGTTCTCATTAAAGGGTGATGCTAAAGCTTGGTACAATTCTCTTGCTCCTGGTTGTGTGTGTAGTGCCCAGGATATGATTTATTACTTCTCTGAAAAATGTTTTCCTGCTCATAAGAAACAAGCTGCCTTACAGGAAATATTTAACTTTGCGCAAATTGAAGAAGAGAATCTCCCACAAGCTTGGGGGAGGCTTCTCCAATTGCTTAATGCTTTGCCTGATCATCCTCTTAAGAAAAATGAAATACTTGATATCTTCTATAATGGACTAACCAATGCTTCTAGGGACTTCCTAGATAGTTGTGCTGGTTGTGTTTTCAGGGAACGAAATATTGGACAAGCTGAAGAACTATTGAATAACATATTGAAAAATTATGATGATTGGACTCCTCCTGAAACACCGCCTAAACCCACTCCAAAGAAGAGGGGTATCCTATATCTCAGTCCTAAAGATATGCAAGAGGCAATGAAATCTATGAAGGAAAAGGGTATTAAAGCTGAGGATGTTAGAAATTTACCTCCTATTGAAGAAATACATGGGCTTGATACACCACCACCACCTGTGGTGGTAGAGGTAAATTCTCTAATGAAATTCAATGACAATGATAATCCTCACAATATGCACCCTAGCCAATGCCTTTATGAGTTTGAAAACTATATTAGAAAACAAGATCACTTCAATGCAAATGTTATGAAACAATTGAAATACAATTCTGATATGATTGCTCGCTTAAGTGACTTGTTATTTAGAATCTCAAATGATGTTAGAGGTGTAGGGAAGCATGCTTCTATGGTTCAAACTCAGCTAGAACAAGTTGCTAAATCTCAAAGAGAACTGCTTGATGAAATGAATAATAATATCAATGATCATGCTGTTAGAGTAATGACTAGAGGAGGTAGAATGACTCAAGAACCACTTTATCCTGAGGGACGCCCAAAAAGAATTGAACAAGACTCTCAAAGAGTTGACACTGATGCACGTAGTCCTCCTAAAAACAAAAAGAAAAAGAAAAACAATAGGACTTTGCATGACTCTAGTGAACCTGAAGTAGAAAAACCTCCTGATAATGATAATGAAGTCTCTATCTCTGATGCTGAAACTCAATCTGGTAGTGAACACTCACCTTCTGATAATGAAAAAGATAATGATGAGGTTCATGAAGACACTCAAACAAATAATAAAGAACCAGACAATGATGTTGAGATAGAACCAGCAGTTGATCTTGATAACCCACAACCTAAGAATAAAAGATATGATAAAAGAGACTTTGTTGCTAGAAAACATGGAAAGGAAAGAGAACCATGGGTTCAAAAACCTATGCCCTTTCCACCTAAGTCAACTAAAAATAAAGATGACGAAGAATTTGAACACTTTGCAGAAATGCTGAGACCAGTCTTTCTGCGTACTCGCTTGACTGATATTCTTAAAATGCCTCCTTATGCAAAGTACATGAAAGACATCATCACCAATAAGAGAAAAATACCAGAAGCTGAAATCTTCACTATGCTTGCTAATTATACCTTTAAAGATGGAGTACCTAAAAAACTTGGAGATCCGGGAATACCAACTATACCTTGCTCCATCAAAAGAAATTATGTGAAAACTGCTTTGTGTGACATAGGAGCTGGTGTTAGTGTTATGCCTTTCTCTTTATATAAAAGACTTGACTTGAATAAACTCACACCTACTGAAATATCTTTGCAAATGGCTGACAAATCAACTGCCATAACTATTGGTATTTGTGAGGATGTGCCCGTTGTTGTTGCTAATGTTACTATTTTGACTGACTTTGTTATACTTGAGATGCCCGAGGACGACAGCATGTCGATTATCCTTGGTAGACCCTTTTTGAATACTGCAGGGGCTGTTATTGATTGCAATAAAAGCAAGGTCACTTTTCATATCAATGGTAATGAGCATACGGTGCACTTTCCGAAGAAACAATTTCAAGTGAATGGTATTAATGTTATTGAAAAATCTTCGACAATCACTATTGGAATTTTTCAACTACCTCTATCTACTGTTAAAAAGAAATATGAAATGCTTATTGTTGGGGAAATTCATATCCCTGTTGAGGTAACTTAGTGATTTACGAAAGTTCTTCGGTTTCATGCTAATCGAAAGTGGTTGTTAATAAGACTTGGTCAACCTTAGTAATGGATCATTTTTGAGAGGTATGAAGTTGATGAATTTAGTAAGCACTACCTTCTGTCCCAACCTTTTGCTTTCTGTTTATATTAGCTAAATAAAATAAAATGCCATGTTTTGTCTGTTTTCTGAGTTTTCCATGCATTAAACAAATGACACAAAAATAAAAGTTCTCAGAATGCTCTGAAAATTTGATTCGATTTTTTCTGAATATTTAAGAATTTTTGGTGCAAATAATATCAGAGGGAGGTGCACCAGGTGGGCACAACCCACCTGGGCGCGCCAGGACCCCCAGGCATGCCCTGGTGGGTTGTGGTCCCCACGTGGGCCCCCTCACTTATCTCTTCATCCCACATCATCACCTACCTACAGAAAAAAACTACCATTGCTCTTGCTCTCGTGTTCTTGCTCTCAAACCCGCAGATTTCGATCTCTTTGCTCAAAGCTTCGTTTCTGAAATTGTTTTGGGGGATTGTTGCTTGGTATGTGACTCCTCCGTGTGTCCAATTAGTTTTTTGCTTTAGTTGTTTATATTTTGAATAATTAGCTACTCTTGGTGCTGCTATAGATGAGCTTGCATGCTGAATTCTTATAGTTTTAAGTAGTTTGAATGCTTGCTATGGCCTGTATGCTTCCCTATGAGTAGTTGCTATCAATCTTGTTAAGTTTTGTTGAGAAAAAATTTGTGGACTAAAAATTTCAGAATTTAGCTCATAGGAAAAACATGAGTATCTTTAGGACGTTTCCCTCCAAGAAGAACTCCAAGGGAGTAATTGGGGAGCCATCTGACAGTGATCTCCGCACCTGGTGGTTGGCGGAGTTATGGCCGTGCGAATGGCCACATACCCCGTTCATGGAAGGGGCCGGAATCCTCCAAGAGTTTGCGCAATATGCTGCTAATGCCAGCCTCACTGACTTCATCACAGCTGAATGTGAACAGTATCATCTCCTCACAAATTCCTTTGTGCAAAGTTTTACTTTCCTTCCTAAGAATAATCCCCCTGAAGTGCAGTTTAATTTATACGCTGAACCCCATCAGATACCGCTTACTGAATTTTGTGAAATATGCTTGCTTCCTTCTGATGGTGGGTTGGTAGAGCCTAGGCCTGCAGAGTTTGAAGGTTTTTATCGTACTCAGTCTGTGGGGGATGAGAGAGGAGTGTTGAGTGTCACCGCCACTAGCTTGCAATTTCCCGCTGTTCATTATTTTGCTCTTTTCATTGCAAAGTGCTTGCTTGCTAGAGAGAAGGTGGGTGCACTCAGTGCCCAAAACCTTGCTGTTTTACGTCGTGCACTGGAAGGCGACAACACTTATAGCTTGGGAGCTATTGTGGCACGCCGCCTCCACATTAATAAATCCAAGGGTAAAATACATGGTGGTATTTACGCTACTCGCCTGGCAGCTCACTTTAATGTTCAGACACACCAACATGATTACCCTTTGCCCAAGGTTCACCTAGATCGCGCTGCTATGGAATACCATCAGTTTATTGCTGACGATTATCCTGACATTCCTCTTCCTTATAATCTGGTTTTTAGTGTGAAAACTCGTGATATTATTCCACTGCCTGCACCGGCTTTGTTTGATCCCATTGCCAGGGGTGGATACAGGATTATGCCTGCGGACATCATCGCTTATCGGAACATCCAGGCTGCGGCACAGGAGGAGCCTCAGTAGTGGGACCCTCAAGTGCCCGCACCTCAGCACTTCAACATAGGACCTCCTGGCTTCTACGACTGGTGATTACCAAGTTAGGCCAAAAACCTAAGCTTGGGGGAGTACGTATTTCCACCGACATTACATGTTTACACATTTCATTTCAGTTGTCGGTGTCCACACTTTTTCATTGTATTATCCATGTTAGAATTATTTTCTTGCTTTCTTCTTGTATGTTTGAAAAACTTTGAGAAAATCCAGAAATATATTTCTTGCTTCTTTTTGATTTATCTTCCTAGTTTAAATTCTTGTAGCACTAAAAAGAAAAACCCAAAAAGATTTCCTTTTGCTTGTTGGGAGCTTTCCCGTGTAAATAGTTTTCTCATTTTTGTTTTTCACCTTTTATTTGCTTTCCTTCAGAAAACCAAAAACTCCAAAAATATTTCAATGTGTTTTTCTGAACTTCTTTTCTTTTATTGAGTCATACCGAGGAGAAGACCACAATGAAAATGTTGAGTGGCTCTCATATGCATTATTGTTGATCTAACAAAGAACCCAATTTACCTTGTCTTCTCCTTTTTGAATAAAATGTTCACAGATTCCAACTTAGTCCACGGCACTCTTGCACTATTATCATTTTCATATCGTTCGGTCATGCAAGTGAAAGGCAATAATGACGATATTTGATGAACTGGCCGTGGCAGAGAGAAACGGGTATGAACTCGACTTGTTCTGTTTTGTAAATATGTTTAACCTAGTATCCATGATTCAGCCTATTATGATCAAACATGTTTGCAATGACAATTAGAGATTATAGTTTCTCATGCTATGCATAAGTAGCTAGGAGTGGATAATGATTTATCTTGGATGTCAACATTGCATTAAAATGATTGTGATGTAGTATGATGATATGGTATCCTCCTCTGAATGTTCGAGTGGCTTGACTTGGCACATGTTCATGCATGTAGTTGAATCAAAACCAACATAGCCTCTATGATATTTATGTTCATGGTGTTCATATCCTACTCATGCTAGTATCCAATGTTACTTATGCATAATGCATGTTCATGACCGTTGTTGCTCTCTAGCTGGCCGCTTCTCAACCTAATTTCTAGCCTTCGCCTGTACTAAGTGGGAATTCTGCTTGTACATCAAAAACCTTGAACCCAAGTTATTCTAGATGAGTCCACCATACCTACCTATATGCGGTATTACCCTGCCGTCCTAAGTAAATTTGCATGTGCCACCTCTAAAAACTTCAAATAAATATCTTTTTTGTGTGCCTGGATTGTTCATAGAGTGACAGGACGTAATTGGTATCTTCCATGCTAAGCGGGTTATTCTCATGATGAGTGTTTATTCACTCACCATTGCATGAGAAAGGGGCGTAATAGGGATTCCCAATCTCGGATTCAAAAATTGCAAATAATTAAACAAAACTCCCCCAGGACTGATGTTGGTATGGACGGTACCCATGGATTCGGCTAGTTGTGGAGTGTGTTTGTTGGTGGAGGGGGAGTATATCTTTACTTTTATCGCTTGGGAACCGCCACTAATGTGTTTAGCATGGAAGATACTGATAACTGATGGTCGCGAAGTAAACAAGAAGGGTGCATGCCTCAAAATTTTATTTAACCTCTATTTAAAAAAACTCAAGCTCTGGCACCTCTGCAAATCACTGCTTCCCTCTGCGATGGGACTTCTATTTACTTTTATGTTGTGTCATCACCCTCTCAAATAAGCGCCAGAACCTGAGAGCACTGCTGTCATGCTTATGCATTGTGTGTAGCTAATGTTGGGTGCATCATGACTGGATTTTTTCTACCATGAATTACAATGTTTAGTCGCTGCTCGGACTTTGGAGGTGCTCTGCATTTATGTTTTGCGGTCTCAGAAAGGGCTAGCGAGATACCACTATTGTCATATTGTATCATGGTTGTTTTCATAATGTGTTGTTGTTTGAGATATCTTATTATTGCTCGCTAGTTGATTATGTCATTGATATGAGTTAATATAATTTTTAAGAGTTATTGTCGACATGGTTAGTTATAATATTGGCTGAAAACCTGGGTGCTGTTTAAGCTTATTTATGCAAACAAGAGCAAAAGAGTTCGTAAAAGTTTTTCTTTTTCTCTTTCAGTTTATCAACTGAATTGCTTGAGGACAAGCAAAGGTTTAAGCTTGGGGGAGTTGATACGTCTCTGTCGTATCTAATTTTCCTAATGCTTTTCCTCTTGTTTTGGACTCTAATTTGCATGATTTGAATGAAACTAACCCGAACTGACGCTGTTTTCAGCAGAACTACCATGGTGTTGTTTTTGTGTAGAAATAAAAGTTCTCGGAATGGAACGAAACTTTGCGAGGATTTTTTATACAATAAAAGATAATTTCTGGAGCCAAGAACCACCGGAGAGGGGCACCTGGGTGGGCACAACCCACCAGGGTGCGCCCCCCTCCAGGCACGCCCAGGTGGGTTGTCCCCACCTGGTGGCCCCGCAGACCCTAAAACCGACGCTATAAAATCACATATTTCCAGAAAAAATCAAGGAGAAAGAATTATCGCGTTCCGCGAGACGGAGCCACCGCCACCTCCTGTTCTTCATCAGGAGGCTAGATCTGGAGTCCGTTTGGGGCTCCGGAGAGGGGGATCTTCGGTATTCGTCATCACCAACCCTTCTCCATCGCCAATTCCATGATGCTCCCCACCGGGAGTGAGTAATTCCTTCATAGGCTCGCTGGTCGGTGAGGAGTTGGATGAGATTCATCATGTAATCGAGTTAGTTTTGTTAGGGCTTGATCCCTAGTATCCATTATGTTCTGAGATTGATGTTGCTATGACTTTGCCATGCTTAATGCTTGTCACCTTGGGCCCGGGT
Organism: Thinopyrum elongatum; assembly: GCA_011799875.1. Lineage (NCBI taxonomy): Eukaryota > Viridiplantae > Streptophyta > Magnoliopsida > Poales > Poaceae > Thinopyrum > Thinopyrum elongatum. The sequence goes on from CM022303.1 coordinate 136,219,082, forward strand.
GCCATGATTTCAGATCTGAACCATTTATGTTATCACCATTATATCTATGTTCTAGATCCAATCTTGCAAGTTATAGTCATGTACTACGTGTTATGATCCGGCAACCCTGGAGTGACAATAGTCGGGACACTTCCCGGTTATGACCGTAGTTTGAGGAGTTCATGTATTCACCGTGTGTTAATGCTTTGTTCCGGTTCTCTATTAAAAGGAGGCCTTAATATCCCTTAGTTTCCAATAGGACCCCGCTGCCACGGGAGGGTAGGACAAAAGATGTCATGCAAGTTCTTTCCATAAGCACGTATGCCTATTTACGGAATACATGCCTACATTATATTTATGAACTGGAGCTAGTGTCGTATCGCCCTAGGTTATAACTGTCTCATGATGAATATCATCCCACAAATTACCGATCCAATGCCTACGATTTTCCTACATATTGATCTTGCTAAGTTACTACTGTTACTGTTACTGTTGCACTTGCTACAAAATCACTGCTATCACTGTTACCGTTACTATTGCTGTTGCTACTACTATCAAAACTATCATACTACTTTGCTACTGATCACTTTGCTGCAGATAATTAATCTCCAGGTGTGGTTGAATTGACAACTCAGCTGTTAACACTTACAAATATTCTTTGGCTCCCCATGTGTCGAATATATAAATTTGGGTTGAATACTCTACCCTCGAAAACTATTGCGGTTTAAAACTGGATTGATGAAAATGTACTGCACAGTAAATAGTTGCACATATAGAGCATCACATTGTGAACAACTGAAATAAACAAGGCATACTGCAAACAAGCAAATATAGCAATTAAAACTTGACATATTCTCACTACACTACAAAAGGGACTCGACAAAACAAATCATGGGTTCCCCTATGAAGAGGCACGGCAAAACAAATCATGGGTTTCCTCACTTGTCACAGATGGGCTCGTTCCTGTGGGAAGAGCACGGACCCTGGATGTGCTCCATGTTGTCGTAGATGAGCTCCTTCCCCTTGGAAGAGCACGACTGTAGGGTGCCCTCCCTGATGTCGTAGACGGGATCTTGTCCCTTGGAAGAGCAAATGGGCTCTTTGCCCTTGGAAGAGCCAGAGAGGGTGCCCTCCTCGTGGTCACCGTCGATGAGGTCTGACTTGGAAGCTGTGGATCCCAAGCTAGCGTCGCAGAACGTGTCCTTCAGAAATGACAAAAGCGGCTCGATGGCGATGTAGGATGGAAAATTCTTGACAGGGAGCCAGAGGAGATCAGCGGTGGGGCCATGGATGAGATCGACGGCGGTTGAACCTGAGGGGTTGGGGGTGGGCCACTTAACCTGTGACATAGCCCGTGCTAGGCCGTCGCTGTCGACGACCTCGATGTCGTAGCCGGTGTCCACGACATACCCGCATACTCTAGCCCGCTGATTGAGTGCCTGCGGCCAGTAATGGTCGTCAGCTTCCTCGGCGGCCACCTCGGCGATGTCGGGCGAAGAGACCGCGATACACCTCTTTTGGGCCAGTCGCTCCTCGAGCTCCATGGGAAGCGTAGCTGGGCTTAGGCTGCGATGCTCTGGAGTGGGGGATGGCGATGGGGATCTGAGGGAAAGGGGGCGTTTGGCAGGCGTCATCTAAGAAACTCAGGGCAGCCTGGGTATGGAGATTGGTGGGTAAGCTGCACGGGTAAACCGGCAGATGTTGACAATGGAGGCCTTGCGGCGGCGGCGGCGACCTTGCTAGGGTTTCGAGCGAGGGAGGGGTTGTGGTGGTGGTGGGAAGGGGTGTGTGTGTGTGCGTGCGTGCGCGCGCGCTTGGGGAGGTTTTGGTGTGTGTGTATGGAGGGGGGCGGGGGGTGTGTTTGAGGAGATGACGCGGCTACTGAAAATTTTACTGTGCGGGAGTGAAATTGTCGGGGGGATGTACCCCGGGTAGCCTCATACGCACCTAATAACATTTCAAGGCAACGGGGTTGGCAAAGCCCCTCAAGCTGACTAGCCGCGTGGCCGGCCCCCGGGGCCGGCTGGGACCACGCGGCCGGCTTCCAGAAGACGGCGCACTCCTAGAAGGCGGCTATGGGGGCGGGCCGGCTTCGAGCAGCCGGCCTCTCCTCCTCCTCGGACTCTGCACTCACCCACTACAACGAGACAGGGCGTGGCTACAGTGCCACCTGCTCCCCCGAATCCCGGAGGGGTGTGGCTACAGTGCGCGCTGACCAAGCGGCCACCTACCCCGCATGACGCGGGACTGTAGCCATACGACGCATGACGCAGCCCTCGTCAGGAAGGACCGCGCTACAGCAAAAGACAATCAGCATGGCCCGCAGGCGGCGGGCCCTACCTGTCGGCCGGATTCTTGGCAGCCGGCGGGGCCCTCCAGAGGCGGGCCCCAGCAGCCGGCGGAGAACCCGGCGACCTTAGACACTGACGTCCAGGTCCTACACCCGGCCGTATTACCATTGTACCACTGGGGGGTCAGCCTATAAGACCCCCCCTGGGCTCACCCATACAAAGGGTTCAGCTCTCATTCCACACACACACCATAGCTAGGAGAAGAGGGAAAGCCCTACCCTTCTTCCTCCTCTAGCAACACAGCTCCAGCAGGAGCAACTCTGTATACTATCAATCATACTCATCACAACAGGACTAGGGGTATTATCTCTCCGGAGAGCCCCGAACCTGGGTACGTCTCGTGTGCTCCTGAGCTCGTGCTCACTCTCGCTTCCGGAACCCGACGATGTCCTCATGGCTCCACCCACGATAAGCCACCACCTGGCATCTGACGTGAGATTACCACGACAGTTGGCGCCCACCGTGGGGCCATCCGCGGCGTCGGCCGGAGTTGTGTTTCGGACAGGAACCACCCTTCCCTCCAGCGAGCACGTCGCGTCTGGCTTGATCAACCAGCCCAATGCGTTCGTTTGCGCTTGCACTGGCGCATCGCCCGACACGGGAGCCGTCTGCCCTGCGGGCTGCCTCATCGACCTCTTCGGGAAGCTCAGCCTCTCCGATGTGGTCACCATCGACGGGTTCCCTGATGACGTGGTGATCATCGACGACCCGCTCCCTCCTGTCGCTAGCGACGCCTCTGCCGGCGCGCTCGATGCTGGCGTCTTCATGGAGGTGATGGTCACTGGCGATAGCCAGGACACCGGCGGGGCTGCCAGGGACCCATTGCGAGCAGCAATGCAGGACCTGGCTGCTCCCGTTGACGCCGACGCCGGCCCGGTGACGCTAGAAGAAATCTGTGTCAAGCTCCTGGACAGCGCCACCAAGATGGCATCGATGAAGCGCCGCGCTGAGGCTAACCAGCGTGAGATTGACCGCATAATGGGCGGCACGCCGGCTTCAGGCGAGCCTAGCCGAGTCGGCACCATCCGGCAAAGCGGCGCGGCCATTGCCAACATGCTGGGAGTCGGACGTCCGATCTACGACACCCTAGTGCAGAACCTGCGCGCCGCGCAAGCGGCGGCAGAAGAACTCAAGACCCTGGAGGGCGACGAGCGGCGCAGCCAGCTGGACCGCCTCAAGGAGCTCCTCAATGCCGCGAACACGCAGCAAGACGCGTGCAACCACGTGGTGGGAGCCGGCCAGCAGGCTGGCCTCCCGGAGGGAAACCCTCCACCCCGCCGCGAGAATGGAGCGACCTCCCGGTCCCCTAGTGGCGGCGGCCACGGCCAGCGGAACCCGGAGCCAGCAGCTAGCCGCAGCCGGCGCTCTCACAAGACGGTTGCGAACAGCCAGCAAGTTCCTCCGAGAGTGGAGGGCTGGCACCAGCAGGATGAACGTCCGCCTCCCCCCGCAGGGAGAGGCTGGCTTCTCTTGCGCCGGTTGACCACCCGACTTTGGGGGGCCGGCTAGGCCCCCGTGAAGCAGTCAGCGAGAACAACGCTCATCGCCGGATCGAGCAGCTGGCTCGGTCCCTGGCAATGGAGGATGAGGATATAGTCGGCCCGGCCTGCTTTGGCCCCCGCATCCGCTACGAGCCCTTCCCCAAAGGGTTCTCGCTTCCTCGCGACACTCCCAAGTACAACGGCGCTGTGAAGGCGGAGGATTGGTTGACCGACTATGCCACAGCAGTCAGCATAGCGAATGGCAACAAGCGTGTTGCCGTGAGGTATGTTCCTTTGATGTTGCTGGGCACGGCCTGGACATGGCTGAACAGCCTCAAGGCCAACAGCATCAAAAGTTGGCTGGACTTCAGCGAAGTCTTCATACGCAACTTCAACAGCAGCTACAAGCGGGCCCCCAAGCCTCACCAGCTCTCCATGTGCATTCAGGGCCCGACCGAGTCCACTAGCGACTACCTGACGCGCTGGACCGAGATGCGCAACTTCTGCGAGGGGGTGCACGAGGTGCAGGCCATCGAGTACTTCACCTCCGGGTGCAGAGAGGGCACCCTGCTCAAACACAAGCTTCTGTGCAATGAGCTGGCCACGTTGGATGAGCTCCTGGTTGTGGCGGACAAGTACGCCACGACCGACTATTCCATGAACTTGGAGATCCGGGTCGACGCGTCCGGGAAGGTGATCCCACTGGCTTCTCCGGCGCCGGCTGGTGACTCCAACCGGCGTCAGCAGCCAAATGACAACAAGCGCAAGGCCCAGCAGCCGGCTTCTAACAGCCGGCAGGTGGCGACCATCGAGTACCAGCAGCCGGCAGGTCAACCCGGCCCCAAGTGTCCGTGGGGCGGCAAGGGTGCCTGGCTGCCGGCCTTCTCCTTTGAGCAGGCCCTCGACGCTCCATGCAAGTTCCACAGCGGTGCGAAGCCGTCCAACCATACAACCCGGCAGTGCAACTGGCTCACCCGAGTCACTAAGGGTGAGGGCTTGCCGCCTCCACCAGCCGGCCTGGCGGCTCCGGCTCCTCAGTAGCCGGCCCACCCTGTCGGCATGCTCCAAGATGAATTTCCCAACGAGAACGCCACTTACGTCGTCTTCACAAGTGAAACCGGCGACAAGCACAGTCGGCATCAGCAGCATCACAAGGTGAATGTTGTTATTCCTGAGGTCCCCCAATTCATGCACTGGTCCGAGAGGCCCATCACCTGGAGCCGAGATGACCATCCGGCCGTGATGCCTTCACCGGGTGCTTATGCCATGGTACTGGACTCCACCTTCTCAACCGAGAGGCGAACGTGCCGCTTCTCCCAGATCCTGATAGACGGCAGCAGTAGCATCAACATCCTCTACCGCGACACCATGGAAAAGCTGGGCATCAAGGAGAAGCAGCTCCCGCCCAGCCGGACCGTGTTCCATGGCATCGTCCCTGGGCTTTCCTGCTCTCCAATCGGCAAGATCAAGATTGACGTCCTGTTCGGCGACAAGACCCACTTTCACCGTGAGCCTATCTAGTTCGAGGTGGTCGACTTGGCCAGCCCTACCACGCGCTCTTGGGCTGGCCGGCGATGGCCAAATTCATGGCGGTTCCGCACTATGCATACCTGAAGATGAAGATGCCGGGTCCCAAGGGCATCATCACCATTGCCGGCGACTACAAGAAGTCGCTCGTGTGCGCCGCAGCCTTCCCAGCTAGCCGAGTCCCTCGTCATCACCGAAGAGAAGCGCCTCCTTGACCAGGTTGTGGCCATGGCCAGCGAGCAGCCGGCCATGCCGACTGACCCCAAGGAAGCTGAAGGTGAGGGCTCCTTCCAACCGGCTAAGGAAACCAAGAAGATCATCTTCCGGGTCCTCCTCCTCGTCCGGGTTCAGCCCGAACCAGGACGGTAGCAACTCAGTGCCATCTTCTGCCTGCTCCGGGATGAAGACATCGCCGTTGGTGTACTCACCGAGGGCTCCTTCCAACCGGCCCCGGAACATGGGCGAACAGTTCCAGGCCGTTCGGCTGCGCCTTGTGCCGGTGCGCCACCTGCTTCGCCGGTTTCAGCGTCTGGAACTGTTCGCCGGTTTCAGCGTCTGGGGAGGGGTGTGTGTGTGTGCGCGCGCGCGCGCCTGGGGAGGTTTTGGTGTGTGTGTATGGAGGGGGCGGGGGGTGTGTTTGAGGAGATGACGCGGCTACTGAAAATTTTACTGTGCGGGAGTGAAATTGTCGGGGGGATGTACCCCGGGTAGCCTCATCCGCACCCAATAACATTTCAAGGCAACGGGGCTGGCAAAGCCCCTCAAGCCGACTAGCCGCGTGGCCGGCCCCCTGGCCGGCTGGGACCACGCGGCTGGCTTCCAGAAGACAGCGCACTCCTAGAAGGCGGTTATGGGGGCGGGCCGGCTTCCAGCAGCCGGCCTCTCCTCCTCCTCGGAGTCTGCACTCACCCACTACGACGAGACAGGGCGTGGCTACACTGGCACCTGCTCCCCCGAATCCCAGAGGGGCGTGGCTACAGTGCACACTGACCAAGCGGCCACCTACCCGCATGACACGAGACTGTAGCCACACGACGCATGATGCGACCCTCGTCAGCAAGGACCGCGCTACAGCAAAAGGCAATCAGCATGGCCCGCAGGGGGCGGGCCCTACCTATCGGCAAGACTCTCGGCAGCCGCCGGGGCCCTCCAGAGGTGGGCCCCAGCAGCCAGCGGAGAACCTGGCGACCTTAGACACTGACGTCCGGGTCCTAGACCCGGCCGTATTACCATTGTACCCCTTGGGGGTCAGCCTATAAGACCCCCCCGGGCTCACCCATACAAAGGGTTCAGCTCTCATTCCACACACACACACCATAGCTAGGAGAAGAGGGAAAGCCCTACCCTTCTTCCTCCTGTAGCAACACAGCTCCGGGAGCAACTCTGTATACTATCGATCATAGTCATCACAGCAGGACTAGGGGTATTATCTCTCCGGAGAGCCCCGAACCTGGGTACGTCTCGTGTGCTCCCGAGCTCGTGCTCACTCTCACTTCCGGAACCCGACGATGTCCTCATGGCTCCACCCATGATAAGCCACCCCCTGGCATCTGACGTGAGATTACCACGACAGAAATGCCGGGGCTTTTGAAAATTTGGATGATGGTGCATCACACACGGTCCAGAAATAACAACCGTGTGTTATGAAACAGAAAAACCCTCGAGTCGGGCAGATATTTTCGAAGGATGCAAGCGGGAGCGGGAACAACAAACATCACACATGGTCGAAACATAATAATCGTGCGTTATCAAACAGAAAAAAACCTGCAGGCGGGTAGATATGTTTGAGAGGGGAAGCCTCGTGGAGCCCAATGTACTGTGCGGATGTGCGTGACAGGGGCACCGGTGTGGCACATGATTAGTGTGAGTGAACCGTGTCTGTTGTGTCATCCGACTTGTCTAATGTTCATAAATTTGGCAAAAATGATGCGGGAAAGGGTCAGAACACGAACACACTTGCATGTGGACCAAATATATGGATGAAAAGGGTGGTTTGATGTTCAAATACCAAATGCAACTTCGATGTGGCACCTATCTCGCAAAGCTCACGGTATTGCTTGCCCCCTTGTGTCGGCAGGAGGGGAATCCTAAGCTATGAACGCATGCCCCCCCCGCCCCCCCACACGGAGGTTCACCTAGCAAAGTGTGAAGTAGTAGCCCCCCATCACACACACACACACACACTCTTTCAGTCGGCGGGCCGGAGAGGGCATCTCACCAAGATGTATCGTAAAACGGACCAAGAATAATCCACCTTGGTCGTACAACCTCTCTCTTGTTGTTGGTCAAAGTGATGGCCGTCCATGCGACCCCAGAGATGGGCTAGCTCTCCAATAATCACGCGAGTAGCTAGTCCCCGAAGACAACCACTGCCTGCGCGTGGCCCAAACATATGTATGGAGAGGTGTTGATGTTTGAATACACAATGGAACAACTTTGATGTGGCACCGTGCTTTCGAACCAGAAATCCCCACACGGAGCGAGGGTTAGTTGATGATGCATATGTATGTCACACCACACTTCGAGCCGATGATGGGGATTCATGCATGCATGCGTGCATAGTATGCGCTCAAACTTAATTAGGTCTGAATCTCACCATGACCTATACTACGATAACACGAACCAAAGGAAGAATCTACCATGGTAACTTATCTTGTTGTCGGTCGAAGTGATCATGGATGTCCACGCGGGCCCATGAATATATAGGCTTGTCACTGATAACCACGCGAGGGAGTGTACCGTTCGAAGACAACCACTACATGCATATGTATGGAGGTGATGCGTGCATGCATGTTTGAATACCATTCACAACATTGATGCGGCGCGTGTGTCGAAAATCGTACAGTCCCCACACAGAGCGAGATCGGTTCATGACGTGTCGTGGTACTAGCCACTTTGACTCGATGGGAGGGATTCATGCGTAGACATGCATGTGTGTGCTCAAACTGTATCATGTCATCCCAGAGCATGACCTATATATATACCGTATTACAAACAAAAAATAATAATCCCCTCCTAAGTCAAATTAACCTCTCTCGTTGTCAGGCAAAGTAGTGATGGACCAAGCGGGCCCACAGATGGAAAGCATCGATATCGCTGATAACCGCGTGAGTGGGCGCGAGAGGACAACCACCATCGTTTTGCATGTGGGCCAAACATATGTTGAATACCCAAAATGCACAACTTTGATGTGGCACATGCCTCAAAAACCGTAAAGTCCACACACAGAGCGAGGTTCATAAAGCGTACTACATAAGTTGGTCCCCTTCCCCCTCTTCGACGCATACTATATGCTCCTACCATAATACAACCAAAAAAGAATCCTCCTTGATGGTGAAATTAATTAACCTCTCCCGATGTAGGTCAAAGTGATGCATGCATCAACGATGACCTCACGGGCCCACAGATGGAAGCGTCACACGTGAGTGTCCTAGGATAACCACCGCCTGCATGCATGTGGACCAAAGAGGTGTTGTGTGATGTTTGAATAGCCAATTCACAACTTTGATGTGGCACGTGCCTCGGAAACCGAAAAGTCCCGACACTGAGTGAGGTGTACTTGTTCACGGAAGCGTACGTATAGTATATATGCTAGTCCCCTCCCACCTCTTCAACGCATACTATATACTCCCACCATAACACAAACAAAAAATATTCTACCTTGTTGGTCAAATTAACCTCTCTGCCGGCTGTTGGTCAAAGTGATGGACGATGACCTTGTGGGCCCGCAGAAAGCGTCACACGCGAGTGAGTGTCATGTAGGACAACCACCGACTGCATGTGGCCAAAACATGTATGTATGAAAGGGTTGTGTAATGTTTTAAATAACGAATTCATGACTCTGTTGTGGCACCTGCCTCACAAAACGGCCACATGGTGGCTCACGACTCGTAGTGTACTGCCAGCCACCCCCCATCCCCCAGACGCGCGCACACACACACCGCGCATCCACCACAACTACGATGCATGTTAAATTTTCCCGCGGTGAACATATGTTACCAAAGGAGGGACGTTTTAATTTTGAAAAAAAAACAGAGATCATTAAGATGTTTTAGTACATTGATTGATTTTTTAGGGGTATAATGTGTAAAAATCAAATTTGAGCTACATGCACACGTGACAGTGCACCTAAATGGATTGGAAAAACACATGTGTCTCACTGGGTGCATGTTTACTCCCCGTGCAAGAAATTTCAAACATTGAGAATCTTGATTTTTAAATTCTAGTACATCCAAAACTTATTTGAAATTCATGAAACTTATCATGTTGTCATATGGACACCAATACAAAGTGGCATTGTACTTTTTTGTCAAATTTGAGACTAGTTTTGATGTGATCTTTATCTTCTTACAAACGGGAGATTATTAATAATTGGGAACCAATATCGCAAACAGATTATTTATTCGAACCGTGGGCGTTAAACCAACAATGGATACGTGCCATGCTTCGGTTAAGCAATAAAGCAGCAGCATTAATTATCAAAATAGAAAAAGAATATACATGCCGCCACGAGACCCGTGTGCCATGCGAGCAGGCGTGAGTTGACGGGACACATGCGAGCAGTCCGCCATGCAGGCAGACCGGGAGGTGTGCGTGCAGGTGTGTGAATTGACGGGAGGCGTGCGAGTAGCTGTGTGAAATGATGGTAGGCATGCCAGCAGTCCGGTGCGCAGGCTCACCGGGAGGCGAGCCAGCGGTTTGACCACCGCCCGCCCTTCTCCCACTACTCCATATTAATGGCGCGCCCGAGCAGCCGCACCCCCCATTCTCGCCACACACACAATCCTCTCTCTCCGCTTGCATCCTCGACGCCGCTCTCAGCCCTCAAAGCCGTCAGTGTATGAGGATGCTGCCGAAGCGCCGCATCGAAGGGAGTGGCGACGCCGGAGTTGTTGAAGCACCGGAGCATGGTGTGGAGATGGAGACAGAGGTTGCCGTCACCGCGGGCGAGGTATTGCTGCACCCTGACGTCGTCGACGGTGTCGTGCTTCCATAGCCGAAGCCGGAGGTCCACACCGACTCCAGTGATGACTCGGGCGACGACTCCGGCGACGACTCCGACGACCACTCCGGCGACGACTCCGACGACGACGGACAACCGGTTAGTCATCTATACCCATTTATGTGTCAAATACATCCTAGGGTTTCTCTGCTTACTCCTGCCTCCCCCTTTTTAGAATAGAAATCCTATGGTTATGTTCTCTCAATCCATGAAATCTGAGTAAGTTTCGTTAGATCCGTGTAGTGTATTGATTGTTTGAATGGTACAAGTGATAAGTGATTAGTTGTTTCATCTGTGCAAATGATTTCTGCTAATAATCCGACTAGGTTTAGTGTTCGTGCTAATAGTTCCTAGCCAGGTCTTGACAATTGATTTTGAATGACCTACATATATGTTTGTGCCATTATTTTCTTCAAGATTGGTTTGTACATAGACGATTGTGCTTTAAAATCAAACCATAATCTCTGGATATATATAAAAAATAGCCATAAATTCCTAATCCTACTTTACGGCATGTAAACATTGATTTGATGCCAAATTTTGGCAACTGCCAAATGTTCGCTAGAGATTAGTTTGTAAACATTAATTTGATGCCACATTTTTTTTACTATATGTATAGGTGCTGTCTGACGATGTCGACAGTGAGGATGAAGATGGCTAGAGGAGGTACAAGAGGCAAATCCTTAGGGAGCTTTATGCGGGAATACATAACAGGCGTATTAGGAGCTGGGACGGTGGCTATCGATGCCCATTTTGCAACCAAAAGCTTCATGACGCGTATCAAAGTGTTCTGGCGCATGCAAGAGGACGAGCCGTTGGCTGCTTCAAGTAGAAGTATTCTCGCAGGGTGGCGCATGCCGCATACGCCGAGTACCTGGAGAAGCTTCAGGATCATGCCGGCAGATGAGATGAGATGTGGGATCGAACTATGTACGCTTGAGTATGCTTAATGACGGGTGAACTACGTACTTATGGTTGAACTATGCTTGTGTACGCTTATTATCTATGTCTGAGTATGTTTAATCTATGTTTACTTATGTCTAAATGTGGGATATGGATGCAATCAGTTCGGTTGATGGAATCTACCACCGTCCTGCTTTATTGGTCCCCTTTGTAATTTGTGTTAAATTTTGACCAAAGATTTAACTGACAAAATGTTAGTGCAGGTCAGCAAAAATTATATCGTTGGATGCGTATTTGAACATAGTGTTCAATGATATAATTTTTGGTGACATGCATAAACATTTGTTAGTTAAATCTTTGGTCAAAATTTGGCACAAATTACAAAGGGACCAATAAACCAGAACGGAGGTAGTACGTCCATCACACACGGTTCCCAAAATTGAAACCGTGTGCAATGACTTTCATTTTCCCTGTTACGTTAATCACACACGGTTGGCTCTAGCAAACTGTTGCCTCCGAAACTCTTTGTGGGACAGAAAACCCTCACCACCCAATTCAAGAAAGAAAAAAGAAAACCGTCACCATCCCCACGTCACAAAAACCCTCACCCCGCCCGCCACCCCCTCCGGTCCCCATTCACACCTGCACAAGCTCCTCCGCGTCTAAGCATGGCACCGCCTATCGCCGTGGCAACCACTTAGCTCGACGCCTATCGCCGCCGCCAGGCTGCCGGCAAACCCCACCGCATTTCGCCACTTCCGCTTGCCGCCGCCTATCACCATTGACTTTCTCGACGCTGCTCACGGTCGACCCAGCTCCACCCAGTTGGGAATCCGCCGTATTAAGGGTTTTTTCTCATGGACAAGGTAATTAATTTAGTGAGATAATATCTCATCTCTTATCCCAGTTCATCTGCCTCCTTTAATCACCCGGCCGAAATCGCCCTGAATTCAGTTTTATTCAAGCTGATTTGAGGATTTTCTTTCATTCATAGAGTGTACAGTGCACGGACACATCAGGAATTTGCGGCCTTGGCCAGACATCCATAGAGTTCCATCTCACCGTACCAGATGACTTGAGGATGCGCGCGGTATGTTCAATCTCACCCTAAATCGGTTGGCATGGCCTACTTTCCAGAACATAAACTATATATTGCTGCATTTGGATAAAAGGTGCCACATGCAGCATATACGTCAAAGGGGATTTTGTTCCCTCTTCTTTCTATATTAGGCAAATTCATGATGTATTGTTCTTTCGATTACTCTCATGTTTCCATGACATCATGGTTACCCTATCTGTTTAATTATACATTTTTGTCCTTTGATTTCAACTGATGTACAGTTCTTTCAATTTCGCTTATATTTGCATGTTATCATATTCTTTAACAATCCTACCATTTTCTGCAGCGCGTCCCTTGCTATGCAACAGAATCTGTAGTACACAATCTTTCCCTTTACATAAATCAAGACTGCAGGGATGTCATACTGAACACAAACCATGGATTTACAATCGTTGCTTCTGTAAGACTTGATGAATGTGGTCACTCCTATTTTGCCAAGGGCCTTTGGACAGAAATTTCTAAGTTTTATGTACTGAAAGCTGGCACTAAAATTGCACTGCACATAAAAGAGCCTGGTCATGCGATATATGCTAACTTCCCCGACGATATCAACCGTCCAGACTTTGTTCGAAGTAAGTGTTCTTTTCAAGTATCTGCATGTTGACTTACCCAGCAATATCAAAGGAATTGTGTAGTATTTAAGCAACCAATTGTTATTCCATTGTCTTACTCTATTCCTACCTACTAACTTCTAGTTACCAATACACTTTTCTATTGCCCTGTTTTAACTAAATATTCCCTGTACTCCCACTTCTATCAGAAAGCGCCGCTAATGAGGAGACTCCGGAGGTGGAGAACAGGGCTGCCAACAAGTGGAGGCGGGTCGAGCAAGAACCGCAAGCGACTCCAACAGGCCTAGACTTCATCAGCAGCCTCCCCGATGATATGTTGACAGTCATCATCTCCCCCCTCCCAATCAAATATGGGGCGCGGACAACTGTCCTTTCCCGTCGGTGGCGCCCCCTATGGAACTCCACCCCTCTTGACCTCATCGACACCCATGAGCTCTGCCATGGCTATCGCAAAAGCTTGGATGCGTTCTCCTAGATCCTCGATAGTCACCCTGGCCCAACCAGAGGCCTTAGCATGTGAAAGTTCCGTTCCAACGGCAAGGACCGAGCCAAGCTTGACGACTGGTTCCGATCCCTTGCCCTAGATCAGCTCGAGGAGCTCACTTTTGATGATGGGCATATGCGCTCGCTGCCAACGTCCGCGCTCCGCCTCGCGCCCACGCTGCGCATCACCAAGTTCAGGAACTGCCATCCCCCCTTAATGACGCGCCCGCTCTTATTCTTCCATGACTGAAGCACCTCGAGCTCATCACCATCTGCCTCCCAAACGATGACATGGAGCGCCTGCTCCGTGGCTGTACTGCACTCGAGTACCTTCGTCTTCAGGCGATCAATGGGTTGAGTAGCTTCCACATCACCTCCATGACTCTCCGGACTATTTATGTGTGTTGCTGGTGCTGCAAGAAGACATCACAAGATGTGTACCACGGTATGGTCATTGAGGACACACCTTCACTTGAGAGATTACCTTTAATTGATCAAGAAGGTCCAACAAGAATCAATGTCATTTTTGCGCCGAAATAGACAGTGGTGGGCTACTCGTTTGACAAATACTCCGAACTTGTTATTGGATCCACACCTTTCAGGTACAACAGCCGCCTTCTACCTCTCCTTCTAGAAATTAACATTATTTCTAATTTTCAAGATGTATGTTCGTCTGTCATCCAAAAAATGATTCCGACAAACTTGACCCCAAAACTGCGCACAGTGAAGCTCTTGTCACTAGAATCTATCGGCTCCAACCTGGATCAAGTTGTCAGTTTCCTGAGATGCTTTCCTTGCCTGGAGAAGCTATATATCGAGGTGATGTTCCTTTCCTGTTAAATGTTAACCATAAGGGAGTTCAATTTGTGACACCTTTTTCCAAGTTTACAATGACAATGTACTACGATTTCTGAAGGATTTTTTGGAGGATTTCAGTACATACATGTCCCCCCCCCCCATATTGGTTGCTTGATCCATATGGTTACAATCCATAAGCATTTCTCCTTTGGATTCATCTATACTAGTTTTCTTAGGGAACTTTTCATCCACTCCAACCTCTTGTGAAGAAGGCTACATTTTTCTAGATTGTAATCAAATGCCCATGTTAATCATGTCGGATCGAAGATGGCACGTTAGTGCATTTTACAAATCCTGCAAACCAAATAGGCATGTAGTAGTGTTCAAAACTGCATGTAGGCACTAACACGTTTTCTTCTTTTGCAGATAAGATTAGGCACGGTGGTGGATAATGTGATACAATATAACAATCATATCGAATGCCTAGATCTGCATCTCTCAGAAATTACTTTGAACTCCTACTGAGGGACCTTACCGGAGATTATATTCGCCAGGTTCTTTGTTGTCAGAGCAAGGGTGCTGAAGGTAATGAGGTTTGCCCTACATTTATTTCGCAAAAATGAATGGTTTGTTGGTCAGCGCCGGTGGCTGCGGCAGAATGGAATAGGCTCCGAAAATGCTGAATTTCATTTTGGAACTTCAGATGATAGAGTAATAGGAAGTCATCGTGTCAACCCCATACATGACTTCTCAGTGGCTGACCCATTTGCAAAAATTATGAGGTATCGAAACCAGCCTTACAAGTGGTAATATTAGTTTGAACCTCTCTTATATCCATGTTCAGTGGATCAGCGTGAGCGTTTGCAGCTGATGAGCTGAATTTCATTTCTAATATCAGTTTGAACCTTGTAATCTTCGAATTTGAGCCATATAACTCTGGAATTTGAACCTTGTAATATTTCAAGCTTTTGTGGTACAATCGTTGAAATGGCATCGTATGAGACTCGTATATTGGTAGCACTATTTTGACCTTAATATGCAATGTACTTAGATTTTATTAACCATTCTCGAACGTGTTTACCTTGTCGATCTCATAGCACATGATCTGTATAGCTAACTCGACTGTGATCTTCAACATTATTGCACATAGTTGGTTTCTTCAACTGTGTGCCCTGTAGAGCGCATAATTAATTATCGCACTCGAGTGTCCATCATCACCCTTCTGTGTAACTTTGACTTCATCACCAACGGGTAAACTTATGACCGAAGTCATTCCACACACTTCGGTTTTACAAAGCTTTTTGCCAATAAACGCCCACGATTTGTCCCTCTTCTAGCCGACGCGTGGCCAAACTAGTCGGGCGGGAAGTTTGCGTGGTAGCGCGGGAACAGGCTCACCAACGATACATTTGGCGCCCCTTCGAGCCCACGCGTGGTCAAACAAAATGCGTGTGGTGTTGTCAAGCATGCACTGGAATCCTCCGCTATGAACGCGGTGACAAGACGTGAAGATTACAGGCCGGCCAGCCCCCATTTATTACAGCGGCCATTTAACCCTTGTGTCTCTTCAACCTTTCGATCACGCCCCACCATTGCAAGAAGCACACCCACCATGACAAATTCTTAGAGGGTATCCAGCACGGCTCCAATGGCACTCCGAGTGGCTGCCGACGACGAGCAGCAGTTCACCATGCATGCCGTGGTGGACACACACAGAAGGTTCATGAAGCTCTCGGTGGTGTACACCAACAACCCGGTCTGGGTGGAGCACTCCATCCACATCATGGAGCTGTTGCTTGCTGAGGAGAAGTACAAGGTGGCCGGGTTCGACCTCGAGTACACTCGCGCTCGTGCCGGGTCTCGTCCCAAGTTCGTCGTCACCCAGATGTGCATGGGCAATCATGTCCTCGTCTACCACTACTACCTTGCCACAAGGCCTTGCGAGCGTTTCGCCAGGTTTGTCAATAGCCCCCACTACATGTTCGCTACGGTGGACATCACCGACGATGTAAAGGTGCTCAAGAATTCGGGCATCGCCTGCCAGAATCTTGTCGACATCCAGGGCCAATACAAGATCTGGGGCAGCAATGAGCATGAGAAGGACTCACTGGTTCACCTCGCCGAGGCCATCATCGATCCCTACTATAGAGACATGAAGGATTCCTGCAACAAGGACAAGCACTCGCCCTGGATGGAGAAACTCGACAAAGCTCACGTCGTGTACGCGGCCAAGGAGGCGTACACGAGCTATGAGATGTATAGCCAGATCATTGACATGAGGAAGTGCCTCCTTCCCCAAAACGGTCAGGGATCCACCTGGAAGCAAAGCAATGGCAAGCATCATCGCAACAAGAAGTAGATGATTAGATCCTCGTTTCTCCTAGTTTAGTATGCATGTAATTGCTTACTTTGGTGTGTGGAAATGTTATGTGTGTAGTCACTTGTGTAATTGTATGCTTAATTTGGTTATGCAATGCTGTCTTTTTATGTATATATGTTGATGCTCTATAGACAGAGCGTAGATGTTGTGCGGACAGAGCAAAGCACATCGCACATGGACTAAACAATGGAACCCGTCGGTGATGATTTCATCAATCACTGACAATTGTATACCAGCAATCGTTTGCTCACAACACACATGGCTTGTTAACAGGAATCGTCTGTATTGTTATCGGTCTTCCCACACATTTCCGATTACAGACCTGCTTGCCGTGTATCACACACATCTTGTTAAGTTGAACCGTTTTTGTTCTCTTGGCTCAACGCAAATAGTTCATTCAAGTGAACTGTATGTCGTATATCGCACACACCTTCACCTGGCTGACCGTTTCTTTTGTGTTGCCTAATCACAAACAGTTCATCCGAGTGAACTGTGTGCCGTATATCGCACACACCTTCATCTGGCTGCCCATTTCTGTTCTTCTGCCTCATCGCAAACAGTTTATTGGAATGAACCATATGCCCAGCATCGCACACGCAACTAAAATCTGAACCATGTTTGATGTATCCACCATCGCAGATGTTTTGCATCTTTTTTGACCGGTTTTTTTACATCACTGTTTGTGATTAATGCATCGCACACAGTTTCGTCAAAGGGTCTCTGATCATAGTGTCACATTAGCAGCATCCTGCAGCAGTGATCAGGCAAAGCATTAAGCAATTGGAGAAGCCTCCCCCAAGCTTGTGGGAGACTCTCTTCTTCAATTTGCGCAAAGTTAAATATTTCCTGTAAGGCAGCTTGTTTCTTATGAGCAGGAAAATATTTTTCAGAGAAGTAGTAAATCATATCCCGGGGACTACACACACAACTAGGAGCAAGAGTATTGTACCATATCTTAGCATCACCCTTTAATGAGAACGGAAATAATTTGAGAATATAGTAGTTGCGAATCTTCTCATCATGAGCAAAAAGGGTGGCTATATCATTTAATTTAGTAAGATGTGCCACAACAGTTTCTGTTTCATAGCCATGGAAAGGATCAGATTCAACCAAAGTAATTAACTCTGGGTCGACAGAGAATTCATAATCCTTATCATCAACAAAGATAGGTGAAGTAGCAAACTTAGGATCACATTTCATTCTAGCATTCAAAGATTTTTCTTTCAGTTTGCATAATAATTTCTTAAGATCATCTTTATCATTGCAAGCAAGAAAGTCTCTAGCTGTCTCCTCATCCATAACATAACCTTCAGGTATCTTGGGTAATTCATATCTAGGAGAGCTAGGTCTAATAGGTGTTTCAAGATTTTCAGTTTCAAGTACTTCATCACTTTCGACAATTTCATCAGTTTCAGCATTCTCAATATCTTTAGCTCTAGCAAGTTGTTCATCAAGAAATTCACCAAGTAGCACATTATCATCAAGCAAGGTACTAGCATCATCATGAGTAGCATTCATAGCAGAAGTAGCATCATCAATAACTTGCGGCATATCAGGATTAATAGCATGTGGTGTGCTACTTCTTGAGCTTGCGTTGGTTTTTCCCTTGAAGAGGGTGATGCTGCACAGTAGAGATAAGTATTCCCCTCAGTTAAGAACCAAGGTATCAATCCAATAGGAGAAATGTGCAAGTCCCCAATAGATGCACCTGCACAAACAATCAAACACTTGCACCCAACACGATAAAGGGGTTGTCAATCCCTTCACGGTCACTTGCAAAGGTAAGATATGAAAGAGATAGATAAAACTAAACAAAAGATAAAATATTTTTGGGTTCTTTTGGTTTATAGATCTGAAAGTAGAAGATTGCAAAATAGTAGATCGGAAACAAATATGATGGAAAATAGACCCGGGGGCCATAGGTTTCACTAGAGGCTTCTTTCTTGAAGGCAAATAATACGGTGGGTGAACAAATTACTGTCGAGCAATTGATAGAAAAGCGCAAAGTTATGACGATATCCAAGGCAATGATTATGCATATAGGCATCATGTCCGTGTCAAGTAGACCAACTCCTTCCTGCATCTACTACTATTACTCCACACACCAACCGCTATCCAGCATGCATCTAGAGTATTAAGTTCATAAAGATCGGAGTAACGCCTTAAGTAAGATGACATGATGTAGAGGAATAAACTCAAGCAATATGATGAATACCCCATCTTTTTATCCTCGATGGCAACAATTCAATACGTGTCTCGCTACCCCTACTTTCTCATTGGGTGAAATCACGCAAGATTGAACCCAAAGCTAAGCACCTCTCCCATTGCAAGAAAAACCAATCTAGTTGGCCAAACCAAAACCGATAATTCGAAGAGATATACAAAGATATCAAATCATGCATATAAGAATTCAGAGAAGATTCAAATAATATTCATAGATAAGCTGATCATAAATCCACAATTCATCGGATCTCGACAAACACACCGCAAAAGAAGATTACATCGGATAGATCTCCAAGAACATCAAGGAGAACATGGTATTGAGAATCAAAGAAAGAGAAGAAGCCATCTAGCTACTAGCTATGGACCCGTAGGTCTGCGGTAAACTACTCACGCTTCATCGGAAGGGCAATAGGTTTGATGTAGATGCCCTCCGTGATCGAATCCCCCTCCGGCAGGATGCCGGAAAAGGCCCCAAGATGGGATCTCGCGGGAACAGAAGGTTGCGGCGGCGGAAAAGTATTTTTGTGGGTCTCTCTGAGGGTTCTGGAATATATGTGAATATATAGGACGAAGAGGTAGGTCAGGGGACTCCCGAGGGGGCCACAAGGCAGGGGGCGCCCCCCCTAGGGCGCGCCCTCCACCCTTGCCGCCGCCTCGTGGGTCTTCTGGCTTGGATTCCAAGTCCTCTAGGTGTCTTTTTGTCCAAGAAAAATCATCGTGAAGTTTTATTCCGTTTGGTATTCCTTTTCTGCGAAACTCAAAAACAAGGAAAAAATAGAAACTAGCACTGGGCTCTAGGTTAATAAGTTAGTCCCAAAAATAATATAAAATAGCATAGTAATGCATATAAAACATCCAAAACAGATAATATAATAGCATCGAACAATAAAAAATTATAGATACGTTGGAGACGTATCAAGCATCCCCAAGCTTAATTCCTGCTCGTCCTCGAGTAGGTAAATGATAAAAACAGAATTTTTGATGTGGAATGCTACCTAACATATTTATCCATGTAATTTTCTTGATTGTGGCATGAATGTTCAGATCCATAAGATTCAAAACAAAAGTTTAATATTGACATAAAAACAATAATACTTCAAGCATACTAATAAAGCAATCATGTCTTCTCAAAATAACATGGCCAAAGAAAGTTATCCCTACAAAATCATATAGTCTGGCTATGCTCCATCTTCATCACACAAAGTATTAAATCATGCACAACCCTAATGACAAGCCAAGCAATTGTTTCATACTTTTGATGTTCTCAAACTTTTTCAACTTTCACGCAATACATGAGCGTGAGCCATGGATATAGCACTATATGTGGAATAGAATATGGTGGTTGTGGAGAAGACAAAAAGAAGGAGATAGTCTCACATCAACTAGGCGTATCAATGGGCTATGGAGATGCCCATCAATAGATATCAATGTGATTGAGTAGGGATTGCCATGCAACGGATGCACTAGAGCTATAAGTTTATGAAAGCTCAAAAAGAAACTAAGTGGGTGTGCATCCAACTCGCTTGCTCACGAAGACCTAGGGCAATTTGAGGAAGCCCATCATTAGAATATACAAGCCAAGTTCTATAATGAAAAATTCCCACTAGTATATGAAAGTGACAACATAGGAGACTCTCTATCGTGAAGATCATGGTGCTACTTTCAAGCACAAGTGTGGAAAAAGGATAGTAACATTGTCCCTTCTCTCTTTTCTCTCATTTTTTGGTGGGCTTCTTTGGCCTCTTTTTTTTTGTGGGCTTCTTTGGCCTCTTTTATTTTTTTATAAAGTCCGGAGACTCATCCCAACTTGTGAGGGAATCATAGCTTCCATCATCCTTTCCTCACATGGGACAATGCTCTAATAACGACGATCATCACACTTTTATTTACTCACAACTCAAGAATTACAACTTGATACTTAGAACAAAATATGACGCTATATGAATGCCTCAGGTGGTGTACCGGGATGTGCAACGATCAAGAGAGACATGTATAAAAAATATGAAAGGTGGCTTTGCCACAAATACGATGTCAACTACATGATCATGCAAAGCAATATGACAATGATGAAGCGTGTCATAATAAAACGGAACTGTGGAAGTTGCATGGCAATATATCTCGAAATGGCTATGGAAATGCCATAATAGGTAGGTATGGTGGCTGTTTTGAGGAAGGTATAAGGTGGGTGTAAGGCACCGGCGAAAGTTGCGCGGTACTAGAGAGGCTAGCAATGGTGGAAGGGTGAGAGTGCGTATAATCCATGGACTCAACATTAGTCATAAAGAACTCACATACTTGTTGCAAAAATATATTAGTCATTGAAACAAAGTACTACGCACATGATCCTAGGGGGATAGATTGGTAGGAAAAGACCATCGCTCGTCCCCGACCGCCACTCATAAGGAAGACAATAAATAAATAAATCATGCTCCGACTTCATCACATAACGGTTCACCATACATGCATACTACGGGAATCACAAACTTTAACACAAGTATTTCTACCAATCCACAATTACTCACTAGCATGACTCTAATATCACCATCTTTATAACTCAAAACAATCATAAGGAATCAAACTTCACATAGTATTCAATGCACTTTATATGAAAGTTTTTATTATATCCCTCTTGGATGCCCATCATATTAAGACTAAATTCATAACCAAAGCAAATTACTATGCTGTTTAGAGAGACTCTCAAAATAATATAAGTGAAGCATGAGAGTTCAACAATTTCTATAAAATAAAGCCACCGCCGTGCTCTAAAATGATATAAGTGAAGCACTAGAGCAAAATTGCCTAGCTCAAAAGATATAAGTGAAGCACATAGAGTATTCTAATAAATCACGATTCATGCGTGTCCCTCTCAAAAGGTGTGTACAGCAAGGATGATTGTGGCAAACTAAAAAGCAAAGACTCATATCATACAATACGCTCCAAGCAAAACACATATCATGTGGTGAATAAAAAATATAGCCTCAAGTAAATTTACCGATAGACGAAGACGAAAGAGGGGATGCCATCCGGGGCATCCCCAAGCTTAGGCTCTTGGTTGTCCTTGAATATTACCTTGGGGTGCCTTGGGCATCCCCAAGCTTAGGCTCTTGCCACTCTTTATTCCATAGTCCATCAAATCTTTACCCAAAACTTGAAAACTTCACAACACAAAACTCAACAGAAAACTCATGAGATCCGTTAGTATAAGAAAATAAATCACCACTTTTGGTACTGTTGTGAACTCATTATTTATTTATATTGGTGTAATATCTACTGTATTCCAACTTTTCCATGTTTCATACCCCCCGATACTACCCATAGATTCATCAAAATAAGCAAACAACACATAGAAAACAGAATTTGTCAAAAACAGAATAGTCTGTGAAGATCTGAATGGTTCTAATACTTCTGTAACTCCAAAAATTCTGAAAACTTAGGACAACAGAGGAAATTTGTATATCAATCTTGTGTAAAAAAATTCAGGGTTTTTCCGCCCTCCAGTGAATTTAAACAATTCTATGACTGCATGGAAAAGTTTCTGTTCTTCAGCAAGATCAAATCAACTATCACCGTAAGCCATCCCAAAGGTCTTACTTGGCACAAACACTAATTAAAACATAAAAACACATCTAACCAGAGGCTAGATGAAAAACTTATTGAAAAACAAAACCAAAAAAATAAGAACAAAAATAAAATTGGGTTGCCTCCTAACAAGCGCTATTGTTTAACGCCCTTAGCTGGTCATAAAAACATAGATCTAGGTATTGTCATGCAATTCCCTTTGAATCAAATCTTCCAAAACTCTGCTCAGCAAATCTATCATTTCCTTTATTTCCCTCCTATTAGGTGAACTTAATTTATGGAAGGGACTTTGATTAGTAATTTTGACATTCATAAACCCGTAAACTGGATCATCACCATATATATCAACGTATAAAATACGTATCTCGTTCTTAACGGGTTGCTTATTCATCTCTTCCAACCAATCATCATTAAACCCCACATAAATTCCCCTTGTTATCTAATCAAATTCATCATAAGTCTCAAGGTACAAGGTTTGGGTAATTTTTGAATAGGGAACTCTCCTCCTAAGATTTTCACTATAAGATTGATAATCTCTAGATTCCAAACTACGCAAAGTTTCTTTATCGTGGAGAATTTCTTCAATCGGAGGATGTTCAACATATTTATTATAGAAAGCAAAAATTTCCCTAGCCTCTTGTACTATAAAATCAAATTCCCGCATTAGAATGATAGCGGCAATCTTTTTGGCCTTAGGATGATTAATATTGGGAAGTTCATAAAATAACTTTTGCAAAGCGGGATGGATGTGCACAAATTTTCTTTATAATTTTTCAACAAGCATGACAATAGCATCCGCATAACAATTTGTATTGAGAAGAATAGATCTTTTACTAATAGTCATAGTTCCCGTACAATCAAAAAATTCTTGAATAATACTTTTCCCAAAAATATTACCATCTCCCACATGAAAAGTTTTTGCTTTATAATTAGGAGGAGTTTCAGTTTCATGATCTAAAGAACAAGATCCAAGTTTCTCCTCAAGATTTATCCTAGCAAGGTCCTCAAAATTTTCAATGAAAACCTCCCCAACTTCAGAAATGATGGCAACAAACCGATCTAGCAAACAAGCAATCAAAAAGCAAACGAAAAGACGAACGGAAGAAGGGCGAATAAAAAGGCAAATCTTTTTGTATTTTTCTGAAAAATGTTTTAGAAGTGGGGGAGAGGAAAATGAGAGGCAAATGGCGAATAATGTAATGCAAGAGATGAGAGTTTATGATGGGTACTTGGTAGGCTTGAAGTAGATCTCCCCGGCAACGGCGCCAGAAATTCTTCCTGCTACTTCTTGAGCTTGCGTTGGTTTTTCCCTTGAAGAGGAAAGGGTGATGCAGCACAGTAGAGATAAGTGTTTCCCTCAGTTAAGAACCAAAGTATCAATCCAGTAGGAGAAACGCGCAAGTCCCCAATAGATGCACCTGCACAAACAATCAAACACTTGCACCCGCCGTGATAAAGGGGTTGTCAATCCCTTCACGGTCACTTGCAAAGGTGAGATCTGAAAGAGATAGATAAAACTAAACAAAAGATAAAATATTTCTGGGTTTTTTTGGTTTATAGATCTGAAAGTAGAAGATTGCAAAATAGTAGATCGGAAACAAATACGATGGAAAATAGACCCGGGGGCCATAGGTTTCACTAGAGGCTTCTCTCTTGAAGGCAAATAATACGGTGGGTGAACAAATTACTGTCGAGCAATTGATAGAAAAGCGCAAAGTTATGACGATATCCAACGCAATGATTATGTATATAGGCATCACGTCCGTGTCAAGTAGACCGACTCTTGCCTGCATCTACTACTATTACTCCATGCATCGACCGCTATCTAGCATGCATCTAGAGTATTAAGTTCATAAAGAACGGAGTAACGCCTTAAGTAAGATGACATGATGTAGAGGAATAAACTCAAGCAATATGATGAAAACCCCATCTTTTTATCCTCGATGGCAACAATTCAATACGTGTCGCACTACCCCTACTTTGTCACTGGGTGAAATCACGCAAGATTGAACCCAAAGCTAAGCACCTCTCCCATTGCAAGAAAAACCAATCTAGTTGGCCAAACCAAACCGATAATTCGAAGAGAAATACAAAGATATCAAATCAAGCATATAAGAATTCAGGGAAGATTCAAATAATATTCATAGATAAGCTGATCATAAATCCACAATTCATTGGATCTCGACAAACACACCGCAAAAGAAGATTACATCGGATAGATCTCCAAGAACATCGAGGAGAACATGGTATTGGGAATCAAAGAAAGAGAAGAAGCCATCTAGCTACTAGCTATGGACCCGTAGGTCTGTGGTAAACTACTCATGCTTCATCAGAAGGGCAATAGGGTTAATGTAGATGCCCTCCGCGATCAAATTGTAACACCCTGGATTTTGGCTTTTTCTTTTTCCTTTGTTTTTCCTTGGATGATTGCTTTGATTTGTTTTTCTGTGGCTATGTGGTCTGAAAACTTGGGAAGAATATATCTTCCTGGGTTTCATAGTGGCTTGTCATGCTCTAAATCATCCCAAGACCCTGTCATTTCTCATCCTAGCCCAAATCCCAATATTCTTTTTATGGGGAATATTCCTTTTCTATTAAAGGAATAATTCTTTTTGCCATAGGTTGTGAAGCAACCTATATTTCTGTCATTCATAAAATTCCCAAATAATTCTCATAAATTGTTTGGGTCATATCTTCCTCAAATATGTCAAAACTCTTCCTTGGCATCATCAAAGATAATTCACAAATATTTCTTTTCTCATTCTGCCTTAAGTGGCTTTTTGAGAAGGAAGTGTAATTTATATTTGCTTGATTGACCCCAAACTTTTTGGACACTCTTTACTATCCATATCATGGCCACATGACAAAATTCAACTTAATTTGCATAGTGAACCTTCCTCAGCAAATTTTCAAATTTCCTATCTGAGGGAAGCCTTTGTGAAGGTAGTACTAGCTAGGATAATCCAAATGAGTTGAAATTTTGCAAGGTCCTTTATATGATCAAATAATCACTCTCCTCCAAATTTTAGCTCATGTAATCACTCTATGTGAGCACACCATCAATTCTTAGTTTCTGGTCAGATTTTCAGGTTGTGAAGCAACTATAATTTATATTGCTTCAATATTGCTGAAAATTTACCAGGACATGCGCCTACCCATATAAACCCTCTCCAACAAATTTGGTATTAATTAATCAAGCCATTTTCTCTCTACAATTTTTCCAAGATTCTGTTCAGAGAGCTACACTATGAAGCAAATACCATTTTGGTATTTCCAAATGGTATGAAAATTTTACAGTAGATTCCTATTATCAAATAACTCATCTCCTCCAAAATTCAGCTCAATCCAAGTTGATATGTGACTGCTACTTCATACCTTGTATTTCTGTACAGTATGGTGCATTCTACATCAAGTACCCTCTAGGCTACTCCGTTTGGGCTGATATTTTGCCAACACGGTCACCTTATCATGTGATCAAGCCATGCCAAAGCTCTGAGTCCATCTCCTAGCATGTGAGCCACACCAGGCAACAAACACTTTGCTGTTGATCTGCTTTGGAGCTAGGTGATAATCTCTTCTTTGCCCCTGGGCTGAGTTGTTTCTTCCTTTGAACTCGGGGCAGTAAGGTCCATCTACTAGACATGGTCGGACTGGCCAGAACGCATCATGTGCGCCAGTTTACGCGGTGACCACGGGGCAGACGAGCCAAATCTCGTGCTCTGCCGACCCCGCGCCCTGTAGCCACCTCTTTCCTCCTCGTCTCGACGTCCCTCCATGTCTAGTAGCTCCCCCGTGAGCCTCTGCATCGCTCTGTGCCCCTGCCCCTCCCTGTTTCAGCGTCGTTTGTTCTCCGCCGAGCATGCCCGTGGCACTAGCTGCTCTGCCTTCTCCTTGGCATGTCGGCCGAGGCCTCTAGAGCGCTCCCGAGCCCTCCCCTCGGCTATATATAGCACCCTCGTGGTCCTCCGCACCTCGCCGCACTCTCCTTTCCCCTCCCGACCACCGGAGCACCACCTCTCCTCCTCGGCCACCTCGGCCATCACCGGCTTCCTCTTGATTCCGGCCGCCTCGAGCTCTCTCTCGTCATTCCACCACCACCACTCTCTCCTCCTCGCTCTGGTGCATCTCCCCACACTACACCACGGTATTGTATTCCCTACCGACGTGTGTTGGGAAAGATATCTATTACTGACCGATCATTGGTTGGGAAAACTCTCGTCAGACTTTTGGTTGGGAAAACCTTCATACGTTAACAAACTATTGGTCGGGAATGCATGCATATTTGCCATCGAGTGGTCAATCGGGATTTCTCCTATTCCCATCGAACCGTGGGTCGGTAAATAACGCCGACCGACCGCCTGTGGCTAAATGGGCCAAGCGCGCAGACGAATTTTTTTAGCGCTAAACTTTGGCCCAGCCCGCGAACCTCACTCCTCTTTCCCTCGAGGTACCGTGAAATCCCTAATTCCCCACCACAAGCCGCCACTTGCGCCGCCCCCAACATCGCGATGCTCACTGCTCTCTCCGGCCGGCCGCTGCACCGCTCCGTCGTCCTCAAACCCTCCCGCCGCCCCACACCACCCATCCCCCACGAGCTCAAACCCTCTCCTCCGCCAAGTTGCTCCATCCCCACCTCGTCACCAAGAACCCCGGCGTCGTCGTCGTCCTGGGCACCGGGCAAATCCCGGTGAAGACCAGGCTCAACCTGTGCCGGAAGCTCTTGTCGGCCGTGGTGGAGCACTGCTCCATGCCATCTCGCTTCTCCATCGTTGCCCCCGCGTCGTCCTGCCTCTCCACCAGTGCCCCCACACAACCCTGCTCCCCGCCATCGCCACATACTCCCTGCTGCCGCCGCCGGTGATTTCCCATGATGAGGCAACTCTCTCTCTCTCTCTCTCTCTCACCTGACAACCGAATTCATCTCCCAGATCAGAACAAATCAGCACCGGTGGTTTCTTTCTTCTTCAGAAGGCCAGACTTTTACCGTTCATATTCAAGAGACCATATCCATTTGACGTGCAACGACACTGGTGAGTTTCTCTGCCTCGAGTCCTGACGACATCTCTCTCTCTCTGAAAAATCATTCAACATTATGTTTCTTTGTCTGTGATTTAGTGCACGGTATGTGGTTGTTCTTTTCTTAGAAAACAATTTTGTCAGATCTGTTGGTATATGCTGACTCGAAGTAATTTCAGTCTTAGATGAATTTTGTTCATAAGATGTGGTGTGTCCAGTTTTTTTTCTTTCAGTATACGATCGATGTTGTGATTTAGTAGCTTGGAGGCTGGCACTTCAATTCAAAACTGATGTGAATACCTAAAATGATAAAAAGAGCAGGAAATGGTGTCTAGCAAACATATATATTTTTATAAAATTTGTGAGCTGAATATCCAGGCAATCACTTTGGTGAGTTTCTCCACCCCATGTACAGGCCCTCCTTATTTGTGGATGTCATGAATGTATACAACGTCTTTTCACACTTTGGATTTTTTCTTAAACACCGATCATGCATGTTGATTGCTGAAGTAGATTACTTTGACAGTATTGCAAGTTGTTTTTACCTACATGTGACATCTGAACTAGCAGTTTTGTCTAGTACAATCTCTCTTTTAAAGCTTTGAATGACGCTTGGAATCCTGAAAGGTGGGTTATTATGCTTTGTTTGGCTATTAAGCCATACCTGCAGGATCAAATATATACACATGGTATAGTTATCCCTGCAGGATCATGCTTGTGTAGCAATAATACATTCTAAGGCAAACAAAAACATGAGATTATACTGATATTATATTATATACGTACATCTGTTTCCGCTGTACTGGTATTCCTATATTTTTCCATCTGTACAAAAACAAAAGCACCAAATATATTCTTACCTCTGCTATGTCAGGGGCACTTAGACAAGAAAGGAGATGGTATCAGATATGAAGTTATAAAAAATTTCAAATCATCATCAAGCAATGGAGGAAGCTATAGATCCTGGAGCATCGAACATATAAATCACGCTAGGCACCCGCCATTCTGGAGGCATTGTCACGATGCAGCAGTATGGGCCACTCGATTCTTTTACGATAGTACTTTTTTGGCTGCTGGCAGTTGGTACACCATTAATTGTTTCTCCACCTGAGTTGTACACTACCTTTTTATTTTTATTTAGATTCTTTCGGATTTCTAGTTTATTAGCTGCAAAAGGGGTCCAGTAATCTGCATTCTGCATAAAGCTTAGGCTTTAATTGATTGTTATGTCAAGTGAAATCATGCATGATAAGGATTATTGCTGTTGGAGGAACATATTATTGTGATATTATAGTTTCTTGGAAGTAGTTTCATCTATTTGTTTACAACATTGTTAGCTTACTGCCTTTTAGTATTGGAATGTGTAATCACACGCGTTCTTATATCTTCTAGGTTATTTCTCGTTTTAACTCCTCTCCTGCGGATTCTCCTAGGTTGGAGGCGAAGATGAACTCCTGATGGTCTATGCTGTCCTGCTTTGCCATGGAGGTAAATGAGCCGAAGTGTACCA
The DNA here is from genome assembly GCA_011799875.1 of Thinopyrum elongatum. Taxonomy (NCBI): domain Eukaryota; kingdom Viridiplantae; phylum Streptophyta; class Magnoliopsida; order Poales; family Poaceae; genus Thinopyrum; species Thinopyrum elongatum. Next base: position 136,248,006 of record CM022303.1, read on the forward strand.
GGGAATATGCATATACACCACACCTAATCCACCACTATTTTCTTGTGGCGACTGGTGAGGAGAAGATACAAATGCCTTCAAATCCACCACTTATCCCCACTACTATTTCTTTGGCTATTTTTTGTCTCCTCTCTAATTATGGTTCTTTTGTTTATTTTTTATTATCTGCAGGCTAAGCAAACCTTGACTCTGGCTAATTGGTCTTGGAAGCTGGAAACCAGTTCATATATAAGATTCCTAGGTGGTGGTCTACGTCTCTTATTTTCTACAAGTGAGTGCTCATTTTCCTGATAAGGAGCTATGGTATTATCTTTGGTTTCATCATATTTTCCTTCCCCGATTTTTGTTGATGCTTGGCTATGTTATGGGATGGGACCTCCATGTGCCAGTATTTTTAGCTGATCAGTATGTGGTGCTGAAAAATTAATCTCTACAGAATGACGTTGTGCACATCCAACTCCAAGCAATGTAAGAAACCTATCATTTGACTAGCTGTATGGTACATCTCATACAGTTTCTAATACTGTTGTTCCTATTAGTTGGATACTCCAAAGGGCAAAGTTAATGTTTTGTTCATCGCTTCTGTACCCGTTTCTTCATGTTTCTTCATGTTTGGCAGTGACCTGGGTTTCCATGTACTTGATAGATACTTTCCTTATGCTATGTGTTTTATGTATGCATATATGTTTCTGGCAATAAATATATAGCTGGCTCCAACTTTTACTGCTTTCCGTGGAACTTTGAAAAGTACCCTTTAATCCACTAATTCTGGACCTGTTAGTTTGGGCACTGAAAACTTTGAAAAGTACCCTTGAATTAGAGGATTAAACTAACAGGTCCGAAATCCTGAAAGCCCAAATGAATCAGTTTTCAGTTTAAATGAATGGTGTTATAGGAGAAGCTAATCTGAATGTTTGCACGAGATTACTTAACTTGACATACATTATCTGGATCCTTGGCCACTTTTATGCAAAAGCTTTCGATCTCTTACTCCACTATGGAGTTTGATCGAGAAGTTTGGGCATTTGGTCATTTGTTACCTGAAACTTTAAATCTAATTACAAAGCCTCAAAAGTCAAAACTCAATTCATGTAAAAATCGGCAAGAGTGTAGAGGATTTGGCTCCACATTTTTTGATCTTGTTAGTACTTTCACCTTGCTAATTCAAAATGTGTGAATCCTGATGCTAACTCTGTAGAGTAGGAGAAACTACCACAAGTCAAGGTGAGACCCATGCCTGAAAAGGGGAAATCACTCTGGAGTCGGCTCAAGAACAAGGCTAGACCCGAATCTTGTTTACTCACTGTATTCACTATCTATAAAGTTGTATGTTTATTTTCTTTGCAAACAAGTGTTGGAATATTGGCTTCTCATACCTATGTACAGTAACTTAAGTATATCCCCAGGAGACTATATGATCAGCAATCATACAAAGTAAATGATGTGTTTTCTTTCAAATAGATAGACAAAAGGTGGACCGAGGGCTTCTTTGTCACATCCTTGGCTATTGCTGGAAGTTGATTGGAGGTCTTCACGTCCAGAAATGCTAGTTTTGTAGATTAGGCAAGTGCATTGTTCATTTTCTGCTACTGTGTGTGCACAGAGCACATGTGAATTCTGCCTGCATTCAATTTCATAAATTAATTGAGCATTCTAATAATTGAGACTTGTTTAACTTTTGTAGGAAGCAAACATAACGACTCGACTCACAATGAACCATGAAGCCAGTGATCTGCATCAAATGGATGTTTTAGTTTTCATTTTGTACAACTGATGTCTCGTAGTTGCAGTCTTTTCTATGTCCTTTGTTGAACCTGATGTATGGTGTCTTGGTGGTTATGTTTGGAACAGACTGAAGTGTATGCATGTGACCATTAGTTAATGGAATAAAAAAATGTTTGGTGCACCTGATGTATGATGTCTTGGTGATTATGCTTAGAACACATAAACTATATGTATGTGACAATCAGTACCATATGTTTAATTAAAGCTATGATTGGATAAACAAAATGTTAATGAACTGTTGATCGCAAAAGAAAACATCGTCCGACTGTTGGTCGGCAAAACAAACCCTGCCTCACGGTCGGCTGGGAAAGGCTAAAACCAGGCCCAACAGAATGTTGGTCGGGAAAGAATTCCCATCTGATAGTTGGTCGGGAAAGCCCCATGGCTACCTCAACGGACTGTTGGGCTCAATCCATCAAGCCATTTTCCCTCTACAATTTTTCCAAGATTCTGTCCAGAGAGCTACACTGTGAAGCAAGTACCATTTTGGTATTTTCAAATGGTATGAAAATTTTACAGTAGCTTCCTATTCTCAAATAACTCATCTCCTCCAAAATTCAGCTCAATCCAAATTGATATGTGAGTGCTACTTCATACTTTGTATTTCTGTACAGTATGGTGCATTCTACATCAAGTACCCTCTAGGCTACTCCGTTTGGGCTGATATTTTGCCAACACAGTCACCTTATCATGTGATCAAGCCATGCCAAAGCTCCGAGTCCATCTCCTAGCATGTGAGCCACACCAGGCAACAAACACTTTGCTGTTGATCTGCTTTGGAGCTAGGTGCTAATCTCTTCTTTGCCCCTGGGCTGAGTTGTTTATTCCTTTGAACTCAGGGTAGTAAGGTCCATCCACTGGACATAGTCGGACTGGCCAGAACACACAATGTGCGCCAGTTCACGCGGTGACCGCGGGGCAGACGAGCCAAATCTCGTGCTCTGCCGACCCCGCGCCCTGTAGCCACCTCTTTCCTCCTCGTGTCGACCTCCCTCCATGTCTAGTAGCTCCCCCATGAGCCTCTGCATCGCTCTGTGCCCCTGCCCCGCCCTGTTTCGCCATCATTTGTTCTCCGTCGAGCATGCCTGTGGCACTAGCTGCTCTGCCTTCTCCTTGGCATGTCGGCCGAGGCCTCTAGAGCGCTCCCGAGCCCTCCCCTCGGCTATATATAGCACCCTCGTGGTCCTCCGCACCTCGCCGCACTCTCCTTTCCCCTCCCCAACCACCGGGGCACCACTTCTCCTCCTCGGCCGCCGCGGCCATCGCCGACTTCCTCTTGATTCCGGCCGCCTCGAGCTCTCTCTCGTCATTCCACCACCACCACTCTCTCCTCCTCACTCCGGTGCATCTCCCCACCACCTCGCCCCTCGCCGGAGTGCCCCGTGGCCGCATGCCCCTCGTCCGGCAGTCGCCCGCCCCCCTCTCTATTGCCCATCGCCGCGGCCGCCCTGGTCCACCCCGACGCCGGCTAGCCCTCTGGACGGAGGCGGCGCATTGCCCCGAGTCCACCGGTGGTCCCAGCTCCACCGGGAATGGCCGGAGCTGGCTGGCCCGTCGCCGGCAGCGCGGCCCCTCCCCTGCTTCATCTGTCCCACGTGAGGGGCGGGGGGACAGCGGGAGGAAGAAGACGAGCGCCAGCCTGGCCCCCCTGCCCCTGGGTCCCGCGCGTCAGTGGCTTAAAGCCCGGGCCCAAGTACGTTAAGTGGAAACGTATTTTCAAAAATACGTTTTCAACTCTGGAAAAACGTATTTTTGTCCTTCTTCAGCACAAAATGCGCTTTCTCAGTTCGGAAAGCGTATTCTTCTGAAATACGCTTCTGCCTTATCCACTCAGGGACTTGTTTGTGATGATATATTTACAGATTGGTCGCTAATCTTCCACCTCTCGTATCTCTTCGACCGTAACTCTGTTTGAGGTGAATCCAACGCCTACTTCTTCGTCTGGTCGAGCTCTATCTGTTGGTATCATTTTCACTAGGTGGTCCCACCATGAAAATGACCTTTATACCCTTACCCTTATCAGTCCCCTCCGAAAGTGAAGCGTTCCGGTGAATCGTTCCGCGACTTCACCGCACTTCTTCCCGGAGTATTCTTCGTCCCCAGGCAAGCCATGACAGCCACTTGCATGATGGATTTGCAGTAGCCATGGTTTTCAACTTGAATATTTAAATAAGTTGTGCATGTTAATAATCCCATGAACGCTTTATATGCTTATGGATCCATGCTTGTTCTTATGCCATGATTATTTTCATCCAGTTGGTTACATGCTTACTTGCTAATATTGTTATCATGTTCTATTCTGGTAGTTATTTTCCCGATGCTAGTGGTCATACTATGTTCATATTAGTGATATGCTTTGCTATACTTGTGCTATTCAGGATCATCGTTATGCCATGTTCAAGTGCATCTAGTAGAGTAATGCTTTATTGTTATTGATGTTAAGATGAACGTGCTCAATGGTTGTGTTATCCATCCATGCTCATGTTGATGTCATGCTCGTATGCATTGTTATTTCATCATGTTATGCTGTTATGACTCAGTTGTTCCTCATTCAAGTTTAACCGGACTTTAATCGAACTTGAACACCTGTTGGCTGAGTCATAGTGCCATCGAATCGAGCTGACCAGTGCAGCCACACTTGCCTTATGGGGGGTCCTAACTGGGTCTATTGTCATGCCTCTCGCCAGTGCCTCCAACTAGGGAAGGTTATACGCGTGCGCTACCCTGATCAGGTAGGTCGGTATAAGCCTTGTGAGCCAGAGTTTGGTTATGTGCACATGTCCCCGTTTGGGACCGTTTTGTTTTGCCACGACGGTGGCCGTTGGGTGTCACGAGGTGACATCGGGGCCACCCATGACTTAGCCCAAAGGGGAGTTTGTCAGAGTGGCCGGGAAAGTGTCATGGCAGTACATCGGTTTTTTCAGAACGCTGTTGGTCCACCCAAATGGGAGTACGAGGCCTTTGGTTCCGTGGTGTGGGTACAGTGTGCTAACCTCTGCAGAGTGTGTATAATCTATCGATAGCCGCGCCCACGGATATGGGCCCAGTTCATAGTAGGTCACACTATGGGTCAACAGTAATAATAACTTGTTTAATAACAACCCCGGTTCGATGATGAAAGAAGTGGTTGATTCTTATGTGATCGCGAGAGGATCATAGTGGTATCGAGGATACCGAAGATGGGTGAGGTTTATGGTATTATGCAATAATAAAGAGTAAAGATCAAGCTCCTTGTGGTCATGTAATGATTACTATGGTATTGCTAATACCAAGCTTGATTTGATCCTGAGGTGATCGTGTGATGACCATGATGGTAAGTGATTCATGTGGTGGTTACGAGGTAACCCCAAACAGAGTAAGTTGGTGCATGATATTGTTAACATGTTGCATGCTAGTATCATCATATGTTCATGCCATGCTCATCTGGTATTGTTCTAGTGCTATCTTGTTCACCATGTCCATGCCATGTTGCTCTAGCTGCACTAGTAGAAAAACTACTTTACGTGAGATACATTAGTCCCGGTTTGTAAACGAACCGGCACTAATGTGACCATTAGTGCCGGTTCCAATGGGTAGGCGGGCGGGCATCATTAGTCCCGGTTCGTGTTGAACCTTTAGTACCGGTTCGTTCCACGAACCGGGACTAAAGAGGTGGTGGTAGGCTGGTGTCAGGCTGGGGCCCCACTAGGCCCTTTAGTCCCGGTTCGTGGCACGAACTGGTACTAGAGGCTCACATTTAGTCCTGGTTTGTGTCATGAACCGAGACTAAAGGTTTTCCTATATAAACCCTTCGTCCAACCCGCGATCAAGCTCTCTTTTCTTCCCCTTTCTTCTCCTCTCTGTTCTTCCCCAAATCTTGAGCTCATCCTTCATTTTGCCCAAAATTTGTCAAGATTTGAAGGCCCCCCATCCATCCAAGTGATCACAAAGGTTAGCAACTTTGTCCTTTTATCTCTCATTGCTAGATTAGCTCTTGCAATGCTCTATAAGTATAGTGATTTGTGGGTTTTAATTTGGGAGTAATTATATGTGGTAGTTTATTTGATTTATATGCAATTTTAGCTCAAATTAACTCTTAGTTTGCATATATAGGTGTGGTTTAGATAGTGCCTTCCCGTCCCCGTCCTAACCACCGTCGATCGCCCGCACTGTCCCATCGCCGGCACCACCTTGGTGAGCCTCTTGTTCTTATCATTTTTATAAAAAAAATCATGTTTGTGTGATTTAGATATATAGTTACTTGTATAATTTTCTTACTCGTATGTTGTTTGTTATACATAGTGGCATGGTTTTGATATCCGTCCCCGTCAGCCCTCGTCCGGTTTATGATTTGGATGTGGTATATTCTCTTTTATAACTATTTGTTGCATTTCGTGTTTATGACAAATTATGCCCATCAAGTTGACATAGATATTTTTATCTAGGAGGTATGTGAACCGGAAATTCCAATCGACCCTCTTGTCGAGAGGTTAAATTTAGTTGAACAAGAAAATGAGTATTTGAAAGAAAAATTGAAAAGAATTGAAGAAGAGAAGATGAAACTGGAGTTGTATGTTGCTAATGTCGTCGATGATCACAAGATCAAAATGGAGAAAATGCGCTTGAAGATTAGAAAGATTAGAAAATATGCCATTGATAGTGAGGCTTGGTATCATTATGCTGTTGGATCAATTGTTACCTTAGTTGCGATCTTGATCGCATTTGTTGTTGCATTTAAATGCTTTAGCTAGAGAGTTTGTATGTTGTTTTATGAGAATAAGTGTGTATGAACTTGTATTAATTTGGTCTTTTCGGTGTTGTGTAATGAAGATGAGCCGGCAATGGATGTACGATGACCGATGCTCTCCCCAGTTCGTTAAAGGCGTGCATACTTTTCTGATTGTGGCTGAGGCAAACAAGCGGGCGGATGGTTTTATGTGTTGTCCATGTGTTGTCTGTAAGAATGATCAGAATTACTCTAAGTCAAGAACCATGCACGTCCACCTGTTTGAGTCCGGTTTCATGCCCCACTATAATGTTTGGACCAAGCACGGAGAAAGAGGGGTTATGATGGAAGACAATGAAGAAGAAGAGGACGACGATAGCTATCCTGGCCATGGGTTCCCTGAATACGATGGTACAACAATGGGGGAAGAAGCTGAGCCGGCAATGCAGGAAGAAGCTAAAGAAGAGGCATCAGATGGGCCCGCTGATGATCTTGGTCGGGCCATTGCCGATGCAAAGAGAAACTGCGCAACTGAAAAGGAGAGGCTGAAGTTGCAGCGCATGTTAGAGGATCACAAGAAATTGTTGTACCCAAATTGCGAAGCTGACAAGAAAAAGCTAGGCACCACACTGGAATTGCTGCAATGGAAGGCAGAGAATGGTGTATCTAACAAAGGATTTGAAAAGTTGCTGATAATTTTAAAGAAGATGCTTCCAAAGGATAACGAATTGCCCGACAGTATGTACGAAGCAAAGAAGGCTGTCTGCCCTCTAGGATTAGAGGTGCAGAAGATACATGCATGCCCTAATGACTGCATCCTCTATCGCGGTGAGTACGAGGATTTGAATGCATGCCCGGTATGCGGTGCAATGCGCTATAAGAACAGCCGCGATGACCCTGGTGATGTTGAGGGCGAGCGCCCCAGGAAGAAGATTCCTGCCAAGGTGATGTGGTATGCTCCTATAATACCACGGTTGAAACGTTTGTTCCAAAACAAAGAGCATGCCGAATTGATGCGATGGCACAGAGAAGACCGTAAGAAAGACGGGAAGCTGAGAGTACCCGCTGACGGGTCGCAGTGGAGAAAAATCGAGAGAAAGTGGCGGGAATTTGCAGATGACGCAAGGAACGTATGGTTTGGTCTAAGCGCAGATGGCATTAATCCTTTTGGGGAGCAGAGCAGCAATCATAGCACCTGGCCTGTGACTCTATGTATGTATAACCTTCCTCCTTGGTTGTGCATGAAGCGGAAGTACATTATGATGCCAGTGCTCATCCAAGGCCCTAAGCAACCCGACAACGACATTGATGTGTACCTAAGGCCATTAGTTGAAGAACTCTTACAGCTGTGGAATTAAAAAGGTGTACATGCGTGGGATGAGCACGGACAGGAGGAATTTAACCTACATGCGTTGCTGTTTGTGACCATCAATGATTGGCCTGCTCTCAGTAACCTTTCGGGACAGACAAACAAGGGATACCTCGCATGCATGCACTGTTTGGATGATACCGACAATATATATTTGGATAATTGTAAGAAGAATGTGTACCTGGGACAACGTCCATTTCTTCCGAGCAGGTATCCCATAAGAAAGAAAGGCAAGCATTTCAAAGGTGAGGCAGATCACCGGAAGAAGCCTCGCCACCGTACTGGTGATGATGTACTTGATATGGTCAAGGATTTAAAAGTAATCTTTGCAAAGGGTCCTGGCGGACAATCTGTTCAGAATGACGCTGACGAACGCGCACCCATGTGGAAGAAGAAATCTATATTTTGGGACCTACCCTATTGGAAAGACCTAGAGGTCCGCTCTGCAATTGACGTGATGCACGTGACGAAGAATCTTTGCGTGAACCTGCTAGGCTTCTTGGGCGTGTATGGGAAGACAAAAGATACACTGATTTTCAACCCTTTCTAACTTCTTTTGCTATTTTTCATGCATTTACTGATTTTTTTGACCTAAATGACCCTGAAATTGAAAAGAACTACAAATGAACTCTGAAAAGGTTGAAAGTTGGCATGGTATCATCATTTCACCCACACAGCATGTGCAAAAAAGTTAAGAGGGTTACGGCAAAAACTGGATGCACTTCGTGTACAAAATGGACAATCTCTTTCGAAGTATCAGGGTTTTGGGCTAAAACTCATCTGTTACAAAGGCATTTCATTTTTTTAAACTTATTTCAACACCATACTTTTTGTGCGTTCAGTATGCACCATTCGAAGCCACGTCATCAATTTTCAACCATTTCTGACTTCATTTGCTATTTTTCATGCATTTACTGATTTTTTGAGCTAAATGACCCTGAAATTGAAAAGAACTACAAATGAACTCTGAAAAGGTTGAAAGTTGGTATGGTATCATCATTCACCCACATAGCATGTGCAAAAAAGTTGAGAGGGTTACGGCAAAAACTGGATGCACTTCGTTACAAATGGCAATCTCTTTCGAAGTATCAGGGTTTTGGGCTAAAACTCATCTATTCAAGCATTTCATTTTTTTAAACTTATTTCAACTCCAAAAATTTTGTGCGTTCAGTATGCACCATTCGAAGCCACGTCATCATTTTTCAACCCTTTCGACTTCATTTGCTATTTTTCATGCATTTACTGATTTTTTTATCTAAATGACCTCTGAAATTGAAAGAACTACAATGACTCTGAAAAGGTGAAAGTTGGCATGGTATCATCATTTCACCCACATAGCATGTGCAAAAAAGTTGAGAGAGTTACGGCAAAAACTGGATGCACTTCGTGTACAAAATGGACAATCTCTTTCGAAGTATCAGGGTTTAGGCTAAAACTCATCTATTACAAAGGCATTTCATTTTTTAAAACTTATTTCAACTCCAGACTTTTTATGCATTCAGTATGCACCATTCGAAGCCACGTCATCAATTTTCAACCCTTTCTGACTTCATTTGCTATTTTTCATGCATTTACTGATTTTTTTGAGCTCAATGACCCTGAAATTGAAAAGAACTACAAATGAACTCTGAAAAGGTTGAAAGTTGGCATGGTATCATCATTTCACCCACATAGCGTGTGCTAAAAAGTTGAGAGGGTTACGGCAAAAATTGGATGCACTTAGTGTACAAAATGGACAATCTCTTTCGAAGTATCAAGGTTTCGGACGAAAACTCATCTGTTACAAAGGCATTTCATTTTTTTAAATAACCTAAGAATTTCCAAATCGAATATAATGATAAAACACACTAATATTAAACAGCAGAAAAAAAGAATCACTGAAAAATCTATTTTTAAAGTAAAGTTATTCACAAACTAGTGATTCACACAAATTTCAAATAATTCAAATTTGAAAACTACTGGCACTAACAGAAAGTTTATAATTTTTTTACCTAAAGCAAAAAGATTCACTTAGAAACTCTAAATAAAGCAAAAAACAACTCAGAAACAAAAGAAAATAAATAAAGCACAAAACAAAAAAATAAAAAATAAATAAATTAAAAAGAAGCCCGCCTACTCGGCCGCCACGGCCTGCATACGACTAGAAACCCAACCTCTAGTTTGGCCAGGACGCAGGCCTGCGCGGCCCAGTAGGCCCAACAGGGCAGCTTAGATTCAATAGGCCCACAAAGGCCTGCTTAGAGAGGAGTTCGATACAGCTGCAGCGGTGGGGCTTATAAACCGCTCCGAACCCCCTTCGCTTGGCGAGGTGGGACTAAACATTGACGCGCACCTCGCCTAGCAGTGCACCACCTTTAGTCGCGGTTGGTGGCTCCAACCGCGACTAAAGACCCCCCTTTAGTCCCGGTTGGAGCCACCAACCGCGACTAAAGGTGGTGCGCTTCCCGCCGATTCGGCTGGCCAAAAGTGACCTTTAGTCCCCATTGGTGGCTCCAACCAGGACTAAAGGGGGGTGCATATATATAGACCACTTCAAAATTTTCAGTTTCTCTGCTTTCTTCGACCTCTTCGGCATCGCCGTGCCGTCGCCATCTCGCCTCCCCGACGCCAGAGCTCGTCACTGCCCCCGACGCCGCCCGCGCCCCTCCTCCCCGAGCCCGGCCCGACGCCACCCGGGACGCCGCCCGCGCCCGGTCCTCTGGCCCTGAGCTCCTCGCTGCGCCGCCGACACCATCGCCGCCCCCGACTCGCCTCGCCATCGCCCCATCGCCCTACTGTGAGCTCCCCCCTCTTCCTCGCCCCCTGTGCCGCCATGGCCGGCCCCGAGAGCCCACACACACACATATGCATGAACACACACACACTTTCTTAAGTTAGATGATTTATATGTATTTTTGTATGTTTTAGTATATATGTATAGCAATTTTGACATTTTTCAGAAGAATTTTGACTTTTTTTACTAGATGATTAGATGTATAGAAAAAAGTTAAGAAATTTTGACATTTGAGGAATTTTTACATTTTGATCCAATATGTATAGAAATTAGAATATATATATGTATGAATACAATGTATAGAAAAAAGTTGATGAATTTTGACATTTGATCCGATGTATAACAATTAGTATTTGCAAAAGTTGCATATTTTAATGTTGTATTTGCAAAAGTTTGTTATGTATTTGCAATTAACTAGTATATGTATATGTATACAATAGATTCTCTTAGTCCTTTAATAAGGGATTTATCAAGAATGCCCCCATTATGGATGTGCACAAGTTGATCCAATTTTTTTCTGATCTCATCTACGTACCCTTCTATATGTCACGTTGTCTTGTGTCAAAGTATTGAAGAAATCCATGCATGGCTTCATCATTAGCCGGAAGTAACAGGCGCATGATGGTACGAAGCTCTCCAAAGTTGTTTTGGAACGGAGTTCCTGATAGGATAATTCGCTTTTTGGTACAAAGTTTAGCAAAGGCCTTCCAAATAGCGATATTCGGAAGGCTCTTGCTGAACATCGTACCAAAAAGCTAATTATCCTATCCGGGACTCCGTTCCAAAACAACTTTGGAGAGCTTCGTACCATCATGCACCTGTTACTTCCGGCTAATGATGAAGCCATGGTTTTTTGAATCCTTTGACATTAGACAATGTGACACATATAGAAGGGTAGATGAGATCAGGAAAAATATGGACCATTTTCTGCACATCCAGAATGGTGCCATTTTGTTAAATCCCTTAAAGGTTAAGAGAATCCATTATGATTCCGAATCTTGTTCCTAGCCAGGGACTAAAGGTTCCTCGATCGTATATAAGAAATCACAATCCAAGCATTTAAAAATGTTAAATTTTCATAGAATTTGTTCTTGAGGTCAACGATGCCCGGCCTGCATCCTCGTCGTGGACTCATTTGCGATGACGTCCTGCTTTAGAGGTGCCATATCCGGGACTGGGCTCCGTCGGGCTAGCACTGGGAGGTGCTACCTTCAGGGGCACGCATCTTGGTGAGGAACCCGGGTCCCGTCGTCGACCCGGAGCTTCTTTGGTGGCGGGCACGTGGGCCACATTCGGTGCGGAGGCTAGCGTCCCCCGCGGAGGTGGTACGTCACCGTGTTAGGGAGGAGGACGAGCACGTATGTTGCTACATGGTTGCGTTGGACGTCAGGTTCTCCAATACCTGGCAGATTCTTCAGGGATCTCACCCGAGCTATGATCCTGTGATGGTTCCTTCTCTTTGGGTGTCCACCACGAGTGAACTAGATTATTTGATAATATTCGATCTGTATTAGCTAGTGATGTATTCGAGATAATATTTGAGACGATGTATTCGAGATTATATTATTTGATAATATTCGAGACGATGTATTCGAGATTATATTCGATGATGCATATTAATTATCTGGATTATTCGAGATGCATATTATCTACTATGATTCAGTTTTTCCTTATTGATTGCATGCATGCATTCTAATTGGAATACTAAATTGTTTTATCTTTCTTCTGGATTAGTTAAATAAAAGCTATGGACAATACCGGCAGAGAAGGAGAAGAGACTCTGTTCGACATCATACGCTCCCCGAGCCCAGATGGGAATGAAGAAGATGACGGCTCGCAATATCTGAACCCTACCGGTGAGGGTATGATATTTGATGAAGACAAACGAATAGATGAAGTCCAGAACAATGATGACGAAGGAAATATTGTTCTTCAAATAACAAAGACTGGTGAGGTATATTTATATAAGCAGGCATCTGGTGATCATCACATGTTTTAATTGATTTGTATATATATTAACGAATCAATCTTTCTTCTTTTAGCCCTCCGGATCGAGCAAATCTTCTACAAGCACGAGGACAGTTCGAGGCCCGGCCAAAAAGTTGAAGGATGGCGTAAAGTACAACATCGATGCCATCAAACCTAATGGCGAACCGCGCGAACCTAAGAAGAATGCGAGCAAGTTCATTCGTCAATGCGGAGTTATTGTCAGGGACCAAATCCTGATCTCTGTTCAAGAATGGAAAAAGCCAGCAAAGGAAGATCCAGATGTTACTTTTGTCGACCAAAGAGCAAAAGATCTGCTTTGGGAATCTCTCATGTCACATTTCACCCTACCAGATCATTTGACAGATGCAGGTCTGGAGAAAGTCAAGAACTGTGCTCTTAAGAAGATGGCGATAGCATTCAACAACCACAAGAAAAATATATGGGCCGCGTACGAAAAAGCAGGAAAGCAGACTCCAGAATTCAAGGGAACACTGGAGAAGGCAAGTGATCACTGGGACGCTTTTGTGAAATTCAAGGAATCGGAAGTAGCTCAGGAACGGTTGAGAATAAACAAGATTAATGCCGTGAAAAAGCAGTGGCACCATAAGCTGGGGCCAGGTGGCTACGAGGTGGCCCGGCCTAAGTGGGATCTCGCTGAGCAAGAGATGATGGATGCAGGAATCACTCCAGTTACATTGAGCTGGCCCCCCAGGTGTAGGACTTGGTTCTATGCGCATGGGGGGAAGTTGGACCCAAAGACAGGCGAGGTTTTGGAGCGGGCAAGTCTTAAAGGAGCCACCGACAGTTTACTTGTTGCAATAGAAGAGGCTCAAACGGGGGTGTTCACGCCCAACAGAGAGAACGATGAGCTTACGTGCGCCCTAAAGAATCCTGAACACCCGGGAAGAACACGAGGCAAAGGCGTTGTTCCGTGGTTTGAGGGGTTTGCGGACTGGAACACGGACTACAGAAGTCGTGCGAGAAAGAAGCAGCAGGAGGAGCAGAAGAGGAAGCTAGAGGAGGAGCAGAGGAAGTAGGAAGCAGACCGCCTTTGCATCGTAGAATCAAAGCACGCGGAGTTGGAACTCGCTTTAAGCGGCAACAGTAGCAGATCGACTCACTTAGCCAGGAAAGGGGGTCTCAGCAGCGGCAGCAGCTAGCGGATCCAGCATTGGATAGCACCGTCCCATCCATGCCGAGAAGCAGCGTGGGTTCCGCCCCGAGTGATGATGCACTGCTGGATAGATACCCTGTGGATGATATCATAGATACGACAACTTGTGAGCTAGACTTTAAAATGAAGAACATATCCATGAAGGTGGCGTACGGCTATGCTTATACAAATCCCCCTGAAGCAACCTTCCATTGTAATCCGATTCCAGCTGGCTATGCTCGTGTCGAGGTTGATGAAGTGGTGGCAGGATATTCGGGGCTAGAGCTTGACATTCCTGGAGGTGACGACGAGCACACACTGGGAGAGGCCATACATCATATCATTCTATGGAGAAAGGATTGCATCGTCTTTCCAAGGCCACCGACACTGCGTCAGCTGGCTCGTCCTCCAAGTCCGCCACCACATCAGCAGACTCCCGCTCCTCCAAGTTTGCCACCGCGTCAGCAGACTCCTGCTCCCCCAAGTCCGCCACCGCGTGAGCCCACTCCTCCTCCTCCAAGTCCGGCACAGCGTCAGCCGACTCCTCCTCCTCCAAGTCCGGCACTGCGTCAGCCGACTCCTCCTCCAAGTTAGGCACCGCGTCAGCTGTCTCCGCCGCCTCAGCGGGCTTCGCCGCCTAAGCAACAGCAGAAGAGAAGTGCCGCAGCTATGACGGCTAGCAGTACAACAGGAGGCAAGAAATACAAATATGGTCCAAGCCTCAAGCCTCTTCCGAGGTTGCCTTACCACTTGACTAAAGAGGAAAATGAAGCCGAAGTCGCTGCCCAAGTGAAGGCCCATTTTGGACCGAAACCACCCCCGCCGCCAGAGGAGAAAGTACCTGAGCATGTCATTCAGCACTTTATTGATATGGTTCAACCAACTGTCAAGCATATAGACTCAGACTATAAGCGCCAAATCAAGAAGTCATATCAAGCACAAAAAAAGAAGGAGTCGAGCTCTAGCTCGAGCCAAGCAGCTACCAAAAAGCAGGAAAATTATTCCCCAGCTGGGAGAACAGGCGGTGCAGTCGATCTCCCCGCTCATTGTACAAACACATGTGAGTACCGGCGCTGATCAGCTGGTAATAACCGACGATCATAGAAGGTAGGCTGAAGAGGCCGGTGTCATTGTAGAACAACTCCTAAGCATCGAGGACTTTGAAACGTTTAAAGAGGAGGAACTACAATGGAAATATGTCCGCGGCCAACCTATGGTCAAGCCTGAGCAGATCCCATGGCTATCAACGAGAATGTATGAATTGCATCAATGGTACATGAGAGAAGTAAAGACTACCGATCGAGAGTCCCTCATGGTGAGTGTCAAGGCAGAGCATTACTTCCATGAAAAAGATCTGTGGGTTGAGTTTCAAGAAATGTTTCAGTTATTCAATCAAGACGCACTCGACAAATCTATCGTCAGTTGCTATTGTCTGTAAGTGATTTCTTTCTGTAATTTAAGTCTCTAGCTAGCTGTAGTGCTCGTTCATTACCTGTAATTATCCTCACTATATTCTTTTCTGTGGTATTATGTAGAATGAAGATGTATGAAATGAAAAAAGCTGGACGCTATGGCATTGGGTTCATTGACCCAAATACCATTAATGAAAAGATATGGTTACAAGAATATGATCGACCATACACAGAGAAAACCTTGCTACAGTTCTTGAAGCACCTAAATACCCAACCAGAAATACTACTTCCTTATTGTTGGGGAACGTAGTAATAATTAAAAAATTTCCTACTTGTCACCAAGATCAATCTAGGAGATGCTAGCAACAAGTGAGAGGGAGTGCATCTTCATACCCTTGAAGATTGCTAAGCGGAAGCGTTACAAGAACGCGGTTGATGGAGTCGTACTAGCGGCGATTCAAATCGCGGAAGATCCGATTCAAGCGCCGAACGGACGGCACCTCCGCGTTCAACACACGTACAGCCCGGGGACATCTCCTCCTTCTTGATCCAGCAAGGGGAGAGGAGAAGTTGAGGGAGAGCTCCGGTAGCACGACGGCATGGTGGCGGTGGAGCTCGTGGTTCTCCGGCAGAGCTTCGCTAAGCATTACGGAGGAGGAGTAGTAGGAGGGGGAGGGCTATGCCAGGGGCAAGGGGTGCAGCTCCCATGCACCTCCCCACTATATATAGGGGTGGAGGGGCCTGGTTTCTTGCCCTCCAAGTCCATTGGGGCGTTGGCAAAGGTGGGAGGAAAGAAATCCCATCCTTTCCCTTCCCCACTGATTGTTATCCCCCCTTTTTAGGGATCTTGATCTTATCCCTTCGGGATATGATCTTATTCCTTCTAAGGGGGGATCTTGGTGCGCCTTGACTAGGGGTGTGGGGCCTTGCCCCCACTACCCACATTCATGTGGGTCCCCCCATGCAGGTGGGCTCCACTCCAAAACCTTCTAGAACCTTCCCGGTACAATACCGAAAAATCCCGAACATTTTCCGGTGGCCAAAATAGGACTTCCCATATATAAATCTTTACCTCCGGACCATTCCGAAACTCCTCGTGACATCCGGGATCTCATCCAAGATTCCGAAAAACTTTTGGTAACCACATACAATTCCCATTACAACTCTAGCGTCACCGAACCTTAAGTGTGTAGACCCTACGGGTTCGGGAACCATGCAGACATGACCGAGACACCTCTCCGGCCAATAACCAATAGCGGGATCTGGATACCCATATTGGCTCCCACATGTTCCATGATGATCTCATCGGATGAACCATGATGTCGGGGATCCAATTAATCCCGTATACAATTCCCATCCGGGATCTCCGCTTATTCCGCAGCTCCTGTTTTGAGTTACAAATGTGAGCAACCGCACCGGTTTCAAATGCCCAGGAGCTACTACGAGCGCTGGTAAGGTACACATCAATAACATGTATATCATATATACCTTTGGCGTTGCCGGCCTTCTTATCCGCTAAGTACTTGGGGCAGTTCCGCTTCCAGTGACCATTTCCCATGCAATAAAAGCACTCAGTCTCAGGCTTGGGTCCATTCTTTGGCTTCTTCCCGGCAACTGACTTACCGGGCGTGGCAACTCCCTTGCCGTCCTTCTTGAAGTTCTTCTTACCCTTGCCTTTCTTGAAACTAGTGGTCTTATTCACCATCAACACTTGATGTTCCTTTTTGATCTCCACCTCCGCTGATTTCAGCATTGAATATAACTCAGGAATGGACTTCTCCATCCCTTGCATATTGTAGTTCATCACAAAGCTCTTGTAGCTAGGTGGAAGCGATTGGAGGATCATGTCAATGACCGAGTCATCTGGAAGATTAACTCCCAGCTGAGACAAGCGGTTGTGCAACCCAGACATTTTGAGTATATGCTCGCTGACAGAGCTGTTTTCCTCCATCTTACAACTGTAGAACTTGTCGGAGACTTCATATCTCTCGACCCGGGCATGAGCTTGGAAAACCATTTTCAGCTCTTGGAACATCTCATATGCTCCATGTTGCTCAAAACGCTTTTGGAGCCCCGGTTCTAAGCTGTAAAGCATGCCGCACTAAACCAGGGAGTAATCATCACTACGCGACTGTCAGGCATTCATAACGTCTTGAGTTGCTGGGAAAATGGGTGCGTCACCTAGCGGTGCTTCAAGGACATATGCTTTCTTGGCTGCTATGAGAATGATCCTCAAGTTATGGACCCAGTCTGTATAGTTGCTACCATCGTCTTTCAGCTTGGTTTTCTCTAGGAACGCGTTGAAGTTGAGGGCAATATTAGCGTGGGCCATTAGATCTACAAGATAGGTTGTAAAGACAATTTTAGACTAAGTTCATGATAATTAAGTTCATCTGATCAAATTATTTAATGAACTCCCACTCAGATAGACATCCCTCTAGTCATCTAAGTGATACATGATCCAAATCGACTAGGCCGTGTCCAATCATCACGTGAGACGGACTAGTCATTAACGGTGAACATCTCCATGTTGATCGCATCTACTGTACGACTCATGTTCGACCTTTTGGTCTCTCGTGTTCCGAGGCCATGTCTGTATATGCTAGGCTCGTCAAGTCAACCTAAGTGTTTCGCTTGTGTAAATCTGGCTTACACCCATTGTATGCGAATGTTAGAATCTATCACACCCGATCATCACGTGGTGCTTCGAAACAAAGAACCTTCGCAACGGTGCACACTTAGGGGGAACACATTTCTTGAAATTTTTAGTGAGGGATCATCTTATTTATGCTACCGTTGTTCTAAGAAAATAAGATGTAAACATGATAAACATCACATGCAAATCATAAAGTGACATGATATGGCCAATATCATCTTGTGCTTTTGATCTCCATCTTCGAGGCACGGCATGATCACCATCATCACCGGCATGACACCATGATCTCCATCATCATGATCTCCATCATCGTGTCTTCATGAAGTTGTCTCGCCAACTATTACTTCTACTACTATGGCTAACGGTTAGCAATAAAGTAAAGTAATTACATGGCGTTTACATTGACTCGCAGGTCATACAATAAATTAAGACAACTCATATGGCTCCTGCCGGTTGTCATACTCATCGACATGCAAGTTGTGATTCCTATTACAAGAACATGATCAATCTCATACATCACATATATAATTCATCACATCCTTTTGGCCATATCACATCACATAGCATACCCTGCAAAAACAAGTTAGATGTCCTCTAATTGTTGTTGCATGTTTTACATGGCTGCTATGGGTTTCTAGCAAGAACGTTTCTTACCTACGCAAAAGCCACAACGGTGATATGCCAATTGCTATTTACCCTTCATAAGGACCCTCTTCATCAAATCCGATCCGACTAAAGTGGGAGAGACAGACACCCGCTAGCCACCTTATGCAACAAGTGCATGTCAGTCGGTGGAACCTGTCTCACGTAAGCGTATGTGTAAGGTCGGTCCGGGCTGCTTCATCCCACAATGCCGCCGAATCAAGATAGGACTAGTAACGGTAAGCAAATTGAAAAAATCATCGCCCACAACTACTTGTGTTCTACTCATGCATGGAATCTACGCATAGACCTAGCTCATGATGCCACTGTTGGGGAACGTAGTAATAATTCAAAAATTTCCTACGTGTCACCAAGATCAATCTAGGAGATGCTAGCAACAAGTGAGAGGGAGTGCATCTTCATACCCTTGAAGATCGCTAAGCGGAAGCGTTACAAGAACGCGGTTGATGGAGTCGTACTCGCGGCGATTCAAATCGCGGAAGATCCGATTCAAGCGCCGAACGGACGGCGCCTCCGCGTTCAACACACGTACAACCCGGGGACATCTCCTCTTCTTGATCCAACAAGGGGAGAGGAGAAGTTGAGGGAGAGCTCCGGCAGCACGACGGCATGGTGGCGGTGGAGCTCGTGGTTCTCCGGCAGAGCTTCGCTAAGCACTACGGAGGAGGAGGAGTAGGAGGGGGAGGGCTGCGCCAGGGGCAAGGGGTGCAGCTCCCATGCACCTCCCCACTATATATAGGGGTGGAGGGGGCTGGTTTCTTGCCCTCCAAGTCCATTGGGGCGTTGGCAAAGGTGGGAGGAAAGAAATCCCATCCTTTCCCTTCCCCACCAATTGTTATCCCCCCTTTTTAGGGAACTTGATCTTATCCCTTCGGGATATGATCTTATTCCTTCTAAGGGGGGATCTTGGTGCGCCTTGACCAGGGGTGTGGGGCCTTGCCCCCACTACTCACGTTCATGTGGGTCCCCCCATGCAGGTGGGCCCCACTCCGGAACCTTCTAGAACCTTCTCGGTACAATACCGAAAAATCCCGAACATTTTTCGGTGGCCAAAATAGGACTTCCCATATATAAATCTTTACCTCCGGACCATTCCGGAACTCCTCGTGATGTCCGGGATCTCATCCGAGACTCCGAACAAATTTTGGTAACCACATACAATTCCCATTACAACTCTAGCGTCACCGAACCTTAAGTGTGTAGACCCTACGGGTTCGGGAACCATGAAGACATGACTGAGACACCTCTCCGGCTAATAACCAATAGCGGGATCTGGATACCCATATTGGCTCCCACATGTTCCACGATGATCTCATCAGATGAACGACGATGTCGGGGATCCAATTAATCCCGTATACAATTCCCTTTGTCCAATGGTATGTTACTTGCCCGAGATTCGATCGTCGGTATCCCTATACCTTGTTCAATCTCGTTACCGGCAAGTCTCTTTACTCGTTCCGTAACAGATGATCCCGTGGCTAACTCCTTAGTCACATTGAGCTCATTATGATGATGCATTACCGAGTGGGCCCAGAGATACCTCTCCGTCATACAGAGTGACAAATCCCAGTCTCGATTCGTGCCAACCAAACAGACACTTTCGGAGATACCTGTAGTGCACCTTTATGGTCACCCAATTACGTTGTGACGTTTGATACACCCAAAGCATTCCTACGGTATCCGGGAGTTGCACAATCTCATGGTGTAAGGAAATGATACTAGACATTAGAAAAGCTCTGGCAAACGAACTACACGATCTTGTGCTATGCTTAGGATTGGGTCTTGTCCATCACATCATTCTCCTAATGATGTGATCCCGTTATCAACGACATCCAATGTCCATGGTCAGGAAACTACAACCATCTATTGATCAACGAGCTAGCCAACTAGAGGCTCACTAGGGACATGCTGTGGTCTATGTATTCACACATGCATTACGGTTTCCGGTTAATACAATTATAGCATGAACAATAGACAATTATCATGAACAAGGAAAAATAATAATAACCATTTTATTATTGCCTCTAAGGCATATTTCCAACACTTAAAACTTCGGGTGAGTGACACTGTCTTGTACTACAAATTCTGTTTTTTCTTACTAGATGTTAATAAGTGTAGTTGATGAGTTATGCACAAGCCCGTTTAATTATACAAACGTGTGCGCATGCAGTTTTCACTGGATCCTGCTAATCATTGAAGTTGACGAGGGAAAAGTTCAAGTACTGGACTCACTACTTAAAGACATTAATGACTACGCAATCATGAGGGGGATGGTCGACAGGTAATTTCAATCATTATCGAACTATATGTCGGCCTCTTTAGTTCATTTCCTGATATCAACTAATTAATAACTCCTTTATTCATTTTCTTTGCCGGTGGGCAGGGCTTGGGAAAAGTTCATCAAACAGGTTGAAGGCCCATGGAAACAAAAGCTGAAATGGTGTCGACCCAAGGTAATTAATTAAGTAGTACTAGCTAGCTACCATCTCTTTAATTCTAGTTTCAATACCATTATCATGCTTGATTAATTATTATCTGATTGAATTCTATTCTCGTAAAGGCCCTGAAGCAGGCGCCGGGGAATAATTTATGTGCATACTATGTTTGCGAGAACATTCACATGATGATGTCCGAAAGGAGCAGAAATGATAGACACCAATGGGTACGTTTGCCAGAACACTATTCATAATTTTTACATCATTATCTAATATATATACACACAACTAATACATGCATATTGATCTCCCTCTTTAAAGATGAGGGAGGTGCGGGAGAAGCTCCTACTAGAGGATCACGTCCGAGCAATTCAAGAGGAAATAGCGGGATTTTTGCTCGACCAGGTCATAGTTCCCAAAGGAGAATACCATTACAAGCTGTAATGCCTCCATGTAATGATCTGCAAATTGTAGGAGAAATTGTATATACCAAATTGTATATATATATGTGTATGTGAATGGTCGTGTGAGAAATTTGACGATATATATGATCGGTTCTACGAGAAATTCTATTTATATATATGCATAACATGTACAATATGTAGTAGCGTAAAATATGTTTGAAATGAAAAAGAATTAAATGGAAAACACAAAACTAAAAGGAAAATAAATCATAAACCCCTAAACCTTTTAGTCCCGGTTGGTGTAACCAACCGGGACTAAAGGCCCCCAGCCCCCCGGCGCGGGCTCGTGCCATGTGGTGGGCCTTTGGTCCCGGTTCCTGATGAACCGACACTAAAGGGGGGGCCTTTAGTTCCCACCCTTTAGTGCCGGTTGCAGAACCGGCACTAAAGGTCCTTACGAACTGGGATAATAGCCCGATTCTACACTAGTGATGTATCATGTTCATCCTTGCTAAGTAACCTGTAATTGCCATGCTGTTGTTTGTCTTGATTGCTTTGGTTGCTGTGAGCTTGAGAGTACATTCAATGTACTGACCTGGCATGTCATGCCAGTTTGCAGGTCATGCCTTGTCTGCTTGCTTGTTTGCCGAGGATCTTGAGTTTGCGAGCTAGGATAAACGTTCCAGCCAGAGTCCCTGCGAAGTGGAGTCCATCGTCGTCATCGCAGTTCCACTGCTAGAAGTTATTCCGCTGCTATGTGTTGTTCTGCTGCTTGCATAGAGCAACCTTGGCAGGCGTAGTGTCGTCATGCCGATGTAATCCCCTTGTACCCCTACCGATTGTAATAAAGAGCTGATTTGTTCTATGCCAAGCAGTGCCATATTCCAGAGACTTACCTCGATCTCTGGGCTGGAATACAGGGTGTTCTGGTCTCTCTGAGTCGGGGTGCCACAACGGTTGGTATCGGAGCAGGTCTGGTTGTAGGATGCCCTAGTCTGCGTGAGCATTAGAAAGCGGTAGTATAGAGTCTAGTCAGTTTGTTGCATTTGGTTGTTGCATTTGTTTGCCGCATAGCATGCATATAGACTCATTATCTTGTCACTAACGGTTAATCTTGTGAGTGTAGGTGGCATCGGTTTCGATCCACTACCTGCACCCCTCCAGTTTTGCATACCTGCTCTTCGGTGTTTGGCGTCATCTCTGTCCCAGCGGAGTGATGCCGAGGTACCAAGTGTTCCAGACACCATTTTCGGGTATCACATCCTTATCCTTCCACCAGTCACCCCTATCGTTTCGGTGATAGCCATGTTTCTATCCCGAATCGTGCCTTTCGACTCGCCACTTCGACAACCCTTACTGATCTTTGCTATCAGAAAAGGGCAATGCCAGCAAGCCCAGTTTTCCACCCCTATCCTACCCTGTCATCCTATTCTTTGGACATGTACGGTTTCCCTTCCGTACACTTGATGATTATGTGGTCGTGACTTCCAAGTTCCGCCACATGATCACCAAGTCTGTCCTCACCTCCATGTCCGTCCAGATGCAACCGGTGTTAAGCCAGCGCTTGGTGTAACCTTGTTTACACCAACTCTTTCCACAATGACAAACCCAAGAGATAGTAAATAATGTTCAAATGCGATAGGGTATTAATGTTGAAACACAAGTAACTGATATATCCAAAGATGTTCTTAAAGAACAAATCATTTATCAATTGGAAATACTCTATAAAGTCTATAGAGATACTACTGAGGGTGTGCACTTACCGGCAGGAGTCAATCTCCAAGAAGTAAGCACACATCTATTTTTTGTAGACGAGAGAGTGAACCTTCTAAACAGTATCTACTGTGATCTTATTGCAAAGGGAACTGGAAGTGAATACTTTGGCCAAGTTATACAATTTCTTCTGGGATAGCTTGTTGTGGGGCTTTCTAAAGGGTCGTTCTGAGAGTGGTCTCTTTTCTTTAAGGTTGCATATATTGTCGAAGAAGGGAGGGATCCAGGCCAGGTCTAAAAGTGCTGAGTTGGGTTTGGGACAAGATCAGGAAATAGTGCATCTTATATAGTGGGTGCCAACTTGATTGCTGCTGGGATTGCTTGATAGGAAACTTTGATTGATACGAGCAGATGTGAATGAATTGAAATAGTCAATAGTGGTGATATGATCCTGGTATCTACACTCAGATCTACTTCTGCTACCGAGACTACTGCTACTGTAAAAGCATCAGGAACGTGTCAATTCACTGAATAAAGTGCTCTTTTCATTGATTTATGGATGAAATCACGAAAAAGAGAAGGAACCACCGATTCTGCATCAAAAACAGGGGTTCTGGAGCCAGTTTCTCAAATCGTAAGTAGATCCAATCCAGGGTAGTTGATAAGTGAGGTTCTCCGGTCGAATGCAAATAAGCCAGAGCGTATCTCTTGTTTCGAGGAAGAAACAAACATCCTGGTCTCAATAGATCTTGATTCTATGCATGCGTCAGACACATCACGAGCCGGAACAAACGAGTGCTTTCAACTCACGAGCCGGAACAAACGAGTGCTTTCAACAATAAGCAATACCCGAGCTTCCTTCTACCAACCAGGATTCCGATACCAATTCCAATCTGGCACAACACAAGGAAGTAGCGCACCAGAAGAACCAATACGAGAACCCTTCCTTCCAGCCAGAATCCATCTTTCTTGTCCTTTGCATTCGAGGAATGGGATCTGCCTTGTGGCAACAAAAGCTATTTGTTCGAGTCAAGCAAGCGGGCAGTCAGCTAAGAATACTGGAAGAGAACTCTCTAGCCCTGCACTTAAACTAGACTAGAAATCTGAAAAAACACTAGTTTGGGCCCATAGCGAAATAGAGTTTTTCTTCTCCGCGGACTCCCCATGCTTGGCGCCATAGGCTTTAGGACTTTTGGCACTAGGGAATCATACTTTGATCAGATCCGTGGACAGACAAGAGAAGGAGTCAGAAGGGCAGGTTCTCTTTCATCCGTCTTTTCTAGGTGCGCATCTCCATCTACTAAAAGTAGGGGTGGTTGCCATAGATAGATTGGGTCATTCGTAACCTGAGCAATAACCGATGCTACTACAGCAATAACGGAAATAACCGATGCTACAGCAGAAACTACAGCTATACGTGGCGGCCCCACACGTAGCTTTGTTTAACAAGCATCACCCTTCCTTTCTTTTCAAATGCTTCCTCAGTCAATCAGCAGCTTATTCGATTCCTATTCTTATTAAACATCTGATATAGATGGTGGGAACAATGAAGTAGATTCTTCATCTGTAGGTTGCAATCCATATGATTTATTTTCTCGATCTCCTGCTTGTGTTTCACCTCGCACCTAAGCATCACGTTCCTAGGGACAGAGACATCTGCGCTCTAAGGCAATCATAGTACTACCAGCATGGTTACATCGTTCTGCGGGCAAGCTTCAACTTCAAAGTCACCTGATTTGGCACCAGCCAAAGGAGTAGGAACAGCAGCTGGGGAAGCACCATTACCATCCATGGGATGCTTTGTGAACAGCCCCCTCTGTTCAATACCGATACCTGTCAGATTCCATAGCTGATGAATCTCTTTCTTTTTCCACTCTTTCCCCGTCATGCAAGACGCTTTTCTGGCACAAACCTAGTAGTTATTTGTCCTGCTGATCTTGGGTGAACTGATGACACTGATGCTCCAAGACCAAGAGTTTTCACAGCCAAAGCTATTGAAGCTGCTCCCTCCCATGAATCACAGCTTTCTGGACGCACTGCTTGAACACCATGGAGCAAGATAGAGAAAAAACTCCTATCCCAGTTGATCGAGCTGAACCAACCCACCGCCGAGCAGGTGCATCAGCCTCTTCTTTCTAGTTTCCGACAGGGCTACCCGCACTAGCCTCTGACCTCTACTCCAAAACCTGAACTTCACAGATCCGAAGCCTAAACCTTCACTACTTCCATCACTTCACAGAGCAGGTCTTGCTTTCAAACTTGCTTTCGGGTTAAGTGCAGAAAATCAATTCAATATTCCTGTCATTGAGGATCTATTAGATGAGCTACATGGTGCACAACTGTTTTCCAAACTTGATTTGAGATCAGGTTATCATCAGATAAGAATGAGAAGAGAAGACATTCATAAATTTTAGGACATATTTTTGTCATTATGAATACTTAGTGATGCCATTTGGACTCAATAATGCACCTGCTACCTTCCAATCTTTAATGAATCATGTTTTTGCTCCGGAAATACCTTTTGGTATTCTTTGATGATATTCTGATATATAGCAAGACCAAACAAGCTCATCTCAAGCATCTCAAGTTAGTCCTGGACATTCTAAGGTCATAAAAACTATATGCTAAGATTAGCAAATGCAGTTTTCCTGTCCCTCAAGTGGAGTATTTAGGGCATGTTATCTAAGGATAGGGTCTATCTACAGACCCCCAGAAAATAGTTGCCATCAAAGAATGGCCAGCACCTAAGACTATCACTCAGTTGAGGAGCTTTCTTGGTATGGCTGCAGAAAAAGAAGATTTGTCAAGAATTATGGGATCAATTCTAGGCCACTTCATGACTGTCTAAAAAAAGATTCATTCCAGTGGTCAGATGCTCAAATTGAGGCCTTCACAACATTGAAGAATTGTCTGGTCACTGCTCCTGTTATGGCTTTGCCTGATTTGACCCTACCATTTACTTTTTAAACAGATGCATCAGGTCAAGGTATTGGTTCTGTCCTCATGCAACAAGGCATACCAATTGCTTATTTCAGTAAAACCCTTGGACCCAGAAATGCAGCTATGTCAACTTATGATAAGGAGAAGCTTTAGCTATTTTTGAATCCTTGAAGAGATGGCGCCACTACTTTCTTGGTTCCCAATTCTTTTATTGATCAAAACTGATCAACAGAGCCTTAAATACATCACAGAACAAAAAGTCTCTGAGGGCATCCAGCACAAGCTTATGTTAAAATTGCTTGAATTCAATTACAAGATTGAATACAAAAAAAAGAAAACAAGGTTGCAGATGCTTTGAGCAGAAGAGATTCTCTTATGATGGCAGTCACTGTAGTTACTCCTGCTTGGGCTTCAACTGTAGAAACCAGCTACACTAATGATGATCACTACAAATCTCTGCTTGAGAAGCTCACTGTATCAGCCAATGCAGCACCCCCTTATACTCTTCATTCTGGCATTTTGAGATATAAAGGAAGAATATATGTGGGATCAGATGCTGTTCTTAAACACCAAATCATTGATTCACTTCACAACTCTCCCATAGGAGGCCATTCAGGCATTGTGGCTACTTATCAAAGGGTAAAAAAGCTATTTTATTGGCGCCAGGCCAGGAGATTGAAACTTTTCTACATGAGTGTGCAGTTTGCCAAAGAGTTAAGGGAGAGCATTGCCACTACCCTGGTCTCCTAGATCCACTGCCATTACCTACTTCTGCTTGGACTGACATCTCCCTGGATTTCTTTGAGGGTCTTCCCAAATCATTGGGCAAAGAAGTCATATTGTTGGTGGTGGACAGGTTCACTAAATATTCTCATTTCATTCCCCTTGCTCACCCTTATACAGTACAATCAGTCTCTCATGCTTTCATGGATAATGTTTTTAAGTGGAATGGATTGCCAAAGTCAATAGTCTCTGATAGAAACTGGATATTCACAAGTAACATGTGGCAGGCCTTCTTCAAAGCACTGCAAGTGAAATTGAGGTATAGCTCTGCCTATCACCCACAATCAGATGGCCAGACAGAACGTGTGAATCAGTGTGTGGAAAATTACTTGCGTTGCATGGTTTTTCAGCAACCAAGGAAGTGGGCTAGTTTGGATCAAGCAAATGCCACTTGGGAGGATGCCGACTTCATCAAAGGTCTCTTTCCGGAGTTCTATACAGCTCCTATTTGTGGTTGGTGCCCTAATTCCAACACTTGACAATGCTTTGGGGGAGGTATTGTCATATCTGAAGATTACTGTACCTAACTCTCGATTGAATTCAGAGTGCTGCCTTTACTTCATCTGCCGTGAACGGAGCCAAGAGGCTTGCGTTCATTTCTTCAGTTACTCGCCTGTTTACTTTCCCCAGTAGCCCAGGGTCGGGAGCTAGGACTTCTGAGGTGAACAGTCCCTCAAAGTAACCCTGTATCAGAGATGCTAACTGGTCATTACCTTCGATCCTATTGCCGTTTGAGTCATTCAGAAACTTTATTATGTTCTTCTTTTTTCTCCGTTGCAAAATGATGTGATGAAAGAAGCTCGTATTTCGGTCTCCATGGCGGAGCCAATTAGCCCTTCCTCTTTGCAGCCATTAATCCGAGTGCAAACTCTCTCAATTAAGTGTTGGAAGCAGTCGCTCCTATCCACTCCTACCAGGGAGGGGAGCCCCAAGTATTTGTCAGTGAGCGATTCGGTGACAATATTCAGCAGGTTGCATACCTCTTGTCTGTCCCCCCTATCTGTCTAAGGGTCCTTGGTAAAACTCTCTTCATTGAAGGCAGTACGTGGGTATCCATCTTATCTACGGTCTGCGGGTCATCCACATGACCAAAACAAAGGGTACGAAAGCAGTGAAACCGATATATCTGTTGAAGGCGATCCCACCGGTCCTATTTATTAAGTTGCAATGGCGAGTATCTTTGGACCCCAAAGAGTTGTATAAGTTGGAAAATGGAGATTTGCCTGTGGCATTGGCCGTTGGGCAGCTAGCTATTGCATTTGAAGGCTCCACAGAAAGAACCCGCAGGTACTATTACGACAGGTGGCTTCGAATCCAGTTTGTTAGTCGTTTGCATCTCGGTTAACAAAAATAAGCTTGAATCCCTCCATTCGTAGATCAATCAGCTAAAGTTGTTAAAACAATGCCCCGGTAAAAAGGTAGCAGAAGGTCGTTCTTTCTTACTGGAAGTTGCACTCAGGTGCTGCCGTTTTAGAGCTAGGCGATATTCTCTGTGTAAACCAGTATCGTATCTGTTCGATATGGACCATTCTATAAGTATAGTCATTTCAGTCTTCCTCAAAGGATCTCCGATCTATTGTGCAACCTTCCCTTCGAAACCCACCCCACATGAATACTTCTACCCCTTATCACAGCTCCAATGCCCACAGGCATCTATCTCTAGCACAAATCTTTTACTGAAATCAGGGAGAACCAACACAGGGGCCTCAATTAAAGCTTGCTTGAGAACATCAAAGGATTGCTTTGGCTTGTCCACACAAATGGTACTCCTTTCTTTAACAAGTTTGTGAGAGGTCTCCTAATTATGTATATACAAGATGAGTCACATCTTGACCGGAGCCATGCGGAGCACAAAAAGTGAAGAGAAAGGATTTGTTCACCACTTTAAGCCAAAAGATAGAAATGAAAGCTGTTCCCATAGAATGAGATTAGATCCCGCAAGTGAGCTATTTATACCGAAGCTTACAAGAAGCAAAGTTGAAACGGGAGCTTTCCCACCACGGCATCCAACTCTTCTCTTCCGTAAGCAAAGGGGCTTTCAACGAGATAGGGAGCTGTACAATTTCACCCGTGGGTGGGGCTGGCTACGCTTGCTAGATTGGATAAAATATACGTGTCCTACGCTAGGCGGAATCGTTGTTTCACTCCTCCAAGCGTTCCTTGCCAATGGGTAAAGCCTTTATCTATCACTTCGGCCGGAGACATATTAATTACCTTTTTTATCCTGGGACCCTTGAAAGCTCGCTTCCCTTCCTGAACTGAGGGAAACCGGTGCCTGAGAGATCCGTTATCTGCAGTCTCTGAGCTTGATTGCACATCTTTTCCTGCTCATACATGTGTTTTTGCACGCTTGAGACCTCCTCTTTCGCTTGGCTATCCGAGGAAAGATGTCTTACGAGGTGGGTTGGACAACGTACGTAGTGAGCCTGCTGCTATCAGTGTGAAGATGAGCATCTATCTTTCTTTTCAGGATTTAGTGTGTGTGTGCTTTGTGCACACCACCACAGCATATTAGATCGCAATACCGGAGTTTACACGAGATTTGTGTGCTTAGGTATGCGTGCATATTATTATTGTGAGTAGCAGTAATATGTGATGTTGCTTGAAAATAATATTATTTGTATGCCTTGTGTGTTTTTGCTTTTGTCGCTTCTTTTGCTTCTTTCTTTGGGCCCTCGGTGTTGCCTCATTTTCCCCTTATTAAAGTTGCTCGTCAATCGACACCGAACCTGAAGACTCAGAAAGGAGTTCAAATATTTGAAAGCTCAGCTAAATAGTATGGAATTCTTAGCCGACTGCATTGTATTGGGAATAACTGGTCTGACTACAGAAGATATTCTGGCTTGATTATCAGCATCAAGACTACATCAGTGTGCAATCTTCACATTAGTAATGATGAAATCAACCGAAAGACAGATTGTGTGCAAGACCAACAGTATATATCAAGTCAAAGGTATGGTTCATATACAAGGTTGATTCTGCTATGAGTAAGATTTGAACCATGCTATACACTGGAAACCATTCAGAATGTACTATGAATTCAGTGCTCAGCAAGAAGGGTAGTTGAACAACCTTTTTCATATGAGTAATCGGTAGCAGAAATATTAAAAGGGTATATATATGGCATTCAGTCAGCATACCACAGTGAGAAACTTCTGGTATAATCAACTCAGCCTTCTCTCGCAAGCTACCAGAGAAGCTTACAATGCAAGCCTCCTTAGTCTTCCTCGGTACGATATGTTGATGACTTCTAGCACAAGGTACTCCTCCTTCCTCAATAAGTCACCGCAAAAACTTCTGGCATAAGAAATCGAGTCTTCCCCAGCAAGCCACTAAGGGGGGAAGCTTCTGAGGTACAGTACCCAATCTTCTTTAGCAAGTTGTCTGATGAAAGCTTCCAGCACAAGTCATCCAGTCTTCCTCAGCACGATACTCTCGATGTCTTCCAACACAAGCTGCCTAATCTTCTTCAGTACGGCACTAGTGCAAGATATTAAATAATGAGTTGGCAGCATATGGCAGTGCATCACAAGTCTCAGGTCTGCAACTGTTGGGTCAAAAGCAAGAATCAGACAGAACACAAGTACACCTCGGGAATTAGGTATTCCTATATACAGTGAGCATGTTGCCAAGTGCATACAAGACCCTTGTACCAGTGAGAATTCAAGGTAAGCATCCGACAACCTCACCGGTTATACCAGAGAAAGGAAGCCAGTGGGTGATGCAAGAATTGACAAGTCTTGAAGAAAGGTAACATTGAGACAACTATCTTGGCCAGTGATTATCAAGCACACGTGAGCCTGGCAGGTATCCCAAGACTCGAGACATGAACAAGGCCAAGGTATGATTGCCAAAATGGTGCATATGACAGCACCCACGGTCACATGAAGAATCAAGAGTATATTTGGTAATGCTCTTTCAAATAAAGGATCCAGACCAATAAAACAATAATGAAGGAGCACGATCGGCAATACAAGTATGATCATGGTTGCATGACCAACATGGTACCCCTGACAGTTTGAGTCAGTATCGATCACCATGAAGATACACCGAAGGGGTCTACTCCGTCTTGGTAAGGACCACATAACAAGGCAACCCACTTAGTCAACAAAATCTGCTCAGAACTGGCAGTATTATATATCCAAGTCTGTCATATCTGACCCAGGGACAGCTCAACATATTGACTTCAGCAACCGTGTTATGGCAGCACACAGCTTGCCATCCACATGAATACACCGACAGAATGAGTAATCCGGATGTTGAACGACAGTCTCATAGCGTGTGCCCTCACTTATGGTAATTGATTAAAGAGTAACCTATCATGGACAATATTCTTTTGCCCAAAACACCGCCAGTCAAGTCCGTGAATGTTATCGACACAAGGTGGTACACTTTTTGTCAGTCACGACAAGCGACAGTCAAATATTTGGTACGGACTGGATACTCAAGAAGGTGGAACCAGTCAAGATAATTCAGAAACTCCTACGAGAAGTCAAAATCCGTCAGGAGAACAGGTATGATTCACATCACTGTTTTGAACCCGGAGGACATGCATATATTCGAGCGACCCGATACCTGGATAGAAGAGATTCCTTTTTCCCCAAGGAGATGTACTCGAGGAATATTCTCGGTAATGGATACAAGAATCACACCCCCATCGAGAATCACTAGCAAGAAGGACACGTATGTCAATTATGATAATCTTTCGGACCTCAGCTAAGTCAGCAGATATGAAACAAATTGGATCCAGTGTGAATAGGAATATATGAGGTAAGTCAGATGTGGTGAAGCAAACCACCACAGAGCAAGGCAGTCAGTCAGATAAAATCCAGCGGGAACATAATATAAAGGGAACCCGAGTTGGAAACGGTTTCCTTGAGTAAGAATATTGGCTTCATCCCTGAGCAACCAAATCTCGAGGACGAGATTTCTTTAAGGGGGGAAGGTTTGTAACACCCTGGATTTTGGCTTTTTCTTTTTCCTTTGTTTTTCCTTGGATGATTGCTTTGATTTGTTTTTCTGTGGCTATGTGGTCTGAAAACTTGGGAAGAATATATCTTCCTGGGTTTCATAGTGGCTTGTCATGCTCTAAATCATCCCAAGACCTTGTCATTTCTCATCCTAGCCCAAATCCCAATATTCTTTTTATTGGGAATATTCCTTTTCTATTAAAGGAATAATTCTTTTTGCCCTAGGTTGTGAAGCAACCTATATTTCTGTCATTCATAAAATTCCCAAATAATTCTCATAAATTGTTTGGGTCATATCTTCCTCAAATATGTCAAAACCCTTCCTTGGCATCATCAAAGATAATTCACAAATATTTCTTTTCTCATCCTGCCTTAAGTGGCTTTTTGAGAAGGAAGTGTAATTTATCTTTGCTTGATTGACCCCAAACTTTTTGTACACTCTTTCCTATCCATATCATGGCCACATGCCAAAATTCAACTTAATTTTCCTAGTGAACCTTCCTCGGCAAATTTCCAAATTTCCTGTCTGAGGGAAGCCTTTGTGAAGGAAGTACTAGCTAGGTTAATCCAAATGAGTTGAAATTTTGCAAGGTCCTTTATATGATGAAATAATCACTCTCCTCCAAATTTTAGCTCATGTAATCACTCTATGTGAGCACACCATCAATTCTTGGTTTCTGGTCAGATTTTCAGGTTGTGAAGCAACTGTATTTTATATTGCTTCATTATTGCTGAAAATTTACCAGGACATGCTCCTACCCATATAAACCCTCTCCACCAAATTTGGGCTCAATTCATCAAGCCATTTCCCTCTACAATTTTTCCAAGATTCTGTCCAGAGAGCTACACTGTGAAGCAAGTACCATTTTGGTATTTCCAAATGGTATGAAAATTTTACAGTAGCTTCCTATTCTCAAATAACTCATCTCCTCCAAAATTCAGCTCAATCCAACTTGATATGTGACTGCTACTTCATACTTTGTATTTATGTACAGTATGGTGCATTCTACATCAAGTACCCTCTAGGCTACTCCGTTTGGGCTGATATTTTGCCAACACGGTCACCTTATCATGTGATCAAGCCATGCCAAAGCTCCGAGTCCATCTCCTGGCATGTGAGCCACACGAGGCAACAAACACTTTGCTGTTGATCTGCTTTCGAGCTAGGTGCTAATCTCCTCTTTGCCCCTGGGCTGAGTTGTTTCTTCCTTTGAACTCAGGGCAGTAAGGTCCATCTACTAGACAAGGTCGGACTGGCCAGAACGCACCGCGTATGCCAGTTCACGCGGTGACCACGGGGCAGATGAGCCAAATCTCGTGCTCTGCCGACCCCGCGCCCTGTAGCCACCTCTTTCCTCTTCGTCTCGACCTCCCTCCATGTCTAGTAGCTCCCCCGTGAGCCTCTGCATCGCTCTGTGCCCCTGCCCTGCCCTGTTTCACCGTTGTTTGTTCTCCGTCGAGCATGCCCGTGGCACTAGCTGCTCTGTCTTCTCCTTGGCATGTCGGCCGAGGCCTCTAGAGCGCTCCCAAGCCATCCCCTCGGCTATATATAGCACCCTCGTGGTCCTCCGCACCTCGCCGCACTCTCCTTTCCCCTCCCCGACCACCGGAGCACCACTTATCCTCCTCGACCGCCGCGGCCATCGCCGGCTTCCTCTTGATTCCAGCCGCCTCGAGCTCTCTCTCATCATTCCACCACCACCACTCTCTCCTCCTCGCTCCGGTGCATCTCCCCACCACCTCGCCCCTCGCTGGAGTGCCCCGTGGCCGCGTGCCCCTCATCCAGAAGCCACCCGCCCCCCTCTTTGTTGCCCATCACCGCGGCCGCCTTGGTCCGCCCTGACGCCGGCTAGCCCTCTGAACGGAGGCGGCGCATCGCCCCGAGTCCACCGGTGGTCCCAACTCCACCGGGGACGGCCGGAGGTGGCTGGCCCATCGCCGGCAGCGCGGCCCCTCCCCTGCTTCCTCTGTCCCGCGCGGGGGGGGGGGGGGGGGGCAGACAACGGGAGGAAGAAGACAAGCGCCAGCCTGGCCCCCCTGCCCCTGGGTCCCGCGCGTCAGTGGATTAAAGCCCGGGCCCAGGTATGTTAAGTGGAAATGTATTTTCAAAAATACGTTTTCAACTCTGGAAAAACGAATTTTCGTCCTTCTTCAGCACAAAATGCGCTTTCTCAGTTCGGAAAGTGTATTCTTTTGAAATACGCTTCTGCCTTATCCACTCAGGGACTTGTTTGTGATGATATATTTACAGATTGGTCCCTAACCTTCCACCTCTCGTATCTCTTCGACCGTAACTCCGTTTGAGGTGAATCCAACGCCTACTTCTTCGTCTGGTTGAGCTCTATCTGTTGGTATCATTTTCACTAGGTGGTCGCACTACGAAAATGACCTTTATACCCTTGCCCTTCTCAGTCCCCTCTGAAATTGAAGCGTTCTGGTGAATCGTTCCGCGACTTCACCGCACTTCTTCCCGGAGTATTCTTCGTCCCCAAGCAAGCCACGACAGCCACTTGCATGATGGATTTGCAGTAGCCATGGTTTTCAACTTGAATATTTAAATAAGTTGTGCATGTTAATAATCCCGTGAACGCTTTATATGCTTATGGATCCATGCTCGTTCTTATGCCATGATTATTTTCATCCAGTTGGTTACATGCTTACTTGCTAATATTGTAATCATGTTCTATTCTGGTAGTTATTTTCCCAATGCTAGTGGTCATACTATGTTCATATTAGTGATATGCTTTGCTATACTTATGCTATTCAGGATCATCATTATGCCATGTTCATGTGCATCTAGTAGAGTAATGCTTTATTGTTATTGATCTTAAGATGAACGTGCTAAATGGTTGTGTTATCCATCCATGCTCATGTTGATGTTATGCTCATATGCATTGTTATTTCATCATGTTATGCTGTTATGACTCAGCTGTTCCTCATTCAACTTTAACCAGACTTTAATCGAACTTGAACACCTATTGGCTGAGTCATAGTGCCATCGAATCGAGCTGACCAGTGCAGCCACACTTGCCTTATGGGGGGTCCTAACTGGGTCTATTGTCATGCCTCTCGCCGGTGCCTCCAACTAGGGAAGGTTATACGCGTGCGCTACCCTGATCAGGTAGGTCGGTATAAGCCTTGTGAGCCCGAGTTTGGTTATGTGCACATGTCCCCGTTTGGGACCATTTTGTTTTGCCATGACAGTGGCCGTTGGGTGTCACGAGGTGACATCGGGGCCACCCATGACTTAGCCCAATGGGGAGTTTGTCGGAGTGGCCGGGAGAGTGTCATGGCAGTAGATCGGTTTTGTCAGAACGCCGTTGGTCCACCCAAATGGGAGTACGAGGCCTTGGGTTCCGTGGTGTGGGTACAGTGTGCTAACCTCTGCAAAGTGTGTATAATCTATCGATAGCCGCGCCCGCGGATATGGGCCCAGTTCGTAGTAGGTCACACTATGGGTCAACAGTAATAATAACCTGTTTAATAACAAAGAAGTTGTTGATTCTTATGTGATCGCGAGAGGATCACAGTAGTATCGAGGATACCAAAGATGGGTGAGGTTTATGGTATTATGCGATAATCAAGGGTAAAGATCAAGCTCCTTGTGGTCATGTAATGATTACTACAATATTGTTAATACCAACTTGATTTGATCCTGAGGTGATCATGTGATGACCATGATGGTAAGTGATTCATGTGGTGGTTACGAGGTAACCCTGAACAGAGTAAGTTGGTGCATGATATTGTTAACATGTTGCATGCTAGTATCATCATATGTTCATGCCATGCGCATCTGGTATTGTTCTAGTGCTATCTTATTCACCATGTCCATGCCATGTTGCTCTAGCTGTATCATGTTCATCCTTGCTAAGTAACCTGTAATTGCCATGCTGTTGTTTGTCTTCATTGCTTTGCTTGCTGTGAGCTTGCAAGTACATTCAATGTACTGACCTGGCATGTCATGCTAGTTTGCAGGTCATGCCTTGTCTGCTTGCTTGTTTGCCGAGGATCTTGAGTTTGCGAGCTAGGATAAACGTTCCAGCCAGAGTCCCTGCGAAGTGGAGTCCATCGTCGTCGTCGTTGTTCCGCTGCTAGAAGTTATTCCGCTGCTATGTGGTGTTCTGCTGCTTGCATAGAGCAACCTTGGTAGGCGTAGAGTCGTCATACCGATATAATCCCCTTGTACCCCTACCGATTGTAATAAAGAGCTAATCTATTCTATGCCAAGCAGTGTCGTATTCCGGAGACTTACCTCGATCTCTGGATTGGAATACGGGGCATTCCGCTCTCTCTGAGCCAGGGTGCCACATGAATCCCCCTCCGGCAGGATGCCGGAAAAGGCCCCAAGATGGGATCTCATGGGAAAAGAAGGTTGCGGCAGTGGGAAAGTATTTTTGTGGCTCTCTCTGAGGGTTCTGGAATATATGTGAATATATAGGATGAAGAGGTAGGTCAGGGGACTCCCGAGGGGGCCACAAGGCAGGGGGCGCGCCCTCCACCCTTGCTGCCACCTTGTGGGTCTTCTAGCTTGGACTCCAAGTCCTCTAGGTGTCTTCTGGTCCAAGAAAAATCATCCTGATGTTTTATTCCATTTGGACTCCGTTTGGTATTCCTTTTCTACGAAACTCAAAAACAAGGAAAAAAACAGAAACTGGCACTGGGCTCTAGGTTAATAAGTTAGTCCCAAAAATAATATGAAATAGCATAGTAATGCATATAAAACATCCAAAACAGATAATATAATAGCATGGAACAATAAAAAATTATAGATATGTTGGAGACGTATCATGGTGGTGTTGCAAGTCTACTCAAAATAGAAGGTGAATCAAGTGCAGAGCTAGATGGCAGTTCCATACCTCCCCTCGTCTTAGGGGGAAAATCTTAGTCTTGGTATCTTTCAGATTCTTCATAGTGATAAATAGATAATAATCCCAAGTGACTCAAAAAATATAGCTATGCTCCCCAGCAACGGCGCCAGAAAAAGGTCTTGATAACCCACAAGTATAGGGGATCACAACAGTTTTCAAGGGTAGAGTATTCAACCCAAAATTATTGATTCGACACAAAGGGAGCCAAAGAATATTTGTAGGTATTAGCAGCTGAGTTGTCAATTCAACCACACCTGGAAATTAATTATCTGCAGCAATATGATCAGTAGCACAGTAATATGATAGTTTTGATAGTAGTGGTAACAGTAGCGGTAACGATAACAGTGATAGCAATAATTTTGTAGCAAGTGCAACAGTAACAGGAGCAGTAGTAACTTAGCAAGAACAATATATGGAAAATTCGTAGGCATTGGATCGGTGAATTCGTTGGATGATATTCATCATATAACAGTCATAACCTAGGGCGATACAAAACTAGCTCCAGTTAATAAATATAATGTAGGCATGTATTCCGTAAATAGTCTGACATGCTTATGGAAAGAACTTGCATGGCATCTTTTGTCCTACCCTCCCGTGGCAGCGGGGTCCATAAGGAAACTAAGGGATATTAAGGCCTCCTTTTAATAGAGATCCGGAACAAAGCATTAACACATAGTGAATACATGAACTCCTCAAACTACGGTCATCACCGGAAAGTATCCCGATTACTGTCACATCGGGGTTTACGGATCATAACACGTAATAGGTGAATATGACTTGCAAGATCATATCTAGAACATAGATATAATAGTGAAACATAAACGGTTCAGATCTAAAATCATGGCACTCGGACCCTAGTGACAAGCATTAAGCATGGCAAAGTCATAACAACATCAATCTCAGAACATAGTGGATACTAGGGATCAATCCCTAACAAAACTAACTCAATTACATGATGAATCTCATCCAACTCCTCATCGACCAGCGAGCCTATGAAGGAATTACTCACTCCCAGTGGGGAGCATCATGGAATTGGCGATGGAGAAGGGTTGGTGATGATGAAGATAGAAGATTCCCCTCTCCGGAGCCCCAAATGGACTCCAGATCTGGCCTCCCGATGAAGAACAGGAGGCGGCGGCGGCTCCGTCTCGTGAAACGTGATAATTCTTCCTCCCTGATTTTTTTCTTCGAAAATAGGTTTTTATAGCATCGGAGATAGGGTCTGTGGGGCCACTAGGTGGGTACAACCCACCTGGGCGTGCCTGGAGGGGGGGCGCCCTGGTGGGTTGTGCTCACCCAGGGGGCCCCCTCCGGTGGTTCTTGGCTCGAGTATTTTTCTTTTATTGTATAAAAATTCTCCAAAAAGTTTCGTTCCATTCCGAGAACTTTTATTTTTGCACAAAAACAACACCATGGTAGTTATGCTGAAAACAGCGTCAGTCCGGGGTTAGTTTCATTCAAATCATGCAAATTAGTGTCCAAAACAAGAGCAAAAGCGTTAGGAAAAGTATACGGCGGAGACGTATCACGCCCCCGGGCTTGTGGGCCCCCTGGCCATCGTCTGGTGCCCATCTTCTGCTATATGGAGGGTTTTGACCTGGAAAAAATTAGAAGAAAGCTTTTGGGATGAAGCGCCACCGTCTTGAGGCGGAACCTGGGCAGAAGCAATCTAGGGCTCCGGCGGA
The DNA here is from genome assembly GCA_011799875.1 of Thinopyrum elongatum. Classification (NCBI taxonomy): domain Eukaryota; kingdom Viridiplantae; phylum Streptophyta; class Magnoliopsida; order Poales; family Poaceae; genus Thinopyrum; species Thinopyrum elongatum. The sequence goes on from CM022303.1 coordinate 136,286,309, forward strand.
GCTATTCTGCCGGGGAAACTTCCCTCCCGGAGGGGGAAATCGAAGCCATCGTCATCACCATCGATCCTCTCATCGTGGGAGGGTCAATCTTCATCAACATCTTCATCAGCACCATCTCCTCTCAAAACCCTAGTTCATCTCTTGTATCCAATCTTTGCCTCAGAACCTCAGATTGGTACCTGTGGGTTGCTAGTAGTGTTGATTACTCCTTGTAGTTGATGCTAGTTGGTTTATTTGGTGGAAGATCATATGTTCAGATCCTTGATATGTCTCCAACGTATGTATAATTTTTTATTGTTCCATGTTGTTATATTATCATTCTTGGATGTTTTACAATCATTTTATAGCAACTTTATATCATTTTTTGGGACTAACCTATTGACATAGTGCCAGTTGCTGTTTTTGCTAGTTTTTTACTTCATAGAATAGAAGTACCAAATGGATTCCAAATGCCACAAAACTTTTTGGAGAATTTTTTGGACCAGAAGACAACTTTGGAGCCAAGGAAGCACCTGGGGGGAGGCCCGTGGGGCACACAGGACACCAGGGCACGCCAGAGGCCCCTAGCGCGCCCTGATGGGTTATGGGGCCCACGGGGGTCTCCTCCACCGCCTCTCATCTCTATAAATACCCAAATATTCTAGAAACTCTAGGGGACTCGACGAAGAACAATTCCAGCCGCCGCAAGTTCCAGAACCATGAGATCCAATCTAGAGCCCTATTCCGGCACTCTGTCGGAGGCGAACACGATCACGGAGGGGTTCATCATCCTCATTGGTGCTCCTCCGATGATGCGTGAGTAGTTCACCATAGACCTATGGGTCCATAGGCAGTAGCTAGATGGCTTCTTCTCTCTTTTTAATTCCTAATACAATGGTCTCTTGGAGATCTACTAGATGTAAAGACTTTTTGCGGTGTATTTGTTGGGATCCGATGAAGTTTGAGTTTATGATCAGATCTATATCCATGAATATTATCTGAGTCTTCTTTGATCTCTTATATGCATGATTATTTATAGCCTCTTATTTCTTCTCCGAATCTTTGGTTTAGTTAGGCCAACTAGATTGATTTTTCTTGCAATGGGAAGAGGTGCTTTGTGATGGGTTCAATCTTGCGGTGTCCTCACCCAGTGACAGAAGGGGTAGCGAGGCACGTATGTATTGTTGCTATTAAGGATAAAAAGATGGGGTATATTCCTAAATGAATAGATCTTGTCTACATCATGTCATCGTTCTTATTGCATTACTCTGCTTCTCCATGAACTTAATACACTAGATGCATGCTGGATAGCGGTCGATGTGTGGAGTAATAGTAGTAGATGTAGAATCGTTTCGGTCTACTAATCTTGGACATGATGCCTATATATTGATCGTCTCCTTGGATATCGCATAATTATTTGTTCTTCTATCAATTGCCCAACAGTAATTTGTTTACCCACCGTATGCTATTTTCTCGAGAGAAGCCACTAGTGAAATATACGGCCCCCGGGTCTATCTTTTATCATATTGCTTTCAGATCTATCTTTTATTGTATTTGTTTTTAGATCTATTATTCCAAAAACCCAAAAATACCTTGCTGCACTTTTTCTTTACTTATTTTATTTTGTGTTTTTGCAAGATCTAGTTATCCAATCTCATACAATTTAATCTATCTTTTTACCGTGGAGGGATTGACAACCCCTCTTACGCGTTGGGTTGCAAGTATTTGTTCTTTGTGTGCAGGTACCATTTACATAGTGTTGCTTGGTTTCTCCTACTGGATTGATAACCTTGGTTTCATAACTGAGGGAAATACTTAACGTCGCTGTGCTGCATCATCCCTTCCTCTTTGGGGAAATACCAACGCAGTGCAAACACGTCAAAGGAATTTCTGGCGCCGTTACCGGGGAGGATCAAGTCAAGATAGTCTCCCGACAACTTGCCAATTTCTGGCACCGTTGCTGGGGAGACATCATCAACATCTACCAGGTTCCTAATCACAAATCTCATCTCCTTGCAATTTACATTATTTGCCATTTGCCTCTTGTTTTCATCTCCCCCACTTCACAAAAAATTGCCTTTTTATTTGCCTTATTTTTCATTCGCCTTTTTTTATCAGATATCTTTTTGGTTGCAATCTTGTTTGCGTAGTCACGATGTCACAAGAAAATACCAAATTGTGTGATTTTTCCAATACCAATAATAATGATTTAATTAGCACTCCGATTGCTCCTCCCTCCACTAGTGCGGAGTCTTGTGATATTAATGACGCTTTGTTGAATCTTGTTATGAATGATCAATTTTCCGGTACTCCTAATGAGGATGCCGCATCCCATCTAAACACATTCATAGAATTGTGTGATATGCAAAAGAAAAAGGATGTGGACAATGACATTGTGAAGTTGAAATTATTTCCTTTCTCCTTGCGGGATTGTGCAAAAATTTGGTTTTCTTCTTTGACTTGCAATAGTATCGATTCTTGGGATAAGTGCAAGGATGCTTTTATTACTAAGTATTTTCCACCCGCAGAAATTATTTCCCTTAGAACTCAAATCATGAATTTTAAACAACTTGAGCATGAACATGTTGCACAATCTTGGGAAAGAATGAAATTGATGCTAAGAAATTGGCCTACTCATGGTTTAAATCTTTGGATGATCATACAATTTTTTTAAGCAGGATTGAATTTTGTTTCTAGAAATCTTTTAGATTCCGCCGCGGGTGATACTTTTATGGAGATTAATTTGGGTGAAGCTACTAAATTGCTAGATAATATCATGGAAAATTATTCACAATGGCATACCGAGAGAGCACCTACTAGTAAAAAAGTTAATTCGGTTGAAGAAATTAATTCTTTGAGTGAAAAAGTTGATGCTCTTATGAAATTGGTTGCTAGTAAGAATGCTCCTATTGATCTTAATGATGTGCCTTTGTCTACTTTGATTGAGCAAAATAGTGAGCCCGTAGATGTGAATTTTGTCTCGCGAAACAATCTCAATAATAATGCTTATAGAGGTAATTTTAATCCTAGGCCTTTTCCTAGAAATTACTCTAATAATTATGGTAATTCTTCTTACAATAATAATAGGAACCCCTCTGATCTTGAGAGTAATATTAAAGAATTTATCAATGCTCAAAAAATTTCAATACTACGATAGAAGAAACGTTGAATAAGATTGATGATATGTGTAGAAGCATTGATAGAATTTCCCATGATGTAGAAAATATCAAGATTAAATTTTTCCACCTAAGGTTGATAACAATGAATCAATTAAAGCTTTATATGTTTCCATGGATGAAAGTAAGAAAAGAACCGCTATGCTTAGAGCTAAAAGAGAATTTTTAGAAAGAGCATTTTCGAGTGATTGCTTTCATAATAATGATGAAGATCTTAAAATGATTGGTGTTTATTCTATTGATTCCTTGTTTAGTAAAATTAAAATTGATGATAAAGGGATTGAAGAAGATTTAACTTTAGCTAGAAGGCGTCCCAATGATTCGGAGGGTGAAAATCTTGATGAAAAAAATTGATAAAAGTGGGTTTGGAGAGGTCAAAACTTTAACTAGTGATGTGCCCACTCTTTTGGATTACAAAGACTTTAATTATGATAGTTGCTCTTTGATTGAATGTATTTCTTTGTTGCTATCCATGATAAATTCACCTCATGCCTATGAACAAAATAAAGCTTTTACTAAACATATTGTGGATGCCATGATGAAAGCTTTAGAAGAAAAGTTGGAATTAGAGATTTCAATTCCTAGAAAATTGCATGATGAATGGGAACCTACCATCAAGGTCAAGATTAAAAATTATGAGTGTTTTGCTTTATGTGATTTGGGTGCTATTGTTTCCACAATTTTGAAATCTTTATGTGATGTGCTTGGTCTTACCAATATTGAAGAATGTTCTCTTAATTTGCACTTGGCAGATTCTACTATTAAAAAGCCTTTGGGAAGAATTAATGATGTTCTTATTCTTGCAAATAGTAACTATGTGCCCATAGATTTTATTGTTCTTGATATTGATTGCAATCCGTCTTGTCCAATTATAGTTGGTAGACCGTTTTTCAAACTATAGGTGCCGTGATTGATATGAAAGAAGGCAATATTAAATTCCAATTTCCACTAAGAAAGGGTATGGAACACTTCCCTAGAACAAAAATTAAGCCACCATATGAATCAATCATGAGGGCATCCTATGGAGCAAAAACTAAGGATGACAATACTTGAATCTATGCATTATGCCAAGCTAAGGGCATAAAACGATGGCGCTTCTTGGGAGGCAACCCAATGAATAAAATTTATTTTTGCCTTTTTCTTTCTGTTCTTGAGTGTTTGCACAATTTTTCTACTGTTATGATTGTGTTTTTATGTTTTAATTAGTATTTGTGCCAAGTAAAGCCTTTGGGATCATGCTGGGTGATATTTGATTTGATCTTGTTGGAAAACAGAAACTTTTGCGTCCAGTAGCAGAATTTTGTAAATTCACAAAAGCGACAAAAAATTCTGAATTTTTTACAGAAGATTCATATAAAAATTGCCTACGTTTTCCAAATGTTTCAGTATTTTTGGAGTTACATAAGTATGGTTAGAGTCCAGATTACTACAGGCTGTTCTGTTTTTGACAGATTCTGTTTTCGTTCCACTGTGTGCTTATTTTGATGAATCTATGGACTATATTGGGGGGTATAAGCCATGGTAAAGTTGGAATACAGTAGGTATAATGCACTAATAAAATATGAATGGGTTTGCAATAGTACTTAGAGTGGTGATTTGCTTTATTATACTGACGGATCTCATGAAGGTTTTGTTAAGTTTTGTGTGATTGAAGTTTTCAAGTTTTGGGTGAGATCACGATGGATGAAGGAATAAGGAGAAAAAAGAGCCTAAGCTTGGGGATGCCCATGGCACTCCAAGTTAATATTCAAGGAGAAAGAAGCAACTAAGCTTGGGGATGCCCCGGTAGGCATCCCCTCTTTCTTCTAACAACCATTGGTAATTTTACTTGGAGCTATATTTTTATTTGTCACATATCATGAGTTTTGCTTGGAGCGTCTTGTATTATATGAGTCTTTGCTTGTTTTTCTTTTTAGTTTGTTACCATCATCCTTGCTGGACACACCTATTTGAGAGAGCCAAAATTATGCTATGATTTGTTAGAATTGCTCTATGTGCTTCACTTAAAAAAATTGAGCTATGGAATTGCTCTAGTGCTTCACTTATATCTTCTTAAGCACGGTGTGCTTTAATACTTTTGAAGAAATATTCTCATGATTCACATAGATATGTTTGAGAGTTAGTAATTTTTTGAAGAAATACTCATGCTTCACTTATATTTATTTGAGAGTTTGTAATTTTTTGCAGAAATTCACACATGCTTCACTTATATTATTTTGAGATGAAATTTTTTATGCTCATGTTCTTCGCTTAAATTTATTTGAGCTTGTCAAAAGCAATGGCAATATATTAAACTAGTTCCAAAGTGATAGATATTCAAGAGGGATATAATAAAAACTTTCATGAAGATCAATGGAAAAAATAAACTTGATTCCTTGTAATAGTTTTGAGATATGTTGATAGTAATATGTGAGTCATGTTGGTGTGTAATTATGCTTTAGTAAGAATATTGGTGTTAAGGTTTGTGATTCCCTATGCAAGCACGAAAGTCAATAGTTATGCAATGAAATTACGTCCTACTTGTGGTGCATTATTCGGTGTTAGTTATGCTTAATGCCCGTTTATGACAATTTTCATTTCTTGGTTGGTTGCTTCTCAATCTTTTTGCTAGCCTCCGCTTGTACTAAGTAGAAATACTACTTGTGCATCCAAAATCCTTAAACCCAGTTTTGCCATATGAGTCCACCATACCTACCTATATGCGGTATTTTCGTGTCGTTCTAAGTAAATTTGTATGTGCCAACTCTAATTTTCAAAATGAATTTCCTTATTGTGTGCCCGTATCGCTCATGAAGCGGCAAGGGGTGGCCAATATTTTTCCACGCTAGATGTGTTATTCTCAATATGAGTGTTTATTCACTTGTCATTGCATGAGAGTGCGGCGGTAATAGGGATGCCCAGTCCCGAAATGAAAAAATTACTTTATGTTGTCAAATAATAAATTACTTGGAAAGTGTTGGTATGGAAGGCACCTGTGGATACGACTAGCCATGGATTGTGAAAGAATGGTGGAAAAAGGAATAAAATTTATTTTATGCTTGGGAACCGCCTATGATGTATCTAGCATGGAAAGTATTGGGAACTACTCGGTCATTTTCGTTGACAGGAAAAGCATGCCTCTCAAAATGTTTTCATCTCTTTTTTTTGCTTTGAGCTCTGGCACCTCTACAAATCTTTGCTTCCCTACGCGAAGGGCCTATCTATTTACTTTATGCAATTTTTATTTTTATTTGAGTCTCCATCTTCTCTTATAAAGCACCAATTAGGGGGCACTATGATCATACTTGTGCATTGGATGTAGCTAATATTTGAGTGTGTTTCGTGAATGGATCAATGATTGAGCAAGTTGGGCTAGGGATAACTTTCTTTAGTGTTGATATTTTGAAAGACATGGTTGCTTGTTGATATGCTTGAGTATTGAAGTCTTCATGTCAAATATAGACTACTGCTTTGAACCATCTAAAATTCCAAATGTCCATGCTACAAAAGAAAAGAATATGTGATGAACATGTTAGGCAGCATTCCACATCAAAAATTCTGTTTTTATCATTTACCTACTCGAGGACGAGCAGGAATTAAGCTTGGGGATCTTGATACGTCTCCAACGTATCTATAATTTTTTATTGTTCCATGCTATTATATTATCATTCTTGGATGTTTTACAATCATTTTATAGCAACTTTATATCATTTTTTGGGACTAAACTATTGACATAGTGCCAGTTTATTGTTTTTTGCTTGTTTTTTACTTCGCAGAATATCAGTACCAAATAGAGTCCAAATGCCACAAAACTTTTTGGAGATTTTTTTGGACCAGGAGACAACTTGGGAGCCAAGGAAGCACCTGGGGGAGGCCCATGGGGCCCACAAGACACCAGGGCGCGCTAGAGGCCCCTGGCACGCCCTAATGGGTTGTAGGGCCCACGGGGGTCTCCTCCACCGCCTCTCAGCTCTATAAATACCCAAATATTCCAGAAACCCTAGGGGAGTCGACGAAACACAATTCCAGCCGACGCAAGTTCCAGAACCACGAGATCCAATCTAGAGCCCTATTCCGGCACTCATGCGGAGGGGAACACAACCACGGAGGGGTTCATCATCCTCATTAGTGCTCCTCCGATGATGCATGAGTAGTTCACCATAGACCTACGGGTCCGTAGGCAGTAGCTAGATGGCTTCTTATCTCTTTTTGATTCTCAATACATTGGTCTCTTGGAGATCTATTTGATATAATGACTTTTTGCAGTGTGTTTGTTGGGATCCGATGAAGTTTGAGTTTATGATCAGATCTATATTCATGAATATTATTTGAGTCTTCTTTGATCTCTTATATGCATGATTATTTATTGCCTCGTATTTCTTCTCCGAATCTTTGGTTTAGTTAGGCCAACTAGATTTATTTTTCTTGCAATGGGAAGAGGTGCTTTGTGATGGGTTCGATCTTGCGGTGTCCTCACCCAGTGACAAAGGGGTAGCGAGGCACGTATGTATCGTTGCTATTAAGGATAAAAAGATGGGGTCTATTCCTACATGAATAGATCTTGTCTACATCATGTCATCGTTCTTATTGCATTACTCTGTTTCTCCATGAACTTAATACACTAGATGCATGCTGGATAGCGATCGATGTGTGGAGTAATCATAGTAGATGCAGACTCGTTTCATTATACTAATCTTTGACGTGATCATTGCCTTGGATATCGTCATAATTATTTGTTCTTCTATCAATTGCCCAACAGTAATTTGTTTACCCACCGTATGCTATTTTCTCGAGAGAAGCCACTAGTGAAATCTACGGCCCCCGGGTCGGGTCTATCTTTTATCATATTGCTTTCAAATCTATCTTTTATCATATTTGTTTTCAGATCTATTATTCCAAAAACCCAAAAATACCTTACTGCACCTTTTCTTTACTTATTTTATATTGTGCTTTTGCAAGATCTAGTTATCCAATCTCATATAATTTAATCTATCTTTTTACCGTGGAGGGATTGACAACCCCTCTTACACGTTGGGTTGCAAGTATTTGTTCTTTGTGTGCAGGTACCGTTTACATACTGTTACTTGGTTTCTCAACCCATAATACGGAGTCGAGCTCCTCAACCCAGTGGCAGTCAGATTCTTTCAAAGAACAGACCAAACGAGGCTTAATGCCACTCAAAATTAGGCCATTGGCTCGTTCAACTTGTCCATTGGACTGTGGGTGGTATATAGAGGCATAGTCAAGCTTAATGCCTAAGTTGGCGCACTAGTCCTTTACTTCCTGGGTAGTAAAATTGGACCCATTGTCTGTTATTATGCTATGGGGGACACCGTAACGGTGAACCACGCTGGATATGAAATTAATGACCGGCCCGGACTTGGGTGAGGTTACTGGTTTTTCCTCGATCCATTTTGTGAATTTATCTACCATGATGAGTAGATACTTCTTTTTCTTGGCCCCCCTTTAAGTGGTCCGACCATGTCAGCTCCTAGACCGCAAAAGGCCAAGTCATCGGTATTGTCCGAAGGGCTGTGGGGGGCATGTGACTTTGATTTGCAAAGAGCTGGCAACCAACGCAATGTTGGACCAATGTTTGTGCGTCTGAGTGAGCGGTCGGCCAAAAGAACCCAGCTTGGAAAGCCTTGCTGGCCAGGGGCCAAGCTACTGTGTGGTGAACGCCCATGCCCGCGTGAATTTCAGCCAAGAGCTGTCGCCCCTCCTCTTCAGATATACATCTTTGGAGGACTCCGGTGGCGCTTTTCTTGTAAAGTTCACCCTCATGGACCTTGTAGGCTTTAGATCACTGAATAATGCGCCTTGCCTCAGTCTGGTCATCGGGAAGCTCTTGGCGGAGGAGATAAGCGAGGAAGGGCGACGTCCATGGCGCGATGACTGCCATTACTTCATTGGTCGAAGACGTTTCTTCGATTGCCGAGACATGCATGATGGAACTCCAGCCCCTCAAACCAGGCGGATATCTTTACGACGGCGTTGCGATATGCCATCATTTTTGGGTCTTTTGCGTCAAATTCGCCGTTGACTTGAGAGATGCGAGATTAGAGTCTCCCCGTACCTCCAGCCGCTATACACCCATTAACACTGCCATTCAAAGTCCATGCAATAGAGCCTCGTATTCAGTTGCGTTGTTTGAGTCGGTGTACATAATCTGCAGTACGTACCGGATATTGTCACCAGTGGGAGATGTGAGAACCACTCCAGCCCCCAGTCAAGCAAGCATTTTGGAGCCGTCGAAGTACATCGTCCAATGCGAGTACGTACTGTACTCTCTAGGGAGCTCGGCTTCCGTCCATTTAGCCACAAAATCCACCAACACCTAAGATTTAATGGCTCGACGCGGTCGGTATATGATTTCAAAAGGGAGGAGCTCAATGGCCCATTTGGCTATACGGCCCGTGGCCTCCTTGTTGTTAATTATATCATTCAGGGGTACCCTGGATGCCACCGTGACCGAACACTATTGAAAATAGTGTCGGAGTTTTCGAGATGCCATGAAAACTGCGTAGGCGATCTTTTGGTAGTGCGGATACCTTGTTTTACATGGGGTGAGCACCTCAGATACATAGTAGACTGGCTTTTGCACCTGGAGCTTGTGGCCCTCTGCCTCTCGTTCGACGATGAGGACTGCACTGACCACCTGGTTTGTGGCCGAGATGTATAGCAGCATTGGCTCACCAAGGTTGGGTGCCGCCAAGATGGGATTGCCGGCCAATAATGTTTTAATTTCCTCCAGTGTAGCCGCTGCCTCGCTAGTCCATTCAAAGTTTTTGGTCCGTTTAAGCAGCCTGTAGAGTGATAAGGCCTTTTCACCAAGTCGTGAAATAAAGCGGCTCAAGGCTGCACCACAGCCGGCCAATTTTTGGACGTGTTTTAGCTTGGTGGGAACCGCTAGTTGGGACAGGGCTCGGATTTTGGCCAGATTAGCCTCTATTGCTCTATGGGAGACAATAAATCCGAGCAGCTTGCCCGCTGGTACTCTGAAGACACATTTATCCGGATTGAGCCATATATCGTAAGTCCGCAGACTGTCGAAGGTTTGACGGAGGTCGTCGACCAGCTGACTGACGTGCTTGGTCTTGACGACCACGTCGTCCATGTATGCTTTGACCGTTTTGCCAATTTGCTTTTCCAGGCATGTATGGATCATGCGCTGGTATGTAGCACCTGCATTTTTTAGTCTGAAGGGCATTGTGTTGAAGCAGAATGACGCATAGGGGGTGATGAAGGAAGTGGTCGCTTGGTCGGACTCCTTCATTTTAACTTGACGGTATCCGGAATAGGCATCGAGGAAACATAGTGAGTCGTGTCCAGCGGTGGCATCTATAATCCGGTCTATGCGGGGCAGGGGGAAAGGATCCTTGGGGCAGGCTTTATTTAGGTCCTTGAAATCGACGCACAATCGCCATGATTTGTCTTTCTTAGGGACCATGACCAGATTAATTAGCCAGCCACTCGGGATGTTTGATGTCTCGGATGAATCCGGCTTTGAGCAATTTTGCTAGTTCTTCACCCATGGCCTGACGCTTGGGTTCAGAAAATTGGCGTAGCGCCTGTTTGACTGGCAAAGACGTCCTAGTTTTTGCGTAAAAATTTGCGCAACACCTCATCAACCGCGGGGTCCAGCTGAGCTCCAATGGATGCTATCTTGCTAGGGTCAGTCGGATGCACTTGAAATTTGATGATTTTGTCTGTTGGCTTGAAGGATGTGGATTTGGGCCTTTTGTCGAGGATTACATCATCCTTATCCACCATTGAATGGAGCGCGGTTAATTTCTCGGCTGCAAGGGCCTCGGATAATGCTTCGAGGGCGAGCGATGCTGTTTTATTCTCGGCCCGAAGAGCTCTATCTGGATCACTTGTTACCGAGATCACGCCATTAGGCCCTGGCATCTTAAGTTTCACATACCCGTAATGTGGTATAACTTGAAATCGTTCGAATGCGTCATGCCCCAATAAGGTGTGGCGACACTATGGAAGGGCACAATGTGGAAGAGTAATTCCTCGGATCGATAGTTCTCGGGAGTTCTGAATACTACATCGAGGGTAACTCAGCCAGTGCAACGTGCCTCTTTTCCGGGGATGATCCCTCGAAAGGTGGTGTGACTTTGTTCGATGCGAGATCTATCGATCTGCATTTTGTCCATGGTGTCCTCGTAAATGAGGTTTAACCCGCTACCGTCGTCCATTAGCACCTTGTTGAGCTGGAATCAGTCCACTATAGGATCGAGGACAAGGGCGGCAGGTGCTCGGATAGGGCGGCGTCTCGGCTGATCTTCTTCGCCGATGGTGATTGGTGTGTCTGTCCATGATTTCATCGCTGCCACATGGTGAACTTAACTGAGCTTTCGAAGGGCTCTTTTCCTCTAATTTTTTGAAGCATATGTCTCGTAGATCGTTAGGATCCTGGCGTCGTCATCCAAGGGCATTGCTGGACATCTGTTTGAGTGCGAGCCTCCGAGGATGGCTTCTCCACTCTTGGCAACTTGCCTGACCACCCAGCAAGCTCGAAGGTTGTGGGTTGGGTTTATATTAAGAAACACGGAGTGTATAGGGAACGGTTTGTCCAATAGTTTGTCAAGGACCGTTATGGACCATGCCAGTGGTTTCTTATTTTTCTCGGACGGCTCATATTTAGCTGACCGGGGAGAGTGTACGCGCTTTGCCTGTGCTCGTCTGGATTCTTTGGCATGGATTGACTCCATTTGCTCTTGTTCAGCCTCCCAAGCATCCTCCATGGCGTAGTATCTATACACCAAGTCTGATAGCTCAGAGAAGTTTTGAATGTGACGGAAGGCGAGGGCATTTAGGATGCCTTCGTCTCGGCATTTATAATGGAAAGTCACCAGAATTTCCTAGCTGCAGCAGTCCGCTATCTTGTTTTTGACAAGGAGGAATCTAGTCCAGAATCACCGGACTGTTTCTCCGGGATGCTGTTCGCGTACATTAGATCCCATATGTCGGGACGCCCCGAGTTACTAGGAGAGTACTCAATGTGGGGGGTGGGTGGGACCAAAAAATTTATCCCAGCAGGATGTGATTCTGTGGTCTTGGTGGCCAAGTCTTGGGCCGACGTGGAATCCGATGTGCCGGGCTCTAGGTCCGGATTTTCAGTTGGGCACAGTTGCGCAGGCTCGAGGTCGTGTGCTGAATCAGGCTTTGGCTTTGGACTCTCTCCGGAGCGGAGGTCGGAGTCCGAGCTAGAGGACGGAGCTTGACGATCGAGGATTTGTGTCCCATCTGTTCTTGGCTCTAGAGGTATTAGGGGCGAGTCCTCAGCCAAGTCTTCGATAGTGGCGACGAAGTGGGTGACGGGCGGGATGTAAATTTCCCTGTCATCGGCTTTAAGTCTGATCTGATCGTAAGTCGAGGACTGGCCATCGGCAACCCCCCATGGCTTGGATCCGATCTAGTATCCCATTTAATAGTGAGAGATCTGTCGAATCCAGGTCCTGGCAATGCTCGGGTTAATTTGCAGTGTTGCTACGCTGGGAGCGTTCAAAATCGCCCTGAGGTCATGCTCGGCCGAGGCTGATCCTGGGCCATCGAGTGTAGAGATTGGGTCCGAGCTCAAGGCCGGATCCGGAGTGGCATCCAACCCGATAGCGGGGTAAGCCGTACCTGAAGCCGAAACCTCAGGATTTGTGGGTACTTCGGGTGAAGCCGAGAACCCGACAAGGACAAGGTCTCCCCGGGAGTTGGTAAAGAACTCAAGGTTTCCAAACCTAATCTCCTAACCGGGAGCGAAGCTATCGACCCGGCCGAGATGGTCGGCCGGATCAGCGTGCAACATGATGCTGTCAAATGCAAAGAGCTGGTCAGGAACGAAGACGTCCCTGCCATGGATGTTGTTGCTGGTGACTAGGCGAGCCATCGATCCTTGACGATCCTCCAGCGGAACTCTCAATGAAAGCACCAATGTTGGTGTCAAAACCGGCGGATCTCGGATAGGGGTCCCGAGCTGTGGATCTTGGATCGATGGGTAACAGAGAACATAGAGACGGGGTTTACCCAGGTTCGGGCCCTCTTGGGGAGGTAAAACCCTACGTCCTGCTTGGTTGTATGGATGTGTTTGTATGACAATTACAGAGTTGATCTACCACGAGATCGACTGAACTAAACCCTAGGTGGGTATGGTGATAATGGTTCTCCTTCCCTACGGGCTAAAACCCTCTAGTTTATATCGACACCAGGGGTACCTAGGGTTACACATGGTCGGTCATCGTTAAGTGATAAGCATGCCGATTACGCTAACAAGACTTGGAGGATAAGCCAAGTCTTCGGAGGTATCCTTCTGGAGCACGGGGGCGCCTGCAGTCCGGCCTTCCTTCGATGAATCAAGAGAAGCCCATCAGTCCGTCCCATGAGAGATAGGCCGGCAGCCCGGGGAACCCTTAGTCCAGGACACCCTCACCCCTGCTGGCAGTGCTCCTAACACTGGAGCCGCACGTGGTGGCCCCCAAAGGGACAAAGTACCAGAAGGGCAAGCCAAGTATTCGAACATGGGAGACTTCGGTCACCTGGTCCGAGGAGACCCACACCTCTGCCGCTCATGACGTCGACGCAGAGGTGGATGATGTGGAGGAGCCCCTTCCCCCAAAAATGAAGAGGGCGGCGTCAGAGGACGCTGGAACCGACATTGAGCCCAAGGGCTCAAAGAGGCCAAGGAGGACCTCGACAAGGGTTGCCAACAAGTTGACAAAGAGAGTCGAGCTCTTCGGGGACTAGGAAGAAGACCTCCTGGCGATGGGGAGGAAGAAATTAGTGCCTCGAGGGTAAGCCGTCATCTTTATATCTCTTCTTTTTATTTGACAAGTCCTTTTAAGCAGAGAAGAACTAACCGAATGTCTCTTCATATGCAGTCCGCCCAAGAAGAACCCCAGCGGTTCCTCGAGTGGATTACCGTCTGCCAGCAGGACTCCAGAGCCCGATGTTCCTCACCCGGCTCATGATGGGCTAGGGGAGGAAACATCCACCCTGACCCCCAACGTCCACATGACGGGGGCTAAAGAGGTGGCCGTCGTGGCCGAGGTCGACACCTTGGCCCAACAAGACCCGGGGGTGAAGCACCCCGAGGTCATCGAAGATGGACTGGGTCGGTCATCAGTCCAGCTGATATCTGCTTCGGCTTCGCCCCCACAGGTGGAGCCTACTCGGGCCAGCGCATTAATGCCAGGGTCCGAGGTCATCCCACCACCCCCGCCAACTGCCCCAGAGCGGGCTAGCGGGGGTTGGACCGAGGAGATGGAGGAAACCCTAATTTGGTGCTATTAAATATTCATGTGCTTGTCCGAAGACATGTCATTACAGCCTTCTAAACAACTTAGTGAGTGAGTAGCCCCCAAGCCCAAAGCTGGTTTCAAGAAACTAGCATTGGGGTTGTAAGAAGTTGATGTAGCCCCCAGGTCGATGCTTTAAGGCAATCGTCCTGGATCTTCGATTATTTTGACTGTGAGCTTGGTAATAAGGATTTCTGTTGGTAGGCATCGACCTTGGTTCCGAGCTCCGTCTTTAAGGAGATAGAGGAGATGAACCAGAAGCTCGAGAGGTCCCAGAAGGACCTTGACCTGGTGAACCAGAGATTCGAGCAGTCTCAAGGTAAGCAAGTCGAACATGCATAATAATTTGCAGGGAAGAATAGTTTTTGATAGATTAAAGACTAAGGACAAACTGTTTTAATGATAGCAGTGCTAGCTGAGCTTGAGACGCTCAAGGCCAAGCTTGAAAAAGCTTGGCAAGAGTCAAAGCAGCATGAAGTTGCAGCTGCGAATGCGGAGGAGGCCCGAGCAGTCGAGAAGGTGGCCGGGGACAAGGACTGGGCGCGGGTGGTTGAGGTCTAAGAAACCCTGAAGGGCGTGTTTGAAGCACGCGACAATCTTCAAGCGGAGGGGCAGTGAATGAACGAGGAGCTCGAAAAGCTTTAGCTTGCTCATGCCGACCTCAAGACCGCGGCCCGGGTGGACCACGAGGTGCTCTAGCAGTTGGAGCAAATCACCTCGGGTAAGCAATACTACTGCAGTGTGTATTTGGCAACAAGGAATGCATCAAGCTCACCCAGCTATGGCATTCCACAGAGGTCTTCGCGGATCTCCCGCAGAGCGTGATGGACGCCATTGCGCACTTCGACCAGTTGGTGGGTCATGAAGTGGAGAAGGCCTGTTGGGGTCAATTCCCGGGGTCTCCGGCAGCGTGGCTACTAAGCAATCGAATGAAGCGGCTGGCCGAGCTGCTCCACTGGCGAGGCCGACACTTCAAGACCACTGCATCATGTTGTGGTCTGCTGACGTTCTTCCAGGCAGCCTTTTCGGCCTCATGATGCGCCTGAGGGAGGTTGTCCCGCGTGTTGATCGCTGGAGAAGGTTTGCGTGCTTTGAAGGAGCACAGAGGGCGTACGCCTGCGTTAAGACGCACTGGCACAAGGTCGACGCCATGATTGTGGCCGTGGGTCCTCTTGCAGATAAACCTCGCACAGCGAAGCAGGTCTATGAGGAGGTGGAAGAGGGAGCTCGGCTTACCGAGACCGCATGTCCAAAAGATACATTGTATTATTAGGTAGTACTTCGGAATGCCGAAGTGATAGTATGTATAAACATTATCTTTTGCTTGAAAGGCTATGGCTTTAAATTCCATATGTGTTTTTTAAGTATTTATACCTCCTAAATGACTGTTTGAAACTGAAAGTGGCTAGTCGTCGGCTTCAGCCCCAGTGTAGATTATACAAAGGGTGTTCCATGATGTAGATTTGACCCTTAGCCGACGTCTCGGTGCCCGAAGGTGGTCTTCTGCTCATCGGAACAAGGCAATCGGACTATAGTGGCTTGAAAGTAGTCCTAAGGAGTTTGACAGTGGGGGTTGATGACCGGCCCCCGGTGTGAGAAGTGGTCGGCCTGACAGGCCGAGATCTAAGCCGTGACGCACTTTGGCTAGTAAGTAAAGCCCTTTGTTTAACACGGGTGATCTCTATCTTCACAGCGCTTGACGCGGTCTACGGATGGCCGACCAGTTTACGCCTACCTAGATAGTCAGTTTTCGGCTTTCTCCACTGAGGCGCTCTGCCAATTAACCTGGCGGCGCAATCGTAGTGGTTCTCCCATTACACCCTTAGCCGAATTCATCGGGAACATAAGGGGTACACATAGGAGTCGGGCGACCCAACTATTGACCAAAATCTAGGTTCGAAGCTGATGCATATAAAGCCGAAATTCGAGACACCGAAAACTTCGGTCTTGTAATACAATTATATATTTTTCAAGAGCTTCTTCGTGGCGCAGGGGCTGTGCTTATAAAGAAATGTGATAGGGACCTTTAGGGGGCATGGGTTCTTTATTTCATAATTTCAAGCCTTTACATGCCCAACTGCAACAAGACACTACAAAAAAAAGACACATCCGTGACATTTTGGGCCGAACGAATTTTTGTGCTGTCATGCTTATGACACTTCTATGACGATAATTGTGACAAAAGCATGTATCATCATAGATGTGGTGGGCTCCTACTTCTATGACAAAAAATCATGACAGAAAATGGGCTTTTTGTCCTGGGCGGGCCGGGGACGCACCTTCATGACATTCTTTGGGCCATCCATGACGGAAAAAATCATGGTAGAAGCGAGGGCGAGGAAAATTTCGGGGAGTTCCTAGTTACGGTGGGTGGTCGGGGCCGAGCGATGCACGGAGGTTTGCGCGTTTCTCTAGTACACATACGCGCGTGTGTGCGAGGCGTTGGGCTCTAACTGAACCCGAGTGATCGCACTGCTAGCTACGTTACTGAACCCGAGCGATCGATCCCTTGGTTGTTAACTGAACCCGAGCGATTCCTTCGCTGCTGCTGCTAACTGAACCGAGCGATCGATCACTGCTGCTGCTTACTGAAGCCGGTCGAGCCCCCGTGCGAGATGTAGCCAGCCGGTGTTGGGTTGCCTCCCGATGAACAGTGACCGTTGCTACCGTGCTCGTGGTATGTAGAATGAGTCGAGGCGTGGTGAGTCGAGCCGGTTGGTTGGCCGTGGATGAACAGTTCCCGGTGGGGGTTGGATGAACAGGACCCATGGTGGTAGGCCATTGCCGCTGGATGAACAGGACCCCGAGGAGGCCGCCGCACCCCAGCCGGTTGGGGGTGGATGAACAGGACCCCGTGAAGGCTCTATGAATAGTAGCCGATGGAGGCTGGATGAACAATATCCCGTGGATGAATAGTAGCTGATGGAGGCTGGAGACGGTGGATGAACAGGACCCCATTTCACTATAGGCGCTCCAACAGAAATCCGTTTCCTCAGTTTTGCGGTACGCCACACCCCTCCCGATCAACAGCACCCCGTTTCAACCGTAGGCACTCGAACAGAAGGCCGTTTCCTCCGTTCTGCGGTACTCCAGACCCTTCCCGATGAACAGGACCCTGTTTCGACCGTATGCGGTCGAACAAAAGGCCGTTTTCCTCCGTTTTGCAGTACGCCAGACCCCATTTCGGCTGTTCCGGCCAAGCCAGTTGGCTCTCGTTGAACACGACGCATTCCGACCCAGTTTGTTGCCTCCGGATGAACAGGATGTTGTTTCTCCATTCTGATCCAGCCGGTTGGCTGCCGATGAATAGGACGCCGTTGCTGCCGTCCGTTGCCTCTCCATGTACACGAGCCCTGTCCGTACGTATGCGCGAGTAGGCGTTCAAGACCCTGCCCGTATGTATGTACGTGGCCGTATTTTTTGGCATCTGGATGTACATACGTGTACACGGTTTTGACTGGACTGCCTGAACTGCTACGTCGGGGGCTCTACTACTACACGTGTTGCTGCTTGCTCAGCCACGGTTCATCGTTGCAGAGAGACCAATTGACTAGTATGTACGTACACGTTCGCGACCAGACAGACAAGCCTACGTACGGTTTGACCGGTTGGGTCCCAGCTGTCAGGGAGGATAAGGAGGCACTTCATTGCGTGCGAAGATATAACTGGTGGGTCCCAGCTGTCAGGGGGAAACTTTTTTTTTTGCAAAAGACAGAGGCTCTTCTAGTGGGTCCCCGCTGTTAGGTGGAGGAATAATTATTTTATGCGTAATAAGGAGGCACTTACTTGATGCGGCCGTGGACCCAACTGTCAGCCTCTCCACGTACAGTCCTCTTCCGATGGAAGTCGTTCCTTGACCACGTTGATCATGCCGCGCCGAGAGCACCAAGGCAGTGGACGACGGTGAGGCCTAGGAAGGGGACGACACGGAGCCGGAGAAGACGTGACAGTGCATGCCCACGTGGAGGGGAGTACGAGGGTTGACTGGTTCGGCTGCGGTGTGATGCTGCCATCGCCGCAGAATAACATGGGTTGTGGGTGAGTAGAGGGATGGCCTAGCCAGCGGTTGGGTTAGGAGGGGGCGATGAGGCCTGCGCGGTAGCACAGCCGGCCACGAGAGGCAGGAGCAGGCGGCACGACTCGTGATGGTTTGGGCGGTTGGAGCAAGAAGACCAGAGGTGGAAGAAGCACCACGACCGTTGGATGGACATCGTACGGTCACCGCAGCTAGAATCATTTATATTGACTAAGTTGACAAAACCCTGCGTCTGCATCAACTTAGTAGGCCCACAAGTCAGCCTCCAAATATGGTGGGTCCCACCTAGCAGCGGGGCTATTCAAAAAAATTTTTGCGTAATAAGGAGGCACTTCCTTGCGTGCGAAGATATAGCTGATGGGTCCGAGCTGTCAGCGGGAGGAACTTTTTTTCGCGAAATACAGAGGCGCTTCCGGTGGATCCCTGCTGTCAGGTGGAGGAATCATTATTTTGTGTGTAATAAGGAGGCACTTCCTTGCGTGCGGCCGTGGACCCAGCTGTCATCCTCTCCACGTTTGACCACGCCGCACCAAGAGCACCAGGGCGGTGGACAACGGCGAGGCCTAGGAAGGGAACGACCCAGAGCCGAAGAAGACTCGGCAGTTGTTTCCCACATGGAGGGGAGTACGAGGGTTTACTGGTTTGTCTGCCGTTGCCGGAGAATAACAGGAGGTCTGGGTGAGTACAGGGATGGCCAGGCCAGCGATGGGAGTGGTGTGGCGCGGTTAGGCCTGCGCGGCAGCACAGCCGGCCACAGGAGGCATGAGCAGGCAGTACGGCCGACGCTGGTTTGGGCGGCTGGAGCAAGAAGACCAGAGGTTGAAGAAGCAGCACGGCCGTTGGATTAACAATCCAACGGTCACTACTGCTAGAATCGTTTGTGGACTAAGTTGACAAAGCCTTTCGTACACGTCAACCTTGTAGACCCACAAGTCAGCCTCCAAATCTGTCCCAAACAGCATACAGCCAGAAATTTCTAGCCAAATTCAAATTAATTTAAAAAATAAACATACCTTAATGTAAAATCCAATGAAATTTTACCCGCACAAAAACAATGAAATTTAAAATATCAAAATCGGAAACAAAAAAGTAATTTGGAACTAATTGCCTCTTTGCTGTATTTTTCATTTTACAGCCCATTTCTTATTACTTATAGCCCATTTTCTGGGCAAGCCGAATGCATCCCTCCTCGTCTTGAAAGATTTCAGGCCCAGCAGGGCGTAGAAAAGCAAGTAGGCCTACGTTGTCTATTCTGTAAAAAATAAAATAGCTGGGCTAGCCATTTTCAGAAAGAAAAAACAAAACTGGGTTCATCATGTGGTAAACATATATGAAATAAAAGTCTGGGCTAGACGGGCCATAGTTGATACCCTGCTCCGTCCCAAAAACAAAAAAATAATACTGTGCGAGCTGCTGGGTCTCGGGTGTCAGCCGCTCCTTGTGCAGTTATCTCGCTTATTGACTACATTGACAGTGGCGTGCGACCTAGATGTCAGGAAACCATCAGGAGGAACCATTTTTTTCTTGTAATAAAGGAGGCACTTGCTTGCCTACTGCCATGATCCTGGTGGGTCCCTACTGTCATCCTCACCATGTACAGTTATCTCCTTATTCCTCTCGGTTGTTAACCATGTTGACAACACCGGAGGGCGGTGCCGCGGCGAGCGAACCAAGGCGGAGGACGATGGTGAGGCCTCAGACAGGAACGAACAGGAGCCAGGGAAGATGCGCAGAGTTATAGGGTGCAATGTGGCCACGATGCGTGCGTGGCAGCACAGCCAGCCGTGGGAGACGGGAGCAGTCGGTCCCGCCAGTGCTGGTTTGGCTTTGGCGGCTGGAGGAAGAAGAGACTGAAGAAACATGATAGACGTTGAATGTCAATCCAACGGTCAAGGTTGGCACAATCGTTTGTTGACTAAGCCGACACCACGTAACATACTTTTTTATAGGAAGAAAAGAAAAAACTGGGCTCGTTCGCCAGATAACATTCCAGAAACTGCCACCGTTTGATCTTGCGTCGCAACTAAAACTGCCAGGAAATTCGTTTGCCGTCCTCCTCTCAGGGAATGTTCACCACATAACATTCCCGAAAATCAAAGACTTGAGAAGGTGTACAGAACAAGCTAGTGTACCAGTAAAGAGACGTTGCAGAGTTTTAGAAAAAAGAGAGATGTGCTCCTGTAGCTAGTTCGAATCCAAACCTAGACTATGACTATATTAGTGCTATGCTACTCTGCAAGTAATGAAACTGACATATCCAACATTCGCTTCTCCTCTTCTCTAATTACTCTGCCTAGCATCAGAAACTCCGGCCGCAGCAACCATGTCCACTGGCGGCTCGTCCACCTGCTCTTCAGCAGGCAACAACCAGATATGCGCCAAGTCGCCACCCGTACCATCCCCTGTGGGTCTCATCACACCCCCGCCGGCACACTCACCGCAGCCGATTGCTCATCGCAACCCGCTGCCGTTGGTGTGGTGCCATTGCTGTAAATCACGCAGAGTCATCTGTCGCATCTCAACTACAATCGTCAACCCTGGCCGAGTCTTCTACAAATGCTCGAATCATGGGGTAATAATATGTTTAAGTGTTTTTCGCCTGCTTTCAGTTGCTGATTTTTTAAAAAGTTTCGTTGATGATCTTCCATTTGATTCGTGCAGAAAAGGGAAGATTCGTGTGATTTGCATTTCTGGGAAGTTGCTGATGTGGGGGAATGGAACTACGCTGATTATTTGGTTAGTCGAGGAATCCCAATACCAACAGGTTGGGGTGTTGGACAAGTAACTGAAGGAACGGCAGAAGAGGAAGATGCAGAGCAGAAGGTTAAAGATGTAGTTCAGCTGAGCATGGCCAAGCAACAGCTGCTGAACGGCCTTGACAGCAATGAGGAGATGAAAGAGCTTGTGAAGATAATGGGCAAGATCGTTGTGCTCTGTAGGATGATTGTCTCTTTATTTGCAGTGTATGTAGCACTCGTGATGTATTCAGTGGCTATGACATGAGCACTTTGCTGAAACTAGTAATGAATGAAACCTGTTTAGCAGGTTGGACGTAGTGTTGTGAACATTTAATGATTTCTATTAACAGAAATCGGGAGGTATCCCCTTTTGCTCATAAATAAATAAATAGCAGAGGCCCTTTTGCTAATAAATAAATAAATTAGCGGAGGCCCTGTCGGGTCAGCTTTGTTCCCATTCGAAGACGCCGAGCAAAATGCAGTCCAACAGCAAACTATGTCATCAAATACAAGTTTCACAGCCAAATATGAGTACAACTAAATAGCAATGTCATCATGTTTTAATCGTCATACAATCACCAAACACAAATCAACATATATAATAAGTGATGTTCTCACAGCAAAATACTAAACAACAACTTCATCAGGTTTCAGTTGTCATAGCAAACACAATTTCACATAGTAGATAAAAAGTCGTCTTCTCACAGGCAAATACGACAAAAGCAATCTAATCATCATCTGCCGCAGCAGCGTCAACACTTCGCCATGTGTATCAGTCTGAATCGTAATTCCCCCCAGTGTCATCTTCTTCTTCATCCTCAATGTCCTCGAACGTTGGCGTCTTATTCATCAACTCTCGTATGTCCACAGCCCGACAGGCAATCTTTTCGCCAGCGTCATTGACGTGATGGTTCTCAAAAGATATTAGGAACATCTGTGGAATCTTCTACATCAGGAGCAGTGTAAGCATAATCTTGTTATGCAACTTCATTAAACGAATTCCTCTGCTCAAACCTTTGCAATACTCTCCAATCATCGCTACATGCATATGTGTCTTCCAAGAAAAATATCTGTGTTGCTTGATTTGCCAAAACAAAAGGCTCGTCGGTCTGGTACGCCGCCTTGACATTGTTGGATTTGAAATAATCATCAGCTCTGGGTTTTGCGATCCTAGAAAACAGGTTATACCAACGATAGCACAACAGAACCACACACCGATGAACCTCAAAACTGGAGATATACTACAACTGAACAATGTCTGTTATGTTAGCATACATTTCAGTTGTCTCTTCGCCGTACGTATTCGTGCTCATGATGGCACTGTTTTGTGTCTTCCTGCCTTCGTCGTGTGCAAGGGTGTTGTAGCACACATCTCCAACAACGCAAGATTCATAATGTCTTACCCGAGTATCAGGACCCATTGCTAGTGCGTAAAGGGCATCATCAACTGCCTGCCCATCCTCCCGCATCTTCTTAACCTATGGTTAGAAAATAGACAAGCTGATCATCTTATGTACTCAATATATTAAAAAAAACTGACAGTGCAATTCAAAAGCTTACATGGCTCTTGAACCATTTCGCAAATCCCTCCATAACCAGTTTGTCAATGTTTCTTGGATTTTGCGGCAGTAACTCATTTTTGTAGATTCTACACAACATAGTGATCACGTCAAACATCTAAATATATAAGAATGTGCTGCAAGTTTAGTAGATTACGATGTATAAGCTGCAGTACTTAGCACTTACTCGATATAAGGTAGAATCTCAGGACAGTTATTCAACACATACCAAACCATTTTGTCCAAATATTTAGGTTTGTGGTCTTGTCGACTCTTCCCTGTAACTCGAACAGAACAATCAAAAACATTGAGCTTGGGATTGTCTTCACCCACCTCTTTGCTAAGCTGATCAGCTGTTTCAATGTATTTTGAGCAGAATGTCAATGCTTCTGTAGCAATGTAGGCCTCTGCAATGGAACCCTCAGGTCTAGCTCTCTTCCTAACATAGCCCTTGAAAGAGCCTAGCCGCCTTTCAATAGGGTACATCCAGCCATACTGTACTAGACCTCTAAGTAGTGCCTCATCAGGTAGATGAACAGCCAAATGCACCATCACATCAAAGAAGGCTGGAGGATATATCTTCTCAAGGTCGCATAGGATAGTTGGTATCTTGTCTCTAAGATGCTCCAAAGCATCTATCCTGATATTTCTACTGCAGAGTTCCCTGAAGAATTGTCCCAACTCTGCAACTGCTCTGTATAAGTCAGGGCGGCCCAATCCTCTAAGGATAACAGGTAAAACCCTTTGAAGTAGGACGTGGCAGTCATGAGTTTTCAACCCTTGTACCTTGTTTCCATCTGCACTGACTCTCCTTTCAGGGTTGGAAGCAAATCCATGTGGGAATCTCACACGTGACAGGACCTTGTAGAATTCTTTTCTTTTTACCTTGTCCAAGACGTACACAGCTGGTGCCATATCCCGTGAAGCACCATCATCGTCCACCTGCAAATCCCTTCTGATACCCAGGTGTGTCAAATCAATCCTAGATTTTAAGGTATCTTTCGTCTTTCCATCAATATTAAGAAGTGTGCCGATAATGATGTCACATATATTTTTCTCGATGTGCATCACATCAAGATTATGCCGCAGATCCAAATCTTTCCAATACTCCATTCCCACAAAGTGGACCTGCAGGTAAACAATAATCTCTGCTGTGCCCTGCCACACTTCCTTTTCCCACTACCATTATCAGGATGGTTTCCTGGTGTAATATGCCTGACCTTCTCTAGTTCCACTTGCAACTCATCGCCGGTGAGCCTCTTTGGCGCATCACGGTTTTCATGCTTTGCATTGAACACATGTCTTTGGTATTTTGTAGGACATGCCTTGTCCTTGGCAAGGAAACGGCGGTGTCCAATGTAACAGATCTTGCTAAGTATTGCGTATGACAGCGGATTCCTGTCACAATGAACACATGCATTGTAACCATGTGTCGTTCGCCCTGACATAGTGCCCAAAGCCGAATAATCATGGATGCACCAAATAATAACAGCATGCAGAAAGAAATTAGCTGGTGGGCTGCTATATAGGTCTCGAGTGAGAACACCCCTCCATAGCTGTTGAAGTTCCTCCACAAGAGGCTCCATGAATAAATCAAAATCATTTCCAGGACTTTTTGGACCTGAGATGAGCAAGGCCATCATGTAGTTTGATTCTTTGGTGCAGACATTTGGTGGCATGTTGTAAGGGATAACAAGCACTGGCCACATGCTATATGTGGCGCTCTGGTGGCAAAATGGGTTAAATCCATCTGTAGCTAAGCCAAGTCTAATGTTTCTCGGGTCAGCAGCAAACTTTTTGTGTTTCTGATTGAAGCTTTTCCAGTCACTGCCATGAGATGGATGGCTCATTACATTCTGATCTCTGTACTCCTAGTTCCTAGAATGCCACAGTACA
Source organism: Thinopyrum elongatum (assembly GCA_011799875.1). Lineage (NCBI taxonomy): Eukaryota > Viridiplantae > Streptophyta > Magnoliopsida > Poales > Poaceae > Thinopyrum > Thinopyrum elongatum. The sequence goes on from CM022303.1 coordinate 136,310,969, forward strand.
TCCTCTCTTGTTTCAGCATCATGAAACAACCTCTGCAATCTTGCTATAATTGGAAAATGTCTCAGAACATTATGAGGAATCCTCTTCACAGCATTGCCATCTTTCCATCTTGATGATTTGCATTTTGGGCATTCACTTAAGTTGGCATAATCCTTCCAGAACAGAACACAATTATTCTTACAAACATGGATCATATCATATCCAATTCCAACTGCATGAAGGAAATTCTTCATTTTACTGTAGGTGTGTGGCAGCTCAGACGCATCTGGGAAAGATTTGCGGAAAGCAGCCAACATCGCATCGAATGATTTGTTGGTCATCCGCTCAGATGTCTTCACCTGAAGAAAGGTGACCATAGCTGAGAATACTGACAGCTTATTTCCTGGGGTGACTGCCATGTTGCATTGTTCCAACATGCGGGCCCATCGTTTTTCTTCTGCAGGTAAAAGTTCATGAAATGCGCAAGCATTTCATAGCATTGTTTCAATGTTGGTCAAACTCGCTGGCTCGGCTGCCAGCACCTCCTCCTCCTCCTCTTCCACCTGAGCATCAGGCAGATCAAGATGGTGATCTGCTGCTTCCACATAGTCAGTAACATTGACGTTCACAGCTTCACCATGATGAACCCACCTAGTATATGTGACCGACATCCCATACAAGTGTAGATGATTTTCCACAGTTGACTGGGGTCTTGTAACTGAATTCATACAACTGCTACATGGGCAGAGCACATCTGATTTTGGACCACTGTACTCAGCTCTGATAAAGTTCATGAAGTTTTCAACCCCCTCGACATATGCAGCGGAGAATCTTCGAGCAGAAGTTATCCAAGTCTTGTCCATTTGTTAGACATACAAATTAGTTCTTCTACTAGATATTACAGGAAAAACATATATGCTTTTTTTATAAAGTCCATATAAAATACCTAGGTCGATGTCTAAAGCTATGGCAAGATATTTGGACAAGCAGATCTAAGTAACAAAATATATGTAAAGCTAATTCAGCAAACAGATTTGAGTGCTAAATTATGGTAGGCTATTTCAGCAGTCAATGAGGCCGAGCACACAGCCATCGAAGGCCATCTGAGCAACAAAGATCGAGTATAAAATGGTGTCGAGCTATTTCACCTAACAGATTGTCTACTAGATCATGGCAATCTACTTCACAATAAATATATGGCAGGATATTTTAGCAACTAATCGGGCGTGGCATGCCATCTCAGCAAAGTAGATTGAGTGTAGAACAGGGCAAGGAAGCTTCTTAAGCAGAGCATATTGACTGTAAACTATTTCGGCAAACAGTGAGATTAACAGCGTCTATTGGCTAGTAACATTTAGCGTTACTCCGACATGCACGGGGCCTCAATCTAGAATGTGCGTACCATGGGAGAAGCTGACCACCGTGCGTCTCCACAAGAACGTCGCCAGCGGTGGCGGCGCGGCTGGAGGACGGTAGTCTACGAGAGTGTACTGTGGGAGCGAGAGGATCGCCGTGTGTCCCCTCGATGAACCACGGCGCCGACGTATCGGCGCGGCGGGGAGGGCGGCTTTGGCAGAGCGAATGGAGTGGAGGGGGCCGGGGGTTGGGGAATATTATTGGCTAGTTGGCCGAAGGGCAGTTGAATTTGGGATTTGGGGGGAATTTTTGGGGGGAATTTCCGCGCGGTGGGCGGGGGAGTTTGGCACATGGTCGGTTTCTTCAAATGCGGTCCCATGTGTCAGTGAAGAGGCAAGCCAAAGCGCGTTCCGTTTGCGTGAGCCATGTGTACGACCGATCGTGTGAGGGGTGCAATGCGACCGCGACAGGCGTGCTGTGAGTGTACCGCCTTTTTCCTTTTAAACTTGGTGCTTCGTGCGATCCATCGATACTACTACTAGTAATCCGGTAATCCCGACTAAAATGGCGTGGCCGGGTCTTTTCCCGCGTGATATGCTGGGAGGTTGGCTTAGTTGTTTTTTTAGGACTTTATTTTTTATTAGGACAAGGCTTAGTTGGTTTGACAGACAGAGCGAGAAAAAGATGTGAGATGCGTGAATGTGTAGTGGACGTACTATTGGAGTGCCTAAGATAAATTGTGTATGTATACTACCTATGTGTTTATTTACTTCGCATGTTAGCTTTGTCTCGGGTCAAACCTTCTAAACTTAGACCAAGTTTATACACACATAAACGAATCATCATTCAATATATCTTACTATTATTGTGAAAGTTCATATACACCGGACGAGATTCATGCAAACACGGCAGATTTTCATTACATTTCGAACTTTTATAGGACAAAAAAAGAAAAGAAACCCGACCCTAAACCTATTCTACGGTGGCGACCGACGTCCACTTTCCTTTGTACTTCCGCATCGGTGACGACGTCCTCCATCTGCCGTCTCCATGAACGGCGGCGAGGTTCAAGACCCTTGAAGTGAAGGTGCGGTCTCCGGCGAGGAAGAGTAGAACACGGGAGACGGACCGGCCAGTTGGCACACCATGCCCTGCCGCCTCCCATGCCCTACTCATCCTCGGAGGAGTCCCCGACCTCGGCGGTGCCGGTGGACGTGAGGTCGATGATGATGGACATGCACGGTCCGTTGCTTCACCTGCCACTTGCGCCACCGAACGTTGGATGGTGGCAAGTAGGACGCGTGGCTGGCGGTGCTCCCGTCATCGGCCGCCAGCGTGGCCACCGCTTGTGCGGTCGCGTTCGCGTTCGGCTATGCCGGTATTGCGTTGCGAGCGGTGAGTTGAGCGAGGGCGACGACCTCGAGCTTCATCCCCGAAGACAAGCTCTCCCACAGAGCGTTCCCACTCGCGGTCATGGTGGATGTGGTGCTAGGTAGGAGGATGCGCTATGGTGTGGAGTTTAGCTGGGCGTTGGCACTTTAAGTAGCGCATTCCGGTGAGGCCAAGCATCCGGGTGCATCAATAAGTCGCCGGAGTTGGTTCCTCGGGCAGCGAGCCTGCTTAATGACGGCATACGAATGGACGGCATGAATGCGGGCAGCTGGCACCGGCTGGAAACGCACGCGCACAACGGCGCGAGGGACAAGGGTTTTTTGTGTGCCAGGGTAGTCAGCTGCGGGCGTGGCAACGTTGGACATGCCCTTTGCTCACATGCGATCCCACATGTCATTGAAAGATGACCCGGCATGGTCTCAGGTCCTGGGGATGCAGTTCACCGCGCTAGAACACTCCGCGAACGCGTCGCGGCGCGCGCGCACTTCGGCGCCCCGTGCATCCTCGATGAGCCGGGTGTTGATCTGCTGGTTGTGCCACAGCGGCAGCGCCACCCTCGGCACCCTGAAGCCGAGCGTGTCCAGCGGCGATGAGCATGTCGCTCACCGCGGTCGCCGTGCCCAGAGGCGGTGTGGGAGCTGCACCATGTTGCTGGCCCCCATGACCCACATGAACGGTTGCCGGTGGCGAGGAGGTCATGGGCCAGCTCCTCCATTGGACTAGTCTGTGCCATGTCATCCCGACAGGTGTGCCCCACATGTCGGTTTCCCTGTTTTCCCGGTCAAATTTGAGCATCAGTATGGCCTCATTAACACTCGGCCGACCTCTCTCTCTTCTAGTTTAGTAGTATCCGTAAATGACGCGGGCGGGGGAGGGGGCGGACGTCGGTTTGCTCTCAACTGTGGTCCCACAAGCAAGCAAAAATGCAAGACGAAGTGCGTTCCATTCGGTGAGCGGCGTGCAGGGTCCATCGTGCCGGGGTGCAACCCGAACGCAACAAGAGTGATGTACACTGTCCGTTTGTTATGAACTTGCATACTTCGAGTACTCCTTTTTTTGAACACAGTACAGACGCAAGCGCTCATACATGCGCGCATACACTCACCCCTATGAATGCACACACGCACACCCTACCCCTATGAGCACCTTTGAGAGACTGAGCCATCATATCTATAATACTATATCTCTACTCTTATCTCTACTCTCGGTGATGATGATGTGCCTGCCATCTTGCAATATAGACCGTCCGATCTACATCTGACGGATAGAAAGCAAACTATGGAAACTTTGCAAAAGGATACCCGCACCTCTCTCGTTCATCCTTATCTCCCACAACTTCATTGCTGAGTAATTAAAAAAGGAAGCCTCTGGAACAATCTGGCATGGTGGCTGTCGGTGTCAAAACCGGCTGATCTCGGGTAGGGGGTCCCGAACTGTGCGTCTGAGGATCGAAGGTAACAAGGGACAAAGGGAACACGGTGTTTACCCAGGTTCGGGCCCTCTTAATGGAGGTAAAACCCTACGTCCTGCTTGATTGTATTTGATGAGTATGGGGGTTACAAGAGTTGATCTACCTCGAGATCGTGATGGCTAAACCCTAGATGTCTAGCCTATGATTATTATGATAGCCTCTACGGACTAACCCCTCTGGTTTATATAGATACCGGAGGGGGCTAGGGTTCGTACAGAGTCGGTTTACAGGAAGGAAATTATACATCTGAACGCCAATCTTGCCATCCACGTAAGGGAGAGTCCCATCCAGACACGGGAAAAGGCCTTCTACTTTATATCTTCACGACCCATCAGTCCAGCCCATGTCACATAGCCCGGACGCCCGAGGACCCCTTAATCCAGGACTCCCTTAGTAGCCCCCGAACTTGCCTTCAATGACGACGTAGTATCCGGCTTATGTCTTCGGCTTTGCAAGGCGGGTTCTTCATTTGTACTTCGGATTGACGACAGTCCGGCTCTGACCCCGATGTGCTGCTTTTATGATTCTTTTTCGTAGTCGCTTCGATTTCCGCGCACCAGGTGAATACGAACAGCCTGTGATTTTTTGCAAATAAGCCCCTCACCATGCGCGGACGGCATCTATATAAGGAGAACTAGATCCCCAAATGCCATCTCATATCACGCAAAAGAAAGACCGTCGAGATTAGCCACGAACAAATCTTTCCAACATGGCCAGCGCTCCAGGCTCATCTTCGCGTCCTCATGTCCCTCAAGAGGGTGATTGGCAGAGTTGTTCCGTGCCTCATCTTCAGCTGAGTCGACTCCAGATGCAGGGCTACCTTCCCCTCGCGAATCTAGTCCCCGTTAGAGCGGGATTGGCCTCAATTGGCAATGACGTGATGGCCGAGAATTTCCCCAACCCCAATAAGGAGGAGAGGGTGTGCTTCATCCCCTTTCTGCTGCGGGGCCTAGGATTTCCAATCCATCCCTTTCCCAGGGGCCTATTGGAATTTTACGGCATCCAACTGCATAACCTTACCCCAGGTTTGATTTTGCACATCTCAGGTTTTGTTGCCCTCTGCGAACTGTTCTTAGGCATCGAGGCCCATTTTGAACTATGGAGGAAGTTCTTTTGCCTTGTTCCCCGCCACCGGGGAGGCTCTATTTTTGAAGTGGGCGGTGCCGAAATATGGTGTATAGCCGGATCCGGATACCTCATAGGAACTCCCAAGGAGGTATACGCTCAGTGGGCTTCGGAATGGTTTTATATAGATGACGTCCCACTGGCAGACCCAGTTCGGTGCGGCCCTCCTGAATTTTCCAGTGCTCCTTTAAAGAAGCGTTTCAACTGGCATCCCCGAAGTCCCAAGGAGGAAGACAGTGCGGAAATAAAAAGGTTGGTTAACAAGATCAGGTTATTAGCCCATACCGAGCTCTCGATAGTTGAGGTCATGGCTATTGCAATAAAGAGGTGCGTCCAGCCTCTTCAATCCAGAGTAACTCCCTTATGGTGTTATAATGGAGAAGATGACGCTGCTCGTTACAGACGGAAGGGTCCGAATACCCCAGCCGAACTGGCCACAATCCTGGCCGATCTGTATAAGGGTGAGAAAGAAGACTTCCTCCGCTTAAACTGCCGGGAGGGCTATTCCATGTATAACCCCATAGAATGGGTAAGATTTCGATTGTCTGCGCTGCTTTTATTACTGTCACAGACACTAATCATCTTTGCCCTTTGTCACCAAAAAACAGTCATGGAGAAAGATGATCGAGGACATCCACTGTCCCGCTCCACAGCTAGAGGATCATAACCGTGATGGAGACCCTGGCTTTCACGAGGATTCGGACATATACATAGAGTTCGATGATGGGGTATTCTATCAAGCGAGACTTTATGGCTTAAGAGTGGCTATCACCGCCGACTACCCCCGCCTCTATCCCTTCTGCATCGTAAGTATTCGAAGGGCTTTTGATAGGAAACCCTTATCTGCACTTTTGCTTATTACGCCATTGCGGACTTTTAACAGGAGCGGCGTTTGGCAGACCGTACCGCTTCGAGGGCGGCCCCTACGCAGGGTAGCCGTTCAAAACGAAAGGGGACCGGGGGTGCTGCAGAAACCCCACAGTCTTCCAAGAGGTATGTCCGCTTAATACATGCCTAGGCATGAGTCTGGATTGTTTAAAGTCTCCTTCGTATCTTTGATGTCAGGAGAAACACACGGCAGATGGTGGGCAAACGCCCTGCTAGCCGAATGTCCGCCAATCCGGTGCCGGACTCGCCAACTAGGACGAGAACCGAGGCAATGCCAGATCCGAATCCTCAAGAGGATTCGGACGACGTATCTGTCATGAATTCTGAAGTGGAGAGTGTGATGAATCACCGTCGATTAAAGGAAGCCATGCGTGCCCCAGCTTTTTCCGAGCAAGAATTTACCGCACTCAGCACGGTAGATGCATATATCCGAGCCGCTCGAGATGGACTTGCCGGAGTCACTCAGCTGTTCTCAAAGGACATACAGGTAAGCGTTTATACAATTTTAGATAGTCATATGCCAGTAGCCCCCGAGACTTGAAGCGGTGAGGCAAACCGATTTAAGGATCGATATATCCTGCAAGTCCTTAAAGAAAAGAACATGGCGCTAGCCCAGGAGCTGAAATCAAACCAAATGCAGCTAAACACTGTTACCGCCGAGCTGGCGGAGATGAAAAAGAGCGCAACAGGTGTGTCCCGGGAGGAAAATCTCAAGGAGAAAAAGGACAAACAATCCGAAGAGATAGAGAGCTTGAAGGCTCAGTTATCGGCCGCTCAGAGAGAAAATGAAAAACTGAAGGGCGGCATATTTGGTATGTCCTCCTCTATTATTGAGAATCTCCCTAGGTTCTCATGTTGAGTCCATAATTCGGAATATCATGACCCTGTTTGCCGCAGGTCTGTTAACCGGTAGGCCGAAAGAAGAAGTATCCGGATTTCAAGGTGACGTGCTAAAGGAGCTGTCCGCGGTACATGCTCGGGCCCGGAAAGCCATGAAGAGTATGCATGGTGAAGGCATTATGGCCATCCGATACCCCTCCAGAGAGTATGGAGGGCTTGGCAAACCTATTCAAAGGTGCCCGACGCCAGCTTGAGCTATGGAAGACATCCACCTGCCGTGAAGGCGCACGAGAAGCCTGGGCCGTGGTGAAAACATGCTTTACCAAGCTAGATCCAAATCATATGGCCCGGGTGGGACCACAGGGACCAGACGGGAAAGAGATTCCAGTGAGTTTGGTGTATGACCAAGTAATGATAGCTGTGAAGTACTCACAGGAAGACTGTAGGTTAGACAGCCTTATAGATGGAATAGATTCCGAATAGGTAGTTGATGCAATGTATTAAAGTACGTTATGATCAACCTGTGCTGTTATCCGAACATATGAAAAAGTTTTGTCATCGCAGACTTTCGGCTTTATCCTCTGGACCCTAAAATGGTGGAGTGTTTCCGGATACAATTAGGAATGAAAAGAAACATTCACTATGTCCAGAAACGAGGCAACCCAATCATTGTGCTCGAACAGACAAAAATTTGTAGTTCAGGATGTATGTTATATTACATATGTAAGAAACATCTTCCAAGGAAAATAGTTCCGTTAAGGGTTCCTTTCCTTGGGTTGGCATGTAGTAATTAGGCGTGCCGGGGTTTTGGTCCGTTATACAGAAAAACTATCCCACAGTATTTGGAGTGGTCAAAATAATGTAACAATCTATTGTTTGATTGCCGACCACTTATTCTCTTAAGAACGCTAGCTTTCGGCTTCACCCGTCTGAGGTACATGTCCGGTGACCCGGTTGTAACAATCGCAGAGGTGCTCCCTTTACGCCCTAGCCGAACAATCGGGAACGTAGGGCATAAACACAGGAGCAAGGCAACCCAGCTTGGCAAAAACTTAAGTCATACAGGTGCATATAATGGCAAAAAGGATGTGTATGAGCAAACGACATTTAAATTTTGAGATCCAGGCTCGAAATAATAATAAGCTTCGGTTAAAGAAGCCCCCAGTCATGGTGGGATGTATATATTTTAGGATGTTTTACCCTCCAAGTGTTCGGCTGACCCGAACACATCCTGGGAATCGCATAGAAACGAGAAAACAAAAACAGAAGGAAGAGGAGAAAGAAAAAAGGAACGAGAAAAAAAGTATGACCAAACTTATGCGTAGAATCTTCGGAGCCGAGCAGCGTTCCATGGATTCAGCTCTAGGTGGTTATTCGATGCATTTCGAAGGCGATAGGCTCCTCCAGTTAGAACTTCATCTATAATGAAGGGACCCTCCCATTTTGGTTTGAGCTTGTCCTTCTTCTTCTTCTTCTCTGGGAGGCGTAAAACTAGTTCGCCGACATTATAAGTCTTGGCCCGCACTTCTCTGCTTTGGTACCTCCGAGCCTGCTGCTGATAGAATGCGGAACGGGCTTTTGCAACATCGCGCTCCTCCTCCAAGCCGTCTAGGTCGTCCTGCCGATCAAGCTCGGCTTCTCTCTCTTCATACATGCGCACTCTAGGTGAGTCATGAATAATGTCGCAGGGCAAAACAGCTTCTGCGCCGTACACCATAAAAAAGGGGGTGTATCCGGTCGTGCGATTGGGCGTCGTCTGTAGCCCCCAGAGTACGGAATTGAGTTCCTTGACCCAGTGCTTATTTGACTCCTGTAGGGATCGCACGAGTCTGGGTTTGATGCCGCTCATTATCAGGCCATTAGCCCGTTCGACCTGACCGTTTGTTTGAGGGTGATATACGAAGGCGTAGTCGAGCTTGATGCCCAAGTTAGCACACCAAGTTTTCACCTCATTGGCTATGAAGTTAGAGCTGTTGTGGGTAATGATGCTATGAGGGACACCAGAACGGTGTACAACGCCGGATATAATATCGATCACCGGCCCGGCTTCAGCCATTTTTACTGGTTTGGCCTCTATCCATTTAGTAAATTTATCCACCAAAACCAGCAAATATTTCTTCTTATGGCTTCCCCCTTTAAGGGGTCCGACCATATCCAGCCCCCAGACTGCAAAAGGCCAGGTAATGGGGATTTTTTTAAGGCGGTGGGCGGCATGTGACTTTGATTGGCGAAAAGCTGGCATCCGACGCAGCGCTGTACAAGAGCCTGTGCGTCTGCTCGGGCTGTAGGCCAAAAGAAACCTGTACGAAAGGCCTTACTTACGAGGGCCCAAGTGGCGGCGTGGTGGCCACCGAGACCAGCATGTATTTCGGCCAAGAGCTGTCGTCCCTCCTCTTCGGAGATACATCTTTGAAGAACTCCGGTAGTACTTTTCTTGTATAGTTCTCCTTCATGAACCTTGTAGGCTTTCGAGCGTCGAACTATGCGGCGAGCCTCATTCTGGTCCTCAGGGAGCTCCCGCCTATTAAGGTAGGCCAGGAAGGGCTTGGTCCATGGAGCAATGACAGCCATGATTACATGGGCGGAAGGTGTGATTTCGGTGCCCGAGCCCCCGACGATATCAGAATTGTGTTCGGCATCTGAGGGTATGATCGGCTCTGGACTAGTATTGTCGTTCTCGTCCTGCCATACCACGGATGGCTTGAAGAGCCTTTGCACAAAGGTGTTAGGTGGGACGGGGTCGCATTTAGCGCCCATTCGAGCGAGGATGTCCGCTGCCTGATTACTTTCTCGAGCAACGTGATGAAACTCGAGCCCCTCAAACCGAGCTGATATTTTGAGTACGGAGTCGCGGTATGCCATCATCTTTGGATCTTTTGCATCGAAATCTCCATTTATTTGGGATATTGCGAGGTTCGAATCCCCACGCACCTCTAGGCGTTGAATGCCCATGGAGACGGCTATCCGGAGACCGTGCAGTAGTGCCTCGTATTCGACTGCGTTGTTGGAGTCCGTGTACATTATTTGCAATACATAGCGGACTGTGTCCCTTGTAGGGGAAGTTAAGATGACACCGGCTGCCAGCCCGGCTAACATTTTAGAGCCGTCGAAGTACATTACCCAGTAGGAGTATGTGCTGTATTCTTTAGGGAGTTCGGCTTCCGTCCATTCGGCGATGAAGTCGGCCAACACCTGAGATTTAATAGCTCGGCGCGACTTGTATGTTATTTCAAACGGTAAGAGCTCAATGGCCCATTTTGCTACGTGTCCGGTGGCATCCCGATTATTTATGATATCATTGAATGGTACTTCGGATGCCACCGTGATTGAACACTCTTGAAAGTAGTGCCGCAGCTTCCGGGATGCCATAAAGACCACATACGCTATCTTTTGGTAGTGTGGGTATCGAGATTTGCATGGTGTAAGGACCACCGATACATAGTATACTAGTTTTTGGAGTGGGAATTTATGTCCCTCTTCCTCTCGTTCGACGACGAGCACGGCGCTCACCACCTGGTGGGTTGCAGATATGTAGAGCAACATAGGTTCGCCGACGGTTGGTGCGGCGAGGATTGGGTTGCTTGCTAACAAAGCTTTTATTTCTTCCAATCCGGCTGTTGCCGCATCCGTCCACTCGAAGTGATCGGTTCATCGGAGTAGGCGATAAAGTGGCAGTGCCTTTTCTCCCAATCTGGAGATAAAGCGGCTCAAAGCTGCCACGCACCCAGCTAGTTTTTGGACCTTCTTTAGGTCTGTTGGGGTTGCCAATTGTGACAGGGCTTGGATTTTTGCAGGGTTTGCTTCGATTCCTCTATTGGAAACAATGAACCTGAGTAGTTTTCCGGCTGGAACGCCAAAGACACATTTTTCCGGATTGAGCCGTATGTCATATGTTCGGAGGTTGTCGAATGTGAGGCGTAGATCGTCCACCAATGATTCGACGTGCTTAGTCTTGACGACTACATCATGTACGTATGCCTCCACTGTCTTGCCAATCTGTTTCTCCAGACATGTTTGAATCATGCGTTGGTAAGTGGCGCCAGCGTTTTTGAGTCCGAACGGCATGGTGTTGAAGCAGAAAGGCCCGTATGGGGTAATGAATGCCATTGCGGGCTGGTCGGACTCCTTCATCTTAATTTGATGGTATCCGGAGTATGCGTCGAGGAAACACAGTGAATCGTGTCCTGCAGTCGCATCAATGATTTGGTTAATACGGGGCAGCGGGAAGGGGTCCTTAGGGCAGGCCTTATTAAGGTCTTTGAAATCGACACAAAGGCGCCAGGACTTATCCTTCTTCGGTACAATGACCAGGTTTGCTAGCCAGTCTGGATGTTTGATCTCCCTGATGAACCCTGCTTCATGAAGCTTAGCTAGCTCCTCCCCCATAGCCTATCGTTTGGGTTCGGAAAATCGCCGCAGCGTTTGCTTGACTGGTTTGAACCCCTTTATAATATTGAGGCTATGTTCGGCCCATCTGCGTGGGATCCCGGGCATGTCCGAAGGGTGCCAGGCGAATATATCCCAATTTTCGTGCAGGAATGCTCTTAGTGCAGCGTCGATCGCTGGATCCAGTTGTGCTCCAATGGAGGCTGTCTTGTTGGGATCCGTCGGGTGTACTTGAAATTTTACTATTTCGTCTGCTGGTTTGAAAGAAGTGGATTTCGGCCTCTTATCGAGGATTACATCATCTTTGTCCACTGTGGAGCGCAGAGTGGTTAGCTCCTCGGCCTCTAGGGCTTCGAATAGTGCCTCGACGGCCAAAGATGTCGTTTTGTTTTCGGTGTGGAGCGCTATATCCGGATCACTGGCAAAGGTGATAACTCCGTTAGTCCCTGGCATTTTGAGCTTCATATACCCGTAATGGGGTATGGCTTGGAAGCGTGTAAAGGCGTCTCGCCCCAACAGGGCGTGATATCCGCTATTGAAAGGTGCCACGTTGAAGAGCAACTCTTCGGACCTGTAGTTCTCCGGCGTGCCGAATACTACATCAAGTTTAATTTTCCCCAAAGATCGTGCTTCACGACTGGGGATAATCCCTCGAAAGGTGGTGATGCTTTGCTTGATGCGACTCTTGTCCATTTGCATTTTATCGAGCGTGTCTTCGTAGATGAGGTTTAAGCCGCTGCCGCCGTCCATGAGCACCTTGGTGAGTTGAAAGCCGTCTACAATTGGGTTTAAGACCAAGGCGGCAGGTGCTCGGACTGATCTGGCCCTTGGTTCGTCTTCGGCAGTAAAAGTTATTGCCGTATCGCTCCAAGGATTTATTGTGGCTACCTGGTTAACTTCGGCAAGGTCGCGGAGCGCCCTTTTATGCCGATTATTTGAAGGAAAGGTCTCAAAGACCGTAAAGACATTAAGGTCGCCATTCTCCGAAGAGTGCTTCTCCGGGGTAGTGTTGGTGAGGATGGCCTCGCCACTCTTAGCCACCTGCCGGAGTACCCAACATGCCCGAAGGCTATGTGTTGGTTCAGTATTCGGCGTCGTGTGTATCTGACATGGTTTGCCGAGCAGTTCGTCAAGGACAGTTCTATGTCCCGTGAAGGGTTTTATTTTCTTGTCAATGAGATGATGAGCGGGTGCCCCGTAGGGGTGCATCCTTTTTGCCCATCCAGTGGGCTGCTTAAAGGTGGGAGGTTCCCACTGGGCCGTCTGGGCTTTCCAGGCGCTTTCCATTGCGCAGTACTTCTATACTATATGTGCCAAATCTGCAAAGTGTAGTATGCGGCGGCGGTTGAGGGCATTGAGGATTCCCTCGTCCGTACAGTTGCGGCAGAAAACTGAAACCGCGTCCTCGTCGCAGCAATCTTTAATCTTGTTTTTAACGAGGAATCTGGCCCAGAAGTGATGGACCGTTTCCTGAGGTTGTTATCGTACATACATTAGGTCACATATGTCTGGATGACCTGAATTGCTTGGGGAATATTGCTTGTGGTGGGTGGGTGGGCTAAAATCCGAACCCCAACCCGCCGTCGGATCCGGAGTTTGAAGAATCTCCGAGGTCACTGGTCTAGGATCAGGGGGGCCCTGGTGACTTTCGGGCTTAACGCCAGGTTCTATATTTCGGAGGACCTGTGGTCTCTTCCCGATGATGGGTATCCAGCTCGCAGGGCTCGGAAATCCGAACATAGTTTGTTACCAACTTAGGAGAAGAAGAATTCTCGGCTTGTTCCTCCACGACCGATACCAGATGGGTGATCGTCGGGGACTTGATTTCCCTCTGATCGGGTTTAAGCCCAATCCGATCATAGTCTGTTGCGACCCCCAAGGCGGCGATGCGATCTAGCAGTTCGTTCAAGGACGAGACATCTGCCGGATCCATCTTTTCGGAGTGTTCGAGGCCGATGCAGAGATGATGTTTGGCGATTTGGGGGGCCGCCTTCGGCTCAACAGCTGAGTGGGCGCCCATGGTAAAACCGCCGAGTTGAAGGATCTGTCCCGGAGCTAGGGCTCCTCTAGAGGTGATGTTGTCATTGATGACAAGGCGAGCCATCGATCCTTCCGTCGACGACACAGAGGAACTCTCAATGAAAGCACCAATGTCTGTGTCAAAACCGGCCGATCTCGGGTAGGGGGTCCCGAACTGTGCGTCTGAGGATCGAAGGTAACAAGGGGCAAAGGGAACACGATGTTTACCCAGGTTCAGGCCCTCTTAATGGAGGTAAAACCCTACATCCTGCTTGATTGTATTTGATGAGTATGGGGTTACAAGAGTTGATCTACCTCGAGATCGTGATGGCTAAACCCTAGATGTCTAGCCTATGATTATTATGGTAGCCTCTACGGACTAACCTCTCTGGTTTATATAGATACCGAAGGGGGCTAGGGTTCGTACAGAGTCAGTTTACAGGAAGAAAATTATACATCCGGACGCCAATTTTGCCGTCCACGTAAGGGAGAGTCCCATCCAAACACGGGAAAAGGCCTTCTACTTTATATCTTCACGGCCCATCAGTCCGGCCCATGTCACATAGCCCGGATGCCCGAGGACCCCTTAATCCAGGACTCCCTCACTGGCCGCTGCCGGCGTCGTCCATCCCCATGCCTCCGCTAAGTCCGACCACCAATCACCACCGCGCCCCACTCCTCCTCACCTTATCTCTCATCTTTCTCGAGATATCATTTTTCGATGAAATTCTCGAGATACCATTTTTTTTGATGAAATTCACAAGATATCATTAGTTTTTACACATGGGATTACTCCTTCATGGGTCAATCACAACCGGTGTTTTGTAAAAAATGCATCCTGATGTTCCGTGCAATGCACGGGCATCTTGCTAGTCATCTTGAGATTTATGAAGTCACCGCCTCATCGTCGACAGGAACGGTGGGGAGGTCCGGACGTCTGCCACATGAAACTCTGAAACTTTGGTCCCATCCCACCCCACAACTCTCCAGGCTCCAGCCATCTGGCTTTGCAAACTCCGCACAGTCAAAACCGATTGACCGGTCGTCACCGGAACCACTATTCACACCAGAACCTTCGCTGCTTGGCCTACGCCAGCTACTTGCCGGCCGGTCACCACTGCCCCAAAACCACACCTCCTCTCCAGCCCATTCCCCCACCTTTCGATCCCCTAGCCCACATCAGTCGTCCCCTAGTTCGCCGGAAAGCCATGGTGCACTGCAAGATCACGTACTACAAGATGCTGACGCCGGAGCGCCGCGCAGAAATCGCGGCGGCGGTCGACGCCACAGACCTCCATTCCCAAGCTCGCTTTGTGGCGGGCTAATTCCCGAGTTCTCTGGAGCCAAGCTCCGAGGAGGAAGAAGCCGATCAAATGTTCATGGTGGAGGTCGCGGCACAGAAGGAGAGATGATGGATGTCGACTTTGTGCTGGCGTCCGGGTCCCCCATGGTGCAGGTGGACCAGCGGTTCAACCTGGCGATCCTAAAGGAGGACCGGGAGGCGAAGCCTCAACTCGACGTGGAGCACGCGGATGCCGCTACCATCGAGGCCCTCCTGCAGGCAGAACCAGATGTCATGGATGTGAACCGGGCGGCGAAGGCTCAACTTGACGCGGAGTGCACGGATGCTGCTGCCATCGAGGCCCTCCTGCAGGCGAAACCGGATGTCCTGGACTTGAACCGGGCGGCGGAGGCTCAACTCGACGTGGAGCATGCGGATGCCGCTGCTATCGAGGCCCTCCTGCAGGCGGAACCGGACGTCCTGGACTTGAATCGGGGGGCGGAGGCTCAACTCGACGCGGAGCGCGTGGATGACGCTGCCATCGAGGCCCTCCTGCAGGCGGAACTGAACGCCGTGGACGTGAACCTGGCAGTGCTCGCATCCGTGCAGAGTGCCCGCACGCTCCGCATGAACGAGTAGCTGGAGTCTGAGGACAACCACGGTGCAGAGACACACGTCGGCAGCTATGGTTGGTTCGCGCTGGCAGCCAAAGACGACGAGGTCATCTCGTTCCGCGAGCAGTGATAATTTTTATTGATGTTGTTTATTTTAGGGATCTTTTGCTTTGTAAAAACATATATTTATGCAAGTCGCCTGACTTTCATCATTTGGGTCAGTCGACCATTTCAGGTGGTTGGATGAATATCCTATGTCTCCTAACCCTTTTTCTTCCTCACCTCTTCTTCTTCCCCAACAGACCACCGCATGGGCCGCACGGATCTTCCCCAACATGCGTTGGATAAACATACTGTACAACAACAAAACAACATCAACAACAAAGCCTTTAGTCCCAAACAAGTTGGGGTAGGCTAGAGGTAAAACCCATAAGATCTCGCGACCAACTCATGGCTCTGGCACATGGATAGCAAGCTTCCACGCACCCCTGTCCATAGCTAGTTCTCTGATGATACTCCAATCCTTCAGGTCTCTCTTAACGGACTCCTCCCATGTCAAATTCAGTCTACCCCGACCTCTCTTGACATTCTCCGCACGCTTTAGCCGTCCGCTATGCACTGGAGCTTCTGGAGGCCTGCGCTGAATATGCCCAAACCATCTCAGACGATGTTGGACAAGCTTCTCTTCAATTGGTGCTACCCCAACTCTATCTCGTATATCATCATTCCGGACTCTATCCTTCCTCGTGTGGCCACACATCCATCTCAACATACGCATCTCCGCCACACCTAACTGTTGAACATGTTGCCTTTTAGTCGGCCAACACTCAGCGCCATACAACATTGTGGGTCGAACAGCCATCCTGTAGAACTTGCCTTTTAGCTTTTATGGCACTCTCTTGTCACAGAGAATGCCAGAAGCTTGGCGCCACTTCATCCATCCGGCTTTGATTCGATGGTTCGCATCTTCATCAATACCCCCATCTTCCTGCAGCATTGACCCCAAATATCGAAAGGTGTCCTTCTGAGGTACCACCTGCCCATCAAGGCTAACCTCCTCCTCCTCACACCTAGTAGTACTGAAACCGCACATCATGTACTCGGTTTTAGTCCTACTAAGCCTAAACCCTTTCGATTCCAAGGTTTGTATCCATAACTCTAACTTCCTATTTACCCCCGTCCGACTATCATCAACTAGCACCACATCATCCACAAAGAGCATACACCATGGGATATCTCCTTGTATATCCCTTGTGACCTCATCCATCACCAAGGCAAAAAGATAAGGGCTCAAAGCTGACCCCTGGTGCAGTCCTATCTTAATCGGGAAGTCATCAGTGTCGACATCACTTGTTCGAACACTTGTCACAACATTATTGTACATGTCCTTGATGAGGGTAATGTACTTTGCTGGGACTTTGTGTTTCTCCAAGGCCCACCACATGACATTCCGCGGTATCTTATCATAGGCCTTCTCCAAGTCAATGAACACCATATGCAAGTCCTTCTTTTGCTCCATGTATCTCTCCACAAGTTGTCGTACCAAGAAAATGGCTTCCATGGTCGACCTCCCAGGCATGAAACCAAACTGATTTTTGGTCACGCTTGTCATTCTTCTTAAGCGGTGCTCAATGACTCTCTCCCATAGCTTCATTGTATGGCTCATCAGCTTAATTCCACGGTAATTAGTACAACTCTGAACATCCCCCTTGTTCTTGAAGATTGGTACTAATATACTCCGTCTCCATTCTTCTGGCATCTTGTTTGCCCAAAAAATGAGGTTGAAAAGCTTGGGTAGCCATACTATCGCTATGTCCCCGAGGCCTTTCCACACCTCAATGGGGATGCAATCAGGGTCCATCGCCTTGCCTCCTTTCATCCTTTTTAAAGCCTCCTTGACCTCAGACTCCTGGATTCGCCGCACAAAACACATGCTGGTCTCATCAAAGGAGTTGTCTAGTTCAATGGTAGAACTCTCATTCTCCCCATTGAATAGCTTGTCGAAGTACTCCCGCCATCTATGCTTAATCTCCTCATCCTTCACCAAGAGTTGGTCTGCTCCATCCTTGATGCATTTGACTTGGCCAATATCCCTCGTCTTCCTCTCTCAGATCTTGGCCATCTTATAGATGTCCCTTTCGCCTTCCTTCGTGCCTTACCGTTGGTAGAGGTCCTCATATGCCCGACCCCTCGCTTCACTGACAGCTCGCTTTGCGGCCTTCTTCGCCATCTTGTACTTCTCTATGTTGTCCGCACTCCTATCTAGGTGTAGGTGTCTGAAGCAATCTTTCTTCTCTTTAATCGCCTTCTGGACAACATCATTCCACCACCAGGCATCCTTATCTTCGCCTTCTGGACAAACATACTGTATGAACAAAAATTATGTGTCAGTGGTAGGATGGCTGAGTTTGGTTTGATCACATGCGGTAGCACGTGTCAGTGAGGGTGTGTTCCCTTGGTTGGGTTTGCGGCGTGCAGGAGCGACTGTGAGAGGGTGCGGTGCGACCGCGACAGTCGTGCGCAAGTGTACCTCCTTTTCATTTTGAAAAACTTTAGGCAAGCTTGGCAAAAATGTATGGCGAAGTATGGCAATGCAAGGCCAAGACCCAAACAGGATACAAGTACGTACGTACTACTTGTGTTAAAAAAGAAAGCGGGGTTTTCCTTCGCGGGATTGATCGATACAAATCCTCGTTTGACGTGTCAATTAATGCGTATTTTTTCTCCAACGCCCAAAGAGCTAACCATCTCACTCATCATTGCTTGATTAATGCAGCGCCATGCAAACCAACCCTAACACTTCTGCATGCATGCAAGGGTATATTAATGTCCTTGGTTGCTAGTACGAAGCAAACCCCATCAATTTTGCCTCGATTAGTTTTAGTGGCCTTCTGCAAATTGTAATTTTGATACTTGCCTTGTATACAAAAAAATGGAGGTAGTAACTATTTGACTTCCTTCCCCATTGCGGTGAGGTCGACGATATCTCGAACGTTTTGGCTTTGGCAAAGTGCGTTCGACGGAGCACACCATTGAGGGAGACCACGGTAAGTCGTTT
Organism: Thinopyrum elongatum; assembly: GCA_011799875.1. Lineage (NCBI taxonomy): Eukaryota > Viridiplantae > Streptophyta > Magnoliopsida > Poales > Poaceae > Thinopyrum > Thinopyrum elongatum. The sequence continues at coordinate 136,329,379 of CM022303.1, forward strand.
GCAAGTGCTGCCTGCAAGCCGAGACAACCACCTTCTTTGCATCCAGGAAGTCCGTTGAACCAAAGGAGGCGTAAATGTACTAGTACTACACAATAGCGTCGTCCGTCCAGCTTAGTGCGGTAAGGTGGTTTCTCGAAGAAGACGATGGAGAAGCGGAGTCAGCGAAGAGTGAAATGATGGTTGCTTCGTCCGTGCTTTGTGATTTGATGCCTCACTGCTTTGTTGTGATAGAAGGGACACGAGAGTAGACTCTGTGCTCTATATTGTACATGCGTCCAAGCACGGGAGAAAGAGGAGAGAGGTTGCATTTTTCTATTCCTTCAATCAATCAATTAGGGAGCTTCGGTTCCATGTTTTTTGCTTTGGCAGCACCCTCCACAATGGTTCCCATCGATGCCAAAAGCTATTTTCACATTTGGCTACACATTGTGGATGCCCTTAACCGTACCACTTGGTTTTGCTCCTCTGTGCTATCTATACAAATCTCGATTATGTTGATCTAAAAAATTATAATACCAAGATTAGTAAAAAGGAAGTGATTTTGCTGCGCGGAAGGCGGGGAGGTTTCTTATTTTTAGAGGACGTTGGCCTGGCGGTTTGCTAACATGCGGTCCCACGTGTCAGTGCTTTACCAAGCCGATACGCGTCCCACATGAGGCAAAACAACGGCAGAAGCAACACGTGGTTAACTTGAAGAAGATGAGGGAGAAGCGGATTCAGCAAAGAATGAAATGATGGTTGCTTCGTCCCTCCAACTTCTTTTTTTTAGCATTACTTCGTCCCTCCAACTTAACTGCGGGAAAGGTGCAGCTTTGTGATTTGACTCCTCATTGCTCATTACTACGCCGGCACCATGACTGGGGTGCTTCAACCCTGCTGCTCTGCACTGTTATTTCGGTATGGCACGTGGACCCGGTTGCTTAATATCCCACATGTCGGCGAAAGGGACTAGAACATTTATGAAAGCGAGCACTCCACTCTTACGACGGAGGAGTACACGACACGGCAGCCCAGTGAATTGTTACTTGTATTGTAGTACTACTATAGTTTTGCTGTTTCGCACGATCCATCAATACAAACCCGATTAAACAGGCCAGGGCGGGATTTTTCCCGCGCGGTAGATGATACTAGCCATACATTTCAAAGGCAATTTTAATGTATGCAAACTGAATAATTAAGTAACAATATGAGATCTAGTAAAACTAAAAACACATATGATTTATTGTGTTAGAGTGTAGTAGTAGTGCTATATTGCATAGTTGTTAGATGTAACATGCGAGAACGTGTAGAGATGTACTTTTGGAGGGCCTACAGAGAGAAATTGGGCATAAAGTGGATTCAAATATTTGTATTCGTCTTCATAGCATCTGTAACTCATATCTACAGTTTGTACAGTAGACGTGAATGCTTGTTCGCTCTTATGAAACCAGTACAGCAATAATGGGGTGGCGTGCGCCAATTTAGGCAATGGCACGTTGGCCTACTTGGCTCCATAGAGAGAGCAAGAGAAGAGATAAATACACTGGTGGTCAGTGTATTTTAAGCGAAAAGTGTAATAAGGTCACCAGACTTCAGAATACGCTCATTACGGTCACTATATACATTTTGCAGTGATTATACGGTCACTTGCTCACCATTCAGCATCGGATTGCACTCTGTTGACCGGCCAAATAGTCTGTGTGGCACTATATTGACTGGTTTAAATTGACCATGCTCCTTGTGGGTCCCACCTGTTAGTTCGCATAGGAAAAAGGTAAGATAAACACAAATTAACGCAGGCGCGACAAGACTCCAACCCGTGCGCGGGAACCACCTGGTTGTGTATGTGTCTGTCAGGGCCTGATGTGTGCGCATGCATGTGTAGGTTGAGCACTTGAGCGTGAGCGTGTGTGTTGGTCGTGTGGTGTGTGCATGCATGCGTGCGTGTGTGCGTGTGAGTGTTGCGTGCGTGCGTGGCTGCGTGTGTACGTGTGAGTGTTGCGTGCGTGCGTGGCTGCTTGTGTAAGTGTGAGTGTTGCGTGCATGCAGTTTGTGTGCATGCGTGCATGTGTGTATAATCACCACACCAGCTCATGTGTGTTAAAATTGACGGCTCAGCATACCAATACAAGGCCACCTTATCCACTGTGCCCGCGGTCATGACTTCGAACCACCATCCAATATTTTTTTATCGTTTGTTTTCATTCTTATACACGCCGACAGGTGGGCCCAATGGTAGTGAGATAGTGTGATGCAACACTAGAGGTGCCACATGGAGCGTTTAACTGGTCAACTAGTCGTGTCTTGAGCAAATACAAAGTTGTACGGTGAGCCCGTGACTGTATAATAACCACAAAACATAAATGGTGACCATAATGAGTGGATTCTGAAGTCCAATGTACGTATCGTGCTTTCGCTTCAAATACAATGATCGTCACTGTATATATCGCGAGAGAAAGATGAAAGGGGCATAGAGGGGGTGTATGCGATGGAGAGAGAGATGCTCTTCGTTTCTCTTTATTATGACTAACTTTATATATAGTATAAAAAATATAAAAATTCACAGTGCTGAATAAATATCATTGGATGCACCATGCAATGCAAATTAACATTCATACTCCTCCATATAACTTTGTAATGTTGTATATATGTAGAAATTCTAAAATAATTTTTTGGCCATACTTTGTGTGGTTTTATTCAAAAGGAATGTTGTATGCGAAATAAACATGAAGAGAGGGCTTTTTAGATCAATGGGGTACGTGATGTAACATGTGTGAATGTGTAGTTGACGTATTTGGCAGGGCCTAGAGAGGGTATGTGTATGTATTACGTATTCAAGAGAGGCATGGATAGAGGGGCCGGCGGGGGGGACGTGGGAGAGATAGCACGAGAAATGAGAGAGGTCTAGAGAGATGAATAGGATGTCACGGCGAGAGATGCCCTTGAGTGTGTATATGCAAGGGGGAGGGGATAGAGGCACGAGGAGAAAATATTTTGTGTGTTGTCTGTGTGTTGGTATGTGTGGGTGTGAGAAGATAACGAGACCTAGGGGCAGAGGGTGTGTCACCGCATGAGGTCCGGTGGGCCGAGGTGAGGCCCTTGGTTTGATTCCATCCTGCGCCACATTGGTCTGCCCGTGACGCATTCAGTGAGACCCATGGAGGACTAGTCGTACAAGACAAAGATACCAGAGTCGTGAAGGACTCTGTGTCCACTGACAAAGCCGGCTAGGATTTGTAACCCTAGGTCCTCGGACTAAGGTAACCCCTTATCTCTGATATTATCATTCATCCAATCTAACTTTAAGGGGCATCCTATAGAATGCTCTGCTAGAATCATACTCATCAATTAGGAAGAGAGGTGGAGACAATGCGTGCGAGACATGCCTAAAGATAATGTGCGTGCGGGAGACACGTAGGCAGGTCTATGTATATAGAAAGGGTCGATGGGGATTGTGCATGTGTATGCGTGTGAGAGGAAGAGTGCTTGTGATAAATATTAGTGAAAACAGTCGTAAATGGTTGCGAGAGGGAGGGAGGGTGATATCGAGAGCATGTCTGCGAGAAAGACACCTCGGGAGAGAGTGTGTGAGCATGTGTGAGAGAACACCGATGGATATACACCGTGTGCGCGTATGTGTGAGAAAGTTAGCGCGTGTGTGAGGAGGGGCCTATGGAGAGTGAAACTACACGTAAAAGACTGATGTACACATTGATTAAAAATATAAATTGTATCCAAATATTAGGATGGGATCATGATATTTGCAATTCGCGTAAGGAACAGCCATTGATCCATCAGACATCTATATTGTGTAAAGCACATTATACATACAAAAGTTACACAATGAACATTATAAATAGCTAGCTATGAACTAGCATACATTTGAATTCAACTTAAGGTGGTTTAAAAAAATTGAATTCAACATGAAGTCCATTCAATTATTTGAATTCGAGATCATGGCATTTGTAAATCATACCTAAATTATGGGGGCACCAATCTTTGCTCTGCTTTTGTACATAATATCATATATAGTCGTGTACAAAATAGATTCAAATTTACCTCCTCCATTCCAAAATAATTGTAGTTATAGGATTTTCATGTGTCAAAATTTCAAAAAGAAGCGCATAATTTAATGAGGTTTTCCAACATAAAAGTTCAAATTTAACGTTGTCTATTTAGGTCAATCCTCAAAGTTCAAGAGTACTCTAAACGTGAATGCTTCTGTTTCAAAATTTCGAACGAAGCGCCAAAAGAGCCTCTATGTAACACGCTGGATTTTGCCCATTTTCTTTTTCTTTTGATTTTGGTCCGGATTCGCTTTTTGTGGCTTAGTAGTCTTGCAACCTGGAGGGATCACCCTTCATTCTTCTTCCCGAGTGGCTTGCCAACCTCAAAACCATCCCAAGACCATGTCATTTCCATCTTGGACCAACTCCCAATATTCTTTTTCTTAGGAATATTCCTTTTTCTATTAAAGGAATAACTCTGTTTGCCCTGAGTTGTGAAGCAACTCATATTTCTATCGTTCCCAAAATTCTCAAATAATTCCCATAAATCCTTTGGGACATATCTTATACAGATATGTCAAAATATTCCTTTCCATACCCAAAAATATTTCACAAATATTCCTTTTCCGATTCTGCCCTATCTGTCAGATTGAGAAGCAAGTACCCTTTATATTTGCTTGCTTGCTATCAAGCATTTTTTGCACTCTTTCCTATACATATCATTGCCACATGCCAAAATTCAACTTTATTTGGATATTAAATCTCTCTTGGCTAATTTCCAAAGTTTCTGGGCAACCGGAATCTTTGTGAAGCAAATGCTAGCTAGAAGTATCCAAATGAGTTGAAATTTTGCAAGCATCTTAATATGCTCAAATCCTGACTCTCCACCAAGTTTCAACCTTATCCAATCATCTATGTGATCACAGCATCAAATCTTTGTTTCTGGTAATTATTATGGGTTGTGAAGCAACTATAATTTTTATTGCTCCATAATTCATGAATAATTTCCAGAACATGCTTCTACCCGTATCTCACTTCTCCACAAAATTTGGGCTCATTCCATTTCACCAGTAATTTCCTAGAATTTTTCAAAGATTCTGTCCATTTGGAAGCTGTGTGAAGGAAGTACCATTTTGGTTTATCCAAATGGTATGAAATTTATACAGTACCCTCATATGACCATATCAATCATCTCCTCCAAATTTCAGCCCAATCCCATGTGATGTGTGAGTGCTACTTCAAGATTGGCAAATCTGGTCAGTGAGGCCATTTGAACAGCAAGTGTTATCTACACTCATCCATATGGGCTGAAACTTGGCCACAAGACTCATCTTAGCAGGTGATCACACTATGCCAAAGATCAGAGCCAATCACTGGACGAGTCTTCCTCACCAAGTCCCAAACACCTTGCTGTTCTGGATAGAATCAGCTTGCTGTGGTCACCTCAAGTCCCTCTGTGCCTGTCTCCTTCCTCCTTGACCTCATCCTCTGAGTGACCAGTCGATTTGACATGGTGGAGTTGACCAGGACACGTGGAAACGCCGCGTCCACGCGGTGACCGCCGCCCTGGCATGCCATGGACGCGAGCTGCGTACTGGTCAGCTCGGGCCCCTCTTCTCCTCGTCGGTTCCGCGCGAGTAGTCATGTCCAACAGCCTCCCCTCGTCGTCGCCTTCCTCCCTGGATAAATCTCCCCCTCTCCCGTCCCCTCCATCACGGTGTAGCCGCCACGCCCTTGCCCTGTCTTCTCTGCCCCTCTCTCGTCCAGTCACCGCGCCCTCCCGAGCTCTCCCGAGCCTTCCCGAGCTCGCCTGAGCCCTCTCCGATCCGCGGCGAAGCTCGTGGATGCCTCTCCCCTCCTCCATGTGAGCTTTCCCGAAGCTCCGGCGCGCGGCGCACGCGTCGCCACGGCCGAGCTCGGCCACCCCCGTCGCTCGCCTATTTATAGGCATTCCCGAGCCCCTCCGAGCACTCCAAGCTCATCCCCACTCTTCCTCTAGCCGCCCCGACCACCAAACCGAGCTCAAGAAACTCTCTGCCCCGCCTATGGCCACCATGTCTATCGCCGGCCGCCGCCTAAATTGGCGAGAACCGAGCCCTTCCCCTCCTTCCTGACCTCACCAGGGGATCACCCGGACCCCATAGCATCTTCCCCTGCTCTCCGTTCGTCGCCGGACCAACCAGAGCCGCCGCTTCCCTCAACCGGCCGCCGCCGCCCGCGATCTCTGCTTCCGCATGGTGCCGCGGCCATGACCCTCCCCGGTGCCCGAAGACCGTCCAGGTGGAGGCGCCGTTCCTCCCCGCACCCGCCGATGGCCTAGGGCGGGCGGGAGACGGCCGGAGCCGCCCGGGCCCCTCGCCGGCGTCGCCTCTCCCCTGTTTCCTCTGCTTCGTCGGGAAGGAGCAGCGGGAGGAGGAAGGAGACGAGCGCCAGCGCCTCCCTGCCCATGGACCCCACCGGTCGGCGACCGAAGAGGGTGGCCCACCCGCCAGCTCGGATAAGTGGACACACATATCGTGAAATACGTTTTCCTCTGGTGAAAGCGCACTCAACTGCTCTTCGGCCAGCAATACGCTTTCACTTATCTGAAAGCGCATTTTCTGGAGTGCGCGTAGATTCAGTGGGCCCCAGGCCGTCGGATAAATGGACCCACATGGGACGTAAACGGGCGTAATTGGTATCGTACCAGCACGGTAATGGGTCGTTAACAGGTCGGAAGACAGCAAAGGCTTAATTCTGTCATAGGCATAACGGGTCGTTAATGGGCCAGAATATAGGACAGGTTGGAAACGGCGCAACGGGTTAACAGGCCACAAACGGGCCGATTCTAACCATGGGCCGAATTTGGCCCATTAGGAGAATAGGCCAGTAACGGGCCGGAAGTAATCAAGGGCTGGAAAGGAACCCAAGAATGTATGGGCCGTAAGTAGGCCGAAAGCTAACACGGGCTGGAAACGGCCCATGTGAATCATGGGCCGTTACTGGGCATAAAGAAATTTACTGTTTATTATGGGCCAGAGTCACCGCGGCCCATTAAAGGGCCCAAAGATACAAAAGGCCTCGTATGGGCCGAAAGACGTCATGGGCCATACATGGGCCGAAAATGAAATGGGCTGGTATTATACTGGACGGCTCACATGACGTTGTTGGGCCGATTTCAGGAACGCCATAACGGGTCGTGAGTTACCGGGCCGTAAAATGGGCTATATGCGAACAGACCGTTAATAGGCTTTTCATGGGCCGGCCCGCTATCTTTTGACCAAGTCAAACGGGCCGGCCTTTGTAAGCTAAATGGGCTAGTGTTGGGCCGTCGCACGTGTCGACATATCATAGGCGTGTATCTGACCCAATGACGAGCTGACACATGTTTCCTCCGGCCAATGAGAATTTTACACGTGGAAAATCGCCATTGGTCGTTGTTGTTAACGGGTTATCGGATCCAAAACCGGACCCGATAGATAAACGGCGACCCGTTACGGTGGATGCCACGTGTTGGTTACCCTTGACGAAAGCACTTCCATGACGCGTCATTTATCGTCATGGAAGTGAACACTTCCGTGATGATAATTTTGGTATTGTCATGGAACACTTCTACGACAGCACAGGTATGACTATCTTGATTCTGACATAAAATCGTCATGGATGTACATGCATGACAGAAAACGGGACCTACTATGACAAACACGTATCATCACGGATGTGTATTTTTTTTGTAGTGAGAGGAACTAAAAGAATACAACATAAGAAGAAGGGAAGGAAGAAGAAGTACAGGGTGGGTATTGATATCGGGCTTTTAGGAGCCCGAGCCGCATCCTGCCGCACGTCTGCGCTTCCGGGCTGTTAACCAGCTTGTAGTCACCGAAAGTGGTGATTTAAGTAAGACTGGTGTAATCTCGGTCCTTTATGCGCTTCATGCATCTATTTGGCCAAGCCCCTTGAAGGAGGTCTTGCAGGAGTCTGTTTGCGTGGTTAAAGTCACACTGTTGAATTCGTGTTTGCTGGCTCTTTGACAGAGGCCTGCTGATATGAGGGCTCGAAGCCACGTCGATCCTCGGTCTAGCCGTTCCGACGTGTTGGTGAGTTTTTGGCTCCACGACGGCCCAGGGAATCTTGAGTGCGAAATTGTGCACTCTGGGGACGTAATGCCCCATCCAAAGAGGGCACCCTAGGAGCCTGTAACCCTATTTAGGGTGCGGGGGTATGTGGCCGAGGTCGATTTGTGCGGCCCGGATGCGCTTCGAAGAGCTAGCGGTGCGTTTATCGCGGCGGGCTGCCTCCTCGGATGCGTGTACCTCGGCTGCGAAAGCCGTGGTCTGCTCCTCGGTCCGGAGTGAGCGCTCGGTGTTACCATTGACTGTTATAACCTCGTTGGGTCCTGGCATTTTGAGCTTGAGATAAGCATAATGCGGGACTGCGTTGAAGCGCGCGAAGGCTATGCGCCCTAAGAGTGCATGATATCCGCTCCGGAAGGGGACGATGTCGAAGATTAACTCCTCGCTTCTGAAGCTCTCGGGTGCTCCGAAGACTACCTCCAGGGTGACCATTTCGGCGCAGCGGGCTTCAACGCCTGGGATGACACCTTTGAAGGTGGTGGTGCTCGGCTTGATACGGATGAGTCGATGCCCATCTTCTTAACCGTCCCCTCGTAAATGAGGTTGAGGCTGCTGCCTCCGTCCATGAGGACTCATGTCAGATGGTAACCATCAACAATTGGGTCCAGGACGAGTGCCGCCGATCCGCCATGCCTGATGCTTGTTGGATGGTCATGCTTATCAAAGGTGATCGGACAAGCCGACCAGGGGTTAAACTTTGGGGCAACTGGCTCCAGCGCGTAGACATCCCGAAGTACTCGCTTCCTCTCCTTCTTAGGGATATGGGTGACATAGATCATGTTGACCTATGTTACCTCGTTAGGAAACTTCTTTTGGCCTCCATTATTGGGCCGCCGAGGTCCATCCTCGTCTTCACTGCAGTTTTGGGTTTTACTCGGACCCTCTGCCACGACCTTGTTGGCTTGTTTAAAGACCCAACAATTCCTGTTAGTGTGGGATGCTGGTTTGTCCTGAGTGCCGTGGATTCCACATGGGCGGCCCAGGAGTCTATCAAGCTGGCTAGATCCATCTCTGTTCCCTTTAAAGGGCTTCTTTTTATGTCCGGATTTAGGTCTGGTGAATCCTGCGTTAATCGCAGCGTCCTTTGTGTCGCTTTCGCCATTCTTATGCATGCGCTTGTTTTTATTGTGCTTGGGTTTTCCATTGGCATTGCGTGTTTCCGAGGTGCCTGCCTCGCTGTTGTGAGAACTGCGGGCGAGCCAACTATCCTCTCCTGCACAAAAGTGGGTCATCAGCAAGGTGAGGGCAACCATAGTCCTCGGCTTGTCTTGGCCGAGCTGACGGGCCAACCATTCATCTCGGATATTGTTTTTGAATGCTGCGATGGCCTCAGCTCCGGATCAGTCTATAATTTGGTTCTTCTTGGCGAGGAACCTATTCCACAACTTCCGAGCTGATTTGCCTTGCTGCTGGGTGACATGACTGAGGTCGTTAGCATCCAGAGGCCGGACGTATGTGCCCTGGAAGTTTGCACTAAAGGTGGCTTCGAGGGCCTCCCAGCTGCCGATAGAGTGAGGAGGCAGGTTGTTAAGCCAATGCCTCGCTGGCCCCTTTAATTTGAGCGGCAAATATTTAATGGCGTGGAGATCGTCTCCATTGGTCATGTGTATGTGGAGAAGGAAATCCTTGATCCATACTGCTGGATCGGTGGTGCCATCGTATGGTTCTATATTGATGGGCTTGAATCCTTCCGGGAATTGATGTTCCATCACCCTATTTGTGAAGCAGATTGGGTGTGCCGGACCTCAGAACCGAGGAGCATCTCGTCGGAGGTCTGGAGAGAGCCGTGCATAGGCCTGATCTCGGGCACAGCCATTCCTGTCTATCCAGGCATCGTAGCCGTCGAGCCCAGCGGGTGCGTGTCCCCTTGATCCATAGAATGGACCACGGAGGTGCCCTATTTGCCTCGATGCGACGTCGAACGTCATGAGGATCTAAGTAGTCCACGGGGTCCTTGCCATAACGGTGTGGAGGTGGCCAGTCATTGAGGTTTTCCTGCATTGGCCGGTCCCGCCCTCTAAGGGGCCGGTCCTGGTCGTCGGCGAGCTCCTCGTCGAACTCTGGTAGGAGACGCCTACGTGGGTATGATTTTGGCGCGCTACGGCGCCGGTCTTCCATGTCTTGTTCGGCGGAGAGCACTTCGACCCACTTTTCATTCAGTGCGTCTGTATTGGCCTGCACCTGCTTCTGCTTGTGCTTCATGCTCCGTGCCATCGCAATGAGGCGCCGCCGGAAGCGCTCTTGTTCAAAGGGGTCTTTCGGGGACAACAAAGTCCTCGGTACTGAGGCTTTCGTCCTCCTCAGATTCCAGCATGTAATTGTCATCGGCCCCTTCAAAGACGTCGCCGGGATCTGAGTCCCCGAGATGTCTTTCTGGTGTAGCGTTCTGCACCGGGGAAGCTTGGCGGTCTCCCTCGGGGTTGTCAGCATCACCGGCTTCTGCGTCGCTGTTATCGGCGGTTGCATTATTGCCACTAGGTTCCCCATTGTTGCCTCTTCTATGTCTTCGCTGACGTCTTGGAGGGTATTTGGGGTGTCAACCATGTAGACATCATAAGTAGATGTAGCAGTCCACCTGCCGATGTTAACCAAAGGCGAGGTGTCTTCTGCGAGGCCATCGGCATCTTCGTCCATGTCCGTGGCTTCACCATAGTCTAGTACGTCGGTTAGATCGTTAACTATGGCGACTAGGTGGGTGGTGGGTGGGATGTAAATTTCCCGATCGTCGGCTTTAAGTCCGACCTGATCATAGTCCGTAGTCTGACCATCCGAGATGGACATGCGTTGGATACAGTCGCGCATCTCATTAAGGTGAGACAACTCTTCTGGATTCATTACTTGGTTATAAGCGAGGCTGACTCGAAGTATGCCTGGCTGGTAACTTGACGTGTCTTCGGCACGAACGGGATCCGGGAGAGATTCTGGATTCTGCACCGAGGCCAGATCCAATCCTAGCGTGATTCCCGAAGTGGGGCCGGATCTACATCCAGACCAGAGATCGGAAGGGCATCGGCCGAAATGGTTACGTCGGTGGTCTCTAACGATGCCGCAATGGAGATCGGTTCTGGGGTCGAGGCCCCGGTGCTAGATGAGCTCTCGCTTCGGCCGGAGGCCCATCCCGACAGGACGAGCTCACCGCGGGAGTCCATGGTGTACTCGAGGCCACCAAAGGTCACGATCCGACCTAGGGCATACTTGATAGAGGCCAGATGACCTATTGAGTCGGTGCAAAAGACCATGCTGCCAAACACAAAAAGCTGGCCGAGGGCGAAGACGCTCCCAAGACCATTGGAGCAGTTGATCTGCAGATGAGCCATCGATCCTTCTGGTGATCGCACAACGGAACTCTCAATGAAAGCACTAATGTCGGTGTCAAAATCGGCAGCTCTCGGGGTATAGGGGGGGCCCAGCTGTGGATCTCGGATCGAGGGTAACAGGAACGGAGGAGACAATGTTTACCCAGGTTCGGGCCCTCTTGATGGAGGTAAAACCCTACGTCCTGCTCTTGTTTATATCAATGGAGATGTAATAAGTACAGAGTTGATCTACCTCGAGATCATAATGTGTGGTCTAACTCTAAGGCTAGGTGAATGATTTTGCGTTGATGTGTCCCCTCGGGTTAAACCCTATGGCTTTTATACACGCCAAGGTGGGTATCTAGGGTTTACAAGGTCGGTAACTAGGAGCTAGGTGGTGGCAGAGATCTTGGCGTATACATCAAGTCTTCGGGGGAGGCAGTCTTGAATACATCTCCTACATGCGACCTCCAGAGTCCATCTCGACCACGAATGAGGGTTGGTCGGCCCAACCCGAGGAGAGTGGGCCGACTGGATTAGTACCCCCTTATCCAGGACACAGTCAATTGGCATTTGCAGATTGCTGATTTTGCAAAAGAATTGTTTAAGTATGAATACCACTCGAATGGGCTACCGGATGCTCCAAAAGTGCTATCTGACATTGTGGAATCACTTATTGGTGCCTTCACTACTGGAATCAGGATCTTTGCCGTCAGCCGTCTCTTTGCCGTCTGCTAGCTGATGGCAAAGATGGTCTTTGCCATCAGCTTACAGAAAACTGACGGCAAAGAAGGAGCGGACGGCAAAGATCATGTTTGCCGTCGACCGCCCCTTTGCCGTCTGCTAGCGGACGGCATAGAAGCTTTGCCGTCAGCTAGCGGACGGCAAAGAGGGTGGGTGGCCTACTAACGAGTACCACCTAACGGCCACTTTCTTTGCCGTCCGCTAGCTGACGGAAAGATTCTTTGTCGTCCGCTAGCGGACGGCAAAGAAAGTTCCCAACTAATGTCCGTTAGCTAGGCTCTTTGCCGTCTGCTAGCAGACGGCAAAGAGATGTGACCTAAACTAAAAAGCGGCCAGCCCCACCCCTCTCTCTCCCTTCTCTCTCCCTCCCCTCATCACACCTGCGCCGCCGCCCCCGTGCCTGAGCCGCCCCCGCCGCTCCGCCGCCCCCGCTGCCCCGCGCCGCCCCGGCGCCCCTCTCCTCTACCCCTGCGGCCACCCCGCCCCGGCGCCCCACTCCTCCACCCCCGCGGCTGCCCCGCCGCTCCGGCGCCCCCTCCTCCATCCCAGGCACCCCCTGCCGCGCCTGAAGGTGAGACATCCCTCTTCTTCTTTTTCTGTTTTTTTAATTTTAGTTTAATTAGGTTTAGTTTAATTTAGGCTTGGTTTAGTTTAGGTTTAGTTTTTGTTTTTTAGGTTTAGATTTAGTTTAGTTTAGGTTAAGAAGAAAGAAGAAAGATGAAAAAAAAAAGAAGAAGAAGAAGAAGAAGAAGAAGAAGAAGAAGAAGAAGAAGAAGAAGAAGAGGAGGAGGAAGAAGAAGAGGAGGAAGAAGAAGAGGAGGAGGAAGAAGAAGAAGAAGATTAGGGGTGCATCACCGATGAAACCGGGTCGAGGATCGGGGTCGACCGTGCGTCGCCATACCTGAGGGTGCCCGGGGACGAGCGGGTTAGGGGGTTCCTCGGTGTCGATGGAACCCTAAATAGCAAGTATCATCGGTGCGAGATACATGTGGCTGTCGGTGTCGAACACTACATCCACGTCCCACAAGTGACGCCGGTGTCCGGCGTCCCGCAGCAACAGTTCTCGGCGTCGATGGCGGTCGAACACCATTGCGAATTTGTCTTGCAGCCTCTGCGATGACGATTAAAAGCCAAGTGTTGAAACATGAAACACCCAAACTGACTCAAGTCGGTTTGGTTGTTTGAACTTTCAAAACTTGGCTTTAATCCTCATCGCAAAGGCTGCCAGACAAATTCGCCAAGGTGTTCGACCGTCATCGGCCACCAGAACTATTGTTGCGGGACGCCGGGCACTGGCATCACTTGTGGGATGTGGATCTAGTGTTCAACACCGAGCGCCACATGTATCTCGCACCGATGATACTTGCTATTTATGGTTCCATCGACACCGAGGAACCCCCTAACCCGCTCATCATGTTGTAAATATTTAGTTAGGTTGACGGAAAAAACAAAATTGCTATGTTACTCATCTTTTGATTTAAATGTGCAGTATTTTCGTCGCTGCGAGGGTCTAGTGTTCGACGAGCTCCGCCCCTGTGTTCGTGGGTGAGCACAAATGACATTTCCTCCTCCCCCCTTCATTTTCTCTGTTCCGGTCTTCGTGCCGATGAAACTTGCTAGCTATAGGTGTCTTCAATCATCAGTATGCGTGACCACTATGCGTCTCCCGTTCGAAAGGGTTACATCTATAAATATGCATGCATTTGCATATTTATAACCGTGATTCTTTTGAATTGTCCAACGTTATCCATGGACAGCCCGAGTATGTGTAGATTGGGTTCGTTTTCCCATATGCTCTGCTCCGGATCCGATGCAAAATTTCGTCAGTGCCTCCCTGTTGTTCTCCGGGTACACATCCTCTCTGCTTATTGCTGAGACGTGTATCAGGAGAACAGCAGGGAGGTGCTGCCAAAATTTTGCGTCGGATCCGGAGCAGAGCATGGGAAAACGAACCCAATCTACACATACTCGGGTGGGATTAGGACCTATCTTTACCTATTAGCGTCTAGGTTGCATGGACATAATATAAGTGACAAACTCCATTAACTAATGAATATATACATGCTGATTTATATATATATTTCTTATGTGTCCAGTAGCTAGGCAAGATGAGTGATCGTGCGTGGATGTACACCGGTCACACTAGTCAGAAAGACATGACCATTGAAAGGTTAACAAAAACCAAGGGGTTTCTGAGAGCCGCATTTGCAAATGGCCAGAGGACAACATGGTGCCTCTGTGCCGGGTGCAACAATTAGCACAAGAGGACAGAGGATGAAATGGGCAAACACCTGCAGAAGAGGGGTTTTACGCCAGATTATACGGTGTGGACATTTCATGGCGAGTCTGCCCAACGTGCCAGAGCTAAGGTGCTTCATCGTTGCACCGACGAGCATGGTACCGGGATGGAAGACATGGTGCAAGACTTTGATGATGCTCGGGACTCGGACGATGAGATGGAGGAATCTGCAAAGGCCTTCAATGAAATGTTGGAGTCTGCAAAACGTCCTCTCCACGAGCACACTGAGCTTTGTCAGCTGGATGCCATCTCACAAATAATGGCTCTGAAGGCTCAATTCAACTTGGGCAGAGAATGCTATGACGCAATGATGACAGTATTTGGACATTTTCTACCCAAAGGCCATGTACTACCTGCAAACCTGTACCAGTCAGACAAAATCCTCCGTGCTCTTAAGATGCCCTATGAGAAGATACATGCCTGTGAGAAAGGATGTGCCTTATTTAGGCTTCAGTATGCGGACTTGAACTATTGTCCCATTTGCAAGTCATCCAGGTATGTTGTGGTAGACAACGGTATGGGTGAGAAGACGCAGACCAAAATCCCCGTTAATGTTCTTCGGTATATGCCAATCGTACCAAGACTTCAACGTCTTTTCATGGTCGAAGAGACGGCCAGACAGATGACATGGCACAAAACGGGCAAAAGAACCCAACTAGATGCAGATGGGAAGCTGATGATGGTGCACACATCGGACGGTGAAGCGTGGAAGCGCTTCGATGCATTACATGACGACAAAGCGGCAGATCCGAGGCATCCTCGAGTCGCCATCAGCACGGATGGGTTCAGTGTGTTTGGTCTGACGGCAGACCAATACAGTTGTTGGCCCGTATTTGTCATTCCACTCAATCTCCCTCCCGGACAGATTATGCAAAGAAAGAACATTTTCCTGACGTTGATAATTCCAGGGCCCAACTATCCGGGGAAGAATATGAATGTGTACATGCAGCCGCTGAAGGACGAATTGCAAGAAGCCTGGGATAATGGGTTCAAGACATACGACGCCTTTAGCAAACAGAACTTCATAATGCGTGTCTGGTACATGTACTCGATGCATGACTTGCCGGCGTATGCGCTATTCATTGGCTGGTGTGTGCATGGAAGGTTCCCATGCCCCACATGCAAGGGAGCTCTTCAGTTTCGTTGGCTTCAGGCCGGTCGCAAGTTTTCTTGCTTCGACTTGCATAGACAGTTCATGGATACTCGCCATAAGTTCAGGAAAGACAAGCAGAACTTCATCAAAGGTAAAGTTGTCAAAAACACTACACCACCTCCGTTGACAGGCCAAGAGACCCTGGATCAGTTAAACGCTCTCGAGCCAGATCCAGAGCGTCCAGGGTATTTCAAGGGGTATAATTTGGAACACGCCTGGACTCACAAGACATGCTTGTGGGATCTGCCTTACTTCAAAGACCTACTTTGCCCACACAACATCGACATGATGCACACTGAGAAGAATATCGCCGAGGCACTTTTTGGTACATTGTTCGGCATAGATGGGAAGTCAAAGGACAATCCTAAGGCTAGAGTCGATCAGGAGGCTCTATGTGATAGACCGTTACAAAACATGCGACAACCGAAAGGAAAGCAGAACTGGACGAAGCCAAAGGCATGGTTCAATCTTGGAAGGCCAGCTGTGAGGGAAATTATCTTGTGGGTGAAAATGCAGTTGATGTTCCCCGATGGGTATGCAGCGAATCTAAAGAGGGGAGCGAGTCTTGACAAATTGAAGGTATTTGGTCTCAAGAGTCATGATTGGCACATATGGATTGAGCGGGTAATGCCGGTGATGTTGCATGGCTTCATCCCTGAGGATGAATGGCTAGTACTGGCAGAGCTGAGCTATTTCTTCCGTGTTCTTTGTGCGAAAGAACTATCGCCTGGCCTGCTAGAAGAAATGGAAGAGTTGGCACCGGAGTTGATCTGCAAGTTAGAGAAGATCTTTCCGCCGGGCTTCTTTAATCCAATGCAGCACTTGATTTTGCATCTCCCAACCGAGGCAAGATTGGGGGGCCCGTGCAAAATCATTGGTGCTACGCAACTGAGAGGATGCAGAAGACGCTACTAGCAAAATGTAAAAATAAACGTAGAATTGAAGCATCGATGGCTGAGGCATTCATTACTGAGGAGGCGGCAAACTTCGTGACAGCACACTACGAAGCCAAAAATCGTCATTTGCATAATCCGAAGCCTCGGTACAATGCTGGCGACCCTAAAAAGGGTGGATCCAACCTTAGCCTATTCAAAGGGGATCTTGCACCAGCCGGTGCTTCTAATTCCTTAACATTGGATGTCGAAGAATGGTGGACCATTTCGTTGTATATCTTCAACAACCTAACAGAAGTGCGGCCGTACATCGAGTAAGTTCTCGGTACATTGTTTCGCAACTTCTAATTCCTTTGAACTGCTCTTATTCCGGATATATTTGATACAGTCGATACGTCGCCAAATTCTCGTATGGGGCGGTGATCCAAAAGGATTCCGTCGAAGAGTATGAGCTTCGGCAAAGCATGGAGGCGGCTATCCCAGTTTCATCTCTTGGTTCAAACAAACGGTAACTTCCATTAGACCATTTCATTTCTTCGTCTAATTTGCGACTAATGCAACAATCCCTTTCGTATTAAACTTGTAGGCTAATTCAGAGTTTATGGACGCCGAATTGAGACAAGTCGCTAATGGTTTTGACTTTAAGGTCCGTTCATTTGACAAATATGACATCAACGGGTATCGCTTTCATACCTATGGCAAAGAGCTATCTATGGCCGACCGAAAGTCTACAAATTGTTGTGTCTCTGCTATCGGCGAAGGAAATACCGAGTATTATGGAAGAGTTGAAGCAATTTATGAACTTCAATTCTATGGTGCAAACCCACCAAATGTCGTAGTCTTCAAATGTTATTGGTTCCAGCCGAAGGAGACTAGAAGGACTCATGAACACTTAGGGCTAGTGGAAATCAAACAAAGCACCCATTTGGATGTTCCCGATGTCTATATTATGGCTCAACAGGCAACCCAAGTTTTCTATCTACCATGGGCCTGTCAAAGTGATCCAAATCTCAATGGTTGGGATGTCGTTTATGAAGTGCCGCCACGTGTTAGACCACCTCCCCCCCAATGAAGAGGATTATGAACCTCACCTTAACCCAGACACATATGAAGGAGAATTCTTCCAA
The DNA here is from genome assembly GCA_011799875.1 of Thinopyrum elongatum. Taxonomy (NCBI): domain Eukaryota; kingdom Viridiplantae; phylum Streptophyta; class Magnoliopsida; order Poales; family Poaceae; genus Thinopyrum; species Thinopyrum elongatum. The sequence continues at coordinate 136,346,989 of CM022303.1, forward strand.
GAAACACGTCTTTTCAAAAAACATTTCAAGAACCGCTCTACTTCACCCCAGAACATTGAAGTAGACAGTGACAGTGAACCCGACTTCACCCCTCAGCCGGAACAAGAAGAGCCTGAACTAGAAGAGGTTACTGCTGTGGATGACCTGTCAATGCTTGACCGATTACGTAAAGGTGGCCTTCCACATGATGATGCATTTATTAATAATGATGATGAGCACGTCATTACCGATAGTGATGATGATGATGCATTTATTAATCCCGGAGCATTTATTGAATATTAGGTATTCAATTTTTTATGTTGTACTTGATTTATATAGTTACTTGTATGATTGTATGATTTATATAGTTACTTGTATAATTTTGTTACTTTGTATGATTGTTTCTTATACATAGTGCCATGGTCTTGATGTCTGTCCCCGTTGGCCCTCGCCCGCTTTATGATTCGGATGTGGTAAATTCTCTTTCATAACTATTTGTTGCATTTCGCATTTATGACATTTATGGCCATCAAGTGACATAGAGATATTTTAATCTAGGAGGTATGTGAACTGAAATTTGAAACCGACCCTCTTGTCGGGAAGTTAAATTTAGTTGAAAAAGAAAATGAGTATTTGAAACAAAAAATTAAAAGAATTGAAGAAGAGAAGATGACATTGGAGTTGTATGTTGCCGATGTCGTCGATGATCACAAGATGAAGATGAATGCAATGTGCTTGAAGATGGATGCAATGCGCTTGAAGCTTAAGAAGATTAGAAAATATGTCATTGATAATAAGGCTTGGTATCATTATGCCGTTGGATCAATTGTTACCTTAGTTGCGATCTTCATCGCATTTGTTGTGATGAGGGTAAGTTTTCTCTAGTGTTTTGCTTTACAAATGGATACTTAGCTTATTTTCCTCCTAAATAGCATAATTACCTAAGTTAGATAAAAAATGAGCTTTACTTATGTAAGTTGGCTAAAAAATGGCATCATCACCTAGGTTACCTAGCTTAGCTCTAAAATGACCTACACTTAACATTTTTACCTAGCTTAGCTAAAAAATGGCATTTTTACCTACCTTAGTTAGAAGAAGAAGAAGAAGAAGTCTTCTTCTTCTTCTTCTAGCTAGTCTTCTTCTTCTAGTCTTCTTCTTCTTCTTCTAACTGTCTTCTTTCCCAATTTGCAGATTTGCTTTCGATGAGGAAGTTTGCGTTGATGGAGTCTACTCTTCTTGTGCTTCCTTTTTGTTTTGATTTTGTAGGATGAACAATGTGAAACTTGCTACCTATATATGTATGTATGGATGAAACCATTGTATGCTTGTTGTTGGATATGTTGGCTAGCTATATATGTTGCATATGGACTTTTGATTGGTATGTATATGTGTTGTTATGCTTGTTGAAAGTATTTTCAAATGTCTATATATATATATATCTGTGAAATTCTGTGAAATTGAATGAATTTAACAAAAAACAGGGGCTATACAGGGTCTTTGCCGTCTACTGGCAGACGGCCAAGCTGCCACGTGGTAGCTACCTGTTCAACCTGGGGTGCACTGGGCTGGCCTATTTGGTAGCTTTGCCGTCTGCTGGCAGACGGCAAAGACCTTTGCATCTTTGCCGTCTGGCAATAGACGACATAACTTGCCACATGGCAGCTACCGGGGGGCGTCTGAGCTGGCATATTTGTGCACTTTGCCGTCTGCCAGCGGACGGCAAATCACGCCGTTAACCCAATAACGGCCTTTAGCTGAGACGTGTGCCGTCCAGGCTCTTTGCCGTCTGCTGGCAGACGGTAAAGACCATTTCATCTTTGCCGTCCGCCAGCAGACGGCAAACAGCTCTTTGCCGTAGCTCGTTCAGCCGGACCTGTTGCCGTCTGCTGGCGGACGGCAAAGGCCTTTGCCGTCCGCCGGGCATGCCTTTACCGTCCACCATGGCAGACGGCAAAGTTCCTGATTTCTGTAGTGCGTATCTCTTGACTCCAACTGGAATCAAGAAGTAGTTTGGCAAGTCAATGTCTCTCTCAGAATTGTGAAACCATGTATTTTTTGTTCCTCACTCTCGTTTGGGAATTTAATGTTTCTTTCTCTGATAATAGGTTTTTTCAAAAATTGTATTATCCACTTATTACCCTCGAGATATTAGGGAAGCATCCCGTAAGTGAGCTATTAGAGTTTTGCCAAAAGTCTGCTAAATAATTGGATATAGTCAAAGATGGATGGGTTAAGGATAAGAAGGTCGATGTATTTCTTGATGGTGTGCCGATTGCAAGCGCGACTAATGCTCAAAAGAAGGAGATAGCTTCAAACTGTGCCGCAAAGGCTACTCTAGACAAACTAAAGGAGATGTCGGAGCAATCCAATATCAAATCAGCCCCAGGAGAAGCTCGTGATCCCATGGACAAATCAGATCGTGCTGGAGCTTTAGAGCTCCTGCAGTGAAATGCTGAGGCATCGTCGGTGTAATAAATGGTTTTGACTGTTTGTAGTTCCAATGAATCATGGATGTGAACCTCCCGGCGGTTGTGTCAGAGGGCATATAATGCTCTGGTTTCTAGGCAAATGGTAGCTCGTGGTTTCAGATCCTTGTCATCGGATACTGCGCTTGTTTTAGCATTGGGTGCTCCACTCTGAACAACTAAGAACCTTATTGACTTGTGTTATTTCACTTAGTTATTGTTTTGGTACATGATTTCATCTAACCTAACTTTCTAAGGAGACGCAGAGTAGTATGACATTGTTTCAGCATAGGCACCCTTGCCGTGCTGATTAGTATGGCATTGTTATCATGGATGACTATTTTTCAGGTAGTTCTGTTGGAGGATGATGGTGTTCTCCAATCCGACAGCCTCAAGGTAGCGGTGCCAGACCTGCCTCGAGTAGATGCATTGCATGAGTATTGAGATATCTATAAAGTACATGAAGTATAGTCAGCACAGTCCTTGCATTGGTCGCAGAGGAAACATGCTAACCCCGCCATTAGAGTCAAGGAATGAATGGTATTGAGATATCTATCTAAGTACAAAATGTATGGTAATATGAAAACGTTGAATGCTGAAACCCCAACAAAACAGTGCATTCACACCTAGAATTTTGCTTGCAGAGCAAGGTATCTACCTATCACGCTCATCCCCTTGACGCACCACTCTGTTAGTGATACTTCCTAGAGTGTTGGTCTAGTTCCTCCAGCAATGGTAAATTAAGAAGAACCTAAGAACTCCTGCAAGTGTAGGATCAAAATTTTGATGTCATCTGTAAAGCCCCTGGAACCCCATGTTTCGACAAGTCTTTTATAGGAAAATGCTTTCGAAGGCATGTATGAGAAGAAAAGGGGGTTCTGTTCATAACTTAGATGGATCGGCCCGAGCCTTCTTCAAGAGCTGGGCGCCGAAGCTCCTGGTGATTGGGTGATTGATCCCCGCCAGCAGCTGGATCTTGCTGTTGTAGTGAACAAGACCAGATTCAGTTTAGTCCAATGAACGGAAGAACAAAAAACAGAACGTTATTTGATCCTTGCACTGATTTTCTTACCCGTCGAGGACGTTTGCGTGGACAACGTTGCCGATGTCCCAGTGCACCCGCCTGTTTCCTCCCACACCAGGGGGGGGGGGGTGGTCGGCGCTGGCGCCGGCGTCCTTCTGCTTCCCTGTCGGGCCTGTGGCACTTGGACATCACGAACGAGAAACATGAGTAAAGATCAAGGAATTGCTCGTTGACACACGAATCGGGCAAGAAACTCGCTCACATCAGACTGTCCTGGTTGGAAACATTATTAATGAAAATCCGATCATGACGAGTTAGACTCGTATGAACAGCAGAACTCAAATGAAACAATGCCGCGAGAAAACCAACGGCGCAGCCGGGACCAAATCGAGAATCCCTAGAGCTGTCGTTTCCCATGCTGCGCGACGAGCAAGAGAGATTCCGTTGATGGGCGGACGGGCGGCTCACCTCTATTGGCCGGCCGTGGAGCGACAACCGCATGCTGGTTATGTGCTTGGTGGCCATGGGGATTGTCCTAGCGAGGTGCTTCCGGTGACCTTTGCCTCCGATTCCTTTTTGCTCCTACTACTGCTTGTTCTCTGGTGGGGAGAAGGCGCGACGGTGGCATGTGGAAGCCCTAGAACGGGAAGGGGCAAGATGTTCGACGGCGGAGGCAGGGAACCCTGGTTCCGCGATGGCGGCGGCAGCGCCATCCCACAACCACAACCTAGGAAAAAGATCGAGGGAGGATATGATTGAGAGTGGAGTTGGTGGCGTACTATTTTTTTATCGAGAGAGGAATCGAACAACCAATTCTCATATAATAGTAACTATTTATGCTTGATTTATGTAAATTTGGTCTTGAGAAATTGATTAAAGATTGATCATGATTCATTCCTTTTCATATAAAAGTTGTCAAATATACCGAAAATCGATCTTATTGGCACATAAAATCGCTTTAAATAGATCGTGGGTAAAATTCGGTTTAAATATGTTGGTGGGTTAAAAAATCGATGGGGAAGAATTTGCCGGAGTGAGGCGAGACTACCAACTCCCTTTTAGGAGTACATATATGTATTATACAAAAAAAACTCTTTAGAACACATTTGAAAAACTGTTGAACAAGTATTTGAAAAATATTGAATAAATACTAAAAAATATTGAACAAGAATTTGAAAAATGTTGAGCAGATATTTAAAAATGTTGAATAATTATTAAAAAATGTTGCACGAGTCTATGAAAAATGTTAAACAGGTATTTGAAAATGTTGAACAAGTATCTGAAAAATGTTGAAAATGTATTTGAAAAATATTGAAATAAGTATTAAAAAATGTTGAACAAGTATTTGAAAAATGTTGAATAAGTAATAAAATGTTGAAAAAGTATTCTAAAAATGTTAAATAATTAAAAAAATATTGAACGAGTATATTAAAATGTTAAATAGTTATTTAAAAATGTTGAATAAATATTAAAAATGTTGAATGAGTATTTGAATTTTTTTAAAATAAATATTAAAAAATGTTGAATAAGTATTTTAATTTTTTAAATAATTATTAAAAAATGTTGAACGAGTATATGAAAAATGTTGAACAAGTATTTGAAAATGTTGAATAAATATTAAAAATGTTGAACAAGTATTTGAAAAATGCTGAAAAAGCGTTCAGACAATGTTGAATGTGTGTACAAAAATGTTGATCACTTATTAAAAAAATATTTTTGACATATACGAAAATGTAGAGTGAAAACGAAAACAAACATAAGAAAACAAAAAAAATTAGAGAAGAAACAAAGAAAACCAAACAAAAAATGGAGAAAAAAAGAACCATATAAAACGAAGAAAACCCTATCAAAAAACAAAAGAAAAATAACCCATGAAAAAAAATGAAAAAAACTGGCTTCGTTCGCCTCAAGTACGAAACGCGCCAACAATTTATCTTGTGCAAAGACACAACAATTTATTTTGTGCAAAGAGACGGGTGCAGTGGCTAGCATCGCGAGCTCTCTCCGGAGAGACCAGAGATCGATCCCGGCTTCTCCCATTTCCCATTCCCTTTTTCACTCGATCGCTGCGCGAAAATGGGCCGGTCCAACTACTCTAAAAGCTTCAGCGAGACGTCCCAGCGCGATTGCTTAATGCGATAAATAACGTTCGCGCGCGTGGTATTAGTTGGCTTGGCTGCCAATGGGCCGGCCCAGTTTGCTGCCCGGCTGTGCGTCCTGAGCTATACGACGCACAATGCGTCATACAGGACGTCCCCGCCTCCTTTTCTGACCGTTGGTGCGCGGCCTCCCCTTCCAAAGATGTTCTTCAACATGAAAGATTAAAAAGGAACCCCGGCCCAGTAGCCCGGTCGTCCGTCTTCCCCGTCTCTCCCAATCCGCCGCCGCTTCCTCCCTCATCCCCGTCTCTCCCAGTCTTTTTCCCTCTCTCGCATCCCGTCGCTTCCGCCGTCGGCAGATGAGTGTTTCCAGAATTCTTCGTCCGCCGTCCCTCCCCGCACCCACGCACGCGGACACCTATCTTCCTCACTCGCCTGGTTCTTGTACGATTCAAGGCGGAGCAGGGGATCAATTGATGTAAGGTTCTGCTTCCAATCCATCCAGGCCGCCGGCCAGTCCACCGAGGAGAGAGTCCAAGTTGTCCACGCGAAACCCTAGACGCTGCGCGCGTACCATCTCCGCCGCCTCGCCCAGTTCTTGCTCGCCTCAGCTCGCGGCGATGGAGCAGGACGCGCCGCCCGTCCCGTCGCGCCAGGCCCAGGACGACGGTGCCGTGGACGGCTGGGCTCACGACGGCACGGAGACCTCCCCTACGGCGCCCCGGCGGAGTGCCCCGAGGCCGTAGATCATCCTCCTTGCCGCCGCCTCCGTGCAGCCGCGCTCGTGTACGACCCTCAACTACGATTGTGCGTGCCCTTCAACCCTCTGTCTGGAATCCATGGATTGTATTTTCATTTGTTTCTGATCTGAGTATCCGTGGATGGTGGCAGCGGTGGGGAGGACCCCTGCGACGACCTCGCCTGTTCCGGCGACAACAACCACCGCGTCCGCAAGAAAGGTACTAAACCAACCACACATCCCTCCTCAGGAATCAAAAACAACCATACATGCTGCCATGAACAACCCATACATTACATTGCGTTGTTAGGACAAGCGAATTCATATGGTAGTAACGATTAATAAGATTAGCAGCCGTGGATGCTGACATGCTGTGAAGTGGCTAGAGAATTTCAGAATCTAGACTGCTGCTGCTAGCTCTACTCTGCTCCGCCATTTGGTAACGGCAATGCAGTAGTTGTGTAGTTCATGGTTTATGCAGCAGCTGTTCTTCTACTGATCTGTTGCTCGGTGATCAATTGTGTGTGGTTGGTTAATTTACTGGGTAAACTGCACAGCTCAGTAGCATGCACACCTGAATGCGCTGGGATGACCGGACAAGTTACATGTTCAGTCAGCCATTCCCTGCAAGCCTATGGCTATGCGTTCCAGCGTTTTCCTTCTAAATTCCATTTGTTATGTGCAGTCGCATGGATTGGGGATATGTACCTCGGTTTGGGTTTAAAGGGGCAATCTTTGAGCATTTGTATATCAACTATCGAGGATCTCAAGTTCACATGGATCGCACTATGATCAAGTGCATTCTGGTGCTATGATGATTGTGACAGAAGATGTTAGCTGCAGAAGCAATCGCTATGTAAGTGTGACGTCTCTTTTGATCCTGCTTTCTTTATTTTTCAAATCATTAATATTTCCATTGCTTTTCTTCTTGCATAATTGCTCTAATCTCCAGAAATTTTGTGTTGATAAAAATTGCTAGTATATGCAGCTGTGGAATAGGAAAAAGGTCATTTGATTAATGGAATAGATTATGCTTGAACTCTCTTCAAGATAGGTCTCAGCTGTGATAATGAAATTGTACTGAGCAAAACAGGAAATATGTTATTTTTTTAGTGGAATAGATTATGTCTTAACTCTGCTCGTGACAGGTATCAGCTCCAATATTAAAAATCAGTGCACGACACAATTTTTCTCATCTGGAACTGAGCTTAGAAGGTGTTTGGTCTGAAAGCTACGCTCCTGAATACAATGTGATATAAAAGGTTCATGAAATCATCAGGTATGGAAATGCTTGACCGTTTCTGTAAATTACATAGTACAATATTATCAGTTTGTTTTTTTGCATTATTTCCCAGTTCTCTTGCAGTACTATTCAACAACCTTTCTTCCTGCCTACTAGATAAAAGAGGGTTTTTGTTTACTTAACATGGTTGCCTGATTAACAAAGTCATGGTTTCTGTCAGTTATTTTTTCCACTACCAAAGCAACAACTCATCTTCCTACCTACCAGATATACTACTGCTTGATTGCTTAGCTCCCCGCTTAAGAAGCTCCACCGTTCTTCTATATGATCCTAAAAAAATTGTGTTCTAATTTTGTGGAAAGAAACGCATGGTGCTGATAACTCCGCCTATGTCTTTTAGGCATAGCCGGTCCCAAGCCCGGGTAAAGGAGGAGGGTTGTGATAGGCTTGGCGAGCCAACGTAAAAACTAGCCAGTCCCATGGGTATGAAACCCATTTGAGCGAGAGTAGTACTAGGATGGGTGACCTCCTGGGAAGTCCTCGTGAAAGGGTTTCATATATAAGGGTTGTGATAGGCTTGGCGAGCCAACATAAAAACTAGCCAGTCCTGTGGGTATGAAACCTATTTGGGCGAGAGTAGTACTAGGATGGGTGACCTCCTGGGAAGTCCTCGTGAAAGGGTTTCATATCTAGCCTACCCCAACTTGTTTGGGACAAAAGGCTTAGAAGAAGAAGAAGAAGAAACGCATGGTGCTGATGTTCTGAGGGCTGATATTCATTTCTAGAGGCAAATAATCTCAGATTTCTATGTGAACTATAATCCCATCTAGATAACCCCCCTCGATATAGCTCCCACCATTTGCACAACAAAATCTAGCATAAGACGGTTCTAATTTGGATTATGGGTGTTTCTCCAAAAACTAGGATTATATGCCTGAGAACAAACAAATAATGTTATAAACTTACCTTCGAGGGAAAGAGAACCATAAGTATAGGTGACTGCATAGTAGAAGGCGTGTAATCATGTTGTTCATATGCACTACAGTCTCTTTATAGAAGCCGACAAAAACAGAGACATCCTAAATTTGGTTTTCTGTTCTTTCTCGTCATTTAAAAAAAGAAACATTAACTCTTGAATTATCATTAAGGGAATATGCCTTATTAGCATACTCTTATGGCGGTTATTATTGCTCAACGTTGTAAGGAAAAAGAAGAATATCACGTTTTTGTCTTAGAAAAGGGTTGTGGCAAACTTTTCATAGGCGCACCCTGTTATAAGAAATGGAAGTATAGATAATTAGATCAGCTGCATATTTCCTTTGTAATATATGAAATCCAGAAGTGCAGGTTTGTGAACTGAAAAAATGGTGGTTCCATGCAGGATTTTGACCTCCATAGGAAATCTGCAAGGGGAACAACAACAAAGGAAACTGGTGTAAGATTTAGTACCAAGACTCGAAGATGAGCTACCATCAAGATTATGTCTCGACAATCAAGTATAGTGTCAGCACTTATGGTAAGCAGATACGAATGTTTCTAGAATAACTATTGGTTTGATCTAAAAAATTATTGTTATGCACCCACATTATATATCTAAAGTTGGTACTATATATAAATTCGAGGAGTAGTATAAAAAAAGCTGTACGTGAACATGCAAAAAAATCTCAAAAGAAAATAAGGTATCAGATTAGTTTCATAATCACAGTTATGCAAGAGAATACAGAATAAAGTGGACTATTGCTTGAATCTCGAAATAATGCATGATCCATATTAAGTTAATTAGCAATACGGTGTCACTTAGATACTTCAGATAATATTCCTCCAAACCTTATGAAAGTTCTTTTACGGTTGAGATCTTTGTTAAAAGGAAATACAAATTCAGTATTTTTGCAAGATAACTGGTGTTGGCTGTTATGCAGGATTTTTTTACTTAACTCACAGAAGTAGATTGTGTATCCCATCCAGCGTTCAACCTAATGGACATCCAGGGGACCACTTTGAGTAGGCAATTGTTTGTGTGGAGGAAAATGCATGGTACTAAAGCTAACCTTCCTCTGGTCCAGATGAAATCAAGGCAACTGGGTCTTCTATCTTCAAACATTAATTTGTTAGTTTTTCCTGGCTTCAGTGCATGCCCTCATATTACTGTGTTTAAACTACATTACAGTGTATTAATTAAGTAAAATTTATCTGAAGTAGATATAGCACGACCTTTAGGATTTTGCACACGGGCCACACCAATTTCGAGTAGTCGTATTTCTACATATCTGCTCACCAAATAGCTCCATGATTATTATGAATGTGGTAAACTCTGAATCTATTTTCTTTATTAGTCCTAAAAGAAACTGAACTATTTGTGTGGGGCTAGAGAAGCGTACTTTCAATACAATCTGCAATTGCTTGGGCAAGAGAAATCAACTCAATACTGCAATTTTCCATATGAAGTAGTAAGAGGAGGCGTAACATTGTAAACCGATGTAGGCTGAAGGCTAGCTGCATCATTGGGGTGTGGTCAAACCTGGCAAGCTGCAACTATGTGGAGCATCCACATTACTGCCACCACATGCTTGCTAAAATGGTTAATCTAACTGTCCTGTACATCTGCCACATCTTCGGTGAGCATGCTCGATGGCAAGCTCGGGCAACTGTTGTTGTATTGAGTATCCAGATGATAACCATCATGAAAATCACTACATGGATCGATGTGCCCGTCATGTCTGGTAGTAGATGGTGCATTATTTGAGCTGGATAGAGTATGACTATATCCCACGTGGTCTTGTTTGCATCAAAAGTGTGGCCCACTTTGGAGAAGAATACACCAACCATTTTGGTAGTGGGCATCTCAACAGTTCTATTTGGGCCTCATTCCCCTAATACGCTAGTAATTGTCTCCTTTCCCATATTTCTCTTAGTCTCACTCCCATACACTTCATGATCTGAGAGAGGGAATGTTAGCAGCCATGGTGGCAGTGTCTCCTCCGGCCGTTCTTGCAACTTGAGAGGATGAAGGCTCTAATGATGTGGCGCGGAAGGCATCGGCACCAATGAGTTTGCCACCATCCTAGTCGCGATGACAATGCGGCAGAGCATATAGTGGACGACAGAGCAAGACGGTCGAGGGAGATGGCTCATCAGATGAATCCACAACACGCGGACGACCAGTGTAGTAGAGAAGAGGATGAGGGGGAATCACTGGCCTCAGGGGACGATCCAAGTGAGGTAGTCTCAGATAATGAACGAGGCGGGGAAGTCGCAGGTGACGATGAGCTTGATAAAGAAGCCACTAGAGGTAGAAGAAACCTCAATCCCTAGGAAGTAGCGAAGAGGACCAAGATCAGACATAAGAAACCCACTATGATGAGCCTCACAAAGGCAATGTACTTAGAATCATCGCGAGTGATGATCGACATATAGAAGAAGAGTTTGACCACGAGTTGAAAGGTGGACAAGAGCACTCGTCGAAAACTAGCCGCAATCACCACTGAGACAAAATGCTCAAACTAGGCACGAGGGGTTTGCTTAAGGCCATAAAAGAGTGATGAAGACGACAAACCATGCCATCAGGAAGAGAATACCAAGGTGGTGGCTATATGTAGACCTCATGCAACAGGGAGGAAGAGAAATGATATCCCACATGCCTATGCGCGCAAGAGCAACAATCTCCTCTACAATCACATGCTGCTATTCATGATGAACAAATGTGTCATAATAAGAAGTCGTCTCGAGAAAAGCGACGCCAGAATAACCATAGCGGTCAATAGGTAGAAGCGAGCGAGCTCGGAAGCCATAAGTAGGCTGAGCTGGATGCGGTGCGTTGCCAACAGGAGAGGCCATAGTAGTCGAGGGAGATGGCTCATTAGAAGGATCCACAACACGCGGACCACAAGTGTAGTGAAGAAGATGATAAGGGGGAATCATCGGGGAAACCTCATGGATGAGTGAGGTGAGGTAGCCTCAGGCAATGAACGAGGTGGGGAAGCATGTGGCGACATGTGGGGTCTATAACAGTAGTACGAGAAGATACGCTGGGATAGGTGGGCGAGGGCAATAAATGAGTGATAAGTGGATAGGTGGGCGAGGGCAATAAATGAGTGATAAGTGTATCAGGAAAATTGAGGGAAGAAATATCCTCAATGGGGGAGGCCGAAGGAGAGGATGGACGTGGATAAAATCAAATGTCACATCTCGAGAAATGCGCATTCGACGACTAACAAGATCCCAACACCAATAGCCCTTGTGCTCATCACTGTAACCTAAGAAGACACATTCAACAGATGCACACCTTTAGAGATTGAAACTGGAGAACTTAAGGGTGTAGTATGATCAATCCAAGATATATTGGATTTATATGTGTAATATGATCAGCATGATTGTGAAAATTGATGGACTATTACATCGTCTTGGATTGACTTAGTAGGAAGAATATAGAGATATTGGAGTAATAGAAATGTTGTTTGTGTTAGGTTCAGTGATATATTTGCTTGGATTCTAGGTCGGAGTTAAACTTGAGATTGGGCACTTGGATTTGTGATATTTTCACATGAGCTTGAAATTGGAGAACTTTAGGGTGTAGCATGATAAACCTGGGATATATGGGATTTATATAGGTATAGTAGGATCATCTTGGATATTACTAGTTGGTTATAGGTTAGAGATAACTTGAGCACTTGAATTTGTGATAATTTTACCTAAGCTTAGTAGCTTGTATGTGCCCCATATGGACATGAGCATGAAGATGATTCAAACGGATCGTAGTTGGTAGACTTTGATGATTTTGCTAGCCCTCACCAAGAATGTTACGAGTACAAGATCATCATGGGAGGATGGTTTCGATTAATTAGAATAGATGACAACTGCAGTGGTATGAGCCTTGTTGGAGCAGCTGATCTTGCTTTTATTATGTGTTTGTGCTCCTTTAGATGCAATAGTAGATGGGTAGTACTTATGAAGTGATATTATATTGGTGAATAAATAGATCTTTAATAACCTTGGAACAGTTTGGATTTACTTAGACGATTGTGATCTTGAAAAAAAATTCTTACGGATAAATAACTTATAATTTTTGGATCTATATTAATCAAGTGGAGGCTGAGGTAGTTGTAGAGGAGCGATGAGAAAGCACAAGAGAAGCTTTACTCGATCGCCTGAAGATCGACATTGCCGCAACGGCTTGGCGCAAAGCCCGATGTGGCTATAAGGGTTTTCACCCCCTCCCACACCTCCCGTGCATTGTTCAATTCCCGCCAATTCGGCTTGGTGTCCTTCCCTGTTTGTGGGTTCCGTGCCACTAACTTGATCCGGCATCACACGTTCTCCCGCCGTGCGTCCTTGGCCTTGGCGGTAGGTAACGTCGTGCTCTCGGCTGTGTCTCGTGGGTTAGCCATTGCGGTGCCGACTGCCTGTGTGGCTATGGCGGCGCCCAGCAGGGGAACACGAGATGTTGTGGGATTGAGTCATCGCACATAGCAACCCGAAGCCAGGCAAAGGATGCCCGGTTGGACTGGCAGGAAGCGGATTGCACATGAGGTATGCTGGAAGGGATGAAAACGTTGTTGGGAGCGGACCGTCATTGCCGTCATTCATTGTACTTGGAGCCAAGCGTCAAGAAGGTGGCGATTGGGGAAAGCGGGAAGATGGTTGGAGCGTAGTTACGTTTTGTACTAGATTCACACCTTTAGAGATTGAAACTGGAGAACATTACGGTTTAGTATGATCAATCGGAGATATATTGGATTTATATGAGTGTAATATGATCAACATGACTGTGAAAATTGATGGACTATTACATCATCTTGGAATGAATTAATAGGAAGAAAACAAAGATATTGGAGTAATAGAAATGTTGTTTGTGCTAGGTTCATTGATATATCTGCTTGGATTCTAGGTCATAGTTAACCTAGAGAAGTTTAGGGTGTAGCATGATCAACCTGAGATGTATTGGATTTATATAAGTATAGTATGATTAGCATCAATGCGGTATTGGTGGACTATTGGATTATTTTGGATATTACTAGTTGGATTCTAGGTTGGAGATAACTTGAGCACATGGATTTGTGATATTTTGACCTAAGCTTAGTAGCTTGTATGTGCCCCATATGGATATGAGCATGGAGATGATACAAATGGATCGTAGTTGGTCGACTTTGATGATTTTGCTAGCCTCCCCAAGAATGTTACGAGTACAAGATCATCATGGGAGGATGATTTGGATTAATTAGAGTAGATGACAATTTCAATGGTATGAGCCTTGTTGGAGCACCTGATCTTGCTTTTATTATGTGTTTGTGCTTCTTTAGATGTAGTAGTAGCAGGAGGGTAGTACTTATGAAGTGATATTATATTGGTGGATAAATAGATCTTTAATAACCTTGCAATAGTTTGGATTTACTTAGGTGATTGTGATCTTGAAAAACATCCGGTGGATAAATAACTTCTAATTTTTGGATTTATAGTCATCCAGTGGAAGCTTGTTTTATACTGGACTTAGATAACCATGATAGTGGGCTTGGTTGGATCATAGTTATGATTTGCATTAGATGCACAATGTTAGAGATTGAAATTGGAGAACTTTAGGGTGTAGTATGATCAATCGGAGATATGTTGGATTTATATGTGTAATATGATCAGCATGATTGTGAAAATTGATGGACTATTACATCATCTTGGATTGAATTTGTAGGAACAAAACAAAGATATTGGAGTAATAGAAATGTTGTTTGTGTTAGGTTCAGTGATATATCTGCTTGGATTCTAGGTCGGAGTTAAACTTGAGATTGGGCACTTGAATTTGTGATATTTTCACATGAGCTTGAAACTGGAGAACTTTAGTGTGTAGCATGATCAACCTGGGATATATTGGATTTATATAGATATAGTATGATTAGCATGAATGTGTAATTGGTGGACTATTGGATCATCTTGGATATTACTAGTTGGATTGTAGGTTGGAGATAACTTGAGCACTTGGGTTTGTGATAATTTTACCTAAGCTTAGTACCTTGTATGTGCCCCATATGGACATGAGCATGAAGATGATACAAACGGATCGTAGTTGGTAGACTTTGATGATTTTGCTAGCCCTCGCCAAGAATGTTACGAGTACAAGATCATCATGGGAGGATGGTTTCGATTAACTAGAATAGATGACAATTTCAGTGGTATGAGGCTTGTTGGAGCAGCTGATCTTGCTTTTATTATGTGTTTGTGCTTCTTTAGATGCAGTAGTAGGAGGGTAGTACTTATGAAGTGATATTATATTGGTGAATAAATAGATCTTTAATAACATTGGAACAGTTTGAATTTACCTAGATGATTGTGATCTTGACAAAAAAATTGATGGATAAATAACTAATAGTTTTTGGATCTATAGTAATCCAGTGGAGGCTGAGGTAGTTGCAGAGGAGCGATGAGAAAGCACATGAGAAGCTTTACTCGATCACCTGAAGATTGACATTGCCGCAACCGCTTGGCGCAAAGCCCGATGCGGCTATAAGGGTTTTCACCCCCTCCCACACCTCCCGTGCATTGTTCATTTCCCGCCAATTTGGCTTGGTGCCCTTCCCTGTTTGCGGGTTCCGTGCCACTAACTTGATCCGGCATCACACGTTCTCCCGCCGTGCGTCCTTGGCCTTGGCGGTAGGTAACGTCGTGCTCTCAGCTGTGTCTCGTGGGTTAGCCATTGCGGTGCCGACTGCCTGTGTGGCTATGGCGGCGCCCAGCAGGGGAACACGAGATGTTGTGGGATTGAGTCATCGCACATAGCAACCCGAAGCCAGGCAAAGGATGCCCGGTTGGACTGGCAGGGAGCGGATTGCACATGAGGTATGGCGGAAGGGATGAAAACGTTGTTGGGAGCGGACCGTCATTGTCGTCATCCATTGCACTTGGAGCCAAGCGCCAAGGGTGTGGCGATTGGGGAAAGCGGGAAGATGGTTGGATCGTAGTTATGATTTGTACTAGATTCACACCTTTAGAGGTTGAAACAGGAGAACTTTAGGGTGTAATATGATCAATCGGAGATATATTGGATTTATATGAGTGTAATATGATCAACATGATTGTGAAAATTGATGGACTATTACATCATCTTGGAATGAATTAGTAGGAAGAAAACAAAGATATTGGAGTAATAGAAATGTTGTTTGTGCTAGGTTCGATGATATATCTTCTTGGTTTCTAGGTCGTAGTTAAACTTGAGATTGGGCGCTTGGATTTGTGTTATTTTGACATGAGCTTGAAACTAGAGAAGTTTAGGGTGTAGCATGATCAACCTGAGATGCATTGGATTTATATATAAATATAAGTATAGAATGATTAGCATCAATGCGGTATTGGTAGACTATTGGATGATTTTGGATATTACTAGTTAGATTCTAGGTTGGAGATAACTTGAGCACATGGATTTATGATATTTTGACCTAAGCTTAGTAGCTTGTATGTGCCCCATATGGATATGAGCGTGGAGATGATACAAATGGATCGTAGTTGGTAGACTTTGATGATTTTGCTAGCCACCCCAAGAATGTTACGAGTACAAGATCATCATGGGAGGATGATTTGGATTAATTAGAATAGATTATTCAGTGGTATGAGCCTTGTTGGAGCACCTGATCTTGCTTTTATTATGTGTTTGTGCTTCTTTAGATGCCATAGTAGGAGGAGGGTAGTACTTATGAAGTGATATTATATTGGTGGATAAATATATCTTTAATAACCTTTCTTATTCAACTATTAAACTCCCCAGACATTAGGTTTTCTCTATCCTTGGTCAGTAATTCTCAACTGTTGCAGAAGGTTTTCCCTATCCTTGGTCGGTTATTCTCAACTATTCCAGATACCGGCATGGATAATTGCATTTTGGAACTAGTTTTGTAACCCGTCTTCCCTACCCCAACTTAGATAGGCTTATTTACCCTTTACCTCCTCTTTGTTTGACACATGCTTTAGCTGAGCTTCACTAACTTATTGAAAGGTATCTTGCTCGTTGCAGGTCGTAGTTGACGAATTCAAGTACAACCTGCTGCTGAGTTGCAGCTTTTCTAAATCTACTATTTTCCAGCTCATCGTAACTTTGTCATCCTTTAAAATTATCTTACTGGGCAATATTTTGAATCCAGATTTATCTGCAAAGGTGCAACAATGGAGATTCAAACTAATGTCGCATCCTACAAGCAAAAAAGACTACGCTCCAGTTTTGTTTTAACTCTTACTACTTATTTTTATTTCATGTAGCTACTTGTTCATGTCTTTGATTTAGGTTATTTGCTTCTGCCCTCCCTGTGATTGCAGATTTAATTTAAACCCAGACCATGCTGGCAGTGAGTTGGAATCAGTTAAAATCGTTATGTTCTCGTTGTCTCTTGCTCTGTTTCTCTTGCCCACAGGTACATTTATTCATTTTCGCTGACCTGCTATGATCTATTGTAATTCGAGTTCGAATGTTTATTTTGTAGCCCTGCTTTGTGCTGTCCTAATTCAAGTTGCGCTGCCACAAAATGCTGCTAGTTTAACTGCTGTAAGCGCAGCAACAGGAGCAGCGCAGGTGGCCGCTGCAGCTAAGCTCACATGGAATGTATGCCCTGTTGCAGCCTCACAGGTACCCACAGTCGTCTCTCTCTCTTTCCCTCTCTCTCTCTCTTGATTTGATCCCCACAAATTCTCATCTTTATTTCTGTGGATTCTGTTTTATCTATGCCTGCTATGTGTTTGACAAAAATCCAAGCAGGCTGAGGCGAAGATTTTGTGCTTAGTGTTTTACTCAAGTATTTCATCTTTTTCTGAAATTTAGCTCCAATGAACTGAAATTTATTGTCATCACTTTTTCTCCTGCATGTCATTATCATCTCATCTCACCAAACTCATGCCACATAACCCGGCGAGCTCACTCCTTAATCATTCTATGTACCAGTTCTGTAGCTTTATTCACTGAACTGAGAGATGATGTTTGCGCTCAGTTAGATGCTGCTTGCTCGATTTTGACTATGCTGGCTGCAATAATCAATCTATTTGATATGGGCCCTATAAGCTCCTTCGTTGATCTTTGGTTACAAATCCTGGAGCTGTTCTTGACGTATTGAGAGACATTTGTTAGAACCCATCATCACTTTTTTTTAGCTGTGGTTCATCTTTGCCATACGATGTGTTAGTAAACTGACTGAGAATGTTAGATAATTTTATATGGATTTCGATCTTGCAGCTGCAGCCACGCGCTGTATCTGGCGCGCGCGCGCGGGGGGGTGGTTACTAATAATACCATTTTGGAGTGTCCCGTGTTTGCAACTATCCTTATGTGCAGCCCCTGCTAACAAGGCATCAGAGAAAATTAAAGGGACAAACAAAGTGCTGAAAAAGTATCCACTTGGATATGGTTTTTTGTACTGCTCTAATATGTCCTGGCTAAATTAACTATTTTCTGTATGCCCAGTTTTGCGTCCCATGTGTTGTTCGGTTGTCCACTGAAGCCGTTCTTTCATATGTAGCTCGGTTGCACAGCGCGAGGCAGCAATGGTGGCTGCGGATCGAGAGAAGTGGAGAAGAGGGTTCCTCCAGGCTCCATCCATGAATGGTGTGGGTCCAATGCCTTAGGTCAATTTCCGCTCTTCCTTCATTTCTTCATCTTCAGTTGAAGAATCACCCGTCTACTGTCTTCTTGAAGGGTGGCATGCGGCAATGTTGGGGACCAGCGAGGAAGATGGCTGGTGTACATTCTTTGAAATAAAGCTGAAGTAAGCCACCACTGAGCCTACTTTGCAGACCATCTTGGTGTTTCAGCAACAACAACTGCACATGTTTGTTTTCTCTCTTTCAACTTCTTTTCAAAAATCAGTGGCACAAAGAGATGATTTACATGTCATCCTCCCCTTTGTTCAGGGTGAGGAACTTAGGAAGCAGGCCGGCGCTGCAGCATACATCAAATGCAGCTTGGAGACACATCAGGTGCAATCAATACCAGGAACTAGGATTGGTTTGACCAAAAGTTTGCTGGTAGATCAGTTTAAGGTACTGTTGTTGGCCTTGCCAGAATGCCATGGTTGTCTTCGACACTGCCTTCAAAGGGGTCCTTCAGCCTCCAAGGAGAAGGGAGCTGATGTCTGCCAGGGGAAAAAACTAGGCGAAGCTCTGGATGCTTGATCGAGTAAGCACCCACTTATTATCACTCTACTTCATCGGTGGTCCACTGAAGTGTGAGCAGACTATTCCTCAAATTTGGTCCATGACATCTTGCTTGCCATGTGGTCCCCTTACCTCAAAATTGACATATTATAATCTATGAAGTATTGTTTAGGCAAGGCATTATACTGCAAGTAAACTATATAACCGAATGGTTGTCCAAAAATTCAAATTTGCACCATGCATTCCACCTGATCTGCCAGTATCTTCTTAATTGTACTGCAGACATTTGATGTGTGGTAGTACGTGTGTGATGAAGCATGGTGTAGTAGCAAACTAGCAACTGAATTTTTTGACATACCATGGATTTCTTTCTGCCTCTATTTGATGCTCGGTGGTGTTCATCCGAAGGTCCGTACGGACCCTGCTCTGGACATATGTCTCCTTAATTTCTGTGTGCAATTGTGCAATCCATGCTTTACACTTAAAATAAGATGATAAAATTTAGCTCATGTTGCCCGTCCATCATGCACCCAGAATAATTTACCTCTCTGCTTTTTATATTTTGGTTGGGCATGTTTTTTCAAGACAGATCGGTGATAGTTAATTTTTTTATGGTGGCCACGGCTACTCCCAGTGCTTGCTAAAGAATAGGGCCAGCAATAGGCATTTAGAATACGTGCAAGCAAATTTATCTCTAGGTAACTTATTAGGATGCATCTGGTACTTTTCAGCCATGGCAAATGCACGGGTGTAGCTGCATCTTGATGAGAGGATCGATATTTGTGATGATTTATTATGGTAGACAATGGAACTAAAATTTGGTAAAAAAAATGATGATATGATAGGTGATTTATGATGTACTATTTTAAATAACGATACTAAGCATTTATTCCATAGATGACATTTGGTTATTCTGCATTTTTTTTTCCTTTACAAAGATAGATATGATAAGAGATAAACATCATGTACAGGTTAACTTTTTGTGTGCCTATTAGCATGCCTTGCTGCCAAGTGGAAATAGTCTATATGATGCTCATAAATAGAGCTTCCCGGTGGGAAGGATGAGGCACACTCATTGATACTTTGGTTTTATATCCATTTGTAATACGTTTTTCTCTTCCAAGCATATAAACTTTAGCAAATTAGTGTGTGCAATCAAGTCTCCTTAGTGAACAATCTTATTTTACCATATCATCAAGTTTCAGAGCATATAAGATTAGAGCGTGTCATGCTATGTGAAAATCTCTTTGGAGACCTAATTTCGTATTTTTCTATTTTGTCGGTTAGAAAACCAGTTTCCTGAGTTGTTAGTCTGAGTATTCGAATTGATCCGCAGAGTTCAGGGCTTCTGGATGGAAGAGTTTCCTACAACCTCAAAATCTTAGTACTCTCTACCTAGACTTCATAAATGCCTGACTTTTTCTGAAGAATTGTTGAAGTATGGGTTGTTCGTGCATTTGCAGTGTTGGAGGTGTTAGTGCAAGATTGTAGGGTTGGAAAGTATAGCAAAACGTCAGTTGGTGCAGGGACTTGGTGAAGCCATCAGACGACTGTGTCTGCTTCCCCGATGGTTTTGACTTCTGATGCATATTACTTGATGATTTGGTCTTTGTGGCAGCTTTCAGTTTGAACTGGCATTCAGTGGCTTCATCCTCTTTGGTGCAGCTTGGAGTTGTGCACATCTGAATCTTTTGACTTTCCTGAAGCATATTACTTGGTTAATTGTTTTATGGCGCCTGCTAACTTGCATGCGATTTCGATGGAATCTGATCTCATTTTTTGCTCCCAGTGAATATACAAAAGGCTAGAAGTAAATGATGGAAGATCCTTTGGTCTCAAACGAGGGTCCTACTTTCGTACTCAAAGTTTGTATAATAGATAATCAAATTTTGGCCTTCAGCTTGCAAATTTATCACCTTACAGGAGAAGTAAAGGTTGCATGTACATGAGCTCTGATCATCTCCATATATACTTGAATTGCTTTGGAGTCATGCTTGGATTTGTTAGACTACCATTCTACATACTGTTCTCGATGATTGCACTTGGTTTGTTAATTTATGTATTTTCGTGGTAAGTTCTTTAGGTTCATCTTATGGCACAGAATTAGTTTTTGGTATACGCAGACTTTGAAATTTGGTGATAAAGAAAGATCACAACTAATTTGCCGGCTCTCTTATTTATTACTGTGTTGACACTTACAAGTAGTGGCCTCCTGACTTTGTAGTTGGATAATGTCGATGAGCCGATATGCTGAGAGAGGTTAGGAATTTGCTGCTATGAACTAAAATAATGCAGAGTGGAAGAAACTGGAAGCTTGAACAAACAGTTTGCCTTGAACGCTCTACCTTTCTCATGTCTCCAATTAGTGTCATCTTCACTGAATATGATTCTGGTGTGTTGGTTGTGGGATTGATTTTTCAGAAGTGAATGTTCTTCTATTTGGTGTTTCTTCAGTGGATCTGGATCATGGAATCTTCAATTGCATCTGCTTGGTTTATTGGGGAACTTCCTAGTTTTAATTTGATTGACAACTAGCAAAACAGTCCAGCTAATTTGATGATTAATTCCAGCTGATTGTACACTTTCAACTCAAGTTACATTGTAACATATGCAAGCATCTGTTCACGCATCCTACGGTCCTCTGGCTGCTCAGTGGCTAATTTGATCACTGTGAACTGTGAAATGTGGATTACGAAATCTTCAGCTAAATAGTTTGCTGGGGTATTTCATAGTTTTAATTTAATTGACAACAAGTAAAGCTTCTCTCGTTTGATATTTCCTGCCGATTGCTCCATACATCCTGAATTTTTAAGGCGCAAAGTATCCTGAATTCACCATGTAACCTTTAATAAGCTGTTTCTGTGCCTGGTGATGAATCTGAGCTCCATGTGCAAAAACAGAAAAATGCATCCTGGACCACTGAATTGGAGATGAATGGTATAGATTTAGGCGGAGGGATCTCACACCACTTAATGCACATTTCACATTAAACCTCCTCCTAACCATTACAGTAGATATGAAATAGGACTTCTGCAGTAGCCGCCTCTAGTCTTTGTGAAATACAGAAATATTACCGATTGCACGGCTATACAAACTTCAAAAAATGCAACTGAAAACACTATACCACCGGATCACCTCTTCTCAGCAACGATGTTCCACACATTATTAACTTATAGAAGAAAATGTCCAAACTAACCACTTCAACAACAAATAACATGTCTCCAGCGAAATTATTCACTCAAAGAGAATGACCAAGATTGAATCTCTCATCTTTACAATGTCAAATCTTGCTTCTTGACGATACAACACGAAAGTAAATTTGGACAGCAGGGATGTTCAGTAGAAAAGCTATAATAGCCGCCACACACATCTTCTCGCCACACAGCCTCGCGACGGCGCAGGGCGCTCGGGAGCGTGCCGTGCACCACATGTTGGACGCCTTCCACCACTGCGCCGGGCAGGAGGTCGAAATCGGCCACGTCCTATACCACAGCATGTTCGACCTGCTCACGAACACGCTCTTCTCCCTCGATGGACAGGACAAGCTGAGGGACCTTCTGGAGGACATAGTGGGGCTCCTCGCCGAGCCCAACATGTCGGACTTGTACCCATTGCTCCAGGTGCTGGACCTCCAGGGCCTTCGCCATTGGACGGCCACACACATGAACTGCGTCTTCCATCTGCTGGACAAGATCATCGACAACCGGCTGGGCCGTGGCGAGGGCAAGCATCATCGGGACGTCCTGGACGCGCTGCTGGCGCTGGTGACTGCCGGCAAGCTGAGCCGCCGCGATTTGAAGGCCATGCTATTCGACATCCTGGCGGCGGGCATGGAGACGACCAAGATCACGGTGGAGTGGGCGATGGCGGAGCTGCTTAGAAACCCAGGCGTGATGGCGGCGGTGCGGGCCGAGATCAAGGCGGCCCTTGCGCAGGACCAGGAGAGGATGATAACAGAGGCAGACGTGGTGAAGCTGCCATACCTGCAGGCTGCGGTGAAGGAGTCGATGCGGCTGCACCCCGTGGCGCCGTTGTTGCTGCCACACCTAGTGGTGGAGGACGGCATGGAGATAGGCGGATACGGTGTGCCCAAGGGCGCAACCATTATCTTCAACTCGTGGTCCATCATGCGCGACCCGGCGGCATGGGAGAGGCCCGAGGAGTTCATGCCGGAGTATTTCCTAGGGAAGGAGGTCAAGTTTATCCCGCTGGGCACCGGGCGGAGGCTGTGCCCAGCATTGCCCATGGTGGAGCTCCTCGTGCCCTTCATGGTGGCATCCATGCTGCATGGCGGCTGCCCCATGGCATGTCACCTGACCAGGTGGATGTGACAGAGAGGTATACAAGCAATGATATCCTCGTTTTGGATGTGCCTCTCAAGGTTGTGCCCATGGTCGCCACCTAGTCGATCACCTGCTGCTTACTTTATTACATACCCCCTGTCTCTCAAAATTTAAGACATTTTTTGATACAAAACGAGTATCAAAAAACATCTTATATTTTAAGACAGAGGAAATACTATTTTCAAGGTGCATGCATTTCACTGTATTCCTATTGATTGGCAAATAAGGCGACGAAGATGCATGCATGCATCTTCTATATATGGTATTTTTTTCATAATTTTAATGCATAAGTTATCTACAAATCTTCTTATTATCTTATAAGTCATAGTGAATATTTGTAACTTTTGGTGAGTTATATATTATAAGCATTGTTATGCAGGTTATGTTGATCAATTAGTAGAATATTCTCTGATATAATTTATATATAACAACTTTGTTTTTTATAAATTTTAATTTAAGCAACAAGGCCAATGTTACGCAGAAATTTTTTTACGCCAAACATTTAAATAGACTTTTGTTACTGCCGATAATTTTTCACATTAAGTTATGAGCATAACTTTAGAATATTAGGTTTTCTAATAATATTTTACGCAACATAATTTAATGGGGACAACGGACGGAGGATGTACCAAAATTTGGGAGGAAGAAACAATCCACATTTCGTTGGGGAGATCCAAATCCCACAAGGGTGGCATTTATTTTTTTCCCGTGGTCCAGTTCGAAGGAAAAAAAAGATGCAGAGCAGGACCCTTAGCCCACGTAGGGACTGACTCCCTGCGGCCCAATAGAAGAAAAAGAAAAGAAGCAGATCAGGCCCCTTGATAGCACGGTTTAAAGGCCTAGCCCGAAAATTTATTTATGCGTGGACGAACAAATATTTTGGTACCACATCAGATATATAGGGGAGAAAATAATTCTATATGGTGAACGGATAAAAAAAATCAAAGAAACACACGTTCCATTATTAGTAGGTATAGATATAGATTAGAGCACCTACAGTCGGATACAACAAATCTTATCCCTCAAACGCCTGCAGAAGCACCCGGGCGCGTCCGCGGACATTCACCTGTCACACCTTAAATTATCGTTTCCACAACCGGGTACCTCAAGTACGAATACTCAAATCCATACACTTACATGCACGTGAAACCTAATCTTGAGCGGAGCTCGTCCGGCTCCACCCTGTCCATGTCCAGCGGCTGGCTGCGTCCCTCGGAGTGTTGGTGCGGTCGCCGCCGAGGTAGAGTAGGAAATGGGCACGCACCACCGACTCATGGGACTCGAGGCACTGCCATCTCCTATGCCCTACTCTTCCTTGTCGGAGCTCGTCACCTGCATGTCGCCTCTCGATGTGACGTCAATGATGGATCCATCGTGGTTGAAGGTCGACACGTCCAACACGACATGGTTGTGGCGTCCGGGGTTGTCAGCCACCCGTATCTGCGCCGAAGGGTGCAACTCTGCCTCGCCGTCATCTATCGCAAGGCTGTCGCGGCCTCCTGCGCCCTCTACCTCACACGGCGGGCACGCGGTGCCATAGCCTCAGCGGATGGGCCATGGAAGGCCTCCTTGTCGGTGCACCAATGAAGGGGCTGCGCCTCTATAGTGTTCGGATGCCAGACAGAGCGCACCGCCTCCGGTGAGGCAGCGGTGACGCACCTCATGCCTGATCCAAGCGCCATTTGGGCGGACTCTATGGATTCCCGCTTGATCGAGTTCAACCGTTGTCGGGCGTTCTCCTCGCAGGTGCGGCGGAGCGCAATGCAGACAACCATCTCCTCCTCAGGCCCGAGTGGGACAGAGGTCCCAGTTCGCTGATCGAGTGACGAAGAACTTGGATCCGCTGCCCACCATGTCGGAGAAGACCGAAGATCTCCGGACGGGGGCTTGGTGACGGAGTGGAGTGGCTAGACTTTGGTCTGACAAGAGAATGGGGACGAATATATGTGGGGTCGGGCGGGCAGCGTGGGCCGGATCCGACGTGGCCGACGCGCCCGGGCACGCTCGGGCCTCTCCATATCCGCCCTAGATTTTGGCTGGATATAAGGGGTACCGGTCTGCCCCGAGTGATTGAGGCCGGCATGAGGAGTCTGTCTAGGTCGGCTTTTTTTGACCGGTCAATGACCGGGCTGTTCGCCTGGGTGTTTGAGGCCGGTTTGAGGCGCCAAATTGTCGATGCTCTTACATATTCTAGATCCAACAAGATCATTTCCACTCTTCCTCGCTTAATGATTCTTTTAGGGAATACCATTATGGCCGTGTATATTAATTTACATAATTGTTACATCATCCGCAATTACAGTAATAAGGAAATCAGGCAGGTCTACAATATTCTGGTGACCCTTCGCTAACTTTTTGATAAAGAGTGTTGATATTAACTCAAAATATAGCATCAAGCGGATACAAAGCATGATGAGCAATATTTGGCTCTGCATAGTTTGGATGCACACAACCAAAGACGAGTAGTCTGACAAAAAAAAAAGCTAAAAACTGACATATCAGCAACAGTAAAGTCAAATATGACTGATACTATGCCTATGTCGAAGAAGGTAATGGAACGATCTGAAGATTATGTTGCTATCCATGTTGAATAAAAACCTTTCTAGCCACCCGTTTCAACCACATACACACCGCTTTAAACAACAGTTGGTACTCCGCAGACTTAGCTAAAATATGTGCAGCCCCCTCCCTTAAGGCCCTAATGACTTAACCCTACCTTGAGAAATGGTCAAAATCCTTTAGGCCTAACTCTGCATGAACTGGATCAATTACTGATCATGCTTTTGTCCTCCACTCCAATAGATCATGGTTCCCACTCTTCCACTCTGCCTTGCCAACGCCAGGAGGGTGGGGAACTAGGTATACCGGTTGGAGTTTATAGGCACGGTAACATTTCATTTGCTTACCTGGCTGTCCTCTGTCTTAGCTATGTCGCTAATTGCATTGGCGGCACTCATGTAATGGCGTCGGCGAGATCTTTGCTGACGTTGGAGCTCGTTTCAAAAGTTTGAACTCCTACAAATATTATCCTAGCTTCAGACCCTCCTCGATAGATCATTTTTGGCCTTCTTATCGCGGTTATCGGGACAATTGTATTTACAAAAATGTTCCTGCTTGCTCCATCATCGACTTTGGTGGGCGTCTCCCTGGTGATGTCGACAATGTAGTGCCCTTCTTTGTCTTACGCCAGTCGATAAAACTTGATAAAATGGAAGTCAAGGTTGGCTCATGTGCCTCCACTTGGAATGTTGTATCGTGTATCCTCCTCTCCACTGCAAAGAAAAACCTTATACACATAACCTTAACAGTAGCGCTGGATAAAAAGAGGCGCTACGGCTAGGTAGCCGTAGCGCGTGTCAGGACACCGAGCTACTGCTATAGGCTTAGCAGTAGCGCGGCACGATAAAGAACGCTACTACTAAAATTGCCCCACTGTTCCTGCCACGCTAGGTTTAGCAGTAGCGCGCCTCCTATAACCACGCTACTGCTATTTTAATAGTAGTAGCGCGTTTCTTGTGCAAGGCGCTACTGCTAAGTTTGAACCTGGCCACATGGCGGGCCCCACTTAGCAGTAGCGCTTCTCCCAGGGGCGCGTTACTACTATCTTATTAGCAGCAGCGCGTTTTAGGCCCAGCGCTACTGCTAAACCGCAGCCACCACCTTTTTCCTCCCCCCTCCCCCTCCCCCATCCTCTCTTCCTTCACTTTCCCCTAGCTCCCACCTCCTCTCTCCCTCACTTTGCTTCTTCCTCACTACTTCTCCCCCCATTACTCTCCTTCTTCTACCTCTCTTTCTCTCTCTTTATTGCTCCTAGCTAACTACACCACCTCCATTAATGCATCTCCTTTCTCTTTTTCACTTCCCCTCCACTAGTTGAACTTATCTCTCCTTCCCAAACTAGCTAGGTAGATCTAGCATTTAGTGAAGTGACCTATGTACCTCCCTAACTAGATCTAGCCTTGTCAAGAAGTAAGCTTTGTCCACTTTTGATCATTCCATAGGTGTGTGGCGACACCGATCGACATCATCATCATCGTGCTCTCGATCTCGAGATAGATGATTAAAAATTTGTGCTTTTGCAAGATGAAAATATGTGTATGTGTGCGATATGACATAATCGGGCGATATAATGGAAATTGTGTGTGTGGCATGAGTTGCCGCCGAATTGTGCTTGTGAGTTGCCTATGTTTTGCCGAAATGTCGATTTATTTCCGTTTCGGCGAATTTCGGGCAAACTCTATATGTCCTATTTTTAGGGAAGGTCTTGCCGAATTTTTGTATGACTTTGATGCATGCATGCATTTTTATAATCAATTTGTTTATTATTACCGTGCAGGCGTTCATGATGGTCAGTGGAACGATGGTGGAAAGGTGGTTGCGGTCGGCGGTGCAGGACATGGAAGAAAATAACCAGATAGAGATTTTATGTCCGTGTCGAAGATGCAAAGGAGGAGTTTGGCTCGACCCCTATGAGGATGGTCGTGTGATGGCACATCTGCTCATGACTGGTTTCATGGATGGCTATACTCGGTGGATAATTGAAGATGAGGATGATGATGATGAGGACGCCGACAGGGCAGGCAATGACGACACGGGGCAAGACGAAGAGACGACCGATAATGGCGGCAGGGAAGAGGCCGGACATGGCGGCAGAGAAGAGGCCGGACATGGCGGCGGAGAAGGGGCTGGACATGGCGGCGGAGAAAACATGGACTCCCCGCCGCAGACTTCGTCGGTACTAAGTTCAATCGTGCAGGACCCTCATGTTCAAGAACTGCTTCGCAAGGAGACGAGTACTGACAGAGCTTCTTCTAGGGAGGAGGCCAAGCTGCAACAACTGGTGGTAGACTCGAACACTCCATTGTATGATGGTTGCGATCCCGAGGTGACCCGCTTGAGTTTCACGCTCGAACTTCTGAAGACGAAGGCTAAAAACAAATGGACCGACACTAGCCTCGATGAGCTTCTCAAGTACCTAAAGGATGTTCTTCCCGCGGGGAATCTATGTCCTACTAGTGTGGATGAGGCCAAGAAGATCGTGTGCCCTCTTGATTTGCCGCAAGTTAGATACCATGCATGCATCAACGATTGCATAATTTATCGGAAGGAGCACGCGGAAAAAACCAGCTGTCCGGTGTGCAATGCTTCTCGATACAAGAAGGCCGGAAAGAAATCTCCCCAGAAAGTTGTATGGTACTTACCGATCACTCTCCGTCTGCAACGTTATTTTGTAGATCCCAAGGAAGCAAATCTCATGCGTTGGCACGCGGAGAGGAAAAAGCCCGACGATGGAGATGATACGAAGCTGAGACACCTCATGGATGGAAGCCAGTGGAGAGCGTTCAACGGCGAATATCGGTATTTCGCATGTGATGCAAGGAACATCGTGCTCGGCGCGTGTACCGATGGCATGAATCCGTTTGGCAACCAGAACACCAACCATAGCACATGGCCCGTGTTTGTATGGATGTACAACATCCCCCCTGGTTGTGCATGAAGTCGAAGTAAATACACATGAGCATGCTGATTCAAGGGCCGAAACAACCAGGAAATAATATTAATCTGTATCTGGTGCTACTTGAAGAGGAGTTAGACACGTTATGGAAAACACCGGCCAAGACATGGGACGCCAGCAAAGGCGAGTATTTCTATATGAGAGCCGCGCTGATCATGACGGTGCACGACTTTCTTGGTTACGGATATGTCGCTGGCAAGGTGTGCCATGGATATTGCGGATGCACACGGTGCATGGATGATACGACGTCTCAGCAGCTAACGTCAATGAAAGATGGCGGGTCTGGGAAAATCGTGTACATGGGGCATCGGAGATGGCTCGAGAAGGACGACCCGTGGAGAAACCATGGAGATCTATTCAATGATGAGGCTGAGCATCGAGGACCTCCACGTAAGCGGAGCGGCACCAAAATCGATGAGTGTTGAAAAACTGGGAACAATGCTCCGCGCCGGGAAAGACGATGAAAAAGGCGCCAGAGCCGCTGCTGAAGGTATGGAAGACGAGGTCTGTTTTCTGGGACTTGGAGTACTGGCACAAACTCGATACGCCTCATTGCCTTGATCAAATGCATATCTGTAAGAATGTTCTTGAGAGCTTGCTTGCGACACTGATGAACATGCCGGATAAGACCAAGGGTGGGCCGAAGGCAAGAAAAGATTTGGAAGATTTGAAAATCAGGGCAGATCTGCACATGCCGCCCCGTAAAAAGTCAGAGGAGACAGAGACGGAGACGGAGGCACGGGAGAAGAAGGGCAAAAAAAGTAAAGGAAGAGGATTATTGCCCCCCTTCTTGCTTCACCTTAAGTCCGGCTGAGATCGATCAATTCTTCAAGTGCCTTACCGGAATCAAAGTTAGTTCCGGTTACTGTGGGAAGATAAGCAGATTTCTAGACACGAAGAAGAAAAGGTTCAGCGGGATGAAGTCCCATGACTGTCATGTGATGATGACGCAGATACTACCTGTTGCCCTTAGAGGGATAATGGACAAGCACGTCCGTGACACTCTTATTGGTCTCTGCAACTTTTTCGACGTCATCTCTCAAAAGTCGATCAGTGTGAAGCAGCTTCGAAGGCTACAGGAAGAGATCGTTGTGATACTAAATGAGCTTGAGATGTACTTCCCGCCCACGTTCTTTGACGTCATGGTGCATCTGTGTGTCCATACTGTGGACGACATACTAGACCTAGGGCCGTCATTCCTGCACAACATGATGCCGTTCGAGAGGATGAATAGGATCATCAAAGGATTCGTTCGTAACATGTCCCGTCTGGATGGAAGCATCGTCCAGGGCTATCTGACACAAGAGTGCATCTCTTTCTGCAAAAATTTTCTTTATGGCGGAGAATGGCCGCCTGGTGTTGGTTTGCCCATTAAGAAGCACGTTGGGAGGCTTGAAGGAGAAGTTCACTCCAATGGTCGCAGGGAACTACATGTGGCTTACTCAGATCGACGCAACGACTTTGACAGAGCAAACTTGGTAGTGCTATGATGTCTACTACGCAACCTTCTTCTTGTAGACTCGTGTTGGGCCTCCAAGCGCAGAGTTTTGTAGGACAGTAGCAAATTTCCCTCAAGTGGATGACCTAAGGTTTATCAATCCGTGGGAGGCGTAGGATGAAGATGGTCTCTCTCAAACAACCCTGCAACCAAATAACAAAGAGTCTCTTGTGTCCCCAACACACCCAATACAATGGTAAATTGTATAGGTGCACTAGTTCGGCGAAGAGATGGTGATACAAGTGTAATATGGATGGTAGATATAGGTTTTTGTAATATGAAAATATAAAAACAACAAGGTAGCAAGTAACAAAAGTGAGCAAAAACGGTATTGCAATGCTTAGAAACAAGGCATAGGGTTCATACTTTCACTAGTGCAAGTTCTCTCAACAATGATAACATAATTGGATCACATAACAATCCCTCAACGTGCAAAAAAGAATCAATCCAAAGTTTCTATCGGAGAACGTAGGACGAAAACGTGCATCAACCCCTATGCATAGATTACCCCAATGTCACCTCAGGAATCCGCGAGTTGAGTGCCAAAACATACATCAAGTGAATCAATAGAACATCCCATTGTCACCACAGATATCCCATCGCAAGACATACATCAAGTGTTCTCAAATCCAATACTCAATCCAACATAACGAAACCTCAAAGAGCAAGACTCAATTCATCACAAGAAGGTAGAGGGGGAGAAACACCATATGATCCAACTATAATAACAAAGCTCACGGTACATCAAGATCGTGCCAAATCAAGAACACGAGAGAGAGAGAGAGATCAAACACATAGCTACTGGTACATACCCTCAGCCCCGAGGGTGAACTACTCCCTCCTCGTCATGGAGACCGCCGGGATGATGAAGATGGCCTCCGGTGATGGTTTCCCCCTCCGGCAGGGTGCCGGAACGGGCTCCCGATTGGTTTTTCATGGCTACAGAGGCTTTCGGCGGTGGAACTCCCGATCTAGGTTTCTTTCTGGGGGTTTCGTGATTTATAGGAATTTTTGGCGCCGGTCTCACGTCAGGGGGGGTCCACGAGGCAGCGGCAAGACAGGGGGCGCGCCCTAGGGGGGTGGGCGCGCCCTTCACCCTTGTGGTTGCCTCGGGACTCTTCTGGCCCAACTCTTGTGCCTCGGGGGTCTCTTTTGGTCCATAAAAAATCACCATAAATTTTCAGCCCATTCCGAGAACTTTTATTTCTGCACAAAAAACGACACCACGGTAGTTCTGCTGAAAACAACGTCAGTCCGGGTTAGTTCTGATAAAATCATACCAAAACCATATAAAATTGTTGTAAACATGGCATGAATACTTCATAAATTATAGATACATTGGAGATGTATCAGCATCCCCAAGCTTAATTCCTGCTCGTCCTCGAGTAGGTAAATGATAAAAGAAAGAATTTATGAAGTGTGAATGCTACCTAGCATATTTATCAATGTAATCTTCTCTAATGTGGCATGAATGTTCAGATCCATAAGATTCAAAACAAAATTTTAATATTGACATAAAAACAATAATACTTCAAGCATACTAATAAAGCAATCATGTCTTCTCAAAATATCATGGCCAAAGAAAGTTATCCCTACAAAATCATATAGTCTGGCTATGCTCCATCTTCATCACACAAAGTATTAAATCATGCACAACCCCGATGACAAGCCAAGCAATTATTTTATACTTTTGATGTTCTCAAACTTTTTCAACTTTCACGCAATACATGAGCGTGAGCCATGGATATAGCACTATAGGTGGAATAGAATATGGTGGTTGTGGAGAAGACAAAAAGAAGGAGATAGTCTCACATCAACTAGGCCTATCAATGGGCTATGGAGATGCCCATAAATAGATATCAATGTGAGTGAGTAGGGATTGCCATACAACGGATGCACTAGAGCTATAAGTGTATGAAACCTCAAAATGAAAACTAAGTGGGTGTGCATCCAACTCGCTTACTCACGAAGACCTAGGGAAATTTAAGGAAGCCCATCATTGGAATATACAAGCCAAGTTCTATAATGAAAATTTCCCACTAGTATATGAAAGTGACAAAATAGGAGACTCTCTATCATGAAGAACATGGTGCTACTTTGAAGCACAAGTGTGGTAAAAGGATAGTAGCACTGTCCCTTCTCTCTTTTTCTCTCTTTTTTTCTCTTCTTTTTTTGTTTGGGCTCTTTTTTTATTTTGGGCTCTTTGGCCTCTTTTTATTTTTTTTAAGTCCGGAGTCTCATCCTGACTTGTGGGGGAATCATAGTCTCCATGATCCTTTCCTCACATGGGACAATGCTCTAATAATGATGATCATCACACTTTTATTTACTTTACAACTCAAGAATTACAACTTGATACTTAGAACAAAAAATATGACTCTATGTGAATGCCTCTGGCAGTGTACCGGGATGTGCAATGATCAAGAGTGACATGTATAAAAAATATGAATGGTGGCAATTTTTGATTGTTTCATGCCAATATTATACAACTTTCACATATTTTTTGGCAACTTTTTATATGATTTATTAGACTAACCTATTGATCCAGTGCCCAGTGCCAGTTCCTGTTTTCTGCATGTTTTTTGTTTCGCAGAATATCCTTATCAAACGAAGTCTAAATGCGATAAAAATTTACGGAGAATTATTTTGGAATATTTATGATTTTTGGGAGGTGGAATCAACACAAACGGGGGCCCACAGCCCCCAAGATACACCAGGGCGCGCCAGGGGGTGACAGGCGCGCCCAGGTGTCTTATGCCCTCCTCGTAAGGCGGTTGGGGCCCTTCTTCTTGTGCAAGAAAGATAATTTATGGAAAAAAATCATGTAAAAATTTCAGAGCAATCAGAGTTACGGATCTCCGGGAATTTAAGAAACCATGAAGGGCCAGATCTGGGGGACACGAAACAGAAGAGAACAGAGAGGGAGATCCAATCTCGGAGGGGCTCCCGCCCCTCCGCCGCCATGGAGGCCATGGACCAGAGGGGGAACTCTCCTCCCATCTAGGGGGGAGGCAAAGGAAGAAGAAGAAGGAGGGGGGCTCTCTCCCCCTCTCTCCCGGTGGCGCCGGAACGCCGCCGAGGCAAGGATCGAGACGGCGATCTACATCAACAATCTTGCTACCGTCAACACCAACTCTCTCCCCCTCTATGCAGCGGTGTAACACCCCTTCTCTCCTCTGTAATCTCTACTTAAACATGGTGCTCAAATCCATATACTATTTCCCAATGATCTATGGTTATCCTATGATGTTTGAGTAGATCCGTTTTGTCCTGTGGGTTAATCGTGATCTTGGTCGGTATGATTGTATATTTTATTATGGTGCTGTCCTGCGGTGCCCTCCATCTCGCGAAAACATGAGGGATCCCCGCTGTAGGGTGTTGCAATATGTTCATGGTTTGCTTATTGTCAGTGTTGCCGGGGTGACAGCAGCCTAAACGCGGATAAGTGGGTTATGGCGTATGGGAGTAAAGAGGACTTGATACTTAATGCTATGGTTGGGTTTCATGACCTTAATGATCTTTAGTAGTTGCAGATGCTTGCTAGGGGTCCAATCATAAGTGCATATGATCCAAGTAGAGAAAGTATGTTAGCTCATGCCTCTCCCTCATATAAAATTACAAGAATGATTACCAGTACTTGTTATCGATTGCCTAGGGACAAATGACTTTCTTATTGACAAAAGCTATTCAATTTTATTACCTTGCAATTTATTCATAGTTTTATTCTCGCAAAGTACTCGTATTCTTATTCTTGCAAAATGGTTTCATACTTGTTTTCGGTAAAGCAAACGTCAAGTGTGCGTAGAGTTGTATCGGTGGTCAATAGAACTTGAGGGAATATTTGTTCTGCCTTTAGCTCCTCGTTGGGTTCGACACTCTTATTTATCGAAGAAGGCTACAAACGATCCCCTATACTTGTGGGTTATCAAGACCTTTTTCTGGCGCCGTTGCTGGGGAGCAATAGCGTGGGGTGAATATTCTCGTGTGTGCTTGTTTGCTTTATCACTAAGTAGTTTTTATTTCCTGTTCTAAGTTGTTCTCTATCTTTAGTTATGGATATGGAACACGAAACACCAAAAAAATTAGTTGTACTTGCTACTCATGGAGATGGGGAACCTCCTAAAACCCTCGATGCTCGTTATGTGAAAGATATTATGCACCACTTTGATAATCCTGAGAAAACCCCGTTCAACTTGATAATGGGAGACACGTTGGATCAATGTGAATACTTTAGGGATTATCGCTTGACACAAAAAGGGAAACTCTTATGGGATCAAATTCATATGTTGAAATGGTATGCTTGGAATCTATGCTCTAGATATGATTATACTTGTTGCTCTAGGATGAAGTCTCCACACCTTCCCTTTGCATGCAAATTTAATGATAATGAAACCTTAGTTTCTTATGCTAATGGTAGATATGATTACTATGATGTGGAACGAATAGAAGAATTTGTTGCTTTTAAGGGTGCTTATGAAATTGAATCTTTGTTTGAAAAGTTTGAAGATTTTGATGATTCAGTTTATAGACCTGAAAATTTTGCTATCCTTAAATATTGCTATGACAATTATAAATTCAATTACGATATTGATGTATTTATTGAGGAAGTCTCCGCTGTCCAAGAAGAGACTAATATTTTGCAGGAGTCTATGGAAGAAGAAATTGATGAAACTGTGAGTTCATTAGATGAAAAAGATGATGAGGAGAGCGAAGAACAAGCGAAGGAAGAGCGGATTGATCACCCGTGCCCACCTTCTAATGAGAGTAACTCTTCAACTCATACATTGTTTAATGCCCCTTCGTTCTTACCGAAGGATGAATGCTATGATAATTGCTATGATCCCGTTGATTCGTTTGAAATATCCCTTTTTGATGAACTTGATGATTGCTATGCTTGTGGCCTTGATGCCAATATGAATTATGCTTATGGAGATGAACTTGCTATTGTCCCTTATGTTAAAAATAAAATTGTTGCTATTGCACCCACACATGATAGTCCTATTATCTTTTTGAATTCTCCAAACTACACTATATTGGAGAAGTTTGCTCTTATTAAGGATTATATTGATGGGTTGCGTTCTACCACTACACATGATGATTTTGATGAATATAATATGCATGTGCTTGCTGCTCCTACTTGCAATTATTATGAGAGAGGAACTATATCTCCATCTCTCTATGTTTCCAACACGATAAAATTGCAAGAAACTGCTTATGCTATGTATTGGCCTTTACTTGATGTGCATGAATTGTTCTTGTATGACATGCCGATGCATAGGAAGAGAGTTAGACTTTGTTATTGCATGATATATGTTGCTTTGTGCTCATTACTAAATGCCAAATCATTGTTAATTAAAATTGGCTTTGATATACCTTGGGATCCGGGTGGATCCATTACTTGAGCACTTTATGCCTAGCTTAATAGCTTTAAAGAAAGCGCTGCCAGGGAGACAACTCAGAAGTTTTAGAGAGTCATTTATTTCTGTTGAGTGCTTTTATAAAGTTTAAAAACAAAAAAATATAGAGGGGAACTTAAAACTTCACAAAAAGAGAAGCGATTGAAAGGTGATGCATTGGAGAAGTGAGGGTCGACCTTGAACACTTGTGTTCATGCTCACGAAAACAATGTAAATTTTTCATGAAGATTATCACAAAAATAATTATCCCCTTGTACAAATCCATTGTATTATAAAAATAATGTGCCAAGATCTACCTTTAGGATGATTAGATTGTTTGTTGGTATGTGCGGTGCAAAAACAGAAACTTTGGCTGTAGTGTGCGATTTTACATTTTTTACTGGAACGTCGAAAGTTTCTGAATTTTTTTGCACAGTCTTTATATACAAATTTTTTATTTTTTCCTATTTTTTTAGAATTTTTGGAGTACAGAAGTATGGTAGGTGTTCAGATTGCTACAGACTGTCCTGTTTAAGACAGATTCTGTTTTTTATGCATTGTTTTGCTTGTTTTGATGAAACTATCGATTTTTATCGGTGATATAAGCCATGGAAAAGTTATAATATAGTAGATAAAATGCAAAAACAAAATATGAATTGGTTTGCAACAGTACTTAGAGTAGTGATTTGCATTATTATACTAACGGATCTTACCGAGGTTTCTGTTGAGTTTTGTGTGGATGAAGTGATCAAAGATCGAGGAAGTCTCGATATGAGGAGAAGGAGGAGAGGCAAGAGCTCAAGCTTGGGGATTCCCAAGGCACCCCAAGTAAATATTCAAGGAGACTCGAGCGTCTAAGCTTGGGGATGCCCCGGAAGGCATCCCATCTTTCTTCAACAAGTATCGGTATGTTTTCGTCTTCGTTTCGTTCATGTGATATGTGTGAATCTTGGAGCGTCTTTTGTGTTTATTTTTCATTTTTATATTATGCACCATGCTGGTATGAGATAGTCCATGGTTGATTTATAGAATGCTCATTGCACTTCACTTATATCTTTTGAGTGTGGCTTTATAGAATGCTTCATGTGCTTCACTTATATCATTTGAAGTTTGGATTGCCTGTTTCTCTTCACATAGAAAACCGTTATTTGTAGAATGCTCTTTTGCTTCACTTATATTTATTAGAGCATGATCTTTTGTAGAAAGAATTAAACTCTCATGCTTAACTTATATCTATTTAGAGAGTCAACAGGAATTGGTCAATTAAATGGTTAGTCATAAAATCCTAAATAAAACTTATGGATCACTGAATATGATATGTTTGATTCCATGCAATAGTTTTGCGATATAGAGATGGTAATATGTGGGAGGTACTAGTAAATGGTTGTGGTTAGTAGGAATATTGGTGTTAAGGTTTGTGATTCCCGAAGCATGCACGTATAGTCTCTCGTTATGCTATGAAGTTAGAGCATGATTTATTATTGATTGTCTTCCTTATGAGTGGCGGTCGGGGACGAGCGATGGTCTTTTCCTACCAATCTATCCCCCTAGGGGCATGCGTAGTAGTACTTTGCTTCGAGGGCTAATAAACTTTTGCAATAAGTATATGAGTTCTTTATGACTAATGTGAGTCCATGGATTATACGCACTCTTACCTTTTCGCAATCTGCTAGCCTCTACGGTACCGTGCATTGCCCTTTCTCACCTCGAGAGTCGATGCAAACTTCGCCGGTGCATCCAAACCCCGTGATATGATACGCTCTATCACACATAAGCCTTATTATATCTTCCTCAAAACAGCCACCATACCTACCTATTATGGCCTTTCCATAGCCATTCCGAGATATATTGCCATGCAACTTCCACCGCTTCCATTTTGATGACTTGAGCAATCATTGTCATATTGCTTTGCATGATCGTAAGATAGCTAGCATGATATTTCCATGGCTTGTCCGTTTTTTGATATCGTTGTTATGCTAGATCATTGCACATCCTGGTACACTGCCAGAGGCATTCATATAGAGTCATACTTTGTTCTAGGTATCGAGTTGTAATTTTTATTTCTTTTGAGTTATAAGTAAATAGAAGTGTGATGATCATCATTATTCATTATTAGAGCATGTCCCAGTGAGGAAAGGATGATGGAGACTATGATTCCCCCACAAGTCGGGTTGAGACTCCGGACATAAGAGAAAAAAAGAAAAAAAAAGAAAAAGAAAAAAGAAAAAAAAACAAAAAACAAAGAGAGAAGGGGCATGCTAGTTCCACACTTGTGCTTCAAAGTAGCACCATGTTTTTCATATAGAGAGTCTCCTACGTTGTCACTTTCATATACTAGTGGGAATTTTTCATTATAGAATTAGATGCACACCCACTTAGTTTTCGTACTGAGCTTTCATACACTTATAGCTCTTAGTGCATTCGTTGCATGGCAATCCCTACTCCTCGAATTGATATCAATTGATGGGCATCTCCATAGCCCGTTGGTTAGCCGCGTCGATGTGAGACTTTCTTACTTTTTGTCTTCTCTATATTTACCCCTATCATCATACTCTATTCCACCCGTAGTGCTATATCCATGGCTTGCGCTCATGTATTGTGTGAGGGTTGAAAAAGCTGAAGCGCATTAAAAAGTATGAACCAATTGCTCGGCTTGTCATCGGGGTTGTGCATGATAAATACTTTGTGTTAAGAAGACAGAGCATGACAAGACTATATGATTTTGTAGGGATAGCTTTCTTTAGCGTTGATATTTTGAAAGACATGATTGTTTGTTGGTATGCCTGAGTATTGATGTCTTTATGTCAAATTATAGACTATTGCTTTGAATCACTTATGTCTTAATATTCATGCCATGATTAGATATATGATCAAGTTTATGCTAGGTAGCATTCCACATCAAAAATTATCTTTTTTATCATTTACCTACTCGAGGACGAGCAGGAATTAAGCTTGGGGATGCTGATACGTCTCTGTCGTATCTATAATTTTTGATTGTTTCATGCCAATATTATACAACTTTCACATATTTTTTGGCAACTTTTTATATGATTTATTGGACTAACCTATTGATCCAGTGCCCAGTGCCAGTTCCTGTTTTCTGCATGTTTTTTGTTTCGCAGAATATCCTTATCAAACGAAGTCCAAATGCGATAAAAATTTACAGAGAATTATTTTGGAATATTTATGATTTTTGGGAGGTGGAATCAACACAAACGGGGGCCCGCAGCCCCCAAGATACACCAGGGCGTGCCAGGGGTGCCAGGCGCACCCAGGTGTCTTATGCCCTCCTTGTATCGGTTCGGGCCCTTCTTCTGACACAAGAAAGATAATTTATGGAAAAAAATCATGTAAAAATTTCAGCGCAATCGGAGTTACGGATCTTCAGGAATTTAAGAAACCGTGAAGGGCCAGATCTGGGGGACGCGAAACAGAAGAGAACAGAGAGGGAGATCCAATCTCGGAGGGGCTCTCGCCCCTCTGCCGCCATGGAGGCCATGGACCAGAGGGGGAACTCTCCTCCCATCTAGGGGGGAGGCCAAGGAAGAAGAAGGAGGAGGGGGGCTCTCTCCCCCTCTCTCCCGGTGGCACCGGAACGCCGCCGGGGCAAGGATCGAGACGGCGATCTACATCAACAATCTTGCTACCGTCAACACCAACTCTCCCCCCTCTATGCAGCGGTGTAACACCCCTTCTCTCCCCTGTAATCTCTACTTAAACATGGTGCTCAACTCCATATACCATTTCCCAATGATCTATGGTTATCCTATGATGTTTGAGTAGATCCGTTTTATCCTGTGGGTTAATCATGATCTTGGTCGGTATGATTGTATATTTTATTATGGTGCTGTCCTGCGGTGCCCTCCGTCTCGCGCAAACATGAGGGATCCCCGCTGTAGGGTGTTGCAATATGTTCATGGTTTGCTTATTGTCAGTGTTGCGGGGGTGACAGCAGCCTAAATGCGGATAAGTGGGTTATGGCGTATGGGAGTAAAGAGGACTTGATACTTAATGCTATGGTTGGGTTTCATGACCTTAATGATCTTTAGTAGTTGCGGATGCTTGCTAGGGGTCCAATCATAAGTGCATACGATCCAAGTAGAGAAAGTATGTTAGCTCATGCCTCTCCCTCATATAAAATTACAAGAATGATTACCGGTACTTGTTATAGATTGCCTAGGGACAAATGACTTTCTTATTGACAAAAGCTATCCACTTTTATTACCTTGCAATTTATTCGTAGTTTTATTCCCGCAAAGTACTCGTAGTTTTATTCTTGCAAAATAGTTTCATACTTGTTTTCGGTAAAGCAAACGTCAAGTGTGCGTAGAGTTGTATCGGTGGTCGATAGAACTTGAGGGAATATTTGTTCTGCCTTTAGCTCCTCGTTGGGTTCGACACTCTTATTTATCGAAGAAGGCTACAAACGATCCCCTATACTTGTGGGTTATCAGATGTCAACTACATGATCATGCAAAGCAATATGACAATGATGAAGCGTGTCATAATAAACAGAACGGTGGAAGTTGCATGGCAATATATCTCGGAATGGCTATGGAAATGCCATAATAGGTAGGTATGGTGGCTGTTTTGAGGAAGGGTATATGGTGGGTTTAATGCACCGGCAAAAGTTGCGCGGTACTAGAGAGGCTAGCAATGGAGGAAGAGTGAGAGTGCGTATAATCCATGGACTCAACATTATTCATAAAGAACTCACATACTTATTGCAAAAGTCTATTAGCTATCGAAACAAAGTACTACACGCATGCTCCTAGGGGGATAGATTGGTAGGAAAAGACCATCGCTCGTCCCCGGCCGCCACTCATAAGGAAGACAATCAATAAATAAATCATGCTCCAACTTCATCACATAACGGTTCATCATACGTGCATGCTACGGGAATCACAAACTTTAACACAAGTATTTCTACCAATCCACAATTACTCACTAGCATGACTCTAATATCACCATCTTTATATCTCAAAACAAATGCAAGGAATCAAACTTCTCATAGTATTCAACGCTCTTTATGAAAGTTTTTATTATATTCCTTCTTGAAACTGACAAACTACTCCAAAAAGATATAAGTGAATATCAATGAGTAGTTGAATAATTATGTAGCTATGTGAAGATTCTCTCTCATAAATAAAATTTCAGATCTTAAGTATTTTATTCAAACAGAAAGCAAAACAAAATAAAATTACATTCTAAAAATAGCACACATCATGTGAAGAAGCAAAAACTTAGGCTCAACCGATACTAACCGATAATTCTTGATGAAGAAAGGTGGGATGCCTACCGGGGCATCCCCAAGCTTAGATGCTTGAGACTTCTTGAAATATTAACTAGGGATGCCTTGGGCATCCCCAAGCTTGAGCTTTTGTGTCTCCTTAATTCCTTTTATATCACGGTTTCCCTAAATTTTAAAAACTTCATGCACACAAAACTCAACAAGAAAACTTGTGAGAAAAGTTAGTATAAATCAAATGCAAAACCTTATCATTCTCTACTGTAGCAAATCACTAAAATTATTATTTAACATTGCATACTAAATGCCTCTGCATATTTAATACTCCTATCCTCAAATAGAATCATTAAACAAGCAAACATATGCAAACAATGCAAACATAACAGCAATCTGTCTAAACAGGACAGTCTGTAAAGAGTGCAATTATACTCATACTTCTGTAACACCAAAAATTCTGAAAATTACCACACTGTAGAAAATTTGTTGTTACTCATTGTGTAAAAATTTCAAGATTTAATCATGTTCTTACTTTCCAGAAGAATTCATACAATGATAGAAAACTTTCTGTTTTCAAAACAGCAACATATAGACTTGCAAAATAAGCATGGTAAAGGCTATACTTGACCTTTTTATTGAACTAAAAGATGAAAAATATTAATATAAATAACAGAAAGAAAATAATAATAAAATAAAATGATGCTCCAAGAGAAACTCATATCATGTGACGAATAAAAATATAGCTCCAAGTGAGGTTACCGAAAATGTTGAAGACGGAAGAGTGGATGCCTTCCGGGGCATCCCCAAGCTTAGTTTCTTGGGTCTTCCTTGAATATTACCTTGGGGGTGCCTTGGGCATCCCCAATCTTAGGGTATTGTCACTCCTTATTCTCCTTATATCGATATTTCACCCAAAACTTGAAAAATTCAATCACACAAAACTTAACGAAACTTCGTGAGATGGGTTAGTATGATAAAACAAATCATTCACTTTGGTACTGTCAAGACAAGATTCAAAAATTTTATCACATGATACCTACTGTACCCTATCATTTCTACAATTTATATTGAGCAATATAAGCCATAGAAACTAGGAAACAAGCAAACTATGCATCGAAAGCAGAATCTGTCAAAAACAGAACAGTCTGTAAAGATCTGAGTTAAGCTCATACTTCTGTAAGACCAAAAATTCTGAAAAATTAGGAAAACGTATAACATTTGTATATAAATCAACTGTAAAAATTTCAGAATTTTTCCACGTTCCAGTAAAATATAGGAATTTCTGTACTGGACGCAAAAGTTTCTGTTTTTGCACAGAATCAAATCAACTATCAACCACACTATCCCAAAGGCTTTACTTGGCACTTTATTGAAACAAAAGATATAAAACATGATTACTGCAGTAGCTTAATCATGTGAACACACAAAAACAGTAGGGGTAAATATTGAGTTGTCTCCCAACAAGCGCTTTTCTTTAATGCCTTTTTAAACTAGGCATGATGATTTCAATGATGCTCACATAAAAGATACGAATTGAAACACAAAGAGAGCATCATGAAACATATGACTAGCACATTTAAGCCTAACCCACTTCCTATACATATGGATTTTGTGAGCAAACAACTTATGGGAACAAGCATCAACTAGCATAGGAAGGCAAAGCAAGCATGACTTCAAAACTTTAAGCACATAGAGAGGAAACTTGATATTATTGCAATATGTAGAAGCATAAGTTCCACTCTCATAATAATTTTCAGTAGCATCATGAATGAATTCAACAATGTAACCATCACATAAAAGCATTCTTTTCACGATTCATAAACATAGAAATTTTACTACTCTCAACATAAGCAAAATTCTTCTCATTCGGAATAGTGGGAGTATCATAAGAAACTCGAATACTATAAATTGTTTCCACATTAAAAGAATAATGTTCAGAAAAAGGATATTCATAATTATGACAAGTTTTATAAATATAATCATCACTACTTTTTATAACATAGGTCTCATCACAATAATCATCATAAGTAGCAACTTTGTTCTCATCATAATCAATTGAAACCTCTT
Source organism: Thinopyrum elongatum (assembly GCA_011799875.1). Taxonomy (NCBI): domain Eukaryota; kingdom Viridiplantae; phylum Streptophyta; class Magnoliopsida; order Poales; family Poaceae; genus Thinopyrum; species Thinopyrum elongatum. The sequence continues at coordinate 136,389,714 of CM022303.1, forward strand.
ACAAGATAGTGGAATCATTACTAAATAAAGTCATGACCTCTCCAAATCCACTTTTATCATTATAATAAGATTCAACACCCTCCAAAATAGTGGGATAATTATTATCTAAAGTTGACACTCTTCCAAACCCACTTTCATAAATATTGCAATCATCATAAATAGGAGGCATGCTTTCATCATAATAAATTTGCGCATCAAAACTTGGGGGACTAAAAATATCATCTTCATCAAACATAGCATCCCCAAGCTTGTGGCTTTGCATATCATTAGCATCATGGATATTCAAAGAATTCATACTAACAACATTGCAATCATGCTCATCATTCAAAAATTTAGAGCCAAACATTTTATTGACTTCTTCTTCTAACACTTGAGCACAATTTTCCTTTCAATCACTTTCACGAAAGACATTAAAAAGATGAAGCATATGAGGCAACCTCAATTCCATGTTTTTTCTAGTTTTCTTTTATAGACTAAACTAGTGATAAAACAAGAAACTAAAAGATTCAGTTGCAAGATCTAAAGATATACCTTCAAGCACTCACCTCCCCGGCAACAGCGCCAGAAAAGAGCTTGATGTCTACTACGCAACCTTCTTCTTGTAGACTCGTGTAGGGCCTCCAAGCGCAGAGTTTTGTAGGACAGTAGAAAATTTCCCTCAAGTGGATGACCTAAGGTTTATCAATCCGTGGGAGGCGTACGATAAAGATGGTCTCTCTCAAACAACCCTGCAACCAAATAACAAAGAGTCTCTTGTGTCCCCAACACACCCAATACAATGGTAAATTGTATAGGTGCACTAGTTCGGCGAAGAGATGGTGATACAAGTGTAATATGGATGGTAGATATAGGTTTTTGTAATATGAAAATATAAAAACAGCAAGGTAGCAAGTAACAAAAGTGAGCCAAAACGGTATGGCAATGCTTAGAAACAAGGCCTAGGGTTCATTCTTTCACTAGTGCAAGTTCTCTCAACAATGATAACATAATTGGATCACATAACAATCCCTCAACGTGCAACAAGAATCACTCCAAAGTTTCTATCGGAGAACGTACGACGAAAACGTGCATCAACCCCTATGCATAGATTACCCCAATGTCACCTCGGGAATCCGCGAGTTGAGTGCCAAAACATACATCAAGTGAATCAATAGAACATCCCATTGTCACCACAGATATCCCATCGCAAGACATGCATCAAGTGTTCTCAAATCCAATACTCAATCCAACATAACGAAACCTCAAAGAGCAAGACTCAATTCATCACAAGAAGGTAGAGGGGGAGAAACACCATATGATCCAACTATAATAACAAAGCTCGCGGTACATCAAGATCGTGCCAAATCAAGAACACGAGAGAGAGAGAGAGATCAAACACATAGCTACTGGTACATACCCTCAGCCCCGAGGGTGAACTACTCCCTCCTAGTCATGGAGACCGCCGGGATGATGAAGATGGCCTCCGGTAATGGTTTCCCCCTCCGGCAGGGTGCCGGAACGGGCTCCCGGTTGGTTTTTCGTGGCTATAGAGGCTTTCGGCAGCGGAACTCCCGATCTAGGTTTCTTTCTGGGGGTTTCGTGATTTATAGGAATTTTTGGCGCCGGTCTCACGTCAGGGGGGGTCCACAAGGCAGCAGCAAGATAGGGGGGCACGCCCTAGGGGGGTGGGCGCGCCCTCCACCCTTGTGGTTGCCTCGGGACTCTTCTGGCCCAACTCTTGTGCCTCGGGGGTCTCTTTTGGTCCATAAAAAATCACCATAAATTTTCAACCCATTCCGAGAACTTTTATTTCTGCATAAAAAATGACACCACGGTAGTTCTGCTGAAAACAACGTCAGTCCGGGTTAGTTCTAATAAAATCATACCAAAACCATATAAATATGTTGTAACATTGGCATGAATACTTCATAAATTATAGATACGTTGGAGATGTATCATGGTACAACACCTAGACCAGGTAGATCCTTTCGTGACACTGCACAAAGAAACCATCGCAAAGAAGTATCATGACCGAGGGGTTGCTACTTCTTGAGCTTGCGTTGGTTTTTCCCTTGAAGAGGAAAGGGTGATGCAGCACAGTAGAGGTAAGTATTTCCCTCAGTTATGAACCAAGGTATCAATCCAGTAGGAGAAGAACGCACAAATCACCAACACCTGCACAAACAATCAAACACTTGCACCCAACGCGATAAAGGGGTTGTCAATCCCTTCACAGTCACTTGCAAAGGTGAGATCTGATAGAGATAGATAAACAAAAGATAAAATATTTTTTGGGTTTTTTAGTATATAGATCTGAAAATAAAAGATTGCAAAATAGTAGATCGGAAAGTAATATGATGGAAAATAGACCCGGGGGCCATAGGTTTCACTAGAGGCTTCTCTCATGAAGGCAAATAATATGGTGGGTGAACAAATTACTGTCGAGCAATTGATAGAAAAGCGCAAAGTTATGACGATATTCAAGGCAATGATTATGCATATAGGCATCACGTCCGTGTCAAGTAGACCGACTTCTGCCTGCATCTACTACTATTAGTCCACACATCGACCGCTATCCAGCATGCATCTAGAGTATTAAGTTCATAAAGAACGAAGTAACGCCTTAAGTAAGATGACATGATGTAGAGGAATAAACTCAAGCAATATGATGAAAACCCCATCTTTTTATCCTCGATGGCAACAATGCAATACGTGTCTCGCTACCCCTACTTTGTCACTGGGTGAAATCACACAAGATTGAACCCAAAGCTAAGCACCTCTCCCATTGCAAGAAAAACCAATCTAGTTGGCCAAACCAAACCGATAATTCAAAGAGAAATACAAAGATATTAAATCATGCATAAAAGAATTCAGAGAAGATTCAAATAATATTCATAGATAAGCTGATCATAAATTCACAATTCATCGGATCTCAACAAACACACCGCAAAAGAAGATTACATTGGATAGATCTCCAAGAACATCGAGGAGAACGTTGTATTGAGAATCAAAGAGAGAGAAGAAGCCATCTAGCTACTAGCTATGGATCCGTAGGTCTGAGGTAAACTACTCACGCTTCATTGAAAGGGCAATGGAGTTAACGTAGAAGCCCTCCATGATCGAATACCCCTCCGGTAGGATGCCGGAAAAGGCCCCAAAATGGGATCTCATGGGAACAGAAGGTTGCGGCGGTGGAAAAGTGTTCGTGGATGCCTCTGGTGGTTCTGGAATATATGTGAATTTATAGGAGAAAGATCTAGGTCAGAGGAGTCCCGAGGGGCCCACAAGGTAGGGGGCGCCCCCCCTAGGGCGCGCCCTCCACCCTTGTCGCCGCCTCATGGCTCTTCTAACTTGGACTCCAAATCCCCTGGGTGTCTTCTGGTCCAAGAAAAATCATCGTGAAGTTTTATTCCGTTTGGTATTCCTTTTCTACGGGACTCAAAAACAAGGAAAAAACAGAAACTGGCACTGGGCTCTAGGTTAATAAGTTAGTCCCAAAAATAATATAAAATAGCATATTAATGCATATAAAACATCCAAAACAGATAATATAATAGCATGAAAAAAATAAAAAATTATAGATACGTTGGAGACGTATCAAGCATCCCCAAGCTTCCTGCTCGTCCTCGAGTAGGTAAATGATAAAAACAGAATTTTTGATGTGGAATGCTACCTAACATACTTATCCATGTAATTTTCTTTATTGTGGCATGAATCTTCAGATCCATAAGATTCAAAACAAAAGTTTAATATTGACATAAAAACAATAATACTTCAAGCATACTAATAAAGCAATCATGTCTTCTGAAAATAACATGGCCAAAGAAAGTTATCCCTACAAAATCATATAGTCTGGCTATGCTCCATCTTCATCACACAAAGTATTAAATCATGTACAACCCCGATGACAAGCCAAGCAATTGTTTCATACTTTTGATGTTCTCAAACTTTTTCAACTTTCACGCAATACATGAGCGTGAGCCATGGACATAGCACTATAGGTGGAATAGAATATGGTGGTTGTGGAGAAGACAAAAAAGAAGGAGATAGTCTCACATCAACTAGGCGTATCAACGGGCTATGGAGATGCCCATCAATAGATATCAATGTGAGTGAGTAAGGATTGCCATGCAACAGATGTACTAGAGTTATAAGTTTATGAAAGCTCAAAAAGAAACTAAGTGGGTGTGCATCCAACTTGCTTGCTCATGAAGACCTAGGGCAATTTGAGGAAGCCCATCGTTGGAATATACAAGCCAAGTTCTATAATGAAAAAATCCCACTAGTATATGAAAGTGACAACATAGGAGACTCTCTATCATGAAGATCATGGTGCTACTTTGAAGCACAAGTGTGGAAAAAGGATAGTAACATTGCCCCTTCTCTCTTTTCTCTCATTTTTTTTATTTGGTGGGCTTCTTTGGCCTTTTTTTTATTTGTGGGCTTCGTTGACCTCTTTTATTTTTTTTCCTCACATGGGACAATGCTCTAATATAAAGATCATCACACTTTTATTTACTTACAACTCAAGAATTACAACTCGATACTTAGAACAAAATATGACTCTATATGAATGCCTCCAGCGGTGTACCGGTATGTGCAATGATCTAGCATAGCAAATGATATTAAAAAAAATGGACAAGTCATGTAAACATCATGCTAGCTGTCTTACGATCATGCAAAGCAATATGACAATGATGGAACATGTCATAATAAAACGGAACGGTGGAAAGTTGCATGGCAATATATCTCGGAATGGCTATGGAAATGCCATAATAGGTAGGTATGATGGCTGTTTTGAGGAAGGTAAAAGGTAGGTGTATGGCACCGGCGAAAGTTGCGCGGTACTAGAGAGGCTAGCAAAGGTGGAAGGGTGAGAGTGCGTATGATCCATGGACTCAACATTAGTCATAAAGAACTCACATACTTATTGCAAAATTCTATTAGTCATCGAAACGAAGTACTACGCTCATGCTCCTAGGGGATAGATTGGTAGGAAAAGACCATCGCTCGTCCCCGACTGCCACTCATAAGGAAGACAATCAATAAATACCTCATGCTCCAATTTCGTTACATAACGGTTCACCATACGTGCATTCTAAGGGAATCACAAACTTTAACACAAGTATTTCTACAATCCACAATTACTCACTAGCATGACTCTAATATCACCATCTTTATATCTCAAAACAATCATAAGGAATCAAACTTCTCATAGTATTCAATGCACTTTATATGAAAGTTTTTATTATATCCCTCTTGGATGCCTATCATATTAGGACAAAATTTATAACCAAAGCAAATTACCATGCTGTTTAGAAAGACTCCCAAAATAATATAAGTGAAGCATGAGAGTTCAACAATTTCTATAAAATAAAACCACCGCCGTGCTCTAAAAAGATATAAGTGAAGCACTAGAGAAAAATTGCCTAGCTCAAAAGATATAAGTGAAGCACATAGAGTATTCTAATAAATCACGATTCATGTGTGTCCCTCTCAACAGGTGTGTACAACAAGTATGATTATGGCAAAATAAAAAGCAAAGACTCATATCATTCAAGACGCTCCAATCAAAACACATATCATGTGGTGAATAAAAATATAGCCTCAAGTAAATTTACCGATAGACGAAGACGAAAGAGGGGATGCCTTCCGGGGCATCCCCAAGCTTAGGCTCTTGGTTGTCCTTGAATATTACCTTGGGGTGCCTTGGGCATCCCCAAGCTTAGGCTCTTGCCACTCCTTATTCCATAGTCCATCAAATCTTTACCCAAAACTTGAAAACTTCACAACAGAAAACTCGTGAGATCCGTTAGTATAAGAAAATAAAATCACCACTTTTGGTACTGTTGTGAACTCATTCTTTATTTATATTGGTGTAATATATACTGTATTCCAACTTTTCCATGGTTCATACCCCCCGATACTACCCGTAGATTCACCAAAATAAGCAAAACAACACAAAGAAAACAGAATCTGTCAAAAACAGAACAGTCTGCGAAGATCTGAATTTTTCTAATACTTATCTAATACAAAAATTCTGAAAAATTAGGACAACAGAGGAAATTTGTAGAGTAATGCTGTGTAAAAAATTCAGGGTTTTTCCCCGCTCCAGTGAATTATTAAAATTCTGTGACTGGACGCAAAAGTTTCTGTTTTTCAGCAAGATCAAATCAACTATCACCGTAAGCCATCCCAAAGGTCTTACTTGGAACAAACACTAATTAAAACATCAAAACACAATTATTACAGAGGTAATAATGTGTATTTTATTCAAAAGCAGAAGCAAAACAAAAAGCACAAAAATAAAATTGGGTTGCCTCCCAACAAGCGCTATTGTTTAACGCCCTTAGCTAGGCATTGATAATTTCGATGATGCTCACATGAAAGATAGCAATGGAAACACGAAGAGAGCATCATGTAGCATGTGAAAAACACATCTAAGTCTAACATACTTCTTATGCATAGGCATCTTATAGGCAAACAAATTATCAAGGCAAGCAAAAACTAGCATATGCAAGGAAGAAGAAAGAAACAATAGCAATCTCAACGTAACAAGAGGTAATTTAGTGACATGCAATTTTCTACAACCATACTTTCCTCTCTCATAATAATTACATGTAGAATCATAATTAAATTCAACAATATAGCTATCACATAAAATTTTCTCTACATGATCCACATGCATGCAAAGTTGACACTCTTCCAAAATAGTGGGATTATCATAAAATAAAGTCATGACCTCTCCAAGCCCACTTTTATCAAAAATTTAATAAGTTTTATCAATCTCCAAAGTAGTGGGGTAATTATTTCCTAAAGTTGACACTCTTCCAAATCCACTTTTAATATTATAGCAAACATATTCATCATGAGGCTTAAATAACTTTTCAAGATCATAACAAGCACTATCACCCCAATCATGATCATTGCAATAAGTAGCGGACATAGCAAAACTAGCATCCCCAAGCTTGGGGTTTTGCATATTATTAGCATAATTGACATTAATAGAATTTATAATAACATCATTGCAATCATGCTTTAGATTCAAGGAACTATCATGGATGGGTGCAATAGTAACAATCTCATGTTTAACATAAGGGACTATAGCAAATTCATCTCCATAAATATTGGCATCATGGCCATAAGAATAGCAAGCATCAAGTTCATCAAGGGAGATTTCAATCAAATCATCGGAATCATAATTATCTATAGATTCATGCATATCATTATTTTCTTCCAAAGCAACGGTCATTCTCTCAATAAATTCTTTGACATAGGCATTATGAGCATAGTTTTCAGAGCAATATTTTAAGTATGTCAAATTTTCAGATTTGTAGAGAGTAATATCATACTTTTCAATCAAACAAGCAACTTCATAAGCACCCTTAAAAGCAACAAATTCTTCAATTTGTTCGATATCATAGTAACTATAAACACCCTTTTCATAAGAAGATAAGATTTCATTATCATTAAACTCACATAGGTAGGGAAGGTGTTTCTTAGGGTTCTTAGAGCAACAAGTAAAATCACAAAGTTCACAAAGATTCCAAACATAACATAGCAAAAAAATTATTTGATTCCATAAGAGTCTCCCTTTTTCAGACAAACGGTGACGCACAAAATGAGCATGCTCATCTAAAGATTTTCCCTCAACTAAACTAGTTGGGGTTTTGGCACAAGCACATATGGATCGAAGATGATCCAAGTAGAAAACTTTAAGTGGATCCATATCAATAGATTTTTAGCAAGCAAATAGAAGGCACATGGCAACCCAAGCAAAGATAGCAAACGAGCAAAAAGGCATATGGAAAGAAGGCGAATAAAAAGGCAAATCTTTTCGAAAATCATTTCAGAAGTGGGGGAGAGGAAAACAAGAGGCAAATGGCGAATAATGTAATGCAAGAGATGAGAGTTTTATGATGGGTACTTGATATGTCTTGACTTGGCATAGATCTCCCCGACAACGGCGCGAGACATTCTTCCTGCTACCTCTTGAGCTTGCGTTGGTTTTTCCCTTGAAGAGGAAAGGGTGATGCAGCACAGTGGAGGTAAGTATTTCCCTCAGTTAAGAACCAAGGTATCAATCCAGTAGGAGAAGAATGCACAAATCACCAACACCTGCACAAACAATCAAACACTTGCACCCAACGCGGCAAAGGGGTTGTCAATCCCTTCACAGTCACTTGCAAAGGTGAGATCTGATAGAGATAGATAAACAAAAGATAACATATTTTTTGGGTTTTTGGTATATAGATCTAAAAATAAAAGATTTCAAAATAGTAGATCGGAAAGTAATATGATGGAAAATAGACCCGGGGGCCATAGGTTTCACTAGCACTATAGGAATCAGGCACTTTGCAGTCTGCCATGGCTGACGGCAAAGGCATGCATGGCGGACGGCAAAGGCCTTTGCCGTCAGCCAGCAGACGGCACCACATCCGGCTGAACAAACTATGGCAAAGGGCACTTTGCTGTCTACTGGCAGACGGCAAAGATGCAAAGGTCTTTGCCGTCTGCCAGACGGCAAAGGGCATGGACAGCACACATGGTAGCTTAGGTCTGTTAAGGGGTTAACGGCGTGCTTTGCCGTCTGCTGGCAGATGGCAAAGACCTTTCCATCTTTGCCGTCTGCCAGCAGATGGCAAAGTGCCCAAATAGGCTAGCCCAGATGCCCCCCCAGGTAGCTGCCATGTGGCATGCTATGCCGTCTGCTGGCAGACGGCAAAGATGCAAAGGTCTTTGCCGTCTGCCAGCCATATAGGCCAGCCCAGTGCCCCCAGTTAGCACAGGTAGCTAACACGTGGCAGCTTTGCCGTCTGCTGGCTGATGGCAAAGCTCTTTGCCGTCTGCCAGCAGACAGAAAAGTGCCTGTATAGCCCCTGTTTTTTCTGTTTTTTCTTAAATTCAATCAATTTCACAGATATATATATACACATTTGAAAATACTTTCAACAAGCATACCAACACATATACATACCAAATCATATCCCTGCCATATGGATATGATCATCCAACACATATACATACCAAATCAAAAGTCCATATGCAACATATATAGCTAGCCAACATATCCAACAACAAGCATACAATGGTTTCATCCATACATACATATATAGGTAGCAAGTTTCACATTGTTCATCCTACAAAATCAAAACAAAAAGGAAGGATAAGGAGAAGAGTAGACTCCATCAACGCAAGCTTCCTCATCTAAAGCAAATCTGCAAATTGGGAAAGAAGAAAGTTAGAAGAAGAAGAAGAAGAAGAAGACTAGAAGAAGAAGACTAGCTAGAAGAAGGAGAAGAAGAAGTAGAAGAAGAAGAAGAAGAATTTTTCTTCTCTTTCTTTTTCTCCTCTCCTCTTCTTTATCTTCTTCTTCTTCTAACTAAGGTAACCTAGGTAATTATGCCATTTTTTAGCTAAGCTAGGTAAAAATGCTAAGTGTAGGTCATTTTAGAGCTAAGATAGGTAAATAGGTCATTTTGGAGCTTAGTAAGGTTATTATGTCATTTTCGAGGAGAATAAGCTAAGTCTATGTCATTTTGGAGGTAACCAAGATTATCATGCCATTTTTGACCTAAGTATGCTAAGTATGTCATAAATGAACTGAAGAAGCTAAGTATAGGTCATTTTTGAGCTAACCTAGGTAATTATGCCATTTTTGAGCTAACTAAGCATATTTATTCATTTTGGAGGACAAAATGGTAAGTGTAGGTCATTTTAGAGCTATCCTAGTTAAAATCGGTCATTTTGGAGCTAGGTAAGGTTATTTTGTCATTTTGGAGGAAAATAGACTAATTATATGATAGTTTGGAGCTAAACCAAGGTTATTATGCCATTTTTTACCTGAGTAAGCTAATTATGTCATAAATGTACTAGATAAGCTAAGTATAGATCATTATTGAGCTATCCTAGGTAGTTATGACATTTTTTTTAGCTAACTAAGCATATTAAGTCATTTAGGAGGAAAAAATGCTAACCCCGGCCAGACGAAGAAGGACCGGTCAGGGTTGCGCCAGTGCCAGACGGAGAAGGATCGGTCGATGCTTGTCGGGAGGCATGCTGCACCAAAGATCATTTGCAATGTCTCGTTAGCATGATGCAACTCAAATGTGAATACTAGTAACTAATGACCATTCAAATGAAACTCACCGTGGGCGCTATACCAATCTGGGGCATCGGCGGAGGGGTCTGACCGTTGTTCTCGCACACGGTCTGCACATTTTGTTTTCATGAGTCAGTCATATTAGTTAGTAATGAAACGAACATTACGTGCATGATTTGGTTAATATGCAGGAGAAACTTACCACGAGGAGCTCGTATAGGGCCCGGTGAGACGCGTCGTTCCGGTTCCTCTCCTCCTCCAACAGCCTAGCCGTCCTCTCCTCCATGTCCCTCTCCCTCTCCGCCGCCTGCCTGTTTGCCTCCGCCAGAAGCTCCTGGGCCCTAGCCTCGATGGCGAGCTCCATTGGCCATGGACGAGGCCTTATCTCAGGATCGGAGCTCGTCTGGCGCTTCTTGATCTCCGGGAGAGTTCTAGGACAACGTATCAGTCCATCCCCAATGGCTACCGAGCCATGGTACCTCCTGCCACCAGATAGCATCACGATCTCTGGATCAAAAGGACTCTGGCTCGGGTTAAAGTCCTCCCCTTTCCTCGTCTTCCCAACGTCTCTGTACCTCACGAGCTTGTTGTGGGAGGAGATGTTGGTGAAGCTCTCTGGATGATCGAGGTCATCCTCAGAGAATGCCTTGGCCTTCTTGTACGGGGCAGTATGGGCCATGGCATAGAGGTCAAACAGCGGTGGCACCTCCTTCTTGTTGTGTCGCGCCTAAAAGAGAGGAACAAAATATTAGTTAAGGGCTCAAGCTAGCATGAAGAATGAAATTGCATGAATCGTGAAGCAAACCACATACCCAGTGATCCCCGTACTCAAACAGGTTGGAGCTCCCTTGATGGTGTGGCACACCTTGAAGGAAATATGCCCTAGAGGCAATAATAAAGTTGTTATTTATATTTCCTTATATCATGATAAATGTTTATTATTCATGCTAGAATTGTATTAACCGGAAACTTGATACATGTGTGAATACATAGACAAAACACCGAGTCCCTAGTAAGCCTCTACTAGACTAGCTCGCTAATCAAAGATGGTTAAGTTTCCTAACCATAGACATGTGTTGTCATTTGATGAACGGGATCACATCATTAGGAGAATGATGTGATGGACAAGACCCATCCGTTAGCTTAGCATAATGATCGTTAAGTTTTATTGCTATTGCTTTCTTCATGACTTATACATATTCCTCTGACTATGAGATTATGCAACTCCCGAATACCGGAGGAACACTTTGTGTGCTATCAAACGTCACAACGTAACTGGGTGATTATAAAGATGCTCTACAGGTGTCTCCGAAGGTGTTTGTTGGGTTGGCATAGATCAAGATTAGGATTTGTCACTCCGTGTATCGGAGAGGTATCTCTGGGCCCTCTCGGTAATACACATCACTATAAGCCTTGCAAGCAATGTGACTAATGAGTTAGTTACGGGATGATGCATTACGGAACAAGTAAAGAGACTTGCTGGTAACGAGATTGAACTAGGTATGATGATACCGATGATCGAATCTCGGGCAAGTAACATACTGATGACAAAGGGAATAACGTATGTTGTTATGCGGTTTGACCGATAAAGATCTTCGTAGAATATGTAGGAGCCAATATGAGCATCCAGGTTCCGCTATTGGTTATTGACCGGAGATGTGTCTCGGTCATGTCTACATAGTTCTCGAACCCGTAGGGTCTGCACGCTAAACGTTCGATGACGATTTGTATTATGAGTTAGGTGATTCGATGACCGAAGTTTGTTCGGAGTCCCGGATGAGATCACGAACATGACGAGGAGTCCTGAAATGGTCAAGAGGTAAAGATTCATATATTGGAAGGCTATAGTCGGACATCGGAAAGGTTCTGAATGATTCGGGTATTTTTCGGAGTACCGGGGAGTTACGGGAATTCACCGGGAGAAGTAATGGGCCTTTTTGGGCCATACGGGAAAAGAGGAGGCGGGCCAAAGGGGAGGTGGCGCCCCCCCCCCCCATGGGTCCGAATTGGAATAGGGGAAGGGGGCGGCGCCCCCCCTTGCCCTTTCCTACTCCCTCTCTCTTTCCCTCTTTCCTTCTCTCCTACTCCGAAAAAGGAAAGGGATTCCTACTAGGACTTGGAAGTCCTAGTAGGACTCCATACACTTGGTGCGCCCCTAGAAGGGCCGGCCTCTCTCCCTCCCTCCTTTATATACGGGGGCGGGGGGTACCCCAAAGGCACACCAAGATTTGTCTTAGCCGTGTGCGGTGCCCCCCTCCACAGTTACACACCTCGATCATATCGTCGTAGTGCTTAGGCGAAGCCCTGCGCTGATAACTTCATCATCACCGTCGCCACGCCGTCGTGCTGACAGAACTCTCCCTCGTCCTCAACTGGATCAAGAGCTCGAGGGACATCATCGAGCTGAATGTGTGCTGAACTCGGAGGTGCCGTACGTTCGGTGCTTGATCGGTTGGATCGCGAAGATGTTCGACTACATCAACCGTGTTAAGCTAACGCTTCCGCTTTCGGTCTACGAGGGTACGTGGACATACTCTCCCCTCTCGTTGCTATGCATCTCCTAGATAGATCTTGCGTGAACGTAGGATTTTTTTTAAATTGCATGTTCCCCAACAGTGGCATCCGAGTCAGGTCTATGCGTAGATGATATGCACGAGTAGAACACAAAGAGTTGTGGGCGATAATAGTCATACTGCTTACCACCAACGTCTTACTTTGATTCGGTGGTATTGTTGGATGAAGCGGCCCGGACCGACATTACATGACCGCGTTCATGAGACTGGTTCTACCGACGTGCTTTGCACAAAGGTGGCTGGCGGGTGTCTGTTTCTCCAACTTTAGTTGAATCGAGTTTGACTACGGCCCGTCCTTGTTGAAGGTTAAAACAGCACACTTGACGAAAAATCGTTGTGGTTTTGATGTGTAGGTAAGAACGGTTCTTGCTAGAAGCCCGTAGCAGCCACGTAAAACTGGCAACAACAAAGTAGAGGACATCTAACTTGTTTTTGCAGGGCATGCTGTGATGTGATATGGTCAAGACATGATGTGATATACGTTATTGTATGAGATGATCATGTTTTGTAAAAGTTATCGGCAACTGGTAGGAGCCTTATGGTTGTCGCTTTATTGTATGAAATGCAATCGCCATGTAATTGCTTTACTTTATCACTATGCAGTAGCGATAGTCATAGAAGCAATAGTTGGCGAGACGACAACGACGCTACGATGGAGATCAAGGTGTCAAGCCGGTGACGATGGCGATCATGACGGTACTTTGGAGATGGAGATCAAAGGCACAAGATGATGATGGCCATATCATGTCACATATTTTGATTGCATGTGATGTTTATCTTTTATGCATCTTTTTTTGCTTAGTACGGCGGTAGCATTATAAGATGATCCCTCACTAAATTTCAAGGTATAAGTGTTCTCCCTGAGTATGCACCGTTGCGACAGTTCGTCGTGCTGAGACACCACATGATGATCGGGTGTGATAAGCTCTACGTTCACATACAACGGGTGCAAGCCCGTTTTGCACGTGCAGAATACTCGGGTTAAACTTGACGAGCCTAGCATATGCAGATATGGCCTCGGAACACTGAGGCCGAAAGGTCGAACGTGAGTCGTATAGTAGATATGATCAACATAGAGATGTTCACCATTGAAAACTACTCCATCTCACGTGATGATCGGACATGGTTTAGTTGATATGGATCACGTGATCATTTAGATGACTAGAGGGATGTCTATCTAAGCGGGAGTTCTTAAGTAATATGATTAATTGAACTTTAATTTATCATGAACTTAGTCCTGGTAGTATTTGCAAATTATGTTGTAGATTAGTGGCTCGCGTATAGCTCCCCTGTTTTATTTTTGATATGTTCCTAGAGAAAACTAAGTTGAAAGATGATAGTAGCAATGATGCTGACTGGTTCCGTGATCTGAGGATTATCCTCATTGCTGCACAGAAGAATTATGTCCTTGATGCACCGCTAGGTGACAGACCTATTGCAGGAGCAGATGCAAATGTTATGAACGTTTAGCAAGCTCGATATGATGACTACTTGATAGTTTAGTGCACCATGATTTACGGCTTAGAACCGGGACTTCAAAAACGTTTTGAACACCACGGAGCATATGAGATGTTCCAAGAGCTGAAATCGGTATTTCAGACTCATGCCCGTGTCGAGAGGTATGAGACCTTTGACAAGTACTTTGCCTACAAGATGGAGGAGAATAGCTCAACCAGTGAGCATATGCTCAGAATGTCTGGGTACTACAATCGCTTGAATCAAGTGGGAGTTAATCTTCCAGATAAGATAGTGATTGACAGAGTTCTCTAGTCACTATCACCAAGTTACTAGAACTTCGTGATGAACTATAATATGAAAGGGATGACGAAAACGATTCCCAAGCTCTTCGCGATGCTGAAATCGGCGAAGGTAGAAATCAAGAAATAGCATCAAGTGTTGATGGTTGACAAGACCACTAGTTTCAAGAAAAGGGGCGAGGGAAAGAAAGGGAACTTCAAGAAGAATGGCAAACAAGTTGTCACTCCCGTGAAGAAGCCAAAGATGGACCTAAGCCTGAAACTGAGTGCTTCTACTGCGAAGGAAATGGTCACTAGAAGCGGAATTGCCCCAAATATTTGGCGGATAAGAAGGATGGCAAAGTGAACAAAGGTATATTTGATATACATGTTATTGATGTGTACCTTACTAATGCTCGTAGTAGTGCCTGTGTATTTGATACCAGTTCGGTTGCTCATATTTGTAACTCGAAACAGGGGCTATGGATTAAATGAAGATTGGCTAAGGACAAGGTGACGATGCGCGTGGGAAATGGTTCCAAAGTCGATGTGATCGCTGTCGGCACGCTACCTCTACATCTACCTTCGGGATTAGTTTTAGACCTAAATAATTGTTATTTGGTGCCAGCGTTGAGCATGAACATTATATCTGGATCTTGTTTGATGCGAGACGGTTATTCATTTAAATTAGAGAATAATGGTTGTTCTATTTATATGAATAATATCTTTTATGGTCATGCACCCTTGAGGAGTGGTCTATTTTTGTTGAATCTCGACTGTAGTGATACACATATTCATAATATTGAAGCCAAAAGATGCAAAGTTAATAATGATAGTGCAACTTATTTGTGGCACTGCCGTTTAGGTCATATTGGTGTAAAGCGCATGAAGAAACTCTATGCTGATGGGCTTTTGCAATCACTTGATTATGAATCATTTGATGCTTGCAAACCATGCCTCATGGGCAAGATGACTAAAACTCTGTTCTCCGGAACAATGGAGCGAGCAACTGACTTATTGGAAATAATACATACCGATGTATGCGGTCCGATGAGTGTTGAAGCTCGCGGCGGGTATCATTATTTTCTGACCTTCATAGATGATTTGAGCAGATATGGGTATATCTACTTAATGAAACATAAGTCTGAAACTTTTGAAAAGTTCAAAGAATTTCAGAGTGAAGTGGAAAATCATCGTAACAAGAAAATAAAATTTCTACGATCTGATCGTGGAGGTGAATATTTGAGTTATAAGTTTGGTCTTCATTTGAAACAATGTGGAATAGTTTCGCAACTCACGCCACCTGGAACACCACAGCGTAATGGTGTGTTCGAACGTCGTAACCGTACTTTATTAGATATGGTGCGATCTATGATGTCTCTTACCGATTTACCACTATCGTTTTGGGGTTATGCATTAGAGACAGCTGCATTCATGTTAAACAGGGCACCATCTAAATCCGTTGAGACGACACCATATGAACTGTGGTTTGGAAAGAAACCTAAGCTGTCGTTTCTTAAAGTTTGGGGCTGCGATGCTTATGTGAAAAAGCTTCAACCTGATAAGCTCGAACCCAAATCAGAAAAATGCGTCTTCATAGGATACCCAAAGGAGACTGTTGGGTACACCTTCTATCACAGATCCGAAGGCAAGATGTTCGTTGCTAAGAATGGATCCTTTCTAGAGAAGGAGTTTCTCTCGAAAGAAGTGAGTGGGAGGAAAGTAGAACTTGATGAGGTAATTGTACCTTCTCCCAAATTGGAAAGTAGTTCATCACAGAAATCAGTTCCAGTGATGCCTACACCAATTAGTGAGGAAGTTAATGATGATGATCATGAAACTTCAGATCAACTTACTACCGAACCTCGTAGGTCATCCAGAGTACGTTCCGCACCAGAGTGGTACGGTAATCCTGTTCTGGAAGTCATGTTACTAGACCATGACGAACCTACGAATTATGAGGAAGCGATGATGAGCCCAGATTCCGCGTGGCTTGAGGCCATGAAATCTGAGATGGGATCCATGTATGAGAACAAAGTGTGGACTTTGGTTGACTTGCCCGATGATCGGCAAGCCATAGAGAATAAATGGATCTTCAAGAAGAAGACTGACGCTGACGGTAATGTTACTGTCTACAAAGCTCGACTTGTTGCGGAAGGTTTTCGACAAGTTCAAGGAGTTGACTACGATGAGACCTTCTCACCCGTAGCGATGCTTAAGTCTGTCCGAATCATGTTAGCAATTGCCACATTTTATGAAATCTGGCAAATGGATGTCAAAACTGCATTCCTTAATGGATTTATTAAAGAAGAGTTGTATATGATGCAACCAGAAGGTTTTGTCGATCCTAAAGGTGCTAACAAAGTGTACAAGCTCCAGTGATCCATCTATGGACTAGTGCAAGCATGTCGGAGTTGGAATATACGCTTTGATAAGGTGATCAAAGAATATGGTTTTATACAGACTTACGGTGAAGCCTGTATTTACAAAAAGTGAGTGGGAGCTCTGTAGCATTTCTGATATTATATGTGGATGACATATTGCTGATTGGAAATGATATACAATTTCTGGATAGCATAAAAGGATACTTGAATAAGAATTTTTCAATAAAAAGACCTCAGTGAAGCTGCTTAAGTATTGAGCATCAAGATCTATAGGGATAGATCGAGACGCTTAATAGGACTTTCACAAAGCACATACCTTGACAAAATTTTGAAGGAGTTCAAAAAGGGATCAGTCAAAGAAAGAGTTCTTGCTTGTATTCAAGGTATAAAGTTGAGTAAGACTCAAAGCATGACCACGACAGAAGATAGAGAGAGAATGAAAGTCATTCCCTATGCCTCAGCCATAGGTTCTATAAAGTATGCCATGCTGTATACTAGACCTATTGTGTACCTTGCCATGAGTTTGGCAAAGGGGTACAATAGTGATCCAGGAGTAGATCACTAGACATCGGTCAAAATTATCCTTAGAGGACTAAGGAAATGTTTCTCGGTTATTGAGGTGATGAAGAGTTCGTCGTAAAGAGTTACGTCGATGCAAGCTTTGACACTGATCTAGATGACTCTAAGTCTCAATCTAGGTACATATTGAACGTGGGAGCAATTAGCTAGAGTAGCTCCATGCAGAGCATTGTAGACATAGAAATTTGCAAAATACATACGGATCTGAATGTGAAAGACCCATTGACTAAACTTCTCTCACAAGCAAAACATGATCACACCTTAGTACTCTTTGGGTGTTAATCACATGGCGATGTGAACTAGATTACTGACTCTAGTAAACCCTTTGGGTGTTGGTCACATGGCTATGTGAACTACGGGTGTTAATCACATGGTGATGTGAACTATTCGTGTTAATCACATGGCGATGTGAACTAGATTATTGACTCTAGTGCAAGTGGGAGACTGAAGGAAATATGCCCTAGAGGCAATAATAAAGTTGTTATTTATATTTCCTTATATCATGATAAATGTTTATTATTCATGCTAGAATTGTATTAACCAGAAACTTGATACATGTGTGAATACATAGACAAAACACCGAGTCCCTAGTAAGCCTCTACTAGACTAGCTCGCTAATCAAAGATGGTTAAGTTTCCTAACCATAGACATGTGTTGTCATTTGATGAACGGGATCACATCATTAGGAGAATGATGTGATGGACAAGACCCATCCGTTAGCTTAGCATAATGATCGTTAAGTTTTATTGCTATTGCTTTCTTCATGACTTATACATATTCCTCTGACTATGAGATTATGCAACTCCCGAATACCGGAGGAACACTTTGTGTGCTATCAAACGTCACAACGTAACTGGGTGATTATAAAGATGCTCTACAGGTGTCTCCGAAGGTGTTTATTGGGTTGGCATAGATCAAGATTAGGATTTGTCACTCCGTGTATCAGAGAGGTATCTCTGGGCCCTCTCGGTAATACACATCACTATAAGCCTTGCAAGCAATGTGACTAATGAGTTAGTTACGGGATGATGCATTACTGAACTAGTAAAGAGACTTGCTGGTAACGAGATTGAACTAGGTATGATGATACCGACGATCGAATCTCGGGCAAGTAACATACCGATGACAAAGGGAATAAAGTATGTTGTTATGCGGTTTGACCGATAAGGATCTTCGTAGAATATATAGGAGCTAATATGAGCATCCAGGTTCCGCTATTGGTTATTGAACGGAGATGTGTCTCGGTCATGTCTACATAGTTCTCGAACCCGTAGGGTCCGCACGCTTAATGTTCGATGACGATTTGTATTATGAGTTATGTGATTTGATGACCGAAGTTTGTTCAGAGTCCCGGATGAGATCACGGACATGACGAGGAGTCTCGAAATGGTCGAGAGGTAAAGATTCATATATTGGAAGGCTATATTCGGACATCAGAAAGGTTCCGAGTGATTCGGGTATTTTTCGGAGTACCGGGAAGTTACGGGAATTCACCGGGAGAAGTAATGGGCCTTTTTGGGCCATACGGGAAAAGAGGAGGCAGGCCAATGGGGAGGTGGCGCGCCCCCCCCCATGGGTCCGAATTGGACTAGGGGAAGGGGGCGGCGCCCCCCTTGCCCTTTCCTACTCCCTCTCTCTTTCCCTCTTTCCTTCTCTCCTACTCCGAAAAAGGAAAGGGATTCCTACTAGGACTTGGAAGTCCTAGTAGGACTCCATACACTTGGTGCGCCCCTAGAAGGGCCGGCCTCTCTCCCTCCCTCCTTTATATACGGGGGCGGGGGGCACCCCAAAGGCACACCAAGATTTGTCTTAGCCGTGTGCGGTGCCCCCCTCCACAGTTACACACCTCGGTCATATCGTCGTAGTGCTTAGGCGAAGCCCTGCGACGATAACTTCATCATCACTGTCGCCATGCCGTCATGCTGACTGAACTCTCCCTCGTCCTCAACTAGATCAAGAGCTCGAGGGACGTCATCGAGCTGAACATGTGCCGAACTCAGAGGTGCCGTACGTTCGGTGCTTGATCGGTTGGATCGCGAAGACGTTCGACTACATCAACCGCGTTAAGCTAACGCTTCCGCTTTCGGTCTACGAGGGTACGTGGACATACTCTCCCCTCTCGTTGCTATGCATCTCCTAGATAGATCTTGCGTGAACATAGGATTTTTTTTTGAAATTGCACATTCCCCAACACACCTTACATTTGGGCACGCTTATCCTTGGCCTTGTTGTGGGCGGCTAGCCATTGGGGAGAGCACCACTCATCCACCAACGCCTCCCAACAGTCCATCCTATCCACACACCATCTCGAGGGCACCTAAGTTAGACAAGAGAAATTTCAGCGCTACGCCTACGAATCAAATCAAGGAAACTAAGTACAAGGCCTTAAGAATCGGTAATTACCTTCATGTACTTCTCCTTACTCAGAAACTTGGTGCGGCACTTCGTCTTGGACCTCTTAATGTTAGTCGAGGCGTAGTAGTCTCGAAGAGCCTGCACCCGAGCCTTGTGCCGTAAGTTCTGAAGTAGGCGCTTGCACTCGGCTTCGAGAACCATAGCCGCATCCGCCTCGTGTTCCTCAAGACACCTTTAGAAGGTCTGCAATCAAACAAGACAACACTGATTAGTACAATCACTAGGTGCTGTGAATTTTTAATTCTGTAAAGGAGAAATTACCCAAAACCGCCGGATCACAATGTCGGCCACCGTCTCGCACAAGACACCGTCGACCCTCTCCTCCGGCGGGGCCGGGGCAGCCACGTACAGCTCCCAGCTCAGTGCTAGCTGTGGAACCTCACCCTCATCGGGCAACGTGACACACCCCGGGAAGTGGTGCCGGCAAAGCACACCAAGGACCTGGTTGGGCCTGCGGACACCAGGGGTGTGTTTCCAACCCCTGCAGTATGACAAGGCCAACACATTAGATATTAATTTGAAGAAACATGAAGGCAAAAGGTTAAAAAAGAGTAAACGCACTTACTTCTCCCCATTAGGCTCAATCAACCACCTCTGATCGCGGGTCACCGGCACGGGTGGGAGCTTTGTACCACCATGCTGGTAGACCTTCTTGCCCCCCTCAACCAGCTCGCCCTCGCTATAGCTATCCTCAGAAAAGCTGTCCTCGCCACCATCAGCATGGCCACTAGCCTCCGGAGTCACGTGGGATGAAGACTCTGGGACCGGAGTCTCCTGGGACGAAGACTCTGGGACCGGAGTCTCCTGGGACGAAGGCTCGCCGACCCGAGGCTCGTGGACCAGAGTCCGAGACGGGTCCAAGTTAGACGGGTCCACCTGAGACGGAGCACTCCTGTGGTCGGGAGAATCAGTTGGGGGTGGCGGCGAGGAAGGCGCAGCAGCCTTCCTACCTCTCCCGCCGCCATGTCCACCTCTAGCACCCCTCTTCGTCTTCCCCCGACCTCTCCCGGCCGAAGAAGAAGCGCCCGCCGGTGTCTGCATATTGTCTACCAGCGCTCTCCGGAGGTGCTGGGGTGGAATAATAGCACCCCTCCCAGCACGCGCCGAGGAAGGAGGCTCGGAGCGCTTTCGACCCGCAATAAATGCAACATAAACATAATAAAAAATTAGTACAACATAAACATAATAAAAAATTTAAGTGTGTATCAATATCATGAACATAATAAAAAATTGAATACCTAATAACATGAACTAATTAATAATATATATATGTACATAATAATAATTGAATACCTGACATTACTAATATTACTCTTCATCATCTATATATGCTCCGGGATCAATAAATGCATCATCATCATAACTATCAGTAATGACGTGCTCATCATCATCATCAATAAATGCATCATCATGTGGAAGGCCACCTTTACGTAATCGGTCAAGCATTGATAGGTCATCCGCAGCAGTAACCTCTTCTAGTTCAGGCTCTTCGTGTTCCAGCTCAGGGGTGAAGTCGGGTTCACTATCGCTGTCTACTTCAATGTTCTGGGGTGAAGTAGAGCGGTTCTTGAAACATTTTTTGGAAAGACGTGTTTCTTGGAAGAATTCTCCTTCATATGTGTCTGGGTTAATGTGAGGTTCATAATCCTCTTCATTGGGGGGAGGTGGTCTAACACGTGGCGGCACTTCATAAACGACATCCCAACCATTGAGATTTGGATCACTTTGACAGGCCCACGGTAGATAGAAAACCTGGGTTGCCTATTGAGCCATAATATAGACATCGGGAACACCCAAATGGGTGCTTTGTTTGATTTCCACTAGCCCTATATGTTCATGAGTCCTTCTAGTCTCATTCAGCTGGAACCAATAACATTTGAAGACTACGACGTTTGGTGGGTTTGCACCATAGAATTGAAGTTCATAAATTGCTTCAACTCTTCCATAATACTCGGTATCTCCTTTGCCAATAGAAGAGACACAACAATTTGTAGACTTTCGGTCGGCCATAGATAGCTCTTTGCCATAGGTACGAAAGCGATACCCGTTGATGTCGTATTTGTCAAATGAACGGACCTTAAAGTCAAAACCATTAGCGACTTGTCCCAATTCGGCGTCCATAAACTCTGAATTAGCCTACAAGTTTAATACGAAATGGATTGTTGCATTAGCCGCAAATTAGACGAAGAAATGAAATGGTCTAATGGAAATTACCGTTTGTTTGAACCAAGAGATGAAACCGGGATAGCCGCCTCCATGCTTTGCCAGAAGCTCATACTCTTCGACGGAATCCTTTTGGATCACCGCTCCATATGAGAATTTGGTGATGTATCGACTGTATCAAATATATCCAGGAATAAGAGTAGTTCAAAGGAATTAGAAGTTGTGAAACAATGTACCAAGAACTTACTAGATGTATGGCCGCACTTATGTTAGGTTGTTGAAGATATACAATGAAATGGTCTGCCATCCTTCGACATCCAACGTTAAGGAATTAGAAGCACCGGCTGGTGCGAGATTCCCTTTGAATAGGCTGAGGTTGGATCCACCCTTTTTAGGGTCGCCAGCATTGTACCGAGGCTTCAGATTATGCAAATGATGATTTTTGTCTTCGTAGTGTGCTGTCACGAAGTTTGCCGCCTCCTCAATAATGAATGCCTCGGCCATCGATGCTTCAATTCTATGTTTGTTTTTACATTTTGCTCGAAGCATCTTCTGCATCTTCTCAGTTGCGTAGCACCAACGATTTTGCACGGGCCCCTCCAATCTTGCCTCGGTCGGGAGATGCAAAATCAAGTGCTGCATTGGATTAAAGAAGCCCGGCGGAAAGATCTTCTCTAACTTGCAGATCAACTCTGGTGCCAACTCTTCCATTTCTTCTAGCAAGCCAGGCGATAGTTCTTTCGCACAAAGAACACGGAAGAAATAGCTCAGCTCTGCCAGTACTAGCCATTCATCCTCAGGGATGAAGCCACGCAACATCACCGGCATTACCCGCTCAATCCATATGTGCCAATCATGACTCTTGAGACCAAATATCTTCAATTTTTCAAGACTCGCTCCCCTCTTTAGATTCGCTGCATACCCATCGGGGAACATCAACTGCATTTTCACTCACAAGATAATTTCCCTCATAGCTGGCCTTCCAAGATTGAACCATGCCTTTGGCTTTGTCCAGTTCTGCTTTCCTTTCGGTGGTTGCATGTTTTGTAACGGTCTATCACATAGCGCCTCCAGATCGACTCTAGCCTTAGTATTATCCTTTGACTTCCCCTCTATGCCGAACAATGTACCAAAAAGTGCCTCGGCGATATTCTTTTCAGTGTGCATCACGTCGATGTTGTGTGGGCAAAGGAGGTCTTTGAAGTAAGGCAGATCCCACAAGCATGTCTTGTGAGTCGAGGCGTGTTTCGAATTATACCCCATGAAATACCTTGGACGCTCTGGATCTGGCTCGAGAGCATTTAACTGATCCAGGGTCTCTTGGCCTATCAACGCAGGTGGTGCAGAGTTTTTGACAACTCTACCTTTCATGAAGTTCTTCTTGTCTTTCCTGAACTTATGGCGAGGATCCAGGAACTGTCTATGCAAGTCGAAGCAAGAAAACTTGCGACCGGCCTGAAGCCAACGAAACTCAAGAGCTCCCTTGCATGTGGGGCACAGGAACCTTCCATGCACACACCAGCTAACGAATAGCGCATACGCCGGCAAGTCATGCGTCGAGTACATGTACCAGACACGCATTATGAAGTTCTGTTTGCTAAAGGCGTCGTATGTCTTGAACCCATTATCCTAGGCTTCTTGCAATTCGTCCTTCAGTGGCTGCATGTACACATTCATATTTTTCCTCGGATAGTTGGGCCCTGGAATTATCAACGTCAGGAAAATGTTCTTTCTTTGCATAATCTGTCTGGGGGGGGCGAGATTGAGCAGAATGACAAATACGGGCCAACAACTGTATTGGGCTGCTGTCGGACCAAACACACTGAACCCATCCATGCTGATGGTGACTCGGGGATGCCTTGGATCTGCTGCTTTTACCTCATGTAATGCATCGAAGCGCTTCCATGCTTCACCGTCCGATGTGTGCACCATCATCAGCTTCCCATCTGCATCTAGTTGGGTTCTTTTGCCCGTTTTGTGCCATGTCATCTGTCTGGCCATCTCTTCGACCATGAAAAGATGTTGAAGTCTTGGTACAATTGGCATATACCGAAGAACATTCACTGGGATTTTGGTCTGCGTCTTCTCACCCATACTGTTGTCTACCACAACATACCTGGATGACTTGCAAATGGGACAATAGTTCAAGTCCGCATACTGAAGCCTAAATAAGGCACATCCTTTCTCACAGGCATGTATCTTCTCATAGGGCATCTTAAGAGCACGGAGGATTTTGTCTGACTGGTACAGGTTTGCAGGTAGTACATGGCCTTTGGGTAGAAAATGTCCAAATACTGTCATCATTGCGTCGTAGCATTCTCTGCCCAAGTTGAATTGAGCCTTCAGAGCCATTATTTGTGAGATGGCATCCAACTAACAAAGCTCAGTGTGCTCGTGGAGAGGACGTTTTGAAGACTCCAACATTTCATTGAAGGCCTTTGCCGATTCCTCCATCTCATCGTCCGAGTCCCGAGCATCATCAAAGTCTTGCACCATGTCTTCCATCCCGGTACCATGCTCGTCGGTGCGACGACGAAGCACCTCAACTCTGGCACGTTGGGCAGACTCGCCATGAAATGTCCACACCATATAACCTAGAGTAAAACCCCTCTTCTGCAGGTGTTTGCCCATTTCATCCTCTGTCCTCTTGTGCCAATTGTCGCACCCGGCACAGGGGCACCAGGTTGTCCTCTGGCCATTTGCAAATGCGGCTCTCACAAACCCCTTAGTTTTTGTTAACCATTCATTGGTCATGTCTTTCTGACTAGTGTGACCGGTGTACATCCACACACTATCACTCATCTTGCCTAGCTACTGGACACATAAGAAATATATATAAATCAGCATGTATATATTCATCAGTTAATGGAGTTTGTCACTTTTATTACGTCCATGCAACCTAGACGCTAATAGGTAAAGATAGGTCCTAATCCCACCCGAGTATGTGTAGATTGGGTTCGTTTTCCCATGCTCTGCTCCGGATCTGACGCAAAATTTCGGCAGCACCTCCCCGCTGTTCTCCTGATACACGTCTCGGCAATAAGCAGAGAGGATGTGTACCCGGAGAACAACAGGGAGGCACTGACAAAATTCTGCATCGGATCCGGAGCAGAGCATATGGGAAAATGAACCCAATCTACACATACTCGGGCTGTCCATGGATAACGTTGGACAATTTGAAAGAATCACGGTTATAAATATGCAAATGCATGCATATTTATAGATGTAACCCTTTCGAACGGGAGACGCATAGTGGTCACGCATACTGATGATTGAAGACACCTATAGCTAGCAAGTTTCATCGGCACGAAGACCGGAACAGAGCAAATGAAGGGGGGAGGAGGAGATGTCATTTGTGCTCACCCACGAACGCAGGGGCGGAGCTCGTCCAACGCACAGGGAGGTCGTCGAACACCAGACCCTCGCAGCGACGAAACAACTGCACATTTAAAACCACCTGATCAACACAAATATGATGTTTTTATAACAAAATCGAAAAATATATGACCTAACTCATAATTCACAAATATATGACCCCGTCGGCCTCTGGAAGGCCGAAGAGCACCTTTTTCGGGATCGGGTGTCGGGGGTGTCGTGTCGGGGTCGGGGTCGGGGTGTCGGGGGTGTCGTGTCGGGGTAGGGGTGCTGTGTCGGGGTCGGGGTGCTGTGTCAGGGTCGAGGTGTTGGGTAACGTAGGATGCAATTTCAAAAAAATTCCTACGCTCACGCAAGATCTATCTAGGAGATGCATAGCAACGAGAGGGGGAGAGTATGACCACGTACCCTCGTAGACCAAAAGCGGAAGCATTAGCTTAACGCGGTTGATGTAGTCGAATGTCTTCGTGATCCAACCGATCAAGCACCGAACGTACGGCACCTCCGAGTTCAGCACACGTTCAGCTCGATGACGTCCCTCGAGCTCTTGATCCAGTTGAGGACGAGGGAGAGTTCCGTCAGCACGACGGCGTGGCGACGGTGATGATAAAGTTACCGGCGCAGGGCTTCGCCTAAGCACTACGACGATATGACCGAGGTGTGTAACTGTGGAGGGGGGCACCGCACACGGCTAAGACAAATCTTGGTGTGTCTTTGGGGTGCCCCCCTCCCACGTATATAAAGGAGGAAGGGAGAGAGGCCGGCCCTCTAGAGGCGCGCCAAGAGTATGGAGTCTTACTAGGACTTCCAAGTCCTAGTAGGAATCCCTTTCCTTTTCGGAGTAGGAGAGAAGGAAAGAGGGAAAGAGAGAGGGAGTAGGAAAGGGCAAGGGGGGCACCGCTCCCTTCCCCTAGTCCAATTCGGACCCATGGGGGGCGCGCACCACCACCCCTTTGGCCTGCCTCCTCTTTTCACGTATGGCCCAATAAGGCCCATTACTTCTCCCGGTGAATTCCCGTAACTCCCCGGTACTCCGAAAAATACCCGAATCACTCAGAACCTTTCCGATGTCCAAATATAGCCCTCCAATATATGAATCTTTACCTCTCGACCATTTTGAGACTCCTCGTCATGTCCGTGATCTCATCCGGGACTCCGAAAAAACTTCAGTCATCAAATCACATAACTCATAATACAAATCGTCATCGAACGTTAAGCGTGCGGACCCTACGGGTTCGAGAACTATGTAGACATGACCGAGACACATCTCTGGTCAATAACCAATAGCGGAACCTGGATGCTCATATTGGCTCCTACATATTCTACGAAGGTCTTTATCGGTCAAACCGCATAACAACATACGTTATTCCCTTTGTCATCGGTATGTTACTTGCCCGAGATTCGATCGTCGGTATCATTATACCTAGTTCAATCTCGTTACCGGCAAGTCTCTTTACTCGTTCCGTAATGCATCATCCCATAACTAACTCATTAGTCACATTGCTTGCAAGGCTTATCATGATGTGCATTATCCAGAGGGCCCAGAGATACCTCTCCGATACTCGGAGTGACAAATCCTAATCTCGATCTATGCCACCCCAACAAACACCTTCGGAGACACCTGTAGAGCATCTTTATAATCACCTAGTTACGTTGTGACATTTGATAGCACACAAGGTGTTCATCCGGTATTCGGGAGTTGCATAATCTCATAGTCAGAGGAATATGTATAAGTCATGAAGAAAGCAATAGCAATAAAACTTAACGATCATTATGCTAAGCTAATGGATGGGTCTTGTCCATCACATCATTCTCCTAATGATGTGATCCCATTCATCAAATGACAACACATGTCTATGGTTAGGAAACTTAACCATCTTTGATTAACGAGCTAGTCTAGTAGAGGCTTACTAGGGACTCGGTGTTTTGTCTATGTATTCACACATGTATCAAGTTTCCAGTTAATACAATTCTAGCATGAATAATAAACATTTATCATGATATAAGGAAATATAAATAACAACTTTATTATTGCCTCTAGGGCATATTTCCTTCAGTCTCCCACTTGCACTAGAGTCAATAATCTAGTTCACATCGCCATGTGATTAACACGAATAGTTCACATCACCATGTGATTAACACCCATAGTTCACATCGCCATGTGACCAA
The DNA here is from genome assembly GCA_011799875.1 of Thinopyrum elongatum. Lineage (NCBI taxonomy): Eukaryota > Viridiplantae > Streptophyta > Magnoliopsida > Poales > Poaceae > Thinopyrum > Thinopyrum elongatum. The sequence continues at coordinate 136,417,189 of CM022303.1, forward strand.
CACCCAAAGGGTTTACTAGAGTCAGTAATCTAGTTCACATTGCCATGTGATTAACACCCAAAGAGTACTAAGGTGTGATCATGTTTTGCTTGTGTGAGAAGTTTAGTCAATGGGTCTGTCACATTCAGATCCGTATGTATATTTGCAAATTTCTATGTCTACAATGCTCTGTATGGAGCCACTCTAGCCAATTTGCTCCCATATTCAATATGTATCTAGATTTCAGGCTGTGTTTGGTATAGCTTTTAGAACCGACTTCTGCTGCAAAAAGCTACAAGCTGAACCAAACGTAATTATTTCGCAGCAGATTTGGCCGAAGCAGCAGCTTCTCGTACGTGCAAATGTCGAAGCCGGCTGACCCCAACTTCCTCAGCTTCTCAGCGAACCATTTTTAGATGTATCCTAGAAGTTGCATGTTATTTACCCACCACTGCCACTCATTAGTCAAAACGATTCAGAACAGAACGAGCAAAGCAGCCAGCCCTCCCGTTCAGAACAGAGCAGCGAACCAGCCCCGACCCCATGACGCTAGGGTCCCGCCGCCGCCGCCTGCCTCCCGCCGCCCGCCGCCGGCCCAGGTTAACTCCCTTCCTCCTTTCTCCTCCTCCCCCTCTCTTCCCTCCTACCCCCACCCCCTGCTTCGGCCGGCCATCCGGCGGCGCTGGCCGTCTTCTTCCTCCCTCCGCCCCCTCTCGTCCGGTCTCCGCCCAGGGCCTCCTTCTCTTTCCCCCTCTCCTTTCTCCTCCCCCTCTCCTCCCTCACAGGGCCTCCCCTCCCCATCCCATGCCGCCCAGGGTCGGCCGGCCGGTGGCCCAGATCCGACTGGGTGAAGAAGAAGAATAGGAAGAGAGAGTTGACTATGCTTGCTGCCTGGATGTGAAACTCTGAACTAAAATTATCTCATTCAGGCTTGTGTTTTGACTATGCTTGCTGCTTGTTAGATGAGATGTTTGTGCTGCTGACAGTCAGCAATTTGATGCTGCTGCTCATACTTAATACTTGATGCAGTTATTCAGATATTCAGACTTCCCTGCGTACTTGCTGCAGTTTCAGAAAAAATACCTGAAACATCTGCATTTGCATTCTGTAGGACAGCACATGCAAAATCACATTCTTGCATATATTACATACAGTTGGAAACAATACCTGAAACATGTAGTTTGAATATGTATGTTGTATCCCATGGCATCCCCTATTTTATTAATTCTTGGATGAGTAGGTTATGTAATGTGGCTATTTTGTGAGTAGGAAGATGGTTATTTGATAGTGATATGGGCTTGCTGCATATTTATTTTGCTGCATATTGCTATGTGATATGGTACTGTCGGCATGGTTTTACATCACAGAATGTGCTTGCAATATGTGACTTTGATATGAGGTTTACCTTTGTGGTTGCGGGTTGGTCGGGCTCTGCACATGACTCAAGGATCCTAAATCATGCATTGGCACACTTCTCTTCATTTCCTGTACCTCCCAAAGGTATAACATCACAACCTATGTCATCGTTCATTATATTATTATGTGAGACGCACACTTGTTGATTTGGTTTTCGTTTTTAGGGAAGTACTATCTTCTGGACTCTGGATATGCAAACCGAATAGGCTATCTTGCTCCTTTTAAGGGGAGTACGTACCATCTACCAGAATTTCGACTTCGTCGTCACCGTCCACCTCAAGGGAAGTATGAGTTGTTCAAATTTTCACATTCCTCCCTTCGTAATGTCGTTGAGCGTGCTTTTGGGGTGCTCAAGCAGAAATGGCGCATATTAAAAGGGGTCCCAAGTTTCTCACCTCGTACGCAAAAGCATATCATCATTGCTTGCATGGCATTGCACAACTTCATTCGTGATAGCAAGTTGAGTGACAAATTTTTTGATAAATGTGATGCCGATGATGAGTATGTACCTCCAGTGCTACGACAGGAAGTAACACCAACACAAGCGGATCCCGTTGAAGAGGAGGAGAATGAAGATACCATGGATACTATTCGTAGTAGGATAGCGGATGCTTGTCTTGCGATAGCAACATAGGTTAGCTATCTTTGATGGAGGTTATGATCATGTGAATCATATGTATATTCTATGGTGCATGTCTTTTGTAATATTATTATGGGATCAATATGTATATATATGTAATATGCAACATGAAAGTATAATCGTTGAATCTCAATTGTCGTAATTTTTATTTGCAAAACGGTCGTTCTATTGCCTACCAATGTAAATATCATCATTTTACGGTCAAGTTGCACATAACCATTTTGACTCATTACCCAGGGTCATTACAGACAATTCACAGTCAAATCTACAGTTTCACAGCTGTTTCAGCCAAACAGCTTCCAGCTTCTCCACAGCTGAAAGTTCACAGCAGCTTTTTCACAGCTCACAGCTCACAACAGCTTTTACAGAATCTGCAGCTCAACCAAACACAGCCTGAGACTTAGAGTCATCTAGATTAGTGTCAAAGCTTGCATTGACGTAACCCTTTACGACGAACTCTTTATCACCTCCATTACCAAGAAACATTTCCTTAGTCCTCTAAGGATAATTTTGACCGCTGTCTAGTGATCTACTCCTGGATCACTATTGGTACCTCCCTGCCAGACTTATGGCAAGGTACACAATAGGTTTGGTACACAGCATGACATACTTTATAGAACCTATGACTAAGGCATAGGGAATGACTTTCATTCTCTCTCTATCTTCTGCCGTGGTTGGGCTTTGAGTCTTACTCAATTTCACATCTTGCAACACAGGCAAGAACTCTTTCTTTGAATGATCCATTTTGAACTTCTTCAAAATCTTGTCAAGGTATGTGCTTTGTGAAAGTCCTATTAAGCGTCTCGATCTATCCCTATAGATCTTGATGCTCAATACTTAAGCAGCTTCATCGAGGTCTTTCTTTGAAAAAATCTTATTCAAGTATCCCTTTATGCTATTTAGAAATTCCGTATCATTTCCAATCAACAATATGTCATACACATATAATATCAGAAATGCTACAGAGCTCCCACTCACTTTCTTGTAAATACAGGCTTCTACAAAAGGATGTATAAACCATATGCTTTGATCGACTCATCAAAGCATATATTCCAACTCTGAGATGCTTGCACCAGTCCATAGATGGATCGCTGGAGTTTGCACACTTTGTCAGCACCTTTAGGATCGATAAAACCTTCTGGTTGCATCATATACAACTCTTCTTTAAGAAATCCATTAAGGAATGCAGTTTTGACATCCATTTACCAGATTTCATAAAATGTGGCAATTGCTAACATGATTCAGACAGACTTAAGCATCGCTACGAGTGAGAAAATCTCATTGCAATCAACACATTGAACTTGTCGAAAACTTTTTGCGACAATTCGAGCTTTCTAGATAGTAACACTACCATCAGCGTCCGTCTTCCTCTTAAAGATCCATTTATTCTCTATGGCTTGCCGATCATCGGGCAAGTCAACCAAAGTCCATACTTTGTTCTCATACATGGATCCCATCTCAGATTTCATGGCCTCAAGCCATTTTGCGGAATCTGGGCTCATCATCGCTTCCTCATAGTTCGTAGGTTCGTCATGGTCTAGTAACATGACTTCCAGAACAGGATTACCGTACCACTCTGGTGCGGAATGTACTCTGGTTGACCTACGAGGTTCTGTAGTAACTTGATCTGAAGCTTCATGATCATCATCATTAGCTTCCTCACTAATTGGTGTAGGCATCATTGGAACTGATTTCTGTGATGAACTACTTTCCAATTCAAGAGAAGGTACCACTACCTCATCAAGTTCTACTTTCCTCACACTCACTTCTTTCGAGAGAAACTCCTTCTCTAGAAAGGATCCATTCTTAGCAACAAAGATTTTTGCCTTCGGATCTGTGATAGAAGGTGTACCCAACAGTTTCTTTTGGGTATCCTATGAAGACGCACTTCTCCGATTTGGGTTCGAGCTTATCAGGCTGAAGCTTTTTCACATAAGCATCGCAATCCCAAACTTTAAGAAACGACAGCTTAGGTTTCTTGCCAAACCACAGTTCATACAGTGTCGTCTCAACGGATTTAGATGGTGCCCTGTTTAACGTGAATGCAGCTGTCTCTAATGCATAACCCCAAAACGATAGTGGTAAATCGGTAAGAGACATCATAGAACGTACCATATCTAATAAAGTACGGTTACGACATTCGGACACACCATTACGCTGTGATGTTCTAGGTGGCGTGAGTTGTGAAACTATTCCACATTGTTTTTAAATGAAGGCCAAACTCGTAACTCAAATATTCGCCTCCGCGATCAGATCGTAGAAACTTTATTTTCTTGTTACGATGATTTTCTACTTCACTCTGAAATTCTTTGAACTTTTCAAATGTTTCAGACTTATGTTTCATCAAGTAGATATACCCATATCTACTCAAATCATCTGTGAAGGTCAGAAAATAAAGATACCCGCCGTGAGCCTCAACACTCATCGGACCGCATACATCGATATGTATTATTTCCAATAAGTCATTAGCTCGCTCCATTGTTCCGGAAAACGGAGTCTTAGTCATCTTGCCCATGAGGCATGGTTCACAAGCATCAAATGATTTATAATCAAGTGATTCCAAAAGTCCATCCGAATGGAGTTTCTTCATGCGCTTTATACCAATATGACCTAAACGGCAGTGCCACAAAATATGTTGCATTATCATTATCAACTTTGCATCTTTTGGCATCAATATTATGAATATGTGTATCACTACGATCGAGATTCAATAAACCATTTATATTGAGTGTATGACCATAGAAGGTATTATTCATTTAAACAGAACAGCAATTATTCTCTGACTTAAATGAATAATCGTATCGCAATAAACATGATCTAATCATATTCATGCTCAACGCAAACGCTAAATAACATTTATTTTGTTCCAACACTAATCTCGAAGGTAAAGAGAGTGTGCGATGGTGATCTTATCAACCTTGGAATCACTTCCAACACACATCGTCACCTCGTCATTAACTAGTCTCTGTTCATTTTGCAACTCCTATTTCGAGTTACTAATGTTAGCAACTGAACCAGTATCAAATACCCAGGGGCTACTATGAACACTAGTAAAATACACATCAATAACATGTATATCAAATATACCTTTGTTCACTTTGCCATCCTTCTTATCCCCCAAGTATTTTGGGGCAATTCCGCTTCCAGTGACCATTTCCTTTGCAGTAGAAGCACTCAGTTTCAGGCTTAGGTCCATCTTTGGGCTTCTTCACGTTAGTGACAACTTGTTTGCCATTCTTCTTGAAGTTCCCTTTCTTTCCCTTGCCCTTTTTCTTGAAACTAGTGGTCTTGTCAACCATCAACAGTTGATGATATTTCTTGATTTCTACCTTCGCCGATTTCAGCATCGCGAAGAGCTTGGGAATCGTTTTCGTCATCCCTTGCATATTATAGTTCATCACGAAGTTCTAGTAACTTGGTGATAGTGACTTAGAGAACTCTGTCAATCACTATTTTATCTGGAAGATTAACTCCCACTTGATTCAAGCGATTGTAGTACCCAGACATTCTGAGCATATGCTCACTGGTTGAGCTATTCTCCTCCATCTTGTAGGCAAAGTATTTGTCAGAGGTCTCATACCTCTCGACACGGGCATGAGTCCGAAATACCGATTTCAGCTCTTGGAACATCTCATATGCTCCGTGGCGTTCAAAACATTTTTGAAGTCCCAGTTCTAAGCCATAAATCATGGCGCACTAAACTATCAAGTAGTCATCATATCGAGCTTGCTAAACGTTCATAACGTTTGCATCTGCTCCTGCAATAGGTCTGTCACCTAGCGGTGCATCAAGGACATAATTCTTCTGTGCGGCAATAAGGATAATCCTCAGATCACGGAACCAGTCCGCATCATTGCTACTATCATCTTTCAACTTAGTTTTCTCTAGGAACATATCAAAAATAAAACAGGGGAGCTATATGCGAGCTATTGATCTACAACATAATTTGCAAATACTACCAGGACTAAGTTCATGATAAATTAAAGTTCAATTAATCATATTACTTAAGAACTCCCACTTAGATAGACATCCCTCTAGTCATCTAAATGATCACGTGATCCATATCAACTAAACCATGTCCGATCATCACTTGAGATGGAGTAGTTTTCAATGGTGAACATCTCTATGTTGATCATATCTACTATATGATTCACGTTCGACCTTTCGGTCTCAGTGTTCCGAGGCCATATCTGCATATGCTAGGCTCGTCAAGTTTAACCCGAGTATTCCGCATGTGCAAAACTGTCTTGCACCCGTTGTATTTGAACGTAGAGCCTATCACACCCGATCATCACGTGGTGTCTCAGCACGAAGAACTTTCGCAACGGTGCATACTCAGGGAGAACACTTATACCTTGAAATTTAGTGAGGGATCATCTTATAATGCTACCGCCGTACTAAGCAAAATAAGATGCATAAAAGATAAACATCACATGTAATCAAAATATGTGACATGATATGGCCATCATTATCTTGTGCCTTTGATCTCCATCTCCAAAGCACCGTCATGATGTCCATCGTCACCGGCTTGACACCTTGATCTCCATCGTAGCGTCGTTGTCGTCTCGCCAACTATTGCTTCTAAGACTATCGCTACTGCATAGTGATAAAGTAAAGCAATTACATGGCGATTGCATTTCATACAATAAAGCGACAACCATAAGGCTCCTGCCAGTTGCCGATAACTTTTACATAACATGATCATCTCATACAATAATGTATATCACATCATGTCTTGACCATATCACATCACAACATGCCCTGCAAAAACAAGTTAGACGTCCTCTACTTTGTTGTTGCAAGTTTTACGTGGCTGCTATGGGCTTCAAGCAAGAACCGTTCTTACCTACGCATCAAAACCACAACGATTTTTCATCAAGTGTGCTGTTTTAACCTTCAACAAGGACCGGCCGTAGTCAAACTCGATTCAACTAAAGTTGGAGAAACAGACACCCGCCAGCCACCTTTGTGCAAAGCACGTCAGTAGAACCAGTCTCATGAACGCGGTCATGTAATGTCGGTCCGGGCCGCTTCATCCAACAATACCGCCAAATCAAAGTAAGATGTTGGTGGTAAGCAGTATGACTATTATTGCCCACAACTCTTTGTGTTCTACTCGTGCATATCATCTACGCATAGACCTGGCTCGGATGCCACTGGTGGGTAACGTAGCATGCAATTTCAAAAAAAATCCTACGCTCACGCAAGATCTATCTAGGAGATGTATAGCAACGAGAGGGGGAGAGTATGTCCACATACCCTCGTAGACCGAAAGCGGAAGCATTAGCTTAACGCGGTTGATGTAGTCGAACGTCTTCGCAATCCAACCGATCAAGCACCGAACATACGACACCTCCGAGTTTAGCACACGTTCAGCTCGATGACGTCTCTCGAGCTCTTGATCCAGTTGAGGACGAGGGAGAGTTCCGTCAGCACGACGGCGTGGCGACGGTGATGATGAAGTTACCGGCACAGGGCTTTGCCTAACCACTACGACGATATGACCGAGGTGTGTAACTGTGGAGGGGGGCACCGCACACGGCTAAGACAAATCTTGGTGTGTCTTTGGGGTGCCCCCCTCCCACCTATATAAAAGAGGGAGGGAGAGAGGCCAGCCCTCTAGAGGCGCGCCAAGAGTATGGAGTCCTACTAGGACTTCCAAGTCCTAGTAGGAATCCCTTTCCTTTTCGGAGTAGGAGAGAAGGAAAGAGGGAAAGAGAGAGGGAGTCGGAAAGGGCAAGGGGGGCGCCGCTCCCTTCCCCTAGTCCAATTCGGACCCATGGGGGGGCGTGCACCACCTTCCCTTTGGCCTGCCTCCTCTTTTCCCGTATGGCCCAATAAGGCCCATTACTTCTCCCGGTGAATTCCCGTAACTCCCCGGTACTCCGAAAAATACCCGAATCACTCGGAACCTTTCTGATGTCCGAATATAGCCTTCCAATATATGAATCATTACCTCTCGACCATTTCGAGACTCCTCGTCATGTCCGTGATCTCATCCGGGACCCCGAACAAACTTCGGTCATCAAATCACATAACTCATAATACAAATCGGCATCGAACGTTAAGCGTGCGGACCCTACCGGTTCGAGAAATATGTAGACATGACCGAGACACATCTCCGGTCAATAACCAATAGCGGAACCTAGATGCTCATATTGGCTCCTACATATTCTACGAAGATCTTTATCGGTCAAACCGCATAACAACATACGTTATTCCCTTTGTCATCGGTATGTTACTTCCCCGAGATTCGATCGTCGGTAACATCATACCTAGTTCAATCTCGTTACCGACAAGTCTCTTTACTCGTTCTGTAATGCATCATTCCGTAACTAACTCATTAGTCACATTGCTTGCAAGGCTTATCATGATGTGCATTACCGAGAGGGCCCAGAGATACCTCTCCGATACTCGGAGTGACAAATCCTAATCTCGATCTATGCCAACCCAACAAACACCTTCGGAGACACCTGTAGAGCATCACCCAGTTACGTTGTGACATTTGATAGCACACAAGGTGTTCCTCCGGTATTCGGGAGTTGCATAATCTCATATTCAGAGGAATATGTATAAGTCATGAAGAAAGCAATAGCAATAAAACTTAACGATCATTATGCTAAGCTAACGGATGGGTCTTGTCCATCACATCATTCTCCTAATGATATGATCCCGTTCATCAAATGACAACACATGTCTATGGTTAGGAAACTTAACCATCTTTGATTAACGAGCTAGTCTAGTAGAGGCTTACTAGGGACTCGGTGTTTTGTCTATGTATTCACACATGTATCAAGTTTCCGGTTAATACAATTCTAGCATGAATAATAAACATTTATCATGATATAAGGAAATATAAATAACAACTTTATTATTGCCTCTAGGGCATATTTACTTCACAGGGGTGCCGTGTCGGGGTGTCGTGTCGGGGGTCGGGGTGTCGGGGGTGTCGTGTCGGGGACGGGTGCTGTGTCGGGGTCGGGGGTGCCGTGTTGGGGTCGGGGTGCTGTGTCGGGGTCGCGGTGTCGGAGTGTCGTGTCGGGGTCGGGGTGTCGGGTCGGGGTCGGGGTGTCGGGGTCGGGATGGCAAATCCTCGACCCCTTTTCCCCTTGACCCTCGACCCCTCGACACCTCGATCCTCGACCCCTAGGCCCTCGACTCCTTTTCCCCTCGATCCTAGACCCCTCGACCACTCGGCGACCCTCTTTTCCCTCGGCGACCCTCTTTTTCTACTTTTCCTACTTTTTTTCATCTTCTACTTCTACTTCTTTTTTTTCATCTTCTTATTTCTTCTTCTTCTTCTTCTTCTTCTTCTTCTTCTTCTTCTTCTTCTTCTTCTTCTTCTTCTTCTTCTTCTTCTTCTTCTTATTGTTCTTTTTTTTCATCTTCTTCTTCTTCCTCTTCTTCTTTTACTTCTTTTTTTTTCATCTTTCTTGTTTATTCTTAAAAAACCGAAAAAAAAACTAAACTAAACTAAATCTAACCTAAACTAAACTAAACTAACCTAAACTAAACTAAACAAACCTAACCTAACCTAAACTAAACTAAACTAAACTAAACAAACCTAAACTAAATCTAAAAAAACAGGAAAAAAACAGAAAAACTCACCACGGGGAGGGGGCGCGGGTTGAGGAGGCCGAGGGGAAGGGCGGCCGCCGATGGTGCGGCTCCGGTGGTGGGGCGGGGCGGTGCAGCGCGGCTCCGGCGATGGGGCGGCCGCCGCGGCCTGCGTCCACTGGGCGGGGCGGGCGGCCGGCGACGGGGCGGGCTCCAAGGGTCAGGGCTGGCCGGCGGCGCCTCGGGTTCCGGGGGGTGGCGCAGGGCGGCGGCGGCTCGGGCACGGGGGCGGCGTGGGTGAGGTGAGGGGAGAGAGAGAGGGGTGGGGCGCGGGGTGCTGACCGTTTTTTAGTTAGGTCAAATCTCTTTGCCGTCTGCTAGCAGACGGCAAAGAGCCTAGCTAGTGGGGTGGGGCCGGGGGGGAACAGCCGTTAGTTGGCCACTAAGAAGCTTTGCCGTCTGCTAGCAGACAGCAAAGAAAGTGGCCGTTAGGTGGTTCTCATTAGTGGGCCACCCTCCCTCTTTGTCGTCTGCTAGCTGACGGCAAAGAGCTAGCTGACGGCAAACATAATCTTTGCCGTCAGCTCTTTCTTTGCCGTCAGTTTTCTGTAAGCTGATGGCAAAGACCTTCTTTGCCGTCAGCTAGCAGACGACAAAGAGCTGGCTGACGGCAAAGATCCTGATTCCAGTAGTGTAGAGGCTTCTCTCATGAAGGCAAATAATATGGTGGGTGAACAAATTACTGTCGAGCAATTGATGGAAAAGCGCAAAGTTATGACGATATCCAAGGCAATGATTATGCATATAGGCATCACGTCTGTGTCAAGTAGACCGACTCCTACCTGCATCTACTACTATTACTCCAGACATCGACCGCTCTCCAGCATGCATCTAGAGTATTAAGTTCATAAAGAACGGAGTAACTCCTTAAGTAAGATGACATGATGTAGAGGAATAAACTCAAGCAATATGATGAAAACCCCATCTTTTTATCCTCGATGGCAACAATGCAATACGTGTCTCGCTACCCCTACTTTGTCACTGGGTGAAATCACGCAAGATTGAACCCAAAGCTAAGCACCTCTCCCATTGCAAGAAAAACCAATCTAGTTGGCCAAACCAAACCGATAATTCGAAGAGAAATACAAAGATATTAAATCATGCATAAAATAATTCAGAGAAGATTCAAATAATATTCATAGATAAGCTGATTATAAATCCACAATTCATCGGATCTCGACAAACACACCGCAAAAGAAGATTACATCGGATAGATCTCCAAGAACATTGTATTGAGAATCAAAGAGAGAGAAGAAGCCATCTAGCTAGTAGCTATGGACCCGTAGGTCTGAGGTAAACTACTCACGCTTCATCGGAAGGGTAATGGAGTTGATGTAGAAGCCCTCCGTGATCGAATACCCCTCTGGCAGGATGCCGGAAAAGGCCCCAAGATGGGATCTCACGGGAATAGAAGGTTGCGGCGGTGGAAAAGTGTTTTCGTGGATGCCTCTGGTGGTTCTGGAATATATGTGAATTTATATGAGAAAGATCTAGGTCAGAGGAGTCCCGAGGGGCCCACAAGGTAGGGGGGCGCCCCCCTAGGGCGCGCCCTCCACCCTTGTCGCCGCCTCGTGGCTCTTCTGACTTGGACTCCAAGTCCCCTGGGTGTCTTCTGGTCCAAGAAAAATCATCTTGAAGTTTTATTCCGTTTGGACTCCGTTTGGTATTCCATTTCTGCGAGGCTCAAAAAGAAGGAAAAAATAGAAACTGGCACTGGGCTCTAGGTTAATAAGTTAGTCCCAAAAATAATATAAAATAGCATATTAATGCATATAAAACATCCAAAACAGATAATATAATAGCATGGAACAATAAAAATTATAGATACATTGGAGACATATCAGGGGTATGCAGGACGGACGCCGAAGTTACTAGAGAGCACAACTCAACTTTCCTGCATTGGTTCAAAGAGCATATTCTTGCTAATCCCCGGAAGAGGGCTCTAAGGATGGATTGCTCATATATGCCTTAGCACATGGCCCCTCGCCCAACCTCGTGACCTATCAGGCATACGATATCAACGGATACACGTTCTACACGGAGGCCAAAGATATGAACAGTGATTTTCAGAACTCAGGGGTGACGATGGAATGCATGACCGGCAGCGACAATGGCGCAACTGAGAGATTTTACAGAAGGGTCGAGGAGATCTGGGAGCTTGACTACTCTGGACTGCACAGCACGACGATGTTCCATGTCAGATGGGCTAAGAATGTCGAAAGAGAAAACTGGTATTTCACTACCATGACTATACCCGACGCCAAGAGCACTACCGTGAATGCCATCACAAAAAACGAGCCATGGGTACACGCTAAGCATGTGACAATGCTTCTTCATAACCGACCCGAGCAATCCCAGCCGTGTTGTCATGAGGAGAGGCAAAAGGAACATCATTGGAATGGATGGAGTCGCCAACGAGGAAGACTACGACCAGTACGGCAACCCAATGAGGGAAGATGATGATGACGATGAAGTATACGTCAAAAGAAGAATCAATACTACATTACCTAAGAAAGATCGTACTCCATGGAAAAGGCAAAGTCACAATGAGGGGCTCAATTATTCATCAACGAACAAGAAGGGAAAGAAGCTCACTAAAAAAAACATCGACGCTGAGAAACCGTTATCGGTCAAATGATGTAATATATATGTTCCTATTTTGTGTACACACTTAACCGTTATGCATGGGTCAAATGATGTAATATATATGTTCCTATTTTGTATACATACTTAACCGTCAAATGATGCAATATATATCGCCTTAGTTATATACATTGTATCACCTTCCCTTCGTTCCTGCTCTCGGAAAAAAAGGAAAAGAAAAGAAAAAAAAAGGAAAAGAAAATAGAAGAAACAAATAGAAAAATTGCTATAGCTACTGGTGATAGCAATAGCACCTTTCTGGAAACACGCTATAGCTACGTTAGATAGCAGTAGCGCTATTTGATAAAACGCGCTATAGCTACTGGTGATAGCAGTAGCGCTTTTTGGTGAAACACGCTATACCTACCTTAGCTATAGCGCGTTTTGTGGGAATGCGCTACTGCTATGTTGACTTAACCCCCCCCCCCCTCCGCGGGCTTCCCGCCTCTGCCTCTTCCCCCAAATCCCCACTCTCTCTTCTCCCCCCTCGTCGCAGCCAAAGCCCATGCCCTCGCCGCGCCCCTGCCTCGAGCGCCGCCGGAGCCCTGCCCTCGCCCTCGCCGGAGTCTCTACCTCCTCCTCGACCTCGCCGGAGCCTTGTCCTCACCCTCGACCTCGCCGTGCCCCTCCTCGACGCCCGCCGGACCCTGCCCTCCCCTCCCCAGTCTCTCCTCCTCCTCGACCTCAACCTATCCCTCGTCTCCTCGACCCGTCGCCGTATCCCTTCCCTTTGTCCCTCCCTCTGCTCCCTCACGCCCCACCCCAATCTCTCTCTCTGCCCTCGGTAAGCCCTCTCCCCTCCCCTCTTCTCTGCTCTCTGCTCTCTCTCTCTCTGTTAGTGGTAGTTAGTTAATTAGAATTAGTATGAACCCTAGGCTATTTTTTAGTGGTAGTTAGTTAATTAGAATTAGTATGAACCCTAGTTAAAAAAAACCTAGGACAAATTAGTGGCTATTTTTTAGTGGTAGTTAGTATGAACCCTAGGTTTCAAACTATTGCTATTTTTTGTTAAAGCAATTGTTGCTATTTAAAAAAAACAGAATTAGTATGATCCCTATAGTTAATTAGTTTGTATGAACCCTAGTTAAAAAAACAGAATTAGTATGGGTTAAATGAATTCTAGGTATTTTAGGTGTTTTAGGTGTAGTTAACAGAATTCTAGGTATTTAATTTTTTTAGTTAAAGCAATTATTGCTATTTAAATATAAAATAGAATTGATTAACCCTAGGTGAATTAGTATTTACCCTAGGACAGATTAGGTAGTATGAACCTAGTTAATTAGTAGGAAATTAACTAGGTTTTCAAATTAGGACAGAAATTTAGCTAGGTTTCAAATTAGGACAGAAATTTAGGTAGGCTGAATTTAATTTCAAATATTGTGAAGAAAAAGGACTTCTTGTATTTTCTTCAAGTTCTATATTTTTCTTGCTGTTATATGCAAATTTGAAGTGGACATCTGATATGTGGACATGTGATTTGGACATGTGATGTTTGGAATTTGGACATGTGATATTTTGGACATGTGATATTTGGAAAATCATGGTTATGTGCATGGTAAATGATCCGAGTGGCCTATGTTTCACCGGAATGTTGATTCATTTCCGTTCTGGTGAATTCCAGGCGCTCGATATGTCCACTTATTAGCAAAGGTCATGCCGAAATTTCCCGTGAATTTTGGCATGACTTGTGCTAGAAAAGTAGGCATATCGAGTGCCGGGATTTGCTGCGACGGGAATGAAACGGCATTCCGACAAACCATAGACCTTTTTTATGTCATTTCTCATTTTATTATAATTTTAGAATTAAACGAGGAGACTTAATCATAGGAAACATGTTGAACAACGAAGAAACCAGGCCTTCTGACCATGATGCAGACGAGATGGATTATGAGGGTGAACAACAGTACCTCGACTTTTTGTCTGCTAAGCACAAGCAAGGTTTGCAGGGCGGCCTCGATGATGGTACTGATGCCGACATCGACACCGACGGCGCCGGCGTCGATGGCGGCGCTGAGACCGGCGGGGAAGATACCGGTGGGGAAGGTACCGGCGCCGAAGCCGCTACCGAAAAGAAGAAGCAGAGGATACGAAAACCTAACAAACTCGGCATCGGATGACTGGTGATCACAAAGATGGCCCCTGGCAAGTTTGAGCCATTAGAGCCGGAAGAACCTCGCAAGTGCTATGGGAACCAAGTCGGATGCATCCTACGGGAATGCGTGAGCATCAACGACGATGACTTAAGGGGTAAAGAACATTTGAGGCAGTTGTTCCTGACGAAGTTGCACAAGAGATTCAAGTTCTCGGACCAGGATGACAACATAGAACCGTGGGATGATCCGAAGATGAAAAAGATTAAACAATCATGCCATGGGCATGTTCAGCAATGATTTGGCCTCCTGGAAAGGGAGGGTGAAACGAGGTATTGAGGCTGAGGAACCCCTATCCAAGATTCTGGAGGAAAATCCGACACTTACGGAAGAGGAGTTCCAAAAGTTCAAGGACACTTGCGCTACCGAGGCTGCCAAGGCTAAGGCTGCAAAATTCAAGAGCCTTCAGCAAAGGAACACGGGGAACCAATGCCTCGGAAGTCGTGGCTACCTTGGCAAAAGGCCCATATGGGATAAGGAGGACGCGGAACGTGAAGCCGCGGGTCTCCCAGACCCCTTCGCGAAGTTCACCAACCCCTTGGAGCGTGACTTCATCAGGGCCCGCTACAAGTGGGACAAGGAAAAGAAGGTTTTTTACACGGAGATCACGAGGAAATTGATTAGAATACTGGTAATTATTATTTTACCACATTACATTTAGCTTCTGATCAAGTCAACTACACATTCGTAAACGGTTCACGTTCCTTCTGCAGGAGAAGCAACACGAGCTTGCAGCCGAAAACCAGTCTTCATCGATGAGGCCCAAGTGGGACACCCCTCTCAACCGGGCCTTGAACGAACTTAAGGGACTCCCTTTGGACCAGCTGCTGCAATATGGACGTGTGCACGGTGCCGGAGACGGCGCCACATGGAAGGTCTTTTACAATGAGGGCCCGGAGGCCAAGAAGCAGAAAAAGAAGTTTAGTCAGGCGGACATCGACGAGAAGGTGAAGCTTGCGTTCGAGAAAAAAGCAGCTGAGGACGCGAAAAAAGCAGCTGAGGAGAAAAATGAGTTGCTACAGCAGGCAGTCGCTGCAGCTGTAGATGCATGTAGAAATGATTTCGCTACTAACTTGATCCCGGCTATCATCAACTGGACGAAGGAAAATCCAGACAAGACGGTAGATGATTTCCCCATGCCTAGTTTCGTCGGGAGCAACTCGGTGAACAACACAACCGCACCATCACCTGCTCACGCAACCGCGCCTGCTCCCGCACCCGCACCCGCTCATAGCAGCCCGTCCTCAGTCTCTGGTGCACTAGGCGGGCCTTCGTCTTTGGCTGAGCTCGACGCCCTCACGGTAATTACATGTCGCACCAACATATATCTAGAATATTCCATTTTCGTTGCCTTTCGAATGTTTTACGCCACAGACATGTGTTTGCAGGCCGACGAAACCCGTGCACCATACTCTACTTGATCAAAGGCCAGAAGATGGACGTGGGAAAGGCGGTGATAACGAAGGCCTTGGAACTCACGTTCCACGGCCAGCCGATACCCGATGGGCACTTCAGGGTTACCTTGTTGAGTGTGAAATCGGGGCACGAGGATTTGCCTCCTCTAGTATGGCTAGGGGGAGAGGACAACGAGACCCTGCCGCGGCTTGGAAACTGCAAGGGTTGGGTGCTGCTATGGCCGAAGAATCTTCTCCGTTTGGAGCCGGCCGAGAGCACACCAATAACCACACATCAACAAGCAGGTATGAACACCACCACCCCGCCTACGCAATTACCAGCGCCTGTAGTGCCGGGTGAGAGCGGCGGACGACGTGAGGAAGGGGGTCCAATAGTGGCTGATGTAATCGCCCCCGTAGAACAAAGAATGGATGATGAGATGGACGAGGATGACCCTCTTCGGTTCCTCAATACAGGCGCCTATGACGGTGACTTAGATATGATGAGTCAGCCATATGATGACTCAGGCTATCAGCATGCTGATGAGGAGATGGATGATCTGCCCGGGCAGGAACGTCCTAGCAGGGTTGATTGCAAGAAGTCTCTCTTCATGCAATCCTCACAGGACACGCCTGAAGATGCCGCCTCAACACAGGCTCAACTAGCCGAGGGTCGTACAGTGCTTAGCCCGATAACACTGGGGCAGGGGTTAAGGAAGGGTCTGGAAGGTCAGCCCAAGAAAAAGGAGAGGAGGAGACCGGCGAAGAAAGGCTCTGCTGCCTACAGACAAGCCAAAGGACATAGCAGCTAGACGGCGGATTTTGAAGAGTGTGTACCCGTCAAAGGTGCCGCCATGTTCCATGTCACGGGCGAGCCGATGCTACCGCCAAAACCACTGGAGGCAATATCAGGGGATCTCAAGAGACTGCACGACCATGTGCTGTCGACTGAGAAAAGCCTACTAGCCTCGAAGGATCCAAGATATCCGACATACGCGGCTCGTGTGCCTCAGGGGAAGTGCTACGTCGACACACGGCCCGCGAAGGTGTTCTTCCTGCGGTTTGAGCATATCTTCGAGATGTTTCTGACAAGGCGGCTCGATTTTACAATCGTCCACCTTTTTGCGCTACATATGAGCTCTGTCATGAAGAGAGAAGAAGTCTCGCAAATCTGTGTGGCGGATCCATACAACATGCACGAGTCCTTCTTGAGTCTCGATGACTTTGAGCGTAAAACTGCTAGGGAGTACCTCAAAAACTTCATGGTACAGAATAAGGACCAGGAAATTGTCCTCCTGCCTTATCATCCAAAGTAAGTCAGTGCCGGACAACCCTTTCTTACATTTCAATCATTCCTTCTCGCTCATATGGAGAATAATTTGAGGTGTTTTTTCCCCACAGCAATGGGCGCGCCATCCTTATCGTTCTTTACCCGCGAGTCTCCCACACTGTGTATTTCGACCCTACCAGAAACTACGAGAAGAAGGACTACACCCATGTAATGAATATTCTAGATGATGCTCTCCAAGGCTTCAGCATTAGGGGTGGCTGATACGTCTCCGTCGTATCAATAATTTTTTATTGTTTCATGCCAATATTATACAACTTTTACATATTTTTGCCAACAATTTATATGATTTATTGGACTAACCTATTGATCCACTGCCCAGTGCCAGTTCCTGTTTGTTGCATGTTTTTTGTTTCGCGGAAAATCCATATCAAACAAAGTCCAAACGCGATAAAAATTTACGGAGAATTATTTTGGAATATATGTGATTTTTGGGAGGTGGAATCAACACAAACGGGGGCCCACAGTGACCACAACCCACCAGGGCGCACCGGGCACCCCCTGGCGCGCCAGGTGTCTTATGCCCTCCCCTTAAGTCCGTTGAGGCCCTTCTTCTGGCGCAAGCAATATAATTTATGGAAAAAATCATGTAAAAATTTCAGCACAATTGGAGTTACGGATCTCCGGGAATTTAAGAAACCGTGAAGGGCCAGATCTGGGGAACGCGAAACAGAAGAGAACAGAGAGGGAGATCCAATCTCGGAGGGGCTCCCGCCCCTTCGCCGCCATGGAGGCCATGGACCAGAGGGGGAACTCTCCTCCCATCTAGGGGGGAGGCCAAGGAAGAAGAAGAAGGAGGGGGGCTCTCTCCCCCTCTCTCCCGGTGGCGCCGGAACGCCGCCGGGGCAAGGATCGTGACGGTGATCTACATCAACAATCTTGCTACCGTCAACACCAACTTTCTCCCCCTCTATGCAGAGGTGTAACACCCCTTCTCCCTGCTGTAATCTCTACTTAAACATGGTGCTCAACTCCATATATTATTTCCCAATGATATTTGGTTATCCTATGATGTTTGAGTAGATCCGTTTTGTCCTATGGGTTAATCGTGATCTTGGTTGGTATGATTGTATATTTTATTTATGGTGCTATCCTACGATGCCCTTCGTGTCGCGCAAACGGAGGGGCCCCCGCTGTAGGGTGTTGCAATATGTTGGTTCGCTTATTGACGGTGTTGCGGGGGTGACAGCAGCCTAAACGCGGATAAGTGGGTTATGGCGTATGGGAGTAAAGAGGACTTGATACTTAATGCTATGGTTGGGTTTCACAACCTTAATGATCTTCAGTAGTTGCGGATGCTTGCTAGGGGTCCAATCATAAGTGCATATGATCCACGTAGAGAAAGTATGTTAGCTCATGCCTCTCCCTCATATAAAATTGCAAGAATGATTACCGATACTTGTTATCGATTGCCTAGGGACAAATGACTTTCTTGTTGACAAAAGCTATCCACTTTTTTTGTCTTGCAATTTATCCATAGTTTTATTCTCGCAAAGTACTCGTATTTTTATTCTTGCAAAATAGTTTCATACTTGTTTCCGGTAAAGCAAATGTCAAGTGTGCGTAGAGTTGTATCGGTAGTCGATAGAACTTGAGGGAATATTTGTTCTACCTTTAGCTCCTCGTTGGGTTCGACACTCTTATTTATCGAAGAAGGATACAAACGATCCCCTATACTTGTGGGTTATCCAGACCTTTTTCTGGCGCCGTTGCCGGGGAGCAATAGCGTGGGGTGAATATTCTCGTGTGTGCTTGTTTGCTTAATCACTAAGTAGTTTTTATTTTGTGCTCTTGTTTTCTATCTTTAGTTATGGGTAGGAAACGCAAAATACCAAAAAAAATTAGTTGTACCTACAAACCAATGGTTGAAAAACCACCCAAAATCTATCATACTACTGAAGCTTTCTATTTGGATCATCTTCGATCCATTTGTGCTCGTGCTGAAAACCCAACTAGCTTAGTTGAGGGAAAATCATTAAATGAGCATGCTTATTATGTGCGACACCGCTTATCTCAAAAAGGGAAACTTTTATGGCATCATATGAATAGTTTGTATTGCTATGCTCTGAATTTATGTGAAATACATGATTTTACTTGTTGTTCTGAAGACCCTAAAAAATACCTTCCCTTCCAATGTGAGTTTAAGGATAATGGAATCGTATCTTCTTATGCCAAAGGTGTTTATAATTACTATGATGTTGAACAAATTGAAGAATTTGTTGCTTTTAAGGGTGCTTATGAAATTGCTTCTTTGATTGAAAACTATGATGCTACTCTTTACAAATCTGAATATTTTGCTATACTTAAATATTACTATGAAAACTATGCTTCCAATGCTTATGTTAAAGAATATATTGAGTACTTCTCCGCTGTCCAAGAAGAGACTAACATTTTGCAGGAGTCCATGGAAGAAGAAAATGATGAAACTATGAGCTCATTGGATGAAAAAGATGACGAGGAGAGCGAAGAATAAAAGGAGGAAGAGCGGATTAGCTACCCGTGCCCACCTTCTAATGAGAGTAACTCTTCAACTCATACATTATTTAATTTCCCTTCATGCTTACCGAAGGATGAATGCTATGATAATTGCTATGATCCCGTTGATTATTTTGAAATATTCCTTTTTCATGAACTTGATGCTTGCTATGCTTGTGGCCAAGTTGCCAATATGAATTATGCTTACGGAGATGAACTTGCTATAGTTCCTTATGTTAAGAATGAAATTGTTGCTATTGCACCCACACATGATAGTCCTATTATCTTCTTGAATTCTCCAAACTACACTATATCGGAGAAATTTGCACTTATCAAGGATTACATTGATGGGTTGCCTTTTACCGTTGCACATGATGATTTTGATGAAAATAATATGCATGTGCTTGCTCCTCCTACTTGCAATTATTATGGGAGAGGAACTACATCTCCGCCTCTCTATGTTTCCAACACGATAGAATTGCAAGAAACTGCTTATGCTATGTATTGGCCTTTACTTGATGTGGATGAATTGTTCTTGTATGACATGCCGATGCATAGGAAGAGAGTTAGACTTCGTCATTGCATGATTTATGTTGCTTTGTGCTCATTACTAAATGCCAAATCATTGCTAATTAAAATTGGCTTTGATATACCTTGGGATCCGGGTGGATCCATTACTTGAGCACTTTATGCCTAGCTTAATGGCTTTAAAGAAAGCGCTACCAGGGAGACAACCCGGAAGTTTTAGAGAGTCATTTATTTATGTTGAGTGCTTTTATAAAGTATAAAAACAAAAAAAATATAGAGGGGAACTTAAAACTTCACAAAAAGAAAAGTGAAAGTGAGATAGACGAGCACCGTGGAAGCGGGAGCATGCCTTGAACTTTGTTCATGCCCATGGAAACTTTGTGAATCTTGAATTACAAAAACTTTTCAACAAAAATAATTATCCCTTTGTACAAATCCATTGTATTGTAAAATTATTGTGCCAAGATTTGCCTTTAGGATGAGTAGATTGCTTGTTGGTATGTGCGGTGCAAAAACAGAAACTTTAGCTGTAGTGCGTGATTTTACATTTTTTACTGGAATGTCGAAAGTTTCTGAAACTTTTTGCACAGTATTTCTATACATATTTTTTTATTTTTTACTAATTTTTCAGAATTTTTGGAGTATCAGAAGTATGGTAGATGTTCAGATTGCTACAGACTGTCTTGTTTAAGACAGATTCTGTTTTTGATGCATTGTTTTAATTTTTTTGATGAAACTATCGATTCTACCGGTGGTACAAGCCATGGAAAAGTTATAATACAGTAGCTAAAATGCAAAAACAAAATATGAATTGGTTTTCAACAATACTTAGAGTACTGATTTGCATTATTATACTAACGGATCTCACGAGGTTTCTGTTGAGTTTTGTGTGGGTGAAGTGATCAAAGATCGAGGAGGTCTCGATATGAGAAGAAGGAGGAGAGGCAAGAGCTCAAGCTTGGGGATGCCCAAGGCACCCCAAGTAAATATTCAAGGAGATTCAAGCGTCTAAGCTTGGGGATGCCCCGGAAGGCATCCCATCTTTCTTCAACAAGTATCGGTATGTTTTCGTCTTCGTTTCGTGCATGTGATATGTGTGAATCTTGGAGCGTCTTTTGTGTTTATTTTTCACTTTTCTTTTATGCACCATGCTGGTATGAGATAGTCCATGGTTGATTTATAGAATGCTCATTGCACTTCACTTATATCTTTTGAGTATGGCTTTATAGAATGCTTCATGTGCTTCACTTATATCATTTGAAGTTTGGATTGTCTGTTTCTCTTCACATAGAAAAACGTTATTTGTAGAATGCTCTTTTGGTTCACTTATATTTATTAGAGTGTGGTCTTTTGTAGAAATAATTAAACTCTCATGCTTCACTTATATCTATTTAGATAGTCAACAGGAGTTGGTCAATTGTATGGTTAGTCATGAAATCCTACATAAAACTTGTGGATCACTGAATATGATATGTTTGATTCCTTGCAATAGTTTTGCGATATAGAGATGGAATATGTGGGAGGTAATAGTAAATGGTTGTGGTTAGTAAGAATATTGGTGCTAAGGTTTGTGATTCCCGAAGCATGCACGTATAGTCTCTCGTTATGCTATGATGTTGGAGCATGATTTATTATTGATTGTCTTCCTTATGAGTGGCGGTCGGGGACGAGCGATGGTCTTTTCCTACCAATCTATCCCCCTAGGGGCATGCGTAGTAGTACTTTGCTTTGAGGGCTAATAAACTTTTGCAATAAGTATATGAGTTCTTTATGACTAATGTGAGTCCATGGATTATACGCGCTCTTACCTTTCCGCAATTTGCTAGCCTCTACGGTACCGTGCATTGCCCTTTCTCACCTCGAGAGTCGGTGCAAACTTCGCCGGTGCATCCAAACCCCGTGATATGATACGCTCTATCACACATAAGCCTTATTATATCTTCCTCAAAACAGCCACCATACCTACCTATTATGGCCTTTCCATAGCCATTCCGAGATATATTGCCATGCAACTTCCACCGCTTCCGTTTTGATGACTTGAGCATTCATTGTCATATTGCTTTGCATGATCATATAGCTGACATAGTAGTTGTGGCTCAGCCACCGTGCATCATTTTTTTATACATGTGACGCTAGATCATTGCACCTCCTGGTACACTGCCAGGGGCATTCATATAGAGTCATATTTTTGTTATAGGTATCGAGTTGTAATATTGAGTTGTAAGCAAATAGAAGTGTGATGATCATTAATTTTCATTATTAGAGCATTGCCCTAGTGAGGAAAGGATGATGGAGACTATGATTCCCCCACAAGTCGGGATGAGACTCCGGACAATGAGAGAAAAAAAGAAAAAGAAAAAAAGAAAAAGAAAAAAGAAAAGAAAAGAAAAAGAGAGAAGGGGCGTGCTAGTTCCACACTTGTGCTTCAAAGTAGCACCATGTTTTTCATATGAAGAGTCTCCTATGTTGTCACTTTCATATACTAGTGTGAATTTTTCATTATAGGATTAGATGCACACCCACTTAGTTCTCATGATGAGCTTTCATACACTTATAGCTCTTAGTGCATTCGTTGCATGGCCATCCCTACTCCTCGCATTGATATCAATTGATGGGCATCTCCATAGCCCGTTGGTTAGCCGCGTCGATGTGAGACTTTCTTACTTTTTTGTCTTCTCTATATTTACCCCTATCATCATACTATATTCCACCCGTAGTGCTATATCTGTTGGGGAACGTAGTAATTTCAAAAATTTCCTACGCACACGCAGGATCATGGTGATGCATAGCAACGAGAGGGGAGAGTGTGTCCACGTACCCTCATAGACCGAAAGCGGAAGCGTTATGACAACGCGGTTGATGTAGTCGTACGTCTTCACGATCCGACCGATCCAAGTACCGAATGCACGGCACCTTTGAGTTCAGCACACGTTCAACTCGATGACGTCCCACGAACTCCGATCCAGCAGAGCTTCGAGGGAGAGTTCTGTCAGCACGACGGCGTGATTACGGTGATGATGATGCTACCGATGCAGGGCTTCGCCTAAGCACCGCTACGATATGACCGAGGTGGATTATGGTGGAGGGGGGCACCGCACACGGCTAAGAGAGATTAATGATCAACTTGTGTCTATGGGGTGCCCCCTGGCCACGTATATAAAGGAGTGGAGGAGGGGAGGGGCCGGCCCTCTCTATGGCGCGCCCTGGGGAGTCCTACTCCCACCGGGAGTAGGATTCCCCCCCCTTCCATGTAGTAGGAGTAGGAGAGAAGGAAATGGAAGAGAGAAGAGAAGGAAGGAGGGGGGCGCAGCCCCTCCCCCTAGTCCAATTCGGACTAGGCCTTGGGGGGGCGCGCGGCCTGCCTCTCTCTCTCACCTAAAGCCCAATAAGGCCCATATACTTCTTCCCTGTATTCCCGTAACTCCCCGGTACTCCAAAAAATACCCGAACCACTCGGAACCTTTCCGATGTCCGAATATAGTCGTCCAATATATCGATCTTTATGTCTCGACCATTTCGAGACTCCTCGTCATGTCCGCGATCTCATCCGGGACTCCGAACTACCTTCGGTACATCAAAACACATAAACTCATAATACAAATCGTCACAGAACTTTAAGCGTGCGGACCCTAAGGGTTCGAGAACTATGTAGACATGACCGAGACACATCTCCGGCCAATAACCAATAGCGGAACCTGGATTCTCATATTGGTTCCTACATATTCTACGAAGATCTTTATCGGTCAAACCGCATAACAACATACGTTGTTCCCTTTGTCATCGGTATGTTACTTGCCCGAGATTCGATCGTCGGTATCTCAATACCTAGCTCAATCTCGTTACCGGCAAGTCTCTTTACTTGTTCCGTAATACATCATCCCGCAACTAACTCATTAGTTACAATGCTTGCAAGGCTTATAGTGATGTGCATTACCGAGTGGGCCCAGAGATACCTCTCCGACAATCGGAGTGACAAATCCTAATCTCGAAATACGCCAACTCAACAAGTACCTTCGGAGACACCTGTAGAGCACTTTTATAATCACCCAGTTACGTTGTGATGTTTGGTAGCACACAAAGTGTTCCTCCGGTAAACGGGAGTTGCATAATCTCATAGTCATAGGAACATGTATAAGTCATGAAGAAAGCAATGGCAACGTACTAAATGATCAAGTGCTAAGCTAACAGAATGGGTCAAGTCAATCACATCATTCTCCTAATGATGTGATCCCATTTATCAAATGACAACTCATGTCTATGGTTAGGAAACATAAACATCTTTGATCAACGAGCTAGTCAAGTAGAGGCAAACTAGTGACACTCTGTTTGTTTATGTATTCACACATGTATTATGTTTCCGGTTAATACAACTCTAGCATGAATAATAAACATTTATCATGAAATAAGGAAATAAATAATAACTTTATTATTGCCTCTAGGGCATATTTCCTTCAGTCTCCCACTTGCACTAGAGTCAATAATCTAGTTCACATCGCCATGTGATTTAACACCAACAGTTCACATCACCATGTGATTAATATCCGTAGTTCACATTGTCATGTGACCAACACCCAAAGGGTTTACTAGAGTCAATAATCTAGTTCACATCGCCATGTGATTAACACCCAAAGAGTACTAAGGTGTGATCATATTTTGCTTGTGAGAGAAGTTTAGTCAATGGGTCTGCCAAATTCAGATCCGTATGTATTTTGCAAATTTCTATGTCAACAATGCTCCGCACGGAGCTACTCTAGCTAATTGCTCCCACTTTCAATATGTATCCAGATTGAGACTTAGAGTCATCTGGATTAGTGTCAAAACTTGTATCGACGTGACCCTTTACGACGAACCTTTTGGCACCTCCATAATCGAGAAACATATCCTTATTCCACTAAGGATAATTTTGACCGCTGTCCAGTGATCTACTCCTAGATCACTATTGTACTCCCTTGCCAAACTCAATGTAGGGTATACAATAGATCTGTTACACAGCATATCATACTTTATAGAACCTATGACTGAGGCATAGGGAATGACTTTTCATTCTCTTTCTATTTTCTGCCGTGGTCGGGTTTTGAGTCTTCACTCAACTTCACACCTTAAAACACAGGCAAGAACTCCTTCTTTGACTGTTCCATTTTGAACTACTTCAAAAAATTTGTCAAGGTATGTACTCATTGAAAAATCTTATCAAGCGTCTTGATCTATCTCTATAGATCTTGATGCTCAATATGTAAGCAGCTTCACCGAGGTCTTTCTTTGAAAAACTCCTTTCAAATACTCCTTTATGCTTTCCAAAAAATTCTACATTATTTCCGATCAACAATATGTCATTCACATATACTTATCAGAAATGCTGTAGTGCTCCCACTCACTTTCTTGTAAATACAGGCTTCACCGCAAGTCTGTATAAAACTATATGCTTTGATCAACTCATCAAAGCATATATTCCAACTCCGAGATGCTTGCACCAGTCCATAGATGGATCGCTGGAGCTTGCACACTTTGTTAGCATCCTTTGGATCAATAAAACCTTCAGGTTGCATCATATACAACTCTTCTTCCAGAAATCCATTCAGGAATGCAGTCTTTACATCCATTTGCCAAATTACATAATCATAAAATGCGGCAATTGCTAACATGATTCGGACGGAATTAAGCTTCGCTACGGGTGAGAAAGTTTCATCGTAGTCAACTCCTTGAACTTTGTCAACAACCTTTTTCGACAAGTCTAGCTTTGTAGATAGTAACACTACTATCAGCGTCCGTCTTCCTCTTGAAGATCCATTTATTTTCTATGGCTCACCAATCATCGGGCAAGTCAATCAAAGTCCATACTTTGTTCTCATACATGGATCCCATCTCAGATTTCATGGCCTCAAGCCATTTTGCGGAATCTGGGCTCATCATCGCTTCCTCATAGTTCGTAGGTTCGTCATGGTCAAGTAACATGACCTCCAGAACAGGATTACCGTACCACTCTGGTGCGGATCTTACTCTGGTTGACCTACGAGGTTCGGTAGTAACTTGATCTAAAGTTACATGATCATCATCATTAGCTTCCTCACTAATTGGTGTAGGAGTCACAGGAACAGATTTCTATGATGAACTTACTTTCCAATAAGGGAGCAGGTACAGTTACCTCATCAAGTTCTACTTTCCTCCCACTCACTTCTTTCGAGAGAAACTCCTTCTCTAGAAAGGATCCATTCTTAGCAACGAATGTCTTGCCTTCGGATCTGTGATAGAAGGTGTACCCAACTGTCTCCTTTGGGTATCCTATGAAGATACATTTCTCCGATTTGGGTTTGAGCTTATCAGGATGAAACTTTTTCACATAAGTATCGCAACCCCAAACTTTAAGAAACGACAACTTTGGTTTCTTGCCAAACCACAGTTCATACGGTGTCGTCTCAACGGATTTAGATGGTGCCCTATTAAACGTGAATGCAGCTGTCTCTAATGCATAAGCCCAAAACGATAGTGGTAAATCGGTAAGAGACATCATAGATCGCACCATATCTAATAAAGTACGGTTACGACGTTCGGACACACCATTACGCTGTGGTGTTCTAGGTGGCATGAGTTGCGAAACTATTCCACATTTTAAATGAAGACCAAACTCGTAACTCAAATATTTGCCTCCGCGATCAGATTGTAGAAACTTTATTTTCTTGTTACGATGATTTTCTACTTCACTCTGAAATTCTTTGAACTTTTCAAACGTTTCAGACTTGTGTTTCATTAAGTAGATAAACCCATATCTGCTCAAATCATCTGTGAAGGTTAGAAAATAACGATACCCGCCGCGAGCCTCAATACTCATCGGACCGCATACATCGGTATGTATTATTTCCAATAAGTCCGTAGCTCGCTCCATTGTTCCGGAGAACGGAGTTTTAGTCATCTTGCCCATGAGGCATGGTTCGCAAGCATCAAATGATTCATAATCAAGTGATTCCAAAAGTCCATCAGTATGGAGTTTCTTCATGCGCTTTACACCAATATGACCTAAACGGCAGTGCCACAAACAAGGTGCACTATCATTATTAACTTTGCATCTTTTGGCTTCAATATTATGAATATGTGTATCACTATGATCGAGATCTAACAAACCATTTTCATTGGGTGTATGTCCATAGAAGGTTTTATTCATGTAAACAGAACAGCAATTATTCTCTAACTTAAATGAATAACCGTATTGCAATAAACATGATCAAATCATATTCATGCTCAACGCAAACACCAAATAACACTTATTTAGGTTCAACACTAATCCCGAAAGTATAGGGAGTGTGCGATGATGATCATATCAATCTTGGAACTATTTCCAACACACATCGTCACCCCGCCCTTAACTAGTTTCTGTTCATTCTGCAACTCCCTTTTCGAGTTACTACTCTTAGCAACTGAACCAGTATCAAATGCCGAGGGGTTGCTATAAACACTAGTAAAGTACACATCAATAACATGTATATCCAATATACCTTTGTTCACTTTGCCATCCTTCTTATCCGCCAAGTATCTAGGGGCAGTTCCACTTCCAGTGACAAGTCCCTTTGTAGTAAAAGCACTTTAGTCTCAGGCTTAGGTCCAGACTTGGGCTTCTTCACTTGAGCAGCAACTTGCTTGCCGTTCTTCTTGAAGTTCCCCTTCTTCCCTTTGCCCTTTTCTTGAAACTAGTGGTCTTGTCAACCATCAACACTTGACGCTTTTCTTGATTTCTACCTTCGTCGATTTTAGCATCACGAAGAGCTTGGGAATCGTTTCCGTTATCCCTTGTATATTATAGTTCATCACGAAGTTCAAGTAACTTGGTGATAGTGACTAGAGAACTCTGTCAATCACTATCTTATCTGGAAGATTAACTCCCACTTGATTAAAGCGATTGTAGTACCCAGACATTCTGAGCATATGCTCACTGATTGAGCTATTCTCCTCCATCTTGTAGGCAAAGTATTTGTCATAGGTCTCATACCTCTCGACATGGGCATGAGTCTGAAATACCGATTTCAGCTCTTGGAACATCTCATATGCTCCGTGGCGTTCAAAAACGTTTTTGAAGTCCCGATTCTAAGCCGTAAATCATGGCGCACTAAACTATCAAGTAGTCATCACATCGAGCTTGCTAAATGTTCATAACGTTTGCATCTGCTCCTGCAATAGGTCTGTCACCTAGCGGTACATCAAGGACATAATTCTTCTGTGCAACAATGAGGATAATACTCAGATCACGGAACCAGTCCGCATCATTGCTACTATCATCTTTCAACTTAGTTTTCTCTAGGAACATATCAAAAATAAAACAGGGGAGCTATACGCGAGCTATTGATCTACAACATAATTTGCAAATACTACCAGGACTAAGTTCATGATAAATTAAAGTTCAATTAATCATATTACTCAAGAACTCCCACTTAGATAGACATCTCTCTAATCATCAAAGTGATCACGTGATCCAAATCAACTAAACCATAACCGATCATCACGTGAAATGGAGTAGTTTTCAATGGTGAACATCACTATGTTGATCATATCTACTATATGATTCACGCTCGACCTTTCGGTCTCAGTGTTCCGAGGCCATATCTGCATATGCTAGGCTTGTCAAGTTTAACCCGAGTATTCTGCGTGTGCAAAACTGGCTTGCACCCGTTGTAGATGAACGTTGAGCTTATCACACCCGATCATCACGTGGTGTCTCGGCACGACGAACTTTGGCAACGGTGCATACTCAGGGAGAACACTTTTACCTTGAAATTTAGTGAGAGATCATCTTATAATGCTACCGTCAAACAAAGCAAAATAAGATGCATAAAGGATAAACATCACATGCAATCAATATAAGTGATATGATAATGCCATCATCATCTTGTGCTTGTGATCTCCATCTCCGAAGCACCGTCATGATCACCATCGTCACTGGCGCGACACCTTGATCTCCATCGTAGCATCGTTGTCGTCTCGCCAACTATTGCTTCTACGACTATCGCTACCGCTTAGTGATAAAGTAAAGCAATTACAGGGCGATTGCATTGCATACAATAAAGCGACAACCATATGGCTCCTGCCAGTTGCCGATAACTCAGTTACAAAACATGATCATCTCATACAATAAAATATAGCATCATGTCTTGACCATATCACATCACAACATGCCCTGCAAAAACAAGTTAGACGTCCTCTAGTTTGTTGTTGCAAGTTTTACGTGGCTGCTACGGGCTGAGCAAGAACTGTTCTTACCTACGCATCAAAACCACAACGATAGTTCATCAAGTTAGTGTTGTTTTAACCTTCACAAGGACCGGGCGTAGCCACACTCGGTTCAACTAAAGTTGGAGAAACTGACACCCGCTAGTCACCTGTGTGCAAAGCACGGCGGTAAAACCAGTCTCGCGTAAGCGTACGCGTAATGTCGGTCCGGGCCGCTTCATCCAACAATACCGCCGAACTAAAGTGTGACATGCTGGTAAGCAGTATGACTTGTATCGCCCACAACTCACTTGTGTTCTACTCATGCATATAACATCTACGCATAAAACCTGGCTCGGATGCCACTGTTGGGGAACGTAGTAATTTCAAAAATTTCCTACGCACATGCAGGATCATGGTGATGCATAGCAACGAGAGGGGAGAGTGTGTCCACGTACCCTCATAGACCGAAAGTGGAAGCGTTATGACAACGCGGTTGATGTAGTCATACGTCTTCACGATCCGACCGATCCAAGTACCGAATGCACGGCACCTTCGAGTTCAGCACACGTTCAACTCGATGACGTCCCACGAACTCCGATCCAGCAGAGCTTCGAGGGAGAGTTCCGTCAGCACGACGGCGTGATGACAGTGATGATGATGCTACCGACGCAGGGCTTCGCCTAAGCACCGCTACGATATGACCAAGGTGGATTATGGTGGAGGGGGGCACCGCACACGGCTAAGAGAGATCAATGATCAACTTGTGTCTATGGGGTGCCCCTGGCCACGTATATAAAGGAGTGGAGGAGGGGAGGGGCCGGCCCTCTCTATGGTGCGCCCTGGGGAGTCCTACTCCCACCGGGAGTAGGATTCCCCCCCCCCCCTTCCATGTAGTAGGAGTAGGAGAGAAGGAAAGGGAAGAGAGAAGAGAAGGAAGGAGGGGGCGCAGCCCCTCCCCCTAGTCCAATTCGGACTAGGCCTTGGGGGGGCGCGCGGCCTGCCTCTCTCTCTCACCTAATGCCCAATAAGGCCCATATACTTCTTCCCCGTATTCCCGTAACTCCCCGGTACTCCAAAAAATACCTGAAACACTCGGAACCTTTCCAATGTCCGAATATAGTCGTCCAATATATCGATCTTTATGTCTCGACCATTTCGAGACTCCTCGTCATGTCGCCGATCTCATCTGGGACTCCGAACTACCTTCGGTACATCAAAACACATAAACTCATAATACAAATCGTCACAGAACTTTAAGCGTGCGGACCCTACGGGTTCGAGAACTATGTAGACATGACCGAGACAGTCTCCGGTCAATAACCAATAGCGGAACCTGGATGCTCATATTGGTTCCTACATATTCTACGAAGATCTTTTTCGGTTAAACCGCATAACAACATACGTTGTTCCCTTTGTCATCGGTATGTTACTTGCCCGAGATTCGATCGTCGGTATCTCAATACCTAGCTCAATCTCGTTACCGGCAAGTCTCTTTACTCGTTCCGTAATACATCATCCCGCAACTAACTCATTAGTTACAATGCTTGCAAGGCTTATAGTGATGTGCATTACCGAGTGGGCCCAGAGATACCTCTCCGACAATCGGAGTGACAAATCCTAATCTCGAAATACGCCAACTCAACAAGTACCTTCGGAGACACCTGTAGAGCACTTTTATAATCACCTAGTTACGTTGTGACGTTTGGTAGCACACAAAGTGTTCCTCCGGTAAACAGGAGTTGCATAATCTCATAGTCATAGAAACATGTATAAGTCATGAAGAAAGCAATAGCAACGTACTAAACGATCAAGTGCTAAGCTAACGGAATGGGTCAAGTCAATCACATCATTCTCCTAATGATGTGATCCCGTTTATCAAATGACAACTCACGTCTATGGTTAGGAAACATAACCATCTTTGATCAACGAGCTAGTCAAGTAGAGGCATACTAGTGACACTCTGTTTGTCTATGTATTCACACATGTATTATGTTTCCGGTTAATACAATTCTAGCATGAATAATAAACATTTATCATGAAATAAGGAAATAAATAATAACTTTATTATTGCCTCTAGGGCATATTTCCTTCAGTATCCATGGCTTGCGCTCATGTATTGCGTGAGGGTTGAAAAAGCTAAAGCGCGTTAAAAAGTATGAACCAATTGCTCGGCTTGTCAACTGGGTTGTGCATGATAAATACTTTGTGTCAAGAAGACAGAGCATGACAAGACTATATGATTTTGTAGGGATAGTTTTCTTTAGCGTTGATATTTTGAAAGACATGATTGTTTGTTGGGATGTCTGAGTATTGATGTCTTTATGTCAAATTATAGACTATTGTTTTGAATCACTCGTGTCTTAATATTCATGCCATGATTAGACATATGATCAAGTTTATGCTAGGTAGCATTCCACATCAAAAATTATCTTTTTTATCATTTACCTACTCGAGGATGAGCAGGAATTAAGCTTGGGGATGCTGATACATCTCTATCGTATCTATAATTTTTGATTGTTTCATGCCAATATTATACAACTTTTACATATTTTTGCCAACAATTTATATGATTTATTGGACTAACCTATTGATCCAGTGCCCAGTGCCAGTTCCTGTTTGTTGTATGTTTTTTGTTTCGCAGAAAATCCATATCAAACAAAGTCCAAACGCGATAAAAAATTACGGAGAATTATTTTGGAATATATGTGATTTTTGGGAGGTGGAATCAACGCAAACGGGGGCCCACAGTGACCACAACCCACCAGGGCGCGCCGGGCACCCCCTGGCGCGCCCAGGTGTCTTATGCCCTCCCCTTAAGTCGGTTGGTGCCCTTCTTCTGGCGCAAGAAATATAATTTATAGAAAAAAATCTTGTAAAAATTTCAGTGCAATCAGAGTTACGGATCTCCGGAAATTTAAGAAACCGTGAAGGGCCAGATCTGGGGAACGCGAAACAGAAGAGAACAAAGAGGGAGATCCAATCTCAGAGGGGCTCCCGCCCCTCCGCCGCCATGGAGGCCATGGACCAGAGGGGGAACTCTCCTCCCATCTAGGGGGGAGGCCAAGGAAGAAGAAGAAGGAGGGGGGCTCTCTCCCCCTCTCTTCCGGTGGCGCCGTAACGCCGCCGGGGCAAGGATCGTGACGGCGATCTACATCAACAATCTTGCTACCGTCAACACCAACTTTCTCCCCCTCTATGCAGCGGTGTAACACCCCTTATCTCCGCTGTAATCTCTACTTAAACATGGTGCTCAACTCCATATATTATTTTTTCAATGATATTTGGTTATCCTATGATGTTTGAGTAGATCCGTTTTGTCCTATGGGTTAATCATGATCTTGGTTTGTATGATTGTATATTTTATTTATGGTGTTGTCCTACGGTGCCCTCCGTGTCGCGCAAACGGAGGGGCCCCCGCTGTAGGGTGTTGCAATATGTTCATGGTTCGCTTATTGTCGGTGTTGCGGGGGTGACAGCAGCCTAAACGCGGATAAGTGGGTTATGGCGTATGGGAGTAAAGAGGACTTGATACTTAATGCTATGGTGGGGTTTCACGACCTTAATGATCTTTAGTAGTTGCGGATGCTTGCTAGGGGTCCAATCATAAGTGCATATGATCCAAGTAGAGAAAGTATGTTAGCTCATGCCTCTCTCTCATATAAAATTGCAAGAATGGTTACCGGTACTTGTTATCAATTGCCTAGGGACAAATGACTTTCTTGTTGACAAAAGCTATCAACTTTTATTGTCTTGCATTTTATCCATAGTTTTATTCTCGCAAAGTACTCGTAGTTTTATTCTTGCAAAATAGTTTCATACTTGTTTCCGATAAAGCAATTGTCAAGTGTGCGTAGAGTTGTATCGATGGTCGATAGAACTTGAGGGAATATTTGTTCTACCTTTAGCTCCTCATTGGGTTCGACACTCTTATTTATCGAAGAAGGCTATAAACGATCCCCTATACTTGTGGGTTATCAGTGGCCACCTACAAATCAGGAAACAAAGGAACAAGAAGACGGGTTTCTCGCATAAAACTAACTTTTGCTGCATCCATGTCCCAAAACCAAGCAAGAACGATGGATTCTACCTCCTCCATCTCATGATGGAGTTCAGAAGGGATCACCAAAAGTTTCGCATGACAAGCAGAAGCGATGATCATATTCGCAAGTGGGTAGAATCTCATGGAGAAGCGGATTATAAACTTAGAGATGACTTCTTTCGCATTCAGAGGGACATTGCGACGATCATCATGAAAGAAGTCGTCGAAGAGAAGGGGATGTTCCACCACGGCCCTATATCGCGAGCTGACGTCCGAATTCGCATAGGCATGCAACGTCAGGACCTCACGCCCTTCAAGAAGCTAGGGGGCATCCTCGATGATATGGAAGGATGGAAGTTCTAGTGATTTACGATGCCGATGATGATGATATGTGTCGGTTGAACTTGTATACTTTCTGTAGCGATGAAACTTTGTGATGTCCACAGTCCCTGCCGAACTTGCGTAACGCTACTTTGTTAGTTTCGGTACGATGACCTGCGTACCTCTAGTTAATTAGTTTGCGTACGATGAAACTGCGTTGATTATTTATATGTTTACTATATGTTGCATCTAGTTGCTAACCCTTTATTTTTCGTGTTGCTCAAGTCTATTTTGTTGCATATGATTGTACATTCTCTTGATGAAGATGCATCCCTAACAGGTACCTAGATTCTTGATGGCGAAGAAGCAATGTTATATCGTATACAAAGGGAAGATTCCGGGAGTGTACGACGAGTGGCCCGAGTGTCAGGTGCAAGTGGAGGGGGTCTCGGGCGCCAGCCATAAAGGGTTCAAAAGCAGACAAGAAGCAGAAGCTAGTTACTTGAGGTTCACGATAGCGCGAGAGAGGACTCATAACCGCCGCCTCATGTACTGCATAGTTCCGCTCTCACTCATAGTGATAGCTCTTCTCGCGTATATCATTGTTTAGATGGATGACGATGTAGTTGCAAGTATTCGAGACTTGTATCGCTATTTTTGAGATGATGACGAGAGATCACTTTGTGTTGGATGATGATTATGATGATGACATGATTTGATGAGACTATTTGTATGTATATGCTATGATTACATTTGTATGTGTATGATATGCTAAAAATTATTGTATAAAGCCTACTCAAATACAAAACAAATATGCAGAAAAAAAATCAGAAAATAATAAAACTAGCAGTAGCGAGGGGAATAAAGTTAGCAGCAGCGCGCTCTTACCAGTAGCGCGGCTTAATTCAAAGCGCTGCAGCTATTAGCAGTAGCGCGTTCCTGTAAAGTTCGCTACTGCTACCCATGTATAGCAGTAGCGCGGGCCGACACGCGCTACTACTACAAGTTAGCTGTAGCGCCGTATCAGTAATGCGGGCGCCCGCGCTACTGATACACCTAATACCCGCGCTACTGCTAGGCTTTTCACTAGTAGTGCTCTCGTTGCATGAAACTAGATAAATAATAGCCCATGCGTTGCTTTGAGAATTTATATTTCCTTTTTTTTCATTCTAAAGCTGGCTTCAAAGTATCCACGTTAAGCCACATTAGCCGAAAGAGAAGAGTCGTTGGATTATTGAGGATCAATCAACTCCTTTAGATATTGACAGTTAGGGCCTACGAAATGTCATATTCTTTGGTTAAAAGACAAATCTGTTGGTGAAATGATGTCTCTTTGTGTAAAGACACATTCCTTTATGAAAAGATGTCTTTTCGTGGAAAGGCACATTTTTACAAAACGATGTCTATTCGTGGACTCACATATTAGAAACGGATGAAAAATCACGATAATTATTAAATTAGCACTTTACAAAATTATGTTTGTAACTTTCCAAAAGATGCAATCACTAAAATTGTCTGACTCTGCAAGAAAACTAACGTAACCAAATTTAACATTTCACTTAGGCTATGCAGTTCGATAGCATTTGAACGTTGCAACTCTATACTTCAAAATAAAATGCAATGTTTAATGTATGCACTGCTGCTTTTAGCATTGCTTAAACGGAACCATAGCTTTTTTCACGTGGGCTAGGCTCACCATCGACAAATAAATCAATCAGAATACAACAC